>CM068368.1:231737938-232396283 GCA_034769895.1 Magicicada septendecula | reverse complement strand
ATCAGTGCTCAAATATCTAGTAGATACTATGCTGAACAAACAGTGAACAAATAGGGCAACAAGACGTCTGTGAGACAGAACGATAAGGAATAACACTAAGGAAAAATAACAGAAGACACAATGTAGCGAATGGAACAGAGACATGTGACACACGAAAACAAAACATGAATACGTACATTAAAAATGATATGAATGTGATCTTTCATAGTTGTATCTATTTACTAGCTGTTACCCTCGGCTTCGCACGAGAATATTTGACTTTTAATAAGTATTTTCATATAATTTTTATTGCCTGTGTCTATATGGCGTTCTGTCAGCTCGTATAACAATTTTGCACTCATTAGTCAAATTCTTTCCAAAGCTGTTTTCAACACTCGTACTATTTTAACTTGTACTAAATTATTATGTTGGTGCAACAGCCTTTGGAGATTTAAAAGTACCCGTTTATAAAGCCTTTGGAGATATTAATAAAGTACCTGTTAAATAAAAAAGTCTAAATTCTTTATTTTAAGTGTTACTGTGTTAGAAGCATTGTATAACACATTAGGCTAAACGCCATGTTTTCCTCAACCATGGCTTTTATTTATATCAGCAGTAAATTAAAAACCAAAAACCGTTGTCACCTAACCTTACAAATGAAAACAACACGTATTTTCGCTTTGCATTAAGTATACGACAATTTACAATTAGTACACTTCTTCTTTTCCACATCGTAATATATCGATACAATCACATATTATATAAAACATCAAAAATGTACTGCACTGCAAGAATGGATAAGTGTACAGTTCCGATGCCGCTAAATAGCTTTTGTTTATTTACTTGTTACTATGGTAATTGATTCTGGTCTCCATGGTGTTGCTGACATCTTTAGTAGTAGTATTTAATATATTTCATTAATTATTCATTTCATCATCAGAAAATACGTATAAACATCAATTTTATAATCGTTTAAGAGAATTACAAAATATATAGACGTATCTGTATACAAAATTACAAAATATGTCGATACAATCACATATTAAAAACTGCAGGAACGGATAAAGGTACAGTTCTGATGCCGCTAAATATCATTTGTTTATTTACTTGTTACTATGGTAATTAATTCTGGTCTCCATGGTGTTTTGACATCTTTATACGCGTCAACGAAAAGGCATAATTAAAAGGGCCTAAATCGTGCGAACGGGGTAAAATATCAAATTCCAAGTTAGACAGTATTTTTCGCCTTGTGTCAAAGGTTACCTGTGCACAATGTGGTGGCAATCGGTGTAACGGTGTGGATTTGTATTCAGTACCCATAAATCCTCAGACTTTGAGTTATATATATATACAGAGAGAGAGAGAGAGAGAGAGAGAGATTGAGAGAGAGAGATTTTGTTTGTAGAGGCAATTGTAGAGTACAGGAAAGTGTACCTAACACTCATTGATTTGGGAAAGTCTTTAACGCTGTCAAGTCGCAGCCTCTATATTATTTGTTCATGGAGATTAAAGAGACACTTTCACATCGTCCAGGATCTGTTGAATTCAGAAGTTTGAATGGGTAAGAAGATTAATAAAAGAAATTCAAAAAGAGGCAAAAAGGATAGTAATTCTTTAAATATTCATTGCTTATGAATATTATGAATATTTTAACAATAAACAGTACCAGTTGACCATTGAATTATGGTAACAGGGATGAGTGATAAAAGCAAATACATATACAAGTTATTGAGGATGCTGTACAAAGCGCTTATTTGAGATAGTTATTTACGATATTTTTAGAAGAAACAAAAGGCAAGAGAACTGAACAAACTTACAACAACAAATGCTAAAAATAAGTAAATCTGGAAATGGAATAAAAGTTATAATGGTCACATAGGAAATATTACAGTGATGAATTAAAAGCGAAGCTTAACAGTTCTGCTTCACAGAGTCTTGCTACAGAAGATAGACTTTTGTGAAAATAAATAGTAATTTCTAAATAACAATAACACAGTAATAAGAAATAGTATTTATACTGAAGTATAAAACCATCGACATAAACGTTCGTTATATTTTGTGAGGTATGGGTAATTCATAAACTAGAGAAGAAAGAAATCCCACTCTTCATCTTCTGGGACTGTAGACATTGAAGCGTATGGCGTTTAATCGTACGTATAACGTTTTACATACACGGTGAAATGTCTTTTTTACGTTAACTTATCGTATAGGTTAATAGAATTCCAACAGTAGCAGACCTGTGACTACCATCGCAAATTTTTACCATCTGGATTTTAGAAATAAACAGCCATTAGTTCTGTTGTATGCAAGAGTAGGCATATTGTGACGCGTATTCGCGTAAACCACGAAGACACTGGTTATGAAACACGAAACCTGAAGGAAATCTGAAGGTACCAGCTACATCAGAAATCTGTACGTCCATTTTGTATAATTTCAGCTCTTAGGGAATGCTTGAACTGTTGATGTATTTTAACATCCCACTGGTTTACAATAGAATAAGTAAAATTTTTGAAACGTGTACTAATTATTTATCTGGAGAAATAGTTAAGACATTTATCACGCTATAGTTGGAACCGATTAAAATTAATATTTTTGTAACTCTGGTATGTTAATAGGAATCCTTGTTGGTCATTTACTTTACATATAATTCTGCAATGGAAAAGACCGTAAGGTCAGTAACAGGAATAATGGAATACGATTTTCTTACCCAAATTATCGTATCCTTCTCTCTTACAGAGCGTTTAATGTCAAATGAAGGTGCCTAGACTATGTACGTCGATACACATAATGAAGGTGCCTAGACTATGTACGTCGGTACACATAATGAAGGTGCCTAGACTATGTACGTCGGTACACATAATGAAGGTGCCTAGACTATGTACGTCGATACATATAATGAAAGTGCCTAAACTGTGTTCGTCGGTACACATAATGAAGGTGCCTAGACTATGTACGTCGGTACACATAATCTGTCGACTTACATAAACTATGTAGTTGAAACATTTGCGTAATTAAACGATGTACATGTTTAAAATACTTCTTTGTGTCTCTTTTTTTTGTTTTGCATTAAACCAATAACATCCATGTGGAATGCTTCTACTCATTGACAATTTTCTCGTGTTATGCAACATCCATAATCCACTGACAAAGAGGACCACAAAACAAAAATATTAATATTACAAAATTAATAGTAAAACCACATTGAAACAGTTACAATAGTTACTTATTGCTGGTAAGAATACAGTTCACTATATAACACAAATAAAGTGAAAGAGTTAAAATTAATAACTCTCAATAAAATATACACTCAACTACATAGTCTACTTGTTCCTGATTCTGTCAAGTGTTGCCGGCCTGTTTTCTTTGCTGACTGTAATAGGAAACAAGTTTTGCAGTCTTTCTTCTTATAGTTTACCAATATGTACATTCCTCGAATCTTTGATAGTAAAAACCTACATCAGAACATTTCAAATTCTGCCAGCATACATCTTCAACTTCGTTATACAGCTAAGGATTGGTTTTCTAAAGCTAAGACAAGGTTTAATTGATCCCTCAGGACGTAGATTACAATTCGTACATATGTCCTTTGTATTCTGCCCAAAGTCAGAGGTATCGTTATGACTGTCGATGTATATGATAGTGCACATAAGTGTTGACCAGTGGCTAATACGTTAAAGTCGGACCGTTATTATTCTCCGAACAATAATATGTCACTGATACTGAACCAACTGAAGTTGGCGCTATGGCTTGTCCTCTTGCAGCACAACGTTTCTGACCTCTGAGCCAGTTGGTGGTAAAAATATTGGTAGTCCACTATTTGAGTAAATAATGTACTATAGAGTAATGTCAACAGAGAGCCAGAACGAGGACACGTTATAGCTGTGAATCAGAAAGTCTAAGGCATAAAACGTACTTAGGCCTACATGCGTAGTAACAGTGAGTTTGAACGGGCACAATTTTTATTATTAAAACGTCAGATGTATAATGTGAATCAGCCCATAAACTTTAAGAATTTACTGCCCTTGTCATACAACATTGAGTGAAAAGTTCTTGTCACTTTAATGACTATTGCCATTCATTATTGTTCCTAATGACTGCAGGCTCTTTAAGCGGTAGTAAAGAAACTCATTCTTTTTGCGGTCTTTCGGATTTAGGATATGCCGCTAACAGATATAGGCCTATAGTATTGTATAAACTAACCATAAGTATCAACAATACTGAGAAAATTTTTAAATACACGCGCGCACTCCTCCCCCACACACACATATTACAAAAAACAATTATTCGTAATATCTGCAACGTTAAACGCGAAATTTTGGGTATCATGTATCAAAGATTCAGGAGAAAGATGTGACCATGGAGCCAAGGAGCCGCGCTACCTGCGTGGAGTCAGGCAGAACCAATTCACGAATTCCTCTCCTGCACACTTATCGTGCAAAGGGTACGTAATAACTCCTTATCCCGAAAGAACGACCGCGTTGTACCTTAATGAACCTGTTGTTCATGGCGCAAACAAACCAGGGCGTAAAACGCCCCGTGCAACTTCTGTCTGTCTGTCAATCTGTGACCCATGAAAGCAATATAAGGAATGACTAGTAATAACTACTCATCATTTCTGCATTGTGAATTTTATTAGACAGCTGTAAATTAATTTCTGTGAGTCTCCACACTTTATGTGTCTTTAGTCTGTATACTTGTCTAGTCAGAACTAATAGGCCTACCTCTCACTGGCTCAGAAGTAAAATATGTATTTATTCGCTCGTACACGTGCGGTAGTACGCGCCAACTTGTGTGAGTTTGTGTAACGTTTTTCAATAAAATTTAACTTTTAGTGAGGTTTTTTAGCTACAAAGTGCGGTGTTAATTTTAAAACGTGAAGGACACGGAACATACTCTACACTGATTGTTTTTTTACTGAAATAGATTTTAATTGATGCTGCGCTCTCTTGTTAAAGGCACCGTGCGCGCGCGTTGTGTGTGTGTGTGTGTGTGTGTGTGTGTGTGTGTGTGTGTGTGTGTGTGTGTGTGTGTGTGTGTGTGTGTGTGTGATTAGAGTGCACCTACCGACGAGACAGTCAACAGGGTCTAATGAGTTGTGCCGGCTGACATCTCTTTACTCTGTAAAATGCATCATATTGGGAAATATGCCTTTTGCATCGTCAGTGGCACTTTATTTTATGAGTTTATTAAAATTTTTACTGTGATGATAAAATATTTAATAAACATTTTACAGACATCACGCCGTTATTCCCGTTGTTGCATTACGTGTGCAAAATATGTGTTAAACAGTAAATTAAAATTCTCTAATGAAATTTTATCATTAGATAAATTATTTCCCATCTTTTTGTTAAATTCGACTATGAAATTAGAAACACACAAAAACAATTCTAAATTTAAGACTGCTTTTAATGCTTACTTATTTTGGTTTCACATTTTGCTTCGTAAACATTTTCTCAAGTGGCTTATAATAGCAAGAATTGTGCGGGAAGTAAGAGAAAGTGATGAAATTTCATAGGGAACTCAAGGTGGGAATAAAAGATATAGAAATGTTCTATTGAGTAGAGAAACAAACATGGTCTGAATCGCCTTACAGCTTTGTAAACTGTTTGTAGAGTTCATCAAACTCCATTACTTAATAGACATGGATCCCATAGAAATAATGAAACACTTTTACTTCATATACAACGAGTCACTCTTAATCACCATAAAGACTTGTGTGTGCGTTGTGTCCGACCAACAAACCTCGATTCTAGATTACACTCCTTACAGAACGCATATATTCTCAAGAAATGTCATTTCATAATGCGTAGTGTAAACATTGGAAAGTATGTAGTTAGGCACGGCTTATCCGATTCCTTTATGGGAATCAGACCCATGAAAGTGTCGTAAATTTAAAATGTACAATTTACTGGATTTTTATCGCAGTGACAACACCAAAAATTATTGTTTAGTAAAAGTAGAATAACTCTTTCCTGAGACAGCTATTCTCACTTTTTTACCTGGCAGAATCATCATCTTGTTATCACAAAAAATAATAATTTATCCTAAAATAATAAAATTAATATTTTATCATTAAAAAATTAGGATCATTTATCAAAAAAAAAAAAAATTATTGTCCTTATAACCCACACATCCCAGTAAAGTGAATTTAACAATCCAATAATATCTGGCGTTCTACTGAATAAAAGTAGAACAGAAATCACCATTTTGTGGCACTGTTTTGGAATTTTTATTTTTATTTTTTTTTTTGCAGATGTCATCAAAATCTAATTTAAATGAGCAACATACATGAGTTGTAATTTTAAACTTTATAATTTTTATTTTTGATTTTACTTTAAAATACTTCTTTAATCTGTTTAATAAATCTTGTAATTTTTTTTCGCCATTTCCAACCGGTCTTGTGTAGTATTTACGTAAGTTATGACAAATTCATAAATGTACCTAGCACCTAGCAGAACCTTATTTCCAAAAGAATCTTGCTAATTAAATAAGAATAAAATCAATTCTAAGATTTGGGTGGGTTTTGCATTTTCGACGACAAATTTACGACGATCACTTTCAAAGTAGTTGATCGCTAATGTTATAGTTTGGTCTATAGCTGCAGAAAAATATTGAATCACAGTAAACTGTTTACAAAGCTGAGCACATAACTCAATAATAAGTAGAATTGTTTATTCAATTGCCTGCTAAAAGCGGCCCCAATTAAAAGTAAACGTGTCGCGGCCAATAGACCGACGCTGACTGAGGTGAGGCCATGTATGATTTTAATTTTTATAAATTCTGATCGTGTAACAGAATTAAGCTGCGTATTATCTGGTATTTGTTCCAGGTGAAATATTTAAAAATTGGGAATAATATAAATAGTAGAAGGTAACGACAGAATGACCAAGTATCAGATTAATAACGATATTGACAGTGACTTCGTCTTCTTCCCCTTGTTATTGTTGTTGTTGTTCTTCTTCTTTTTCTTCCCCACTATAATCATTTCCCACTTTGTTCTTCAGATTTATCAAATCTACGATATTTAAGTCTTCCTTTACGTTACTAATATACCTCTTCTTTGGTATCCACTCTTTCTTTTCCACCAGATTTCCAGTTTAACGTTTTCTTCATTGCACATATCTGTTCCTTTCTTAAACATGGTTCAATCTTATAAATCTATGTCATTTTTATAAATATTCTTTTACCTCAGTTGTATCCTTATTATCTGTGATCGGATTTAAGTCACGATTCCTCCTTATTTGCATTGATTCACAGCTCTCTGTGGGAATTTTCTTTTCAAATGTTTTTTAGCGACTTCTCTTGCGTTACGTGTGTAGGCTAACAACGTTCTTTTCTTAGTGCATTCAGTGTTCGAAGAGGCATTTTAAACAGACTGCTATTTTCAATTACAAAATACTCTTAATCCGGGAGCTTGTACTAAGCTTGGAGTCGAAGAGCTTGCAGGCAGCTAGAAAATTAAAAATTATATAAAAGGTAATGAACCAGAACCTATATTTGAAAGCATACAACCGATCCTGAGCCAGTAGCCAACATAGTCATTTCTGTATTGACACTTGATTTCCTTTGAAGATACAGATATAAAGGGGAAGAGGGATAATGATGTATAAGAGCAAAGAGTACGTGGCAACGTCTGATGTCGTAGTGATGTACATGACTCACCTTTAATTTCCTCACAAATTTAACCTAATACATCGTTTTTTTAATTGAGATTAAGGCATGTAAAATAATATGAGGATTAGACACTCGTTCCAAGTATACCTGTCAAAGTCTAATAGTCAGGTCTCGTTACAGATCTCGTTACTCTGCCGCTAAAAATGACAAAACACTGCTGATACAAGCTTTAATTATTTGTTCTGTACTAACTTGTTTACCTCAAATAACCAAAATAGGTTTAGAAGTAAGACATTCTTCAAATTTGTATGTACATTTATCTTTAAGGATACGCTACAAAATTTCGGATTTAAATTAAACTACACGTACAATTTCTAATACAAATGAAAATTATTGTTTCTGTCAAATGTTTCGGACTACTTACGAATATTTCCTGACACTGCTAGATTGTTTCCTCACTCTGTGATTCTGTGCTCACAGTGCTTAAACTACACTGTACTTATCTAAACCTACAATTTAAAAAAAATTACATCACACAAGCAACTTTTACACTAAAAATTATAATTCGTATAGTATTTGATAGAACTGATAATCTCTGTGGTACGTGAGGGTCTGTATGACCACCTTTCTGTACGGCTATCAGTCTCATCTATTCTTACGCCGCTTGTGGATATACGTAAGTTATTTTACTTTTAGTGCTTATTATCCAGGTGATCTTACCACAATGGTCGTGAGGACTGACGTTCAGAAATAAATGCTATCAGTTCGTTTACTTTCACATAATTTTCAATTTGATAGATTTTTTTACCTCGTCTTTGCTATTACGTCGTAGAAACGCATCAGCCACTGGTGTCTTTCGTGGAAAAAATGAGCTGTCGTTGCACTATTTTGAGAAAGCATTTGGAAACCGAAAACACGCTGCGATTGTGTCAGCAATGTTCTTTGGAAATCGACTGCTTAACAATTGTATCGATATTTGTCTGGCGCTACATATATTACTGTATTAAAATACTTTTGAAAGTATGTCAATCATAAATGGCGCTTTACGCGTTGAAGAAAATTAATAGAGACTTGTAATGGAACGCTTTTTGTCTTTACGTCCGGGTTAGGATACTCATGTAAACATTAAAGCTTGGTAAACCTGTAATTCTAGTATCTTTATGTTCACCTCAACTTGTTCAAACAGACAAGGAATGTTACGCAAAGCATATAAAATGTATGTGAGGAAAAATATAATTAACTAGATGAATGTAACATTAACGGTCATTAGTTACCGCTCACTGAAGTAAATGGTTTAATGAAATTAGTAAAAGGAAACAGCAGCCAATAAACAAGGATTACATTCGGCCCAGTTTAGGCAAACACATAATCCTATGCAATTATATTTGTGAACAAGGATAATGTAAGATTTCTTGGCGTGTGTAATTAGCAAATTAAAAGCAATTAACACAGAGTCGTAGTTTAGAAATATAAGTTACAACTATGTACTACTGTTCACTTTGGATAATAGTGGAGTTACATACCGTTTTATAATGAAAATTAGTGCATGATTGTTTAGATTGTAAGTTACACAACCTCTGAGCATTATGTTAAATAATAAACAGAGCCATCCGATTTTGTACATGATAATAAATATTGTATCATTTTTCACCTCTCAGCTTTTTGATTTCTTATGCATAGCCTATAGTATATAAATCTTTTAGTGAGACAAACATCATTTCTGAAGATTACACCCATTAGGACCCACAATAAGCAACTTTCAATTCTACATAAACATTATACGCCTATTTTTTTTTTTTTTTAGAATTTACGTTTGGGTTCTGATATTAGACTACATAAAATCAGAATTCAGAGGTTTTTGTTTTCATATTAGTTTTGATTAATGTATTAGCTGGAAAATTACAAATGGATTTTGTGTAACTGTTTTCTCGTTTTAATTACAGTCTTGAAAATGTCATTTGATCTCTTCAAACTCTATTCCATTGTTACTCTCTCCATTTAGTGTATCTGTTGCATTCATATATACAATCAGATTTAATATACAATCAAATATTTAATTCTTTTCTTACTATTTTCCCAAATTCTATGCGTTATGAATGAAGTACGCATGACATTACGTTATCGTGTTACTCCGAAGTTATTAGATATTCACCAACATTTTATGAAAGGAGTTTTACAAGAATTTCATATCGATCAGCAAAAGAAGTAAACAACAGCAACAGATTTGCTCAACAGCCGAAAATTAGCCTACTATAAATAACACATTTTGTCTTTAATGTGTTAACGGTAGCTTAACATTTCTGTTGTTAGATAAAATTCATGTTAGATTTTAGAGAAAAATGCACGTCAGCTTTAAGGTTAGTCTACTATTTTCAAATTTTGCGTAAATAAAAACTGGTTATACAATTTTGAGTACACAGTAAATAGTTAGTAAATAAGATAAACAATTTTAAATTTTTACACTAAATAATAAGTGTCAGAATTTTTATGTTTTTCGTATGACATAATAGGTCTTAGAAAGTAGGCAGTGTATATATTTTTGTTTGGAACTTTGCTTTATGACAAAGATAAACATACGAAAAACACACTAAAATAAGTGGTACCGGTTCTCTATGTCCGGTTTAACTTACGGAGCAAACTGTTCGAGTAGATCTCAGATCTAAGTTAGAGTAACCTTATTAAAGAAATGTATATTATTATTTCAATTGTTAACATTTTGCGACTATGTAACATGGAATAGTTTACATGGAACGAATGAGAAGAAATTCATCTCATTTGGTTAAGAACGTATATGTTTAAAACATTTACCATGGATTCCGTGCCGATTACTATACTCAAACTTTGACAACTGAAAATAATGTGCACAACAATTTGTCATTATTTAAGCAATATAGAAACCTAGTTTGACAGAATTGTTCCAGGCTGTAATAAAGTGAATTTTATTATATCGCTAACTTTTAAATATTTGTTTCTTAACTCCATAATTTCAGTCATAAATAAACTCAAACTAAAATTTAATATTCAGGCTGTTTTTAGTTTTAACATAAATTTAAACGCGAGATGACAAAACTTTTACATCAATTTATAGTTTCTGCTACTGTTTAATTGGACGTTATCCCAAATATTACTTAAAAGCTGATGTAAACACTGTCACCTTTTAATAATTATTTATGACTGTAATTATCAATAGCTATTACTGTAGAACACTTTGCCTACCGTCAGCTGAAAACTAAAGTAGGCCTATATTACGTTTTAAGGCAAACGTTTTAAGGTTTAATTATTTACATAGGCTATGTTATTTGCAAAAACTATGGGAATTTTTAAATGAAACTTTCGAATAAACTCGTAATTAACGTTTATGTAACTGATGTCAAGAAGTATACTTATGACACAGAAAGTAACATTGATTCGGTTAATAAGTTAATCAAAATAGTCTATAAAGCATTTTTGACACTTGCTTATACTGTCTTCCCAAAGTTGAATGACTATAATACCAAACCATTCTAGCAACGACTAATTCGCCTATAAACGAATGTGACTGCGACTAAAATTGAAATACACGTTTGTAATAAATGAAGCAAAATATAATAACCGATTGTCTGCTGTGTAAAGTAGCTGGAACACAGTAAGTTGTGTACAAAAGCAACAGATTCAGTAGTAGGCCTATGCCTTGCGCAAGTGTTACCAGTAGGCTACAGGTAAACAACACACAACAATACTAAGTGCATAATGAAATAAATAAATTTTCCTATCATACGCAAACATCTCTGTTCCACACTGTTTGTCTATTGTTACAGTACATGTGTCGCCATTCAAATAACGCTTTATCACAATAGTTAAACACGTATTTCTCAATAATAATAATGAAAATAGAATGATAAATACATCAGCACCTTGCATAGGGAGCACCAATTCGATGCAGAAAATATTAATGTTAACGGTTTCTTTTCCCGTTCTTGTAAATTCAAACCGACAATTAGTGGAAGGCCTCATCATGAGGTCCCTTGTTGTCTAGTTTGTCGTCCTCTGTTTACCAAGGTATGAGTTTCTCTTTAAACCATCGACCAGTTAATTTCTCATCCTATCTGTAGCGTTTCTTTTATCATTATTTCCCTCCGACACTATAGTCACATAGCTTTGCGACTAGCTGCCCCAATCACTGGAATTCAACAGTTGAGAATTCTTGAAATCGAGCCATCGTTTTTTCCCTTTCGCACCAAGCCAGACTCTGCATTTTTCCAGCCTATGTAAATAAAGCCTCTATCAGTATGATTCATAACTACACAAAACATCACCCCATGGAAAAATACTTATTAGTCTTTATTATCATTACTCATGTATTAAAAGTTTTAAATTGGCGAACAATACTCCTGTTACAGCAGTATTATTAAACACAAATGTGCCAAAGTTGCTCAAACAATTCTCACAAAACTGCTATGCTAAAAACCGATATCAGATCGCGTTCGATTGTCCGATTATATACAGGCCAAATACAAAAAATCGCAAGTACCTGATCATAAAACGGACGTAGTAATCATGTAACAGGAGAGTCCTGACGATTTTGTTAAGTACATGCTCCGACTGTGTGTTCCGTTTTATATAACCGTGCTCTCTATGCTGACACACAAGCACGTGCATCACGTTAATATAAAAAAATGAAAGCCTAATTAGTGTGATTAAGATCGCAAAAGAATCAGGTTAAGGATACAGATTGATGGGCAATTAATTAGTAAACAACGCCGCCAATGTGACAGCAGAAACATACGAATAATAATAATAAATTAGGGAGGAAGACAGTAAAGGTGACGGGGTAGAAGTTCGTATAGAAAGAGGGAGAGGAATGGGAGACGGGCGTAATGGGAGCACGATAAACCAAAGTTACTGAGAAAGTTGTCGAATCACAAGACCCGGCAACATTACCCAAAAAAGAGCGTAATAATTGACTGCCATTAAATATTCAGTTTAGCGTCTGCACGATATAAAGATGTTGTCTAGTTGCAATTGAGCGTCTATTGACGGCGAGAAACAACAATATAACAATAATTACTGTGGGATAACATACGGTGAGTGAATGTCGGACGCCCCCGGATGTGACGTCATCCACCTGTTTAGATGGCGCCACTGTCACTCATTTCCGGAACTTAAAACAACAACATCTTCAGATACAGAATTGAATTTCAACTCTGACCGACCGCTTGCCCCCAACCATGCGGCGTTAGCAAAATAAAAACACAGTCTGCTGTTGCAGAGAGGTGTTACAAAAACTGTATCTACAGATTAGGGGGTTGGTGACGTGAGAACAGGCAGCTTGAAACTTTATATATATAGATAGCCCCTACTTTCAGCTTGTTTGTTTTTGTAAATGTCTCCACGTGCGGATTACACACACACACGTACGCGCAGTTTATATTTAGATTTTTAACACTTACCCCTGTTATAAAAACAAAAATTAGATGTTCCTGTATCAAAGAAATTTATCATTGGTATTCTTTGATTCATTCATTCATGGTTTTTTTTTTTTTTTTTTTTTTTTTTTTTTTTTTTTTTTTTTTTTTTTAGATTCAGTTAACCCTTAACTCTTATCTCTGCATATGAGTCTATGATGTCTCTCCTTGTCGATCTCAATCTCTGCCTATCACTCCCTCTGTCTCTCTCTCTCTCTGTGCGCGCGGGCGTGTGTGTGTGAGTGTGTGCACGCGCGTATGTATAAATCCGTATGCAGCGGACACACACACACACATAAATATATATATATATATATATGAATAGCTGAACTCTGTTCCCATTCACGTGGAAAATCCAGAAATAATCTGAAAATATTTTATCGATCTAAATATTTTATCGATATTTTATATCAGTGTTTTGGTGATCGTCAAGTGAAGTTGATTTATTTATTAAATGACAATATGTGCACTCGGAGTATTTTCGCTTCTTCAGTCATTTAATAAAAATATCTGTTGTAACAAATATAATGTTATTTTTTAAGCGTTGTGATTTTAGTACAAATTTTTGTTATTAGAAAATTTACGTAAGTTTAGTTTTGGTAGTTTGGTAGACTCTACATTGTTTACAGACAAACGTTGGTATTCGGTTTTCCAAATTACATTATTTGAGCAAATTCATTCAAGTTGTTAGGAATGTCCATTTTACATGTGTTTTTACTTGTTTAAAGTTTTTTTACGGCCATCTAAGGACCACGTGTCAATTTAAATTGTTTATTCTTTGTTCTTTTCTTTTTCTCCAATATTCTTTCATCTTTTCACTGTGTCTCTTCTTCCTGTCTTCAGTCCACTTTGAACATGGGTTTTTCTCTCTCCTACCCTAGACTCCTTCATATTTAATGTTTATATTTTAATTTAATTTTTCTAGTTATCAATAATGTACACCGTAGTTGGTGATGTCTAACTGCCTCTAGGATAAACATCAAAGTGCTGTAGTTATCATTTTATTATTAATTCCGTTTTGTCTGACAATGGATTCACACTGATTTCTATACCTCAAAAATGGCTTAAAGTCACAGTGATGGCGAATCCATTGTACAGTTCAAATAGACAACGTCAGTTGATTGTCAAATAGCTTCTGTCAACATTTTATTAATTACAACATATCTGCCTAATCTGTTTTATAAGGTTACACAATTATGGGTAACTGTGCAGTGTGTGGGTGGGCTACATGAGTTCAGATTAATACTCGCACTGCTTGTCAAATGTCGACTTCACTGGAAGTTTTGTTCATATTTATAGTTTGGGGGACACTTATTTTAGCATATATTTGATAGACAAAAATATTTTAGTCACATACTCTTCAACGAAAATGTCCAACGATCCAGAAGTGCCTTACCATCCCTTATGGCAGTGCGAGTTACTCCCCTCATTTAAAAAGTGATGTAAGGTCATATTGTAAGATAAAAGTTTAGGTAGTAATCCATCTCAAAATTTAGTATCAAATATTTAGACTACCACTAATTAATAAAAGAAAGAAAGAGCAATTATTTTAGGATCTAGTTACTTATATTTCTTGGAATAATAGTGAAAGTCAAACTTCTATCATTGATATACATAAGCCTCGTCGTATATAGTCGGATTCATTGGTTCATTGGTAGTTTTTTGTACTGATATAATAGTTCTAAATAATTATAATAATCAAAACACTACTTGCTATAAGCGTATAAACGAATATTCCAGTATATTCTTTCTGACATTATGTAGGCCTACATACAAATACACAATTACGAATAAAAAGGTAGAGCTAGAAAAACTCACACACCAATATATATAAAAAATATATATAATTAGTAAAATAGTTTACCTTTTTCTTGTCCGTCTGGTGGCCTTTTCTCTATATTTAATTCAACGCGTTTCGGGACATATGCCCCATCATCAGGAATATCCCTTGTTGAAGTTCGTCGATCGTTAAAATATTAAAAACACTGTATATACAATCTTACACATAACAATAAATATAATACAAACATAAAAAACACACATAAAATACCCAAACTTGAGACACACGCGATATCGGTGGTGCGCACCACGACATGCTATAGTCGACTGCCAGACGGACAAGAAAAAGGTACACTATTTTACTAATTATATACTATAAGTGGCCTGGATACCGAAAACCATGGATCTAAAAATATATATATATATATATATGTCTTATTGCTCTTCTCCCTGAGGCTCCTTCAGTGACTACTTGTGTGTTATTGCCAATTAGATTTAATAATATCAATAACAAAAACCTTCGGCTGGCTTTCTTAGGTTCTTGCTACTATTCCAGTATGACTGGTCGCATTTCGTTAAGGGTCAATTAGGAAAACACGGTTCGAGGAGAAAAATAACCCTCTTGACAACAGGCCTCAGACCTAAACGCGATGTGTGTACGATCAGGGATGATAATTTAATTGGCGGGGCATTCGTTTCTTTGACATTTATCAGTTGATATTTGCATTTAACTAAAGTGATTCATTTCTCGCGTTTACACGATGAAACGGGACGCTGATGTTTTATAAAATTACAAAGCTACGATCACTGTTTCGAAAATGTTTTTTGTAATTAAATGACAAATGGCTACGAAATTTTTACTATAATTTTAATATTAATAATTGAATAAAATTTGGTGCATTTATTAAGCGATTGTTGTCGCCGTGTTCTATGGAATGGGTTGTCAAGGGGGGGATGGCAGGGGTGCCCTAATGACATGGCTGTGACCAATAAATACGCTATGATAAATTCGTTTGTGTGAAGTTAATTCGTTTTGTTCTCTACAAATTAATAATTCGTAACAATGTTTTGTTTAAAAGCACACTATTCGAATGTTAAATTTCAAAGCAATCGAGGACAGTAGCTTTAATTAATTTTATTATACTCAGTTGTTTTCCAAAATGTAAACAAAATAACCGTATGTACGATTGTAATAAGTATGATGAGTCGACGACAGTGACGACAAATATTAAATAAATGATTACTATGATGATTATCAATATGGCGGTTAAGTATAATTGATTATATTACACTTTACATTAAATATAATCTTCTCCCGGTTTATCCTTCAACTTTAGCAAAGATCTGGTCATAATTTTAGCTTTTTAGCATTTATTTGTTGTTTCTAGAACTGTACTATCTTATTTAGTAAATGTCTCAATCAGTTGCTTCCTTTCGTACAACCATGTACGTTAATACAGAGCTATCCTTCTAAGTGTTTTACATAGTAGGCTATTTAACCTTCCGCCACAATGTAATTCTGTAATAAGATAAATTCTCCTTCGTCTGGCTAAATGCTTAAACTAGCATATGTATACCTTATTAATATTGAAAACGTGAAAGTATTAGTCAAACATTAGGCTTACTTTTACGGTCTTTGAAATGGTTTTGATCTTTCCTTTACAGCTATTCTGGCTGTAGATAATATTTAATTTCCTGAGATCGTATGCACAGAAGGCTATTGGTTATTACAGGAGTTTAATTACATAAGTGGTTGTTCATAGGAGTTTAACGACAGACTAGGATAGAATGCTGAACACGAATATCTCTCGAGAATAACTGTCTCAGTTTTTATTCAAAAATGAAAAATATCCCAAAAGTGCAGAAATAATCGATATCGTGAAAGAGGTTCGTATTATATTTTAACAGAAACTTCTGAGTTTATTTGTGTGTCACAACCACCTTATTTGCTTTCTATACGACTTTTTATTCTTCTTGCCAGTTAAATGTGTGTGCCTCTCATGTCAGGAAGCAAACATTCAAAGCCCAAAACATGAAATGACATTATAACGAATATGATGTGTAATTTAATTATACGTCTACCATAGCCCTGTATTTTAATAAAGAGAATATTATTTATATGTTTTTTTAAACAATATCATATTTTTTATTGGTTGGAAGACTAAAGATTTTAAAAATGGAGTAACAGACATTAAATTGCAGTTCTACAGCGCCACAGTTCTTTTACGTGACCTATGTGAAAGATTAAAAAATGTTCAGAAATGCGTAGTTGATATTTCACCTAAAGAACAATCGCAATCCTTATAAAAATAAAAAAAAAATTGAACAAAAACTATTAGGTGCGCTTAGTTGGGTTATTAATTTTTCTCTTTCTTCCTTCAAGGATTATAGTTACTATAAAATTTTACAACACTTCACTATTCATCTTCACTAAAGTCTGCCATCGTTCAAGTTCTTTATGCAGTCTTGCCTTACTTGTGATTTTCTCTACCTAACAAATTCAGGATTGCCTTATTCTGAACTGTTTGTGCTTAATCCTTAACTCAATATGAGTCTTTAGCAATGTTTCAAACATCTATACAATCAAACATCTATACATATATACATTTCTTTTATAATGCTTCTGAATACCCACATTTATACACTCATGAACCGTTATAAAAGGCCACTCGAGATCCTTCCTAAATATACAACAAATCTGACAGTCTTTTTCGTACAGCGCTGGTCAACGACGTGGTTTTGTACACTACTAACACTGTGTTTAGATAAAAAAAAGTATCGTACACAAGACATGGAAAGGATCCAAATATAAACAGTAAAATAAATAGCATTTACTAACATTAAAGAGTCTCTTTGTAACTACCAGTGTGCAAGAAATTAAAAATTGTAGATTGAATGTTATAATTTAATGTAAATATTGTTTGAATTAGATTAACAGTAAGCACGACAAATTTTTTCATTCAGTACTTTCATTCATTACAGTTTATTGTGACATACTTTAATTTGTTGAACCGAAGCCTACTCGATTCCTTGTAGGTTATTTTGTATACTATTGTTGTTTTAGGCACATAATTTACGCTATCAATATCCTTCGGTCACACAGCATACCATCCTTATGTCGTAGGCCTACTTGTATGACCTGGTCAAAGCTACGCAGGAATCGCTTAATCCACGTTAATGTGAACTTTAATTAACAATCAAGTCACGAAGTAGGCCTATATCGATATGATAGCTGAATCATATTTCCCCTTTTAGGAGTATCCTGCCGTTCGACGTCCTCGCAAAGGTGTGTCCGTATCTTCTCGAGATATAGCAATCGACAATTCACATCTCCATACTGCTAGCCACACACACATTCTCATTAATTCAGGTTTCAACTACACGTAAATCAGAAGTCTCTACTTCTCCTTTTCCTTTAACTTTTCTCTTTGCCGTTAAGTAGCTAAAATTGGGTATAGGCCTAATAGTTTGTAACC
This sequence comes from Magicicada septendecula, assembly GCA_034769895.1. Lineage (NCBI taxonomy): Eukaryota > Metazoa > Arthropoda > Insecta > Hemiptera > Cicadidae > Magicicada > Magicicada septendecula. The sequence continues at coordinate 232,377,991 of CM068368.1, read as the reverse complement.
GTCTTGAAGCAGTGACTTATCTCCACCAGTTTAGTTCAGACTAAGCTTGTACTGTTAACTATCTAAATCATAGCTTCCAGTATGTTCTTGTTAGGTGTAGTTCTAAAAGGAACTCTAAGCGTTTCTACAAATTTTTTATCACAGAATCCATACTTTCTCAGGTAAATCACATTCCATAGTTCGTCCTATTAATTTTAAGACCTCTGCAACGGTAATTTGTTCTCCTAATTTATTTTTCAAAAGATGCATTTCTTTCCGTTTTTAAATTCAAATTTCAAGTTACTTAGAATAATAGAAGAACTACCGTGTGATGTATCTGCTGTTTGGACTTCATTTCTTTCTTGCCTGATACTTCAATTCAATTTGTTACTATTGTTTGTATCTCATTCTCTGCTCGTCATGCACTTTCTAACAAAAACGTTCTTACCTATATAAGCTTGTATAGGATTTGTATAGCTGCCGCTTCCTCTGCCGCAGTCTTTCTTAGTTTCTATTTTCCCTTTTCCCGTTTTTGCATCGCCTTGTTCACTTCATCTATCCAAAATCACCCACTTCGTTACTCTTGCTAGCCATCTATCATCCATCATCCACAGAGAAAGCCGTATCTTTTCCACCATCATTCTCCTTCTTATTTCATCATTGTTGATCCTATCCATTCTTGAAGATCAACAGCTGATCTTCCATTTCATGCAATGCATCAGTTTGATGTTGAGCATCAGTCCATTTCCATTGCTGTTATTTTTCCTTGTATACTTTCTGTTCATAATCCAGTTTTACGCTCTGTAATCCTATATCATTTTACTTGATTCCAATATTTCCTTGCTAAATTAAAACTATATTATTGTGTAGTACACAACTCGCGAATAAGAGATAGACCTACCTCTGCCTACCGTGTTGTAAGGATTCAACCATATTAAAATTTATATTACAAATTAATTTCATTAACTATTTTCTCATACGTTTATACGATATGCCACACTTTAGCTGATGTATAAGCAAGGAAAAACATAGAATTCATTAAATTTTATACTGAAGGCATATAAAAATTCTACAAGAGAAAATTCAGTGTGAACCAATTTCCTCTAATCGTCTTATGAGTAACCTCTGCTGACCTCCACGAATACAGAAATGTCCCAAGTTTAATTACATAACGCAAAGTAGATTTGCCCATCTGGGCAAATAGACTAGAACAAAATCTATTTACTCGCTTTGTAAGCTCTGTATAGGGTAAAGCACGTCCATCTTTGTCTTTTTTTTTTCTTAGTTCAGGAACTGTTTCATGTGGTAGATGGATCAGTAAATCCAAAGTACACGTTTGTTAGTCCTGCAAAATCGTGAATCTGTATTTTCTGCCTTAAAAAGGAAGAAAGAGAGTTAAAGTAAAAAAAATGAATGTCAAAGAATTACCACTTTATGACATTAACAGGATTTAAGGTTAATGTACTAAGATTCTCGCTATATCACATTATCCATACGGTACGGTATATCGGTATATGGGGATCACAATACGGCTTTTCCCACCAGATAATGTCAAACGCTCATCAGGACTGAATGGCCATAGTAAGCCTATCGGAGCGAACATCGTAATAAATTATTCACGCTTAGACGTCATTCTAATCCATTGGAATTTAAATACATGACTGGCAGTTGTTAATAGTATAAAATATGGTTTTCCTTCTGCCACGATACGATCTTATTAGGTTACTCTTATTTTAACTCAACCTAATCTAACCTAACGTACTACACATAGGCTATACTTTCCTGTGTGTCTTATCAGGGATCAGGGATCATCTTAGGGATCAGAGGGATCAAACCCCCCAGAGCTATGAAAACTTTATTCTAAATTCCATAATCCCTTAACGCAGGCCTATTTCTAAACCAGTTGCGTGTGTCAAAATACGGCTTACAAATGTGATTTTAATTGTATAATTAAAAGGAAGGACAATATTTGTAAATTAATAAAACAAAATTATTTTTCTTCATAACGACAGTCACTCACCAATCGGTAACTAACGTACCCATTTGCAACTTACTTCACGTCGGTTTAATTAAAATCTTTGAGACGTAAAGAACTTATAAAATGTAATTATAAAATTATATGGGAAGAGTCCTGAATTTCTCATTTATCCTGAGAAAAACAGGGAGTCTAACCTTCAAGCTAATCTCATCCGCCCCCCTGGAACAACAGCACCTATTTATGCCACTGATAATATGTAGCACGAAAACATATGATTTTACATAATACGAACTAAGTTTATCCGAGTTTACATAATATTTCTCCTTAATATCTTGTTATCTTTAGCACAGCTTGAAGGATATCTGAGGCAAATTTGTTGTCACCGGGTAGGTTATTTTTTAGTTATTAATATACTGTACATAACTCAAAATAACAAACAAAACATCTTTCCTACTCGCGCCTGGATAAGCGTTTGTATGTGTGTGCGGCGAGATGTGTATACGGGATATTTTTACAAATATGCGTGTATTGTTGCGTGTGCCCTCTCTAACAAGGTGGTTAGTTGTATGCATGTATTTGCTCAGTAGTGAACAGCTTATAATGTTTGAGGCAGACGTGTCAACATTGTTAGCTATACACCGCACTATATTCGGTCCGTTGTTTGCTCGGCTCCGCATTGTTAGTTCGCGTAACAACTGAAAAATCTGATGTTTAACAATACACATTGTCGATACATCACACGTTATTGCCAGTTTTACACACCATTACCACATGCTTCATTACATAATGTAATACTGTCTACCTCTTGCCATGTAGTTGATAAGCATTTCCTTGTACAAATGGATTGTATGTAAACACATATAATTTATAATAATATTAATCTATATATGTTTGTCTGTGTATGTATGCTGATCATTCAGACAACTGGAATGGAAAAATAGAGTGATTAAAGTAAATAACAGGCCTATATATTTCAAAGGTGAGATATGCAGATGATATGGAATTGTTTTGTACAAATTTGGTCAATATGGACTAGATAATTAAAGAGCTTAACAAGGAAAAAGTAAAAAGCTTGCCTGACAAGTTGTATACAAAATTGAACCGTTCGTGAGGTTGAAATATGGGTGCAATATAACTTTTACATACAAGAAACCATATAACTTGCATTTAACCACTGGGCAACACCATGAGTGGAGATTACTGAAGACGAGACACATGTATTGAAAACAAACGTCGAAAAGCCATGTGACTTTTAAAGATATAAGAATTACAATTTTAACATTTAATGAGGCCGCATTTGTTCAGTAAGTAAAAATTGTGCTGACGATATCTGACACCTGTAAATCAAACAAAACGTTTGATTGATATACACGGGAGATGGGATTACAAAGATCATATTAATCGAATAAAAAGAGAGCATTAAGAACCCTTCGGAAAGACGGGCAATACTATACAAATTAACAAACATTCATTAAGTTTGAGGAGGAAACGTTTTAATTAAAGAGTTCCGGGTCTGAAAATGAACAGAAAACAGCAGAATTATAAAAAGTTGACAATACAAACAGTCGCGTGATAGACATTATTATAATAATAATAAGAATATATTCTCAGCTAAATGTCGAATATTTCTAAATGTGTTCCATGCTTTTGGTGACGTTTATCGTCAAGGTTTCATGCATAAATTCAAGAACTTACCCGGTTGCTTTTTGTACACAACGATTAAACAAGATCTGCTCTGGAGAGCAGCTATTAGTACTGATGATTATATATGTGTAATGTATGTATGTAGGCCTATGTATACCCTTATGCGTAGAATACGTACACACGTAAATTGCCAATTTACTACATACGTTTGTACTAAGCAGGAAAACGAAAAGTTAAAGCCACGGATTTGAGCATAAGCAAGTAATTGTTTTAATTACACTTGATTTATATACTATTGCATTTTATTATTAATATTAGTGAACTAAAAAAAAAAATATGAGGAACGTAAGGCTAATGAAATGTCTCTCCTCCTCCTCCACCTCCTCCACCTCCTCCTCCTCCTCCTCAACTCGGAGGCTGTTGGGCTTGCAATTTCTTCCTTCCCGCAGACACCCTCTTGATAACGACATACCTTCTGCATTCTTTTTCCCATCCACATGTACTTCTGCCTAGATCTTCCCTCTCACCAAGCCCCTCGATCAGGATGGTGAACTAGCTTGCTTCTGCTTCCCACAATGAATCCCATCAGCATAATCCAAATAGGCTATCTACATTTTTGTGTATGTAGATAAATAATTAACTAAATACATATGAAAATAATAATGTGTACAAGTATGAAAATAAATGTATGTTTGTATGTGTCTTAAGGTATAGGCCTATAAGTACATTTACGCGTGCGGGCGTCTGTGTGTAGAAAGGGGGTGGGGATGTGTCCACCTTTCTCCCAATAGTAATTCTACGTTACTTGCTGCTACACTTGCATGCTGTGCCAGATACCCTTCTGCAAGTTAACAAGACAAAAGCATTATCCCTGGAACATTAATCATTTCTGATGGGCTACCTGCAATGGTATTCCCAACATATCTGGGCTCCCCACGAGAACCATGTACAAAACTCTGTTAACCATGATATATAATACCATGATAAGCAGGCCTAAGCGCACACTTTAGCACAAACACGACGTTGGATAAGCTATGAAATAACGCTGTAGGAAATATTTATGAAATAACACTATAGCCTCGCATTTCTAAAAATACCCTTTATTTCTCTTTACTCGTATACTCAGATACTCAAATACTCGTGCACTCGTATACTCAAATTAAATACAAATAACTAACGGCAATAACTGCAATAAAGCTAATCTTAAAGCAACTGAGAGTACCCTACTTGTTTCACGAGAGTACACGACTTGGTACGGTAAAGTGTCAACAGTACCGTCTGCGTATGCTCAGCTGTTACTTCTGAACTAAATATATTCGTTGAACAGTGAACGTAGCCTACATTATTCCCATGTGAACAATCTTGGTATAAACTAATGTTTGTAGGATAGCCGATAGTTAATGGGGAGACGATAAAGGGCCGGTGTCGCCGTTTTCCGCATGTAAGTCCTTGCAATTGGGACCATTGGGAGTAAACATTGTCTCGTGTGACTTACGATATTTTAATTAAAGTGACCATAATTTAGAAGTATTTGCCCTTGTGTTCCGTTGCGAAATTATTGTAAATTCTTTATCCGATCTTCTCTCTATAATTGGACAATCGCTAGACAATTATGCAACTTCTGTAGCCAATTAATGCGGATACTGTGCTACTGACCAACGTTTCTGCTGGTCCATTATTTGCTCATTTAACTACCGCCAATGTATAATTTGATGAGAAGACAGACAGTAACAGCTTACCAAATTAGTTACAGCCATAAGGAATCAGGGATGCCAGAAATACAGGACTGCTAGGACACTCGGAAGGAAAAATTTAAAGAAAATGTGACAATAACAGAAAACAGAGTCAACAGATACTAAAATGAAAAAAAAAAAGCAATAAGTCGTCAAAGAAGGATCGACGTCAGTCCTAACTATAACCTTGAGTCACAATCACGGACTAAACAGCTGTGAACGCATGAGTAATTAGCTCACGTGTAAACGTTATCTTAGTTATAAACGTAGTCTTTTAGACTGTAAACGCCGTATCCAAGTTCAGTGTGAACTATATTAAATTAGTAAATTTAATATAGTTTACAGTAAATAGTGTGGTAAATGCCAGTGTTGACGTACAGAAATAAAATTATAGATTTTTTTTAGGAATAGCGTCTTACACATGCGTCCTATTGTCAAGAACTTATACGTGTGCTCTAATCCTTCACAATATGTGTGTGTGTGTGTGTGTGTGTGTGTGTGTGTGTGTGCGTGTGTGTGTGTGACCTGAGCTGCACTAACAAGAGCTGAATCTATCATTATTAAGACCTTATATAAACTGTCAACAATTTGGCAGTACAAACTTTGATCTCATCTTGAATACTGTTATGATTCTGAAATTTTTGTTTCTTGTGAGTCATTAGTCGACATAAACGCATTAGTGAACTACATATTAAATTTATTTTCTTCATCTTTCGTAATTGCCATGCGGCATTGTTTACGATGACTTTAAGTTAAACAGAGCAATGTGGATAACAGTGCTGCTTTAACTTTCCCAGTGTTAGGCGTGCTGGTTAAGCCTAGATGGATTCGACAGCTACATTCGTTTGGTTGTTCGTTTTTCATAACATGGTTGACTGTTTTACTGTTTTCTAACTTGATTGATTGCTAACATTGAATTGATTCTGAGAATTATGCATGGGTTTTCTCAAGCCGGTAATATTTGATTTGAATTTTACCATCACATATTACGTACCAGATTACCAATGTTAAATAATTGCTTTAAACTCCTTCTCCTCCGAAGTCGAACCTTGGCCTCCTCTATCCTGACCCTGTACCTCTCTCTATCCGTAGGAAAGGACTTCCATCCCAACACTCCCAACATCTCTCTTGCATCCACAGCGACAGAACCTTCACATCTTTCCATAGGCCTATATCGTCGCCATAGTCATTGCCGTTTAATCCATCCTTTCCGATGCTCATCAAGAGTTTTCTTAACGTACTTTTTTCCAGGAACAGGTTGTTAGCCTGTGGTCCAACCCCCAACCTAGAGGACCAGGAACTTTGATTTCGGGCTGTTCTTTCCCTAGAGAGATGCCTTCACCTCGGCTGACGAGCGCTCTATGGCCGGTCGCAGGAGGCTAACTAATTCAGCCCTTGTGGCAGCCGTTGACCTACTAGAGGTTCCTCCGTCTCCACACTAGATGCACACCCTGCTGCCAGTGTACACCATCCTCCCAGGTCAGGATCCAGGTTCCCCCGGACTGCCCTGGCAGGACACCTTCTCTCTTCTGCTTGCCGACTCATTTCCCCGAAGGGGTTGGTTACCACAACCTTGAAATGGGTTGCTCGGCGTAATAGGGCCTACCGCCTTGTAATTGTTTTAAACTAACCGCTTATTTATGCACTATTTCTCCCCTCCCCCCTTTTCTATCGTAGATGGCTACATTACTCGTTGTAGGTATCCTTTAAATTGAAGGTTAATCCAATCCTGCATTCTGCACATTAATTGTACCTTATGGTTTTTTTTGTTTTCAAAAATATTCCTTAAGAGCCTAACGTAAGCCTCATGTGTGTTTCGTTAGCAGTCACAGCTTGGAAGAATAGTCACATAGACCTAAATATATAAATGAAACGTAGCATTAAGCAGGCCAGTCTAATAGGCCTATACGCTGTTTCAGTGCTCAGACACAAATGATTTACTTCACCGTCTCTGGATCGTTTTCGTTTAGCCTATAGGCTAATAATTTTTCCATGTTATTGTTAACTGATTTTTGTTATTGGAATGAAACGTTTGATTTCAGAAACAAACAGGTGTTTTGTATAACTGTGACATCATTTACAACACAGGTCTACAACAATTATAACACACACACACACACACACACACAGAGCCACAGGCATTACACATGTACTAGCCCAACTATGGACTGTCCAGAGCCTATCACATTTCGAACTGTTTTTTCCACAGAGTCTAAGTGTTAAGCTCAAATTTCAAAATTCCTCTGTGCTGTGTACTTAGTTACACGTACACTAGCACAGACAGGACCTGCAGTTACATCAGAGCGGATAATTAACGTTCTCTAAGACAGTCATTGTTGTAGCATCCCCATTCTCCGTGCGTTGAAGTCTGCCTGCAAATATTTACAACCAGTATGGTCCCGTTGTATCCCAATAAGAAGTCTGGACTATGCTACTACCGACTTGCTATATGACCTATTACAAACACATACGAACGCCCGCACGCGCGAGTGCGTGTTTGTGCGTATGCGTGTATTGTCCGCTCCGTTGTTGCTGAAAGTGTGTGGTGCCAGGAACGACGGAGGGTGGCAATGTTATTCAAGGGTGGGGGTAAACCGATGAATGGAAAATGCTAAAAACAAAAACAGAATTGAGGGAAGCCATGTTGAAAATCACGCCACCATCTTGTTTTTTGTTCCCCTTCTCTCTCGCTCTCTCTGTTTTTCTCTTTCTTTCTCTCTCTTTCACTCATAGAAAACAAAAGAGCAGTGCGCTACCAAACGTATTAGCTTTCGACTTTTATTTAGGTTGTATGTGCGTGTGAGTGTGTGAATTATTTAGGACTTTTTTGTAACAGAATGGTGCACTTCTGTAATGACTTTGTTTTGACTCCTCTGTATTGACCACTAGAGAGAAAGAAACATAATGCACTGTTACCAGCTAACGGTAAGAGTTAGAGGGCAGTGATTCAACACCGCTACAGCACGTGGTCTGCCTCGTCTCACGTGCTACAAACTTCTTCCTACTGTCAAGCGTGCTCTGAGCCACCTCTATTTGTAGATTCTCACTAGGAAGTAACCAAGCTCTGCGGCCCCTATTATGTACAGGAATGCTCCCCATACCCGCGCTCGTTCGCGCTCCCCTCCCCCCCACACACACACAGAAGAAAAATATTCTCACACCACATGTCCACGTGATTATTAAGTATGAACATATTTGCATATAAACCCTTCCATAGTTTTATACTCTCAAATGTGTAGTCGATAGGAATAAATATTTATATGTAAACACTTGTTGTTAACATTTCATTTTAAGATCTGTTAACTTTAACACAGTGTTTATAACGTAACAAAACTTTCTTTCTCTTTTTCCATTACGTAAAGAAAAAGGTGGCGTTTCAGCTTTGATCAATGCAAAATACTCTATTGTTTGTCTAAGAATAAAAACCAGGTATAAAAACTTTTAAATACTGGTGGACTAAAATCGTGTAGTTAGGTCTGAAACCTGAAACGTCACGACGACCGTGCGGATATGACAAATTCAATGAAAGTGAACAAATACGTTACATAATTGCCCAAAGTTAATACGTAAATTTTAGGGCGTGAAATATGCACAGGGCGGTACGGCGTTTTCCGTTATGTTTTGTTCATCCTTGCTTAGACGTAAAATACTATTTATAATTTAATTTCGTACCATTATAATCCTATAATTCATATTTTTGGGCATGGAAATTTTTAAAATTAAAAGTTTGAATTTGAATTTCTAAAAATAAGAGTGACCAAAAATACGTTACAAACCAGAGAAACTGACCAAAGAAAATACGTTACATAATCAATACCGTAACTACAAGGCCAGAAGACTAAGAACCCCCGGAAATTTCCAAAATAATAAGTAAAAGTGAGAAGAACAGTTAAATTATATCCACTTACACAATAAGTACAGAATTCAGCTACATCGCGAATAATTAACTGATAAACAAGTTGCTTTACGAAGACAGTTCTCCGACATTTCTTAGGCTGTAGGCCTACACGGTTCTTAGACAATTCTTAGGCTATGAGAGGTCACCATTCTATTCCAGAAAGTGCTGCAAGTTACATCAATGTTGTGTTTAATGAATATGGGTGAAAACAGAGATGAACGCAACGTTCTGTAAGAACATAGGCCTACATGGACAAAACGGGAATGGAGAAAATGCATACGGTGTGACCCTGACTAAGCGCTGTAGCCTGTGTGGAACATAGGGCTATTACTCAACACACATTAACGCTCTAACAGGTTTACTTTCTTTGTCGTACCAAACAAAGAAACAAAAAAATTTGTACCATCCCGAGATTGTTTATATTCATATTTTAATAAGACCGTTTGAGACTTGTAAGTTATAAACTCACTGTACAGTGACTACCTGCTGGTTTGACTAGTTGTCAAGCACTACGTTTAAGACAGGCTACTTCAGAATGTAATAAACCGATTAGTCGTTAAATGCCAGGCATTTACCCACAAAAACGGAAAAAACATCAAATGCAGCCTAGTTTTCCAACTGGGACTTACAAACCACCTCAAGTAATAAACAGAGAAAGTTTCACTTACCTTACTTCAGTACATTTGGCTAAAACGTACTGTTCTCGTCGGCACTCTACGGATTTGACGTCGAGGTTATACGTGTGGGTTAGGGAGAATTGTATTGCAGTCTTATGTAATGCAATAAGTACGCTACGCTATTGTGACTGTAAACACTTCTGCAACGTCATTCAGTAACGGAGGCATGTTTTATTAGGCTTTCCCGGCTTACTCCAATTTCAGACTAGTAGATTCATAACGTTTACACCTTGTTGTCACCAAGAGTGAAGATGAGAACTTCTCTTAAGAGATGTTGAATCATTTTCTTCATAAGATACACTACAATCTCACGGTGACACCAATTGAAACTAGTCCCTCCATACCATTAGTTTGAGGCAGGGTTATAATGGTTTACTTAGAATGTCAATCGTCCAACCTCTTTCATATATATATATAAAATAAGAAAATAAAATAAGATTGGAAAAAAACAAAAAGACTTATACAATCAACAAAAAACTTAACACATTAAAACAACAAAACAAAAATCAAGAACAAAACAACAAAAATAAACACACATTTTACCCTCGAACCATTAACCTTAGCAATACAGAATTTAACAAAAAAGAAACAGAATATTTAAACAATATGTCAAAAACTAACATAACCCAAAATGCAAACAAAAATCTAGAAAATTTAATAGTAGAAACAGAATTTGCCATTAACCTAATAAAAGACAATATACAAGAAGAAAAAAGAACAGAAGCAACACATATAATTAAAAAAATAATCACTAGCGAAATGAAAAACAAAGATAAACAAAAGAAAAACAATAAAAGAAATTAAAAATAAAGTAAAGAACAATAATTTAATAATAACTAAAGCAGACAAAAGTCAAGCAACAGTAATCATTGATAAAGCAGACTACATCAAAAAAACCGAAGACTTCATCAACAATAATAAATGCGTACAACTAGATAAAAACCCAACAGAAAAATATCTTAAACAAACAATAAAACTAATAAAAACAAATAAAAACATTTTCAACAATAAAAACATAGACATATATATAAACAATAATCCAGAACCACCTAAAATGAGTAGCCTAATAAAAATACACAAATTAAACAACCCAATACGTCCACTAATCAATTTCAAAAAAGCTCCTGCATACAAAATAGCAAAAATAATAGCACAAAAACTAAAAAGTAACCATCTAACAAATAACCATCATAACATAAAAAATACATACGAATTAATAGACAAACTAAAAATAATAAATATAAATGAAAAAACATTTTTCACATCATATGACATAACAAACATGTACACCAATATCCCAGTAGAAGAAACAATTGACATAATAATAAACAAACTTAAAGAACAAAATGAAAACAAACAATATATAACCGAAATAAAAAATAGTCTCCAACTAATACTAAAACAAAATTACTTTGAATTTAATAGCAAAATTTATCAACAGAAAGAAGGTTTAGCAATGGGATCACCATTATCAAGCATAATAGCAGAAATATTCCTACAACACATAGACACCAAAATACAAAATATCATAAAAACACATGACCCAAATGGCATATGGATAAGATATGTAGATGATGGACTATATGTATCAAATAACAAAAACACAAATGCAGAGAACATACTGAAACAAATCAATAACATACATCCCAAAATACAATTCATAGAAGAAAAAGAAAAACAACAAAATCAACTATTTAGACATAACCATCACAAGATACAACAAACACATACAATATGCAATATATAGAAAACCAACTTCCACTAACATCATTATACCTAACCATTCTGACCACCCACCACAACATAAAATGGCAGCATTTTATTCGTTATTTAACAGAATGTACAAAATACCCCTAAACAAACAAGAAACTGACAAAGAAAGAAATATAATATACCAAATTGGTTATGAAAATGGATACAATAAAAATACTATGATCAAAATAGAAAATAAAATCAAATACAAAATAAAAACTGAACAATTAAGAATTAATCAAACTGAACAACGCATAAATAATAACAACAACAAAAAATGGGCCACATTCACATATATAAATAATAAAATGACAAAACTAACAAAACTATTTAAAAACACAGATACAAAAATAGCATACAAAACTAATAAAAATAAATTACAAAATCTAAATAGCTGACACAACAAAGATAATACAACAACTAAGGGTATATACAAAATTGAATGCCAAGATTGCAATAAATGTTATATAGGACAAACAAAAAAACAGCTGAAAAAACGTTATTTTGAACACCTAAATGCATACAAAAAACCAGAAATATATAAATCCAATTTAGCCACACATGCAATAAACACAGGACATGAATTCCCAGACATAACCAATGTAACACTAATAAAACATATACCACACAAAGGCACCATAATGAACATATGGGAAAACTTACAAATATACAAACATAAAACAGAAAACAAACTAATACCTGAACAAATACAAAACCTGACACAATATTCAAAGCACTCAACATTGAAAATACACAAAAAACTAACACATACACCACAATCACACACAATAAAACCAACTTGAAATACCAGAAGCCAACAGGAAGCCACAATTATCAACCAACAACACATATGTACTTCACCAGACAAAAAAACCGGAAGGCTGAGGATGGGAACAAAATAGTACCCGAAACATGTTCCAAATAGAAAAATAACATCTTGAGGTAAATTTATGTATAAATATTAAATGTAATATATATATATATACTTTCTAAACAGTATTTATAAAAAATAGTTTTATTTAGAATTAAAACAGTTAAAAAATTAAATTAAATTAAACGGTAATTTTAAATTACAAAGTAACTCTTAGTTTATAAAATGAACAGCCCTGTGGCTTCATGTTTCGTGATCTGTTCCCTGAGAGATCTCAGTGTAGTGTCATAATTACAAAGTAACTCTTAGTTTATAAAATGAACAGCTCTGTGGCTTCATGTTTCGTGATCTGTTCCCTGAGAGATCTCAGTGTAGTGTCATAATTACAAAGTAACTCTTAGTTTATAAAATGAACAGCCCTGTGGCTTCATGTTTCGTGGTCTGTTCCCTGAGAGATCTCAGTGTAATGTCATAATTACAAAGTAACTCTTAGTTTATAAAATGAACAGCCCTGTCTTGTGCCTTCATTGTTCGTGATCTGTTCCATGAGAGATCTCAGTGTAGTGTCATAAATTTATAGCCTATTTCATAAAGTCGGTATCAATGTGTTGTTATGCTACTTGGGTGTAAAATCTGTGTTCCATGTACACTCATGGGGATTTATTAAACAAATCATTTCACATGATCATAACACCACCAAACAGTTTGAGAGAGTTACTGTCAATGTCTATCTCTAGATGTGTTCAGTGACAATCACACCAAACATTTGTAGTAGCTTATTAAATAAAATGAGCTGCCCAATCGTTTTGTAGTATTTAAATAACCATCGCCAAAATAAATGTTTGTTGTGAGTTGATGATGCGTGACCGTCCGACCGTATAATTGTTTTCTGTATTAAAATGCAACCAAAAATCTGTCTATGTCTGCCTGTATCGGCAGAAAACGTTTCCCATTTAATTCGATATTTATCTTAATAATTTACTAAATGATTTTTTGTAATAAAGTCATAATGATTAAATTTCTATTTCGTTTTGTACATTTCTTAGTCTTTGTCGTTGCCCAAATTTTTATTTACAAACATGATTAAATATGTGTTTGCATATCTAATTTTCGAATGTATTGCGATTGATCTGATTACTGTATAATTAATGAGATAACAGCGAAATAATTACCAGCGTGTTACCGCAAACCTTGGATACGAATTATTGTGTTTTGATGCAAATATATTCATATTTGAGTCTATGAGAAAAGAATGAAGTCTGAAGCATGAGTGTTGGATGGATTTCGATTACTGTTTTTTTCAAACTATTTGTAAACCCAAAGCAAGAAAAATTTATAGCCATATTTGTATTCTAGTAGGCAAATTTATAGATTTATAGAAATATGTAAACATTTTTATGCTCGCATTTAGGAGGCGTAATGTGTTAATAACTTTAATTTATTTTCACTGTATTCAGTACGACTATTCTTTCCAAACATGTCATTCTTTTTTACAAATTACGAAAATGAGGGCAGCAACTTGCAGAAGCGCGATACACAGTTCCAACCATAAGCTACTTAACATTAACTTTGAATTAACGAACAGCAAATGCAACTTATGCAGTGAGCTATTCTGTTACACAATTCGCTACTCTTTCAGTACATTACAACTTCAGCATTGAAATCAACAATTAATGCTGAACCATCTCGAGTAAAGATTGAACTTCCCTATCACTGATTTCTGATGTGTCACTCTTTCTTCTCTTCTTGATAAGCTTGTAATGAATATAAGCATTATCTTAAACCACACAAATACATTTATAAACTTGTACCCTTTAATCTACAAAAATCTAATTTATAAGTCCCGTTAATCATTTGTTTTGCCTTACTCTTCAAACATGTTAATATTTGTTCCTTACAATCAAGAGCATTTAAAAGCCAAGGTAGGAGCATTGCTCTTAATAGTTGTATCAATATGGATGTGAATACTGGACAGTAATAAGGAACCAAAGAACAAATAGTAAGTCCAAAATTGGGGTTTCTGATATGTGTAATGGGCTATACTTTATTACGCAGAAGGAAGTGAAATCAGATGTGAATTAAAGACTTATAATCTGAAGGAAGAAATAAAGAGCTATGGAAGAAACTAGCTAGAAACTAGCATGAATAAAGGAAACAAGACACTCAAAAATACTGTATAATTTAAACTGGTGAATAAAATAAACATTGACATGGGAAGACGCGTTTTTAGCAAGAATTGTGACGGCGGAATACAACGTGATGATTTTATTCCACTTCCTACTAACAAAACTACTAGACAACATATATTAGTTGTTAACGATTTTGCTTCTACTTGCTTTATCCTTTCGTCGTTATAATATTTTATTACTTATGTCACATGAATTTTATTCCTTTTTTACATGAATAACCATCCTGATCTCGTTCTGTTGAACGAGCGAAGTGAATTTCCAGTTTCAACACGACCAGTTGTCACTTGTCTGTGTGTCTACTATCTCTTTGTGTTTGCGATATGTCTAACGTTAACTTTTGACCGCACCAACTGAGTTTTGCAACCAACACTTCGCAAGCGTGTTCATATTTTTCCCTTTTGTTTTTAAGAACGATCCTTTCCAAAAAAAAGAGACAAAAATGTGACGGGTCAAAATTGTAAAAAAATTGCAAAAATTCAAGAGAGGTATCAAATTAAAGAGAACTTTACCCAAAATCCAAATGTAGTGTACAGTTTTGGAAATTTCACCAAGTCCTAAAAAATTGATTGCACGGGTGTAAGACAAAAGGGCTAATTAACCCATTCCGAATGTAATTGACTAGTTATGAAAATGTTTAAATTTTGGCCAAAAATAGGACTCAAAATTTTAAGAAAATTGTAAAAGTCTATGTAGGGGATTAAGTTTTGAGGACTTTTACTCAAAATAAAACTCTGTCAATCTTTAATAATTTGACAGAATTAATATTTCTCAACAATCCTTCCAAATTTTGGATCGCTTTCAAAAAGTCTGTAAGCTGTTTACAAAAAAAAAAAAAAAAAAAAAAAAAAAAGTTTGGGATTATTAGTGTTTATTGTATACAACTGTCTGCTTTACAAACAGTCGTTATTTTACTATAAAAAATAGGAAAGTAATCGTGGTTTCCGTACTTCTGTGTTAACAGAAGGTATTAGTTTTCTTTTATAAAATTGCTATACAACAACCCTGTTGTTTAAGACCTGAAGATGTCAGTGATGACGAAAAGCTTTGTCTAAATAATAACAATTATAGCAGTTTAGCAATTTTATAAAAGAAAAGTAAGGATGGCTGCTAATTTAAACAATACGAAGAAGGTATTAGATTATTTCAATTATCCAATATTGAAATTTACCTAATAATAAATGCATTTCGTTCAAAATAATGATCAAGTTCTGTAGCGCAGGATGTTTGCTATGTTTATACGTTCATATGTTTTTTGTTACTTACTGATATTCTATGTCAGTAAGTCCTTGAGTTTCATAGTCCTGGAAAGTAGTCTTGGTGAGACCTTTGATTAGGGCGATTATAAATCAAGAAATAATAAGTAAAAGACAATCAACCTGTAAGGAAATGATTTTTATATAATCTTTGTAAAGTTCTTAAATTCTCACCTTAATTTAAATATTAAAAAATATTTACTAATTAAGTGGACTGTATAATATTTTACCTAACAGCACAATTATTAAGCTATGTATTACAAACATCTAATAAATCCCCTGATTTTAAAGGTACGAGATTAATTAGTTCTGTCAACACATCTCGTATAAATAAACTGAGTTTTCTTCATAATATATAGCAATGCTTTTAGATTAATTTTTATTTTGTAAGTAATATAAAAGAGGAACACAGTACGTTTAATAAATGAGAAACACAAGTATAGAGAGTCGTTTATATTTCATTAATTTAAACAAATGTTAGTTAGTATAGGGATTCTGGGTACCTGTAGGTTATCTATGTTTGTGGCAGCCTGACTTGGCAGTTGATGTGCTGTGAGTTACTAACTATAGGTAGCCTATACAATTTATCTCTGAAAATCGGTTACGGTAACTGTTTGGAATTTACAGAAAAATGCAAACTAGCGAGAGTCGTTTCATACTTTCATCTGTCTTTAAAGATTGTGAAAAGTTAAAAGCATATAAAATTAATAATTACATTTTTCAAATGCAACAGCTGACGC
The DNA here is from genome assembly GCA_034769895.1 of Magicicada septendecula. Lineage (NCBI taxonomy): Eukaryota > Metazoa > Arthropoda > Insecta > Hemiptera > Cicadidae > Magicicada > Magicicada septendecula. The sequence continues at coordinate 232,361,277 of CM068368.1, read as the reverse complement.
TTTTTTTACAAACAAATATTTTTTACTGACCTTTAAATTTAACGTTATTCTTTATAAATAATGAACTGACGATTAATGGAATTTCTTACGTGTTGTGTTGTAACCGTTTTATCATAATTTTTTTAAAGTCGTTCATGCCAAAGGTTCTTTTTTCTTTCTGTGTCTGATTAAAAAATCTTAACTGAAATTAGAGAAATTTAATTTCAGGTAGTTTTTACAGATGTGCTTCAAGAAACTAATGAGTATCATTCTACAGGCTCAGACCAATAATAAGGAATGCAAACCGTCACATTCTGTTGGAAACAAGAGTGGGCCTAATGCTTCAGTTGGACACAGTACTTATCGAAAGTGTCCTGTCCTAAGAGGAGGTGTATGTGTCAAGTACTGAATATTATTCTAATTACACTTTTTTTTAAATCCTTTTTTAATTCACTAAGAGTTTCTTTTCAGGAACTGATTCTACAGTTTTTCGAAAATCGGATTAATTTTAAGTACTTTATTGATGCGTAAGAAAGTTCTTATATAAATTTCAAAAAATAATTTAATAAGAATGTCTACAACTATGAATAAAATAAAATAAATTAGCTAAAAAGGTACTGACATATTTAAGCGTGTCTTCGTAGCGTAAGTTGGAATTTTTCAGCCATGAACAATTACTTCACTTGTCAAAGTGTAAATGTAATGTAAATATAGTCAAACAAAAAAGATGTGAACCATTCTCCTAGGATAAACACAATGTTTTGTTCACAATGCACTTCTTCCTTGGGATGTTATCTGTTACTTTATTATGCGTTTCTGTTTTATATTACAATTTTGTTCTTGTTTTCATATTATTTTGTCATATACAATTTTTATGTATAAATCACACTTTTGTTTTATACATCTATTGGTTTGTGATACGCGATTTACTAGCTTAACTGTGATCGAGTCTGGGAAAACACGTGATAAAATTTACAAACAATTACAACCTATAAACTGTTAGGAAACGTTTAACATTTTATCAGCTGTTTTAACAGTTGGTAATTGTTATTCGTGGTTAAGCTACTTTTGAACTAAGCAGAATGCAAACAAATTGTGGCCAACACGATGTTTTCATATATAATTCGATTTACACTGTTTTTAACTATTTCTAATAGAGACCATTCTGGAAACTGCTGAACGTGTCGAAAAAGTTAGTTGACTCCTAACAATTAAATAAAAATTGAGTACTTAGTTTTAATATCACTACAGTCTGATACATAAAAATGTGTTTATTCTTGAAAAGAACTGCTGAGACAATGGGTATTTATAAGCAAATACTTTCTCAAATATATTTCAGTTAGGCAAAAGGAGTCTATACCTTCCTTCTTCAAATACAAGAGGATAATAAATAGTAGGGAAAGGAATGCATCCGATAGAATCCGATGTTCGTTTCCTGGTAAGTTCTTGATGTTATTTATTAGCCGAGAACCATATATCTAAAACACACACACACACCTACTCACTTACTTATACTCATTCACTAGCATAAGACAGCGGTACTCATAAGAGAAACTCCCATGTGATTAGTTCAAATAACGATAGTAAATCGTACCAAATGTAGGTAGGCCTACTTTCAAACAGTACTTCACAATCTTATTAATCCATAACCTATTTACGAAAATGAATATTTAAAATCTGAGAATATATAAAATGAAAAGGAACTGAAAGCAAATAATAAGAAACGCCAAATTAAATCTCAGTACTATTAAACTGAACATAATTATACGGAAAATTAGGTACACAATTTCAAACCACATCTACATTCACTGTTAAATATACGTTTCCTTGTCTAAGCCATGGTCTTCATAAATAATCACTGAACACAGAAATTAAATTCCTTTCATGTTGTTTCAAACATAATCCATTGAACAGAACAGTAGGTTACGCAAAGTTGGTTTAAAGCAAATAAACATAGGAGTACGTCCTATGATCGACTAATCGGCTGTTTCATTCGACTGATCTAATCGACTTTTATACAAAGTGGGGAAGGAATTCCACAATGCTAACAGCAAACAATACAAACATCAGTGAAGAAATAGTCGATTTCATAAACATGTAAGGACCCTATATGTGGGTACAAAACTTTCTTTTCAGAGGATATTTTGTGATTAGATGTGTAGGTCTAATCACTTAGATCTCTAGAAATTCTTATTACTAAGCAAATTATTGTGAACAATACTAGTAAAAATCTGAGTAAAGTTAGTTGAAAACCTGCAACAGTGATAGGCCCAAATGATTCTAAGCCTTTACGTATACGCAACGTGCATGCGAGTGATCCAGAACTAGTTACAGTCTCTAGCGTACACGAACGTGAATAGTACACAGTTTATTTAGTAAGCATAAAACAACGTTATACCGTTGGCTACGAACTGTGGACAAAACTGAAACAATAATTGCAGATAATTGCGTGGATTACACACGAACGCCGTTAGCATCCAGTATCGTATGCACGCCTCCAGCGAAGGCACTATTCACATTTAAGTAACACTCTCGATATTTCACCGGGGACGACAACAACAAACCACTCGTTCACACCCACTGAAACACACACACACACACACACACACACACAGTGTTATTCATTCTTATCGAGTTGGTGAGTACAACAGTAACGTACTCCCCCGTCTCGGATAAACACCACTACGCTACGCTGGCAACATAACCTATTTACGGTATGTAATGACGTTCAATTATGAGACACACGCTAAATGAAACGTGAAGACCACACGGCTAATTGATGTTTACTGAACAATGCCCAATGCTCGTGATTTGACGAATTTCAATAAAAACAGGTTAGCAATTTATTCCAATGTTGAATAAATATACCTTACTGCGAGTCTCTAATCAGATTAGATCGTCCCAACAGATTTCGTGATTACCAGCTTCACACGACCCTGTGCGATCACACAACTGATCGTTATAATCGGAGTCAGTTAACATAAAAAATGTATTCTCTGTTTTCACTCGTCAACAGTCTCCGTTAAATGTATTTTAACTTCTAGTCAACAAATCAGTATTTATTAATTTACTAAGAATTTTTCCAAAACACAGAAGATTTCCACCCAGCACAGGATATTTCATAACAAACTTTAATATAGGCCTGTAGTAAAAGCCGAAAAAAGAACTTAAATAACAGAGGCGGCAACTACAAACCTGATATAGGCCTACGTATTATTTCGGTTATTATTTTTATTATGAAGTATCGTACTCTACTCGTGATCGTTGGCCTCCTTTACCATCCTCCTTCGTGCATTCCCAATCTTAATCTTCTCCCCCACCATCTTACTTTAATTTTAAAAAATTTTTCCATACATCGTAATCTCGGACCATGTCCTACTTCTAGATAAAAAACTAGCTTTCATAATCCTCTTTGATATTTTAGTACATCACGTCTTCGCTTCGCGTGATCTAGCCATTGTAACCTTTAAGCTTTTAAAAATATCACTGTATTAAGCATTCGTGAAGAGCCTCCAGGTGGTATAGTGGCTAGCACGGGCGATTCATGTGCGCGTGTTCCCGGGTTCAATTTCCGGCGAAGGCTCCGTACGGCGTGCACTCAGCGACGTGAGGGAAAACTGAGTAGCTGCTGAGATAACAGCGGCGCCTCCTGGCGTGAATACCGCAACTAGCGGTTGGCGACGCGTTGTACTAGCCATGCAACCATCCCACTAAACACAAAAGCTGCGCAGTATGCCTTGGTCCTTTACGGAGTGTTGAGCACAGGTTTTTTTTAAGCATTTAAGAAACTATATTTTTAGAAACTTAAATTTAAATCTTTTTTGCTTCATGGGTTAGGCAAACTTCCCTCTTTCGGAAACCAATTATTACGTGAGCAATCGATAACTCCATATCCAGTGTTGCCAGTAATCGTTCATTACCCATCCTGTCCAAATGTCTGCACCAATTTAATGTACAAATTCTGATTTTTGCTTCTAAACAGGAAATGGTTATTGCGAATATTCTTATTCGTGACTAGTATGGTCAAAATGCGGCCATCCACGGCCCGTAAATATCTCGTCCCCTCCAATGTAGTCTCATTCGGTTGTTTCTTCGACAGAATCCTGTCGTACGTTAAAACATGTAGGCCTACCGCTATCACCTTTCAATCATGCTTCTTTCCTAGTCTTGTTTTTAAGCTAAATTTAAGTAATAAAATTTAAATTTTAATTTAAAATGTACAAATATGGTATTTCCACTTTTCAATGACTTTGTCTTTTGTCCTACTCATGTAAGAAGGCGCATCCATATAAAGGCACGTTTTGAATTTGGCTGCTTCAAAAGAAGACGCTCAGATGTGTATCTTACTGAGTCTGCCTTCACGTGCGCGCACCAAACAGCGATGGATTGTAAAAGCATATAATGCAGTGAGCACGTAGTGTGGTCAAACTTATGTAGCCAAACGATGTAGTTTTTTTGTTTAAAGTATTTCGCCAGCCAGTTGTCTGTGTTAGTAGTTTATATCGTCACAGTCACATGGCAGCACTCTTAGTGTAAAGGCTTTATAACATTATATTATATTTATAACACTATATTATAGTGGTAGTCTATAACATTTTCTTTCATTTCTTTCTGGTTTTTAAAAACTCTTTTTAAAAAATAGATCAAAATTTTATTCCAACATCCTGTGGATGATTATTTTTTTTAATATAGCACAGGCTACACATTTGAACACACTCGAATTTTGCCGTATTATATGCTTTTATATTGAACTATTGAAATGCTTGACGTAATTTGTTGTTGATTACATTACTGTTGATTTTATTTAATGATTAAAATTTTCAACGTATTGTGCTTTTCTACACCCGTCATTCGCACTCTAAATAGCCTTAGAAGCCAGAAATTAGACATAATTTCTTATAGGACATCATCATATCCCTGTTAATTTACAATTTTCTCTGCACCCTTTATAAAACTTCGTACCTTATACTGTTACGGCAAAAGACCAAAATATTTTTTTGGTGAACATATAAAGACATCACACATAGTTAACAAATTTACAAAGGTTGATGGTGACTGTTTTTGGCTCAGAATAAAACTGAGTCATGAAATGACTTCTTCTGTAAAAAAAATGCCTAAAGGTATCATAATCTTTAAATTTTGTACTTTATATGCAAATTTGCAGAATATATTTTTTTAATTTTATTCTAAATACGTTACTTAATTTTTTAAAATAACAATTCATTTTGCATTTTGACCGATTTCACTTAGCATTCACTTAGGCTATGTACCGAAGTTCTATTTAACTTCGTACAAAACAACTGTTCATTACTTTTAAAGTTATAATTATTCCCTTAGAAAGATAATGTTTTATTTTCAATAATTATTATTCCATTTATTATGCTTTCGTTGTAAGAATTATATATTATTTCATAAACGACAATCAATTGTGTTCTCCATTCGAGGCGTTGTGATGCTGGAATTTAGTCAGAGATCTGATAACCCAGTGCCTTTGTCGACTTATTGTAAATGGTCATACAGATGTATTGCTACCTATAGTCCTTTCATCTTCTGCTCGGATGTCCAAATTCATTCCCGCCATTAAAAAAAAAACTTAAAAAACACCATGGCTGCTATGACTGTCAGCGTATATATGCCCATTAGCCTATAAGCACTTCTCTTATCAGAAATAAAAATTGTTTTAGTTTAGGCTCAATTTATTTTGTTACTATTATTAACTAATTTAAATTACTTCTGACCCTTTATTAAACAGCACCTCTTTTTCCTCTTATAAAAATAAAATTAAACCGATTAGAAAAACGATAGATTGAATAAAACACTGCGCGTTAATATGATACAGAAAGCCTAAAAAGCTATTCTGTGTACGTTTCCCGTAAAAAAAAAAAAACAATAACACGCATGTACGTATAGGCCTACACTTGTAAGGGGAACAAAAACGAGCCGAGTGTCGAAATGTGCGCGCGAGTGTGTGTGAGTGTGGAATTGCGTAGCAGTAGTGAAATGTTTTGGTTTGGTGCACAGCTTTATGTTGAGAGCTGTACGGGCCCCCCGTAGTTACCACCTTTGTTTTAACGTGTCACCTCCGACACCAGCTGTTCGGTACAAAGCACATCTGGTAGTTAACCACCGTTGTGGTACCATGTTCACTCCACCTTAATATTTTCGTGCATAACGTTGTACCTTGATGGTCAAACATTATACTCAGTGATACGTGTGTTCAGTGCGATCCCAGGACAGCGAGGACCCTATCTACATCTACTCTCTCAGACATAACGCAAACTACTCTGCTCTTCCTTCACTTCGTGCGTGTATAATTTATTCAATTCCTTTTGGATAATAAGGATTTGTATCTCAGTATGTGAAGACTCCAGTGGGTTCACGGGTTCACTCTATCTGATCTATTGCACCGCAACGCAACACAAATGGTTTTGTGTTTGTGTTGAAAGTTCTTAAGGACCTTCGTTTATTCGTAATGTGTGTAATGCACGATAGAAATCAAAGTTTTAATATATATAAACGAAAAAAAAACAATAGAAGTATAGCCTAACTCCTCTTACATATGTTGGAGCTTTCACCAACATCCACAATGTACGTTGGAAACCATATCCAATAGTAGCCTATAACGTAAGTAACTGACCCAATAACATTAGCCTGTCAATCAACAACTTAACTGTATAAAATATTCAAAAAAAAAGATCACATGTGAGTTTACTATTACCGGATATGAAGCTGACCACTGCACTTCGAAATATAAGGCAAGGTTTTGTTGAAATATTCCGAACCTTTAATAGCCCACAGAAATTCAGGAAAATAACACATGGTGTCATCTCAATGATCGCCACAGATTTCCAACTATAGTGACTTGAAAATGACGGTTATGTATAGTGGTATCGATATCAACAAAGTTATATCTTTGTTTACCCTCGAAATAGTGAGTACTTTCTTTTAGTTCTACTGTCTGATGTCAGCACCAAGAGTTAGAATACAGTATACTCTACTGTATTTTCAACGCCTAATTTTGATTTCTTCCGACAAAGTGTCAGAGTTAGGTTGTATACCATCCTCTTCGTTTTGTAGCAAATCTCAAACTTTCGTAATTCATAACACCACATTTTTGTGCCATGAAACTAGTTTCGAGAGGCAGGATAGGTAAGTCATTCAATATTGAAGCAAGGTAGTGTTGCACCACATCTATTACTACCACAGGTAGACTACTCGTTTCCGCAGGCCGAGTCGACTTACCTGCTAAACAACTCAACTTGATTTTATGGCAAGCCCGAGAAATGAACACTATCTCCAGGTTAGTAGTGAACGCCAGACTCACAAGTCTACGAATTGGCATAATACCTTCGATAGCTATGAAATTCAACAGCAAAGGGAAGCTATAAGTCTTTCTCAAGACAACAAACAAATGGAAATATTACAAAAACTTGATTCTTCTGTATGACTTTCATATCTTTCAAAGTGCCAGGAACAAATTAATACTCTAATTATAAAATATCTTTACGTACAAATCGTCATACGTATTATATAGTGAAAAACGTCGTATAGTGAAAAACGTCGTATAGTGAAAAACGTAGAGTGGCGCCAATGTCGATTACGTATTTTTCTTTTTGCAAATGGTTAATTAGAGATTTCACTCTAATGTATGTAAATGGTCAAGTTCCAAAATAGGCCTGCAATCATATTTGTTCTTGTAATTGTTAACAATATTATTTCTTATAATTTCTCTAAGAATTTTTGTTATTCATTTTGATTTTGTTAGAAGCATGTGATAAATCAAATTTGAAATGTAGTAGTAGGGAAATACGATTGAGGGTTCCTTTACCACGTTGGTTCTTTCACTCCCCTTCATATAAAATACTAGCCCATACAGTACTGCATACGCGAACATTAGGAGGAAATAAAATCGTAATGTAATACCAAAAGTATTGAACGGATGTGAGTATTTATGTGTTGTGTAAATAATTATAATTTGTAGTGTCGCAGAGATGTGTTCTGCTGGAACGAAAACGTGTGTATGCATATTATAAAGCATGGAACTAAAATCTATTTATCACCGTTCAGATGAAAAGATCAATAACGTATCAACTGGAACACACGAAATGTTTTCAGTTTAAATAATCTTGCTGACTAAACTTTTACCCGAACAGTGTATAGTCATATTCGCTTACTAAACATGGGAATCAAATTACACGTTTAATAAATTGATAATAGGCCTACTAGTGTGTTTCGAATTAGACAATTTCGACAGCGAAATAAATGAATCTTACATTAATTTTTTATTTTCAATTTTGGGCACCCTTTGTTGATTTCACATAATACATGGATAGACCTGTTAGCGATAATTGTATTATAATGTATTAAATATTCGCACAGTAAAAAAACTCACTATCTTACCTACATTTCTGTGTAGACCTATAGTATAAAACTCACTGTCTTACCTACATTTCTGTGTAGGCCTATAGTATAAAACTCACTATCTTACCTACATTTCTGTGTAGGCCTATAGTATAAAAATGAGATATACAAATATACGGTAGATGTTAATTTTTGTCTGTAAATATTGTTGTTAATAGAAATTATTACTATTTATTAATAACATTAGAGATAACAGACAGGAACAAACTGTCAGCAGTAAAAATCTATCAACGACGCTGTTACGTTGACATACGAACCCGAATCCTAAAAATCGTAAATCCAACACTCACCCTAATCAAGGGACTGTGTTACCTACCTATTATATTCTCTCCTCGAGGTGTCTGTAATTTGAAAAAAGGTCTACAAAAATATAAAAATCGTGCTAAATATCGAGATTGCGCTAACACAGTTTTCATCATATTGAGATTATCAAACCTAACGTAGCATATAGAATTTACAAACTACATCTTTGCTACATATGGGGTACATTAATATTTATACACATTCCGTTAAATACGTTTGAGAAACAACTCTCATTATTAAAAACCATTGTTTATTTACAAAATACTCACCAGGCATGCACGATGCCGTCGTCCCGAAGCCAGAATTTTTTTGCAGCTGGGAGAAACCTGAACAATAAGAAACAGTGTTAAAAACGTACGAAACTTTTTTCAAATTCTATTGCTATAATTAGCTTTTAGACTAAAAAAAGCTTATTTCTATCGGAACATTATTAATCAACTTAATTATAAATAATCTGTCGATTGACGTATCTCAGTTGATTTTGCTCAGTTTTACTTCATTGTTTCACTGACATTCAGTCTTCATTTTTTACTGACACTTTTGCTTTCACCAATTTGAATGGTTTCGTCCTGTCGGGACTCTCCTTATGGCTCCATGTTGCCGATTAACTGAGTTACTTCAAAATCAAATAATCGTGTAACCCAGTTAGTTTTCTGAGTTTCTGTGTAATTTCTTTATTTTTCTGACGAGGTTACACTTTTCCTATCTTTGGTGAAGTCTTTCTTTCGAAATTAACAAAGACTACGCTGTTTTAGAACCTCTGTATGATCTGAATGTTACCGGTTCTTGGCGGAGACTTGCAACTAACTGTGTAGGTCTACATTGCACCGAAACTGGCTTTACTATTTGTTTGAAGGTTAATAGTTAATTTACGTTTTTTCTACAAAATCAAATAATCTCGTAACGATTACTGCAGTACTCGTCATAAGGGAACTTATTTTGGGATGTTTAATAAGCTTACAATCCAAAACACGAGACGTAAGTTATTTTGTTGTTTGTTTCACCAATCATAAGACATCAACATATAATAAATCAAAGATATTTCATTAGAAATGTTAAGATTTATAAAGTTATATTAATAATAATCACATTACCAAATAGAAACTAATGGTTCTTTGTATGTGTCTTATAAAATATAATATCATTAAATTTCCTTGGGTTATTTTATCTCACGTTTATGCCTATTGCGAGTAGGGACTACCTAGCATTCTTGCTGCCCTATCATTGATTTTCGTTTGTTGCAAAGTGCAGGGATAACTTTCTTTCGAAAGGTTTGTTTCAAACACTAAAAATAACGTTGCATAGAGTAAAATGGATTTTTTTTAAAGTTTGAAATGATTATCTGTACTTTGTCATTTCTGTTACATTGTAGTCTGTGCGCTTATTTTCTAACGTATCTGGGACAGTTAGTTTAATTTTTAAGTGATGCAGCGTTTCGTAATTAGTGGAACGAACACACGTTGAAACAAATTTCCTGTAATTAGTGTGTGCGTAGTGGAAATAATTGTCCACAGACGTACGAAGCACAGCTCGTTAGATTCGGCCGCGTTCTGTTTGTAAATTTGAGTGCGTGCATCAAGATTGGTAGTACGGACTAAATAAATACAATGATTTTCACCTTCCTAGGCATTGTTTCGTGTATATTCACGGTGAATTAGAACCATCATCACACACATACACAGCCTGTTGTTATATTGTTAATGGCGATGATTGGGCAAGTTACAGAAGAGAGACTTCACACCCTAGTTAACACACACATAAAACTGCTGCTGCTGCTGCTACTGGAACAAACAACTGCACTCACACGCATAAGTGCGCGCGCGCGCACTAAATTATCTGCTTGGCAGTAATTCAACAATGGCACTCGGTTTTGTTTCTATGCCTAAATTTCTATTTTCTTATAGCCTAACCTTTTGTGAAAGAATAGTTTATTTCGTCGTTTCTTAGCCGAGGATTTGTTCAAAAGTTTCAATACGGAGGATTATATTCAAATAAAAGATGGATTCCTAACAGTTAGCTGGGATTTACTGTGAAAATAAATTGGTAAATAAGAATTTAAAGAATAACATCGGTTACCGTGAGACTACAATGGGCACGTAATGAGTCACCTTGAAGATAATTAGATGTGTTTAAAATTTATTTCTCACAGTCCAGAATCCGGAAGGTTGTATAGCTTACCACATGGACGACGACAGTTCAGACAGACCTGAGAGACAGATGAGAGTACAAGACCATATTTTCAGAATATGAGAGCCGAAAATGATGTAAATGGCAGACAGATTGCAGACTAGCACATGAATAAGGAAGAGAGGGGAAAATTTATGAAATTTCAGGGTACTACTGAAGCGATTATTTTATTTTTTATTGTTTATCCCCACCACGAAATCCGTCTGTAGAATTTAGTTTGCCTGACAACGCTGTTTCATCCACCACGTTCTGTTAATTGTCTTACGCCTCCAGTCTACTGTCTTCACTCGTACTGTTTAATGCTTTTCAAAACATTATCTCTCCGCCTTTTTCTTGGTTTTTATTTGCTGTGGTCTTGTGTTCTCCCCTAAACATTTTCCTCCTCTATATGCTCACCATTTATTCTTTATATGTCAAAGCCATACTACTCTCTGCTTTCTAATATATTTAATTATGTCGGTGCCATCAACAACTGGTTTAAGTATTCTTATTTGTAACGCTACCTTGTTTGTTGTTGAGATTTTCCCATAACCCTTTACTCCAAGTCTCGTAACATAGTTTGGTCAATGTCTTTCAACCACTGTAATCCATAAGACTTTCATGTCTCAAAACCAGTATTTCCCACAATCATTGTAATAATTTTGTATCCATCAATTTTAGTCGTCAGTACTCAATGACATTACAGTAACGATATGGTTCTTATAATGGGGTTTTGCCTTTCTAAAATTTATAATGTACATCACGAAAACAGAAGTAATCAAGAATATCTATCAGAATGAATGAATAATAACTCAGGATTTTTGTGAACATCTGGTAGGAGCAAGCAAGAAAAAGTGTGTGAGAGAGAAGGGACAAAAGGGAAAGAGACAGACAGACAGAAAGGAACTTTGCCTATATGAAATAGAAAATTATTGTATTCTACTAAGGCATATTTATTTTCAAATTTACAGAAACATAATAAAGTATGTCTATACTGATTGATCATATACAGTGCTTACATAAACAGATGTTCACTGTCTAACGAACTGTCACTTTTACCGTTCAATGTACTATACAGAACATATAATAAACTTATATACTTCATAGGAATTTGTATTACACCAACAGTATAATGCTATGGCTTTAGAGAAACGTACCACCTCTTGTAGTAACGCTATTAGGCCTATATTTAACGTGCCACCTCTCACAGGCCTATTATTGACCTCATTCTAATTAATAACCAACGAACTAAATTTAAATTTATTACACCCATTTCACGATGTAATAAATCTCAACGGTCCCATCGATCCACTCAACGAAACCTTTAAACAAAAGACTTTCTGTACGAGAGCTTTTACGACGCTTGGAAAAATAAATCTAACCACATATGTTTTAAGTGCCATATGTCTTATACAGTGGTGTCAAATAATACGTGGTACTGAACGTCATCAAAGAAACAGAAGTGCGTTCTTAAACAGACAAATAGGAGTTAATCAGGTGGAGAAGAAGAGTGAATGACTTTCGAATATAATACGGGATTACTTGGCTGCAGAGTTTTGTTGTGTTATTCAATGCAAAGCAATACTTGGGTAGAGGTAGCAGATAACAAGTATGAGCCGCGCTCGCTTTGATCTTTTCACTTTATGGTGTTAGCAATTTGTCATTAGGTAATTTCTCCGCTTCTGTTTCCGTTCCTCTCTTTCTCTCTAATTATGTCGTTTTGACAAGACGTAAGCTTTATTAAACTACATCAAGTAGTCGCGTATTTGTTTCATGTTTTTCCTTGTTTTGTTTTGTCGGTGAATAACATATTCACAAACAACCAAATTAGCTTCATTCCAGTTCACTTTCGACAGAACAGAGAAAAAGCAAATTGTTTTGCTTTTTATATCAGTCTATATAATTAAAAGAGAATGAAGTAGATTTATAAGTTATTTTGCTGGTATGAAATCAACAATCACTTCCTGTCGCTAAGGTTATTGCTTCTTCTATTATATTCTTCGACATCCTAAACTACTATTACTACTACTACTACTACTACTACTACTGCCTACTACTGCTGCTGCTGCTACTACTAGCTAATGCTGATGCCGTTGTATATCTCTTATGACACCTACACCAGTACTGGATACTGTTATGTCATTGCTAGTAGGACTATTATTATTATAAGTAGGCCTACTTATTATGTGTTACTTACGATAATGTTACTATTACAAATAAAATATTATCTTCCAATACTATAGGTAAGTTTACCAGACATGAATCAACTGTTTTCGTGCCAGTAATGCGCATCGCATCCGTCAGCATAGAAACATAACTCATTTTTTCTCCGAGAAGCCGTAGAGATTATTGTGTTCGTACTTTTCAAGAATTACAGGAACGGGTACCTCCTGTAATTAGTGTTTTTAGAATTATTAAAGAAGAATCGTAGACACACAATTCAGAGAACAGGCTAATATTTTCAACAGTAGGCAGTAGGCATTTTCCACTCATGTGGATACACTGTTTCCCTCTTCATCCCCACTACAACCTGCGAGGCTGCTCCATGTCTGATTATAATTATTTTGACTATACTAATTGTTGTTTAAAATGTAACAAAGTTTCGAAGTCCTATTAATGGAATGAAAAATATATTAAATAGGCCTACCATCACTTTTCTCTAATCAAATTATAGAATTCAATTTTAAATCAAAATTACTGAGATTTTTGTTCATTTAATAAATTTTATTTTTATTTATAGCAACGGAATATACAATTTATCTTTTTTAAGAAAAAACTATTTAATGGAGAAGTGGAATCCGACGCTGCAGCTCCTGATACACGTAATATAAAGACATAATTCTTGTATCCGTAAGAACTATTTTCTAACATCTCAACTCTATACTGTCGTTGTTGCTCATATTGATTCATTGGATTATGAATAAACAGGACCACGACCAGTTTTGTCACATTTCTCAATGACGGTTCGAATCTGTAATTCTCTATGGAGGCTATAGTTAGAAGCAAACCAGAAGCGTCAGCGGCTGCTCTGAATATCTTAATTTAAAGGCTCTGTATATTAATGAGTGTATCACCAGAGTTTTATCCCATAGTCCGAATAATGCAAAATAATAAATAGCTATAGCCTATAACTTAATTAGAGTAACAATTGAGATTCTAAACAGCGGTATCTAAATCTGATTACTATTCTGATTAAAGCATTCCTGAATAATAACTTAGGCCTAAATGCCAACATCAGGTAATGAACAACATAAACAGCGGTAGTCACAACGGAAACTTGTCATGTCAAGAATAACTCAAATAGTTTATACGTAGAGGGAATTACATTAGAAGGAATTTAACATAGCCCCAGAGTTCACCTTTGAACACTGTCCTTTACATCCTCAACCATCTTCTAGTACGCCGTATCAGCTGCTTGTCGCTGTTACCTTGGTCACCGGCACGGAGGCTCTCTGCCTCGCGGAGAGCGACCGAAACCTCACGGCGTCTGCTGCTGAGCTTGAGACTGGCAACATCTGTTGCCTGAATCGGTTCCTCAACAGTGCCACAAATACTAGTCTTCTTTCTCCCCCGCCATCTAGCGGGTGACCGTGTTGGCGGTTTGCATTCCAGTTTTTAGGTTACTCGTCGACTGTACTAGCACTAAATTTATCTTATTGCAGCCATTGGGCTCGACTCAGATGCTGCAATCCTGCCACGGGTGCAAAGACACCCCGCACACACAATGCAATGCAATGCAAGGGATTTAAACTCCCACTCCCTTCGTGGTTAGGCTAACTCGTATAGGAGGATAATGGATAAAGCAAGTATTATAAAGTGGATGTAGTACAATTCAACCGTAGGGAAACTATGTCGGTATGAATGTTGCCCAAATAACGTCGGGTGGGATCAGAACTGTTGGTTAGGTAATTCTAGCGGAAATCAAAAGACCGAATTTACAATTAACTGTTGAAGTATAGTGTAATTTATTGTTGTTTAATTAGGAATCCCTCCTGAGGTCTTCGCATAGGCTTTACCTGTGGTGTGTGTATATACACATAGATTTTCTTAAAGGTACGTTATACCGATAGTGTATCTACAAGTACGACGTTTAAATGTAAGATCTACAGATTTTCATTTCTACAAAATTGCCACAAAGGTACTAGATGAGACCAGTAGGACATGATGAATTCCCCGACGTGTACTACTGCGCAGTACACAATTGCCACAAAGGTACTAGATGAGACCAGTAGGACACGATGATTTCCCCGACGTGTACTACTGCGCAGTACACAATTGCCACAAAGGTACTAGATGAGACCAGTAGGACACGATGATTTCCCCGACGTGTACTACTGCGCAGTACACAATTGCGACAAAGGTACTAGATGAGACCAGTAGGGCACGATGATTTCCCCGACGTGTACTACTGCGCAGTACACAATTGCCACAAAGGTACTAGATGAGACCAGTAGGACACGATGATTTTCCCGACGTGTACTACCGCGCAGTACACAATTAATCTTAAACTCATTCCCTTTAGAAGTAAAGCAAACGCAAATATAGTACTGCTTCCGAAGCATACGTTATCGAACTACTTTTTTAACATGATGATTCTGTGATTATTTTTTTATTTATGTACTAAACCTCTAGGTTGGTTGGCCTATATAAGTGTGATGATCTCAATGAATTTATTTGCAAGTTCTTTGAAGGTGATTCAGTTCTGTGCATAACTACACATTCCTAAAGATAAGAAATTTCAAAAGATGCCAACATTTGTTGGAAACACGAACGCATAAATGTCTTTGATCCATGTGTAAAGTATACGCATTATAATGAGCAGAAGTAGACTTAACTAAAAAGTTGATAGGCACTAGAAATTGTAAACTAAAGCATCCATTAATTGTATAGTCATTAGTCATTTTGAAAACAGTGAGTGTTTCTTGTCTACGTGTTATTGACAAAATTAAGAATGTCAGAAAGGCGTGTTATTAATTTCGTATACATGGGAAATATATTGCTATATCTTTGGGAGTTTCATTGGCCTGGTAAGTGTTTACATTAAAGTAAACCGTAAGTAGCCTATTTTGTTTTAGGTTGACTACCATTTACGTGCATTGCCAGGATTTAAAATTTTATGTTAACTTTAGCGTTTGTAATATTAAAAAATATATGTATTCAACCGAGAAGTCTGAAAGATCGATCTGATAATTTTTCGCTTGGACCATCAGATATAACCCGTCATAAATACTGGCTTGTAAAATTTGGACCATCACAAACTCGTTCGAATTACTTGAAAAATAACAACACCAAGTGCCAATATAAGTAAAAGCCTTTACAAACTTTTCTTCCGACGGCTCAAAGAGGCCATGACCTTCCTTCTAATATTATGCTTAATGCTTGTATGTGAACAGGATCAGATATTGAAGGCTTTCAAGCACAGCATACAGATACAATTGGAAGTCTTCGGGGAGGATCCAGAAACACTTTATGGTAAATTCCCCACAAATACTGAATGTGCTAGAATTCACACAACAGACACGACAAACCTCGAAAGCCAGACAACAACGACGATGTAAAATAATTAGGATTGTGTAGCCTATTAACGAAAATAAATACTCAAATATGTACAGTGAAAATAGAAGAAAGATATCATATCTACCAATCTTAAAACGTGGTTCAGTACAGTTTGTACGGGAAGGAGAAAACATACTAGGTAAAAAGAAGTTATGAATGAGAGTAGCCTAATAATGATAACATGTTGCATGCAACAAAGACACAAACTATTATGTTTCCCGATCGTCATGGATCTCGTCTGAGAAGCAATAGGTCTATAGATTTCGGCGTTACAATAGAGGATATTTTTGTAATGAAACATGCAGTTGACTTTTATATTTATATTTACACTTATATTTATAAAGTACGATAAAGTTAACAGTTTTAGTTTATTACTCAGCTTTTTTAAAATTAGGGATTCGTATTTATTATAGGATGTTAGCCTCTAGTATAAAAAAAAAATTTACAAAAGGCTTGTAAAAATTGTCGGTACACTGATTTGTATGGAGTGCGTTTGGTAGGCGTTTGTTTAGACATTCTATGGTGTTGTGGAAACACAAAATGACCATGTTGTGTTAGAGGTTCTAGGATATGCCTCCTCCCCCCCACACACACACAGACACACAGAGTACTAAATTTCAATATAGGCCTATTAACAGTTGGAGGAAGAAATCTAATATTAAATAGACCTGAAAGAGGCGCAGACAAAAACACTGGTCCGCTGGTTTCTTAATAGGGGAACTTCTCAAATAGTTGTAGTAATGGGAGTACCAGCAGTAGTAGTAGTGGTAGTGGTGCCTTTGTCAACGTGTGGTTTGTTTTTCTTAAGACCTCACTCTCTCATTCTCTATTGATTGCTATACTGAGCAGAGAATAACGGTCTGTCGGATTATGTTTCTATTCCTTTACTTGAATTTTGTGTTGATCTAATTGGATGACAATTCTCTCTCTTCACTCAAGCTTTTCCTACTCTTTTGTCTTTCTTTCTGTCTCCGTTCAACTCGGATAATAAACAGCTGTAAAAGAATACCTCTCTCTTTCTCATTTTTTTCTTTCATTTATGTTTTCACAATTGAGTGATTACGGTTCGGTCATTCAATGGCAAATCTTTCTTTCTCGTTTTTTTATGCTATTAATGAAACGCTCCTTTAGATTGGCATAAAATAATGAGGTGGATTATAACGGGCCAAATTGACGAGAGAATGAGATTATTTACTTTAGTAGAAGGAAAACCCTGCAAACAAATCTAATTTTATTTCCAATAAATCACCCAATAAGTTATAGGATTTCATTTACTTTTCTTCTTGAGACAGTAGGAAAATGAACACAATTGAAGTTGCCTGCAACGTAAGTCTGCGTCTAATTCGCCTAATTGAAACCGCTTTTTGATGTTGTCTTTAACGATATTTAACTTCTGTCTTTAACGTCTCTGAAGCTTAGACGCTTATTATACGGATACTAATTGAAACAGTAATCGTATTGTTGGATGTAATAAATCATATTATTTGATACCTTCTTAAAATAAGAATTCTTCACCTCAAATTCTGATTTGTGTGAAAGAAGGATTTCAAGGATTTCCTTAGATTTTTTTAAAATAGAGCTACAAAATTGAAAAGAAAAATAACTCGTTACTTGCTATTTATTTTGTTGTCATCATGAAGGCAAGTAAGAAACAGAAGGGTTTCATTAATAGATAGCCTACTAAAATTTATTAGAGTCATAAAACCATAAAAATGCCACCTTAGATTTATGGAGTAAATAAATAAACAATACCAAAAAACAGACAGTGATACCGGTAGTGTTCATGGTTTGTAAAAAATGCTTATAAATTTGCCTTAGCGAGGACGTGTCTGTACATATCTGCAGCAAGTGGAATTATATCGATCTACTCACGGAAATGAATCAGAGATTTTCATAAAATGTACCTTCGAAAACGAACATTTCAAAATCGAACTATGGTATGTGGAAATACGTGGTTATCCTCATACTTTGTTGTAAGTTGCCATACAGCCATGCAAATAAGATTACTGGTAGAGGTCAAGAAGCACTTCTAAATGACTTTACTTTGGTCTTAGGTCTATCACGTATGGAATAACGGACACGTTTTATGATTCTAATTCTTAATTTCTTGTCGAAATGGTAATAAAGTTCAAATTAAAACTATGAAAATGTATTAAACACGGATCGCAAAACCGTGTATAACAATTGGACATGCTGTAAGATTGGACCTATGTGTAAGATTGGAGTAGCAAGCAAGAAAATGTGGTAATGCAGAAGCTTTTCAATTTTTGTGTGGAATACTGCAGTGCAAATATCGTAAGCCAAGTTATATACACTGTGGAATGAATACACATTGGAAGGTTACCGCTTTCCTAGTACATAAGCTTGAACTCAACTACACCAGATAGCTAGCAATGTTCGTGCGAATCGATTTCATATTAGCAACACGGCTACAGAGTACCTCAATTAATTAATTCGACTTACAGAACTACAGTTTTACCAGCACTTTTTTAATTTTTGACATGTCTTTCCTTGTTTATTGCTCTGGGAAACCTCCCAAAACCTTCCCACTGCTTCACTGAAGGTACACCGACATTCAGTTTCTTACAGGTTTCTTTAGGAAAGGAAATTTATTGAATGTTTTCAATTTTAATTGGACTTCACTTTGTACTTACTATTAACAAACCATATCCAAGAAAAGACAATATTAAGTTTCATTTTTTATAAGACTGTTCGCTTATATTCTTTTACATTCAAAATTATAATAATTTCAATTCTTTTGCTTTATATTTAGAACCACCAGTAGGCTAGGTTCGATTTATATACACCAAAGTCTAAACAAGTTGAAATTTGGAATATTATGTGCTTCTGTGTTGAAGTACTCATTTTCGTTCGGATTTGTTTTAAGTTAGGTAACGTTAGCCTACATCTGAGATATTATGAGCTCGTGGAGTTTCGAAATTTCAAAAAACAATAAATACATGACAACACCAATAAAACGTAACATTAATCTCTCTCTTAAAAGAAGAAGAATCCTGACGTGTTGCTACAGACGTGTACCTTCTATTCAGTTTATCTCTTTGACAATAAGGCGTTTTAATACATAATTTTGTGTAACTTCACCTTCTTTAAATTACCACACATACAAATTTTGAATAATACCGAGATCATTTTTTTTCTCAGACATTCTGATTCCACAGGTGTGAGAAGAAGCGGTTGAACACAACAAAGATTAATAGAATTCGTTAAATATCTTTCAGAAACTTATGAGAGGTTTTAAGGTTCCTTTACAATTGCTTGTAGTCGACTTCTTACTTAGTGAATACACCAGAATGTTGTATTCTGAAGTCGTTACAGAAATTATTATTATATCTACAAAATCTATTGTATTTATTTATTTATTTTTTTTGACGAAGATGTTATATCCTTGTCTAAAGCTTCAGTATTCAAAACTGTTAAGAAGTATCCATGGATAATCTTTTATTTGTTTGTTTTTCACACCGTTTGATATTGTTTACGATAAATTCTCACGATACTGACATAATTTCCAAAACAGAGATTTCTAAAGAGTTTTCAAACTGTCATGGTCTGATCTCAAGACTCTAACAATGTAGGTCTAATTGTTACTTGTTTCAGGTTAGATCAGATTAAGATCTACCGTTATAGCATTTATTTAAAGATAAAAAAATCGAAATGTGATACATCATTATATTCTGAAAGAAATTCTCAGTTTTTGTATTAAGTTTAAGTACATTTGGCACATTCTTATTCCTGTGATTGCAACAAAAGCTTAAAACGTAGCTCGATTCAGGCATAGGCCTATAGCTACTTGAGCAGTTTTGAATATGTTTTAAATCTAAACTTTTAAATCAACAATCTTTACTCACTTTGATGTTACAAGCTTTTCTTATTTCTAAATTTACGTAGTCGTGACCCGCTAGGTATATCTCAAATATGCGCGCGCTCTCACGCACACAAACAAATCTTCATGATGAATACTGACTGCACGACATACTTGTATCCACTATTGCTTATAGCAAAATAGAACCAATACTGGTAACTATGTTAAGTGGGAAATTAAGAAACCTCCACATTTATTTTATGACGTTTCTTAATACTTCTTGTTTCTTGAGACTGTAACATTTAATTGAATCTTATATCAATTTTAGTGTAGTATGCATACCAGATATTAGGATTTTAGATGCCAAACTGTAAACAAAAGTAGCAGTGGATTTTGAGTCAAATCTTCCTTACATCATGCTTACAGACGCTCATTTTATGAGTGGTCAAGAAGATTAGTGATAAGTAAAATATAAACTGATATACTCACTTGAATAAAAATATAAAAATAAAACTAGTCATAAGGAACATTTGATGTCCTCTCTATAGTACAAGTAAATGGAGAGGGTACAATTCCTTTCTTTTCAAACGAGACGATAGTTTGAGTTCCCTGTTATTCATAATTATGATGAATAGATTGGGGAAAAATGCAAGACAAAAGACAAATAATCTTAAAAGACGACAGGATATGAAAAACGTATAAAATTGGACCTTTATAAACATGAATTGCACTTAAAACGGACACCTGCAGGAAGACGCAGCAATTGATAGATTTGTGGAATGAGGACATGGTAAAATTACGACGGAGATCCGACAGAAGGAAGTAGGCATGAAATATACAAGCAAGAAACTGGGTTTAATAGAATTAATGTTTACTTCCAGGAGTAAGTATTACAAAATGAAAGAATAGATTAGGATACAGTCAATGAAGTAACGAAATACACTAAGTACTTAACTACTACGTCTTCGGAAAAAGTGGAATCAACCAAGAACCGTTAAGAATCCTGTTTTGAAGGATTGCAATGAAACCTATTAATTAAGGAACGTTAATTAAAAAACCTATTGCAATGAAACGATAAAACGTAATTAAGGAACCAAATAAACTGTAGAAATGTAATATTTTAGAAAAATGAAAGGTAGAACGAAATAGGATCATGACAGAAACAAATACGTCAGAACTATGATTTATGAGAAATCATTAGCTGGTACGTTAGAGAGTAAGCAGCTGGAACCGTATGAAAATATACCAAAGCTCTACCAGAAAAGATTGCCCAACATCATGTTAGAAATGGAAAGGCATAGAAAACGTAAAAGAGGATGGTCAAAGATGCAATGTCTTCAGAGGATAGAGAAATTTGTGAAAACCAGATAAAACGCTGAAGAAACTGACAGAAATTATAAGAATTACAGGGGTGGATGAATTGAATAAGTCAATTGAATTAGCTGAATATCCGATGCTGTAATCAGAAGAAGAAGAAAAAGGTGACGAAGAAACTGAAATTAAAACATTCTGGCTGTATGGATGCGTTTTCTCAATTTAGCGCCCAAAAACAGTAGGACTGCATTGCAAACCCCGATTCCTTTTAACCTAATTAAAAATCTCATTCCAAAATTTCTTGTAAAAGTGACTATACAAAAAAAGTTTAAATATTAAGCCTTCAAAAAGTCAATTTTAAGTACCAGGACTCAGGTAAGTTACAAATAATCAAAATGAAATATCTGACAGTATAAAAAGTAATCGATTCACTCTACAGATGGGAAAGTGTGAGGAATATACCTTGTTACTCGCTTTCCTTCTAACTGATGCTAATAAAATCCGCTTTAGGAAGACCCCTGGGTAACATTACACCGAATGAGGTATTTATATCTTGTGGCGGCAACTACAACAAAAGGAACAGTTATGCGGGTCGATGTTGACACGAGAGTGTACAAACAAACACGTTACTTTAACTAATACGTTATTGTTATCCCATTAGGGACACTTAGCGTAAATAACTAACTTAGTGAACACAATGAACTTTACACTGTAATGCTACTACTATCGTAACTATTCACAGAACGTTAAAAAGACCTCTCTTCTACTTCGCCTTTTTCCTTTAAAGATTTGTTATGTTCGGTTATCATTGTTGCCTCTTTCCCCAGTCCTACATTCTCACATGTCTTGATTCCATACCATTTGGATAAATTTTTGTTACCAGAGAGTGACTACATCTGACATTATTTTCCTCCTTAGTGACCGACACAGTATATTTTTCGGTCATCGTTCCTTGAGTATTTTCTGTATGTCTGTACCATGTGTGTGTGTGACTTTCTTCTTCTTAATAACGACCTTTTTTTTTCCGATATGTTTTCATCATTATATGCATTGCCAAATGCCATAACGTAAAATTATAATTTACTTTTTAGCTTAAACAGATGGGATATGTCAATATATTTAAAATATCTTACGTCAAAATATAATATTTTAGCTCATTAAACATCTGCCCGATTTAGTTTGTTACGAATTTACAAGTATGATATGTGTAAACCGTAATTTATAACCTACGTAGAAAACATGACAATTACACCGTAGCAAGGGTTACGACTATAACGGGTTAGCACTATGACAGATTAACGCTGTTACAATTGCAACGGTTTTTTCATCCGACATTTTGGTTCTTGATTACCAATTTCCACGACGCTCATTATTTAAAACAAAATAATTTTTAACTGTCGTTTAATGTTTTCGCATTACGAAAATTAACTGAAAAGTTACAATACTGTGTTTTGTCAGTTTTAAAGGTTTATTTTGTAGACTGAGAAAATATTTATAAGGAAAAATATTTCAGTTCACCTGAGAGCAAACCGCTACACTGAATTATAGTTGTGACGAGACAAAGAGAGAGTATTCCGTCACAAAGTTTGTTTTTAAAAATATCATGCCTATGAAATATTAAGCTATTTTTCCAATTTCAAGTTGGAACGTGAGGACTGGTTTGTTGTCAGAAACATTAATAGAACCTGTTAGCAAAGATGTGTTCAATCCCGCTGAGACAGATCCATGACTTTATCTTTTTGTTTGTAATGTTCAGCTTATATGTCTTTTTATCAGTATACAATCAGTACTTTTGACAGTATGTTAAACAAATTCAGTTGTGACTTTCTGGTTTTCTTTGTGTATCTATGCGGTTATACATCCTTTAGGCCTACTTTATATCTCACCAATTAACGTATACACGTGATCAAATCCCATATTTGTCCAAAGAATTTGACTTCAGTAACCTAATATCAGTTTTCTTCTTTGGTTTTCGTCATTGTAATAGATTACGTTTAATGCATTTTTTACCAATCAGTACAATTTACTGTTATCTTCTTGTAATCAACACATATATACATGCAAATTATTAATATATCTTTTTGAAGTGGTTACAATAACTTATAAACATACATGATTGCACATTGAGTTCCATTTCTGTTTAGCGCAACGATTTTCTAAACTCTTCATTACATACAAAGGCTAGAACTTTATACTTTCCTGAAAACATTATAGTTACAACGTTTAGTGCCATAAGAAAACAACTGAATCATAGCACCTTAATTATACGGTTCCATCTTTAGGCCTAACTGTATTGCATTTGAAGTCTCTGTACCATTACTTCGTCACCAGTTGGATAATGTATAACTGTTTTTTTGAAATCGCCACTAAAATGTAAATATGGGACGCTAAAAGCTATTTAGCAAATACTTTCTGCCTCGTTAGTAGACGGTTGAATAAAAAACTTTTTATAGAATTCGTCATTCTCATTAAACAAAGTATCCACTTTGTATTAATGGTTGTTTCTCTTTCCGCAATCGTAAGGGTCAACTTGCTTTCCGTACCGTGCTGTATATAAGCACTATCCTTCGTCCTTAAAATCTCTTTTCAGGGGACTCTATTCAACGGGATCATTAAAGGCAATATTTGTGTTCTATCTATCGTTTTCTTTTTCTGTGTACTTCTTCGAAGAGATACATACAGGATCTTCGTCAAGAACAGTTTCTTTTTCAACCAGGGTTTCGCTCGATTTCCTGATACCTTTATCCGGGCTTGCTGTAAATTACAATGACTGTCAGCTGTCCTTTCTGTGAGTGCTTCTCTCTCTCTCTCTCTCTCTCTCTCTCTCTCTCTCTCTCTCTCTCTCTCTCTCTCTCTCTCTCTCTCTCTCTCTCTCTCTCTCTCTCTCTCTTTCTCTCTCCATAGAGATTTTTAGCAAGTTTTTCTGAACGTTTTTTGTGTAGTTGGGAAACAGCACAAATAGGCCTATAGTTATTTCTAGCTGTGGAGTAGTGCCGCACTGAGTAATAGAATTGTTCATTGTAGCCTACTGGTCATTTTAAAAAGGTAATTATTATACTAGTTGTTACTTCCCGAATTTAAGCTACTGATGAATTATAAGATTTTTTTACTGAATTATGAATTATGTAGACTATAATTGAACAAGCGCTATGTGGTGACAAAACACTAACGAGGATCTACCTGTTCTTTAGGCCTACCATTCTGATGTTGAAACTGGAAAGTCTTTACAATTTTGGTGGATCTCCTAACGTATGGTTAATGTTTTAATAAAGTCTTTATACTGTCTTGTGCTTAACTGATCACTCTGACTATACGTTGACAGTAATCCTCGTGCTGATACATGATTCAGAAGCACAGACTTTCTGAAAGTTGCACCACATTGCCAGCTGAATTTTATGGATATTCTTGAATCAAACCAGAAATCTTGAAAGTAATGTTCCATACAATCAAATGTGACAAGACACATTTAAATTACTTCCATTACAAAGTTTCAAGATAAAGGAAGAGCCGTGAGCTGATAAATATAAGTTATTAGATTTTACATAATAATAGTAAATCTAATAATAGAGATGGAACACGCTCTGAAGGTGTAAACCATGTATCTGGTAGCTGTGATGTCTTCAAGAAGATGTGAATCGTAAACCCTTAATTTGATTACTTACATATCTTTCTGTTGCCAAACACGTAGTTCTGATAATTCTGCGGGAAATTAATTCGGATGAAGCGGGATGATTTGAATGAAGAACAATACCTTCTCCTCTATACTTCCATATCTTGATTATATACTTCCAGAATTATCAGATCTTCTCCTGCTCCACTCCGAATGATTAGGGTCCATCAGGTCTGTAACGGTACCCTCGACTACCTTTCAGGTCGGCACTGGTGGTCGATTCTGTTGCTGATACCTTTTATTTTTTGAGTGTAGTGGAGAGAATGGTGGCGTAGCCACACCAGGTAAAATCCACATAAATCCTGTGACGGTACAGTGACATGGCGAGTCAGAGCCTCCATAAGCACTGCCTCATACTGCCTTGTATGGAAGGGATTAGTTTTCCAAAGGCTAAAAGACGAACACTCCAACAAGAATCCAAGAGAAAGCCAGGTTGTAACCTGTAGGGGAAGTAACTGTGCCTAGGAGACGATAACGCCGTCGTGAATTCCTGGTTCTCCTGGTTGGGGATTGTACAGTAAACTGTTATGTGACTTGTTAGTTTATAATCATATAATTCTTAAATTGAGTTCAAGAAACACTACAGCGAACATTGGCATTAAAACGAAGCCGATACTTTTGTTTTACGGATACTATGGTCACAATATAGGCTTACTCGAATATGTGTTCACAGGCACCACGTGAAATTAGACAGCTTCGAAGAGACTCGAAGTCTTTTACTGAAAAATAATTTTTGGTTTACAATACAAATGAAATACTTGATCCCTGATTAACCAACTGATTAAAGTAAAATGACATACATTATGTTCTCCTTTATTTCTCACACGAGAATATAGCCTACAGGTATAGGTGTACTACGTGTAGGTTATAACAACCTTTGTAAATGCCAGAAACATTGAAGCGAGAATAGGCTAACTGTCCAGCATTTCTTGTAAAGTACATGAAATTAATAACATTTACTGGTGTATCCTCTCTTATCCTCGTAAATGTTATAGGCCAGTAAGAGGGAAACCCTCTGTATACACCCAAAACGTTCTTACAATTCACTACAAGATACTTACAAACGATGTGAGACCACTATTCAGCAGCAACTGTCCTCAGAACAAATCCTTTACTGAGATTTTAATACTAGTGCTACTCGAATAAACAAACAAGGTATAACCCCGAGTATGAAGGCCATGTAGTTAACTAATAAATTAACGGCATTTTTGTCCCAACTGAAAGAAAGCGTTATGTAGTTTATAATATTGAGGTCTCATTGGGCACTTGGTAAAATTATTGATTTTTTGGTAAGACTGGAACGACTGGTAATTTTCCACAAATTTATTGAACGACCATTGTATCACGCGCCTCTAGCACATCATATGTATAGACACAATTACCTGAATTTAAAACATTTTTACTGTACTCGTTTTCCTTAATTTGGAATTACAACGTTACACAGGTGTAGTTGAAATTGTAGAGACCGTCCTTTGTTGAACATACAATTCCAGTGTGCACGGTTACCTCGCATTAACTAGTAGGCTTACAGTCCTAGGATACTGCGTTTGTATGTTAACACGTAACATAGACGTCGTACTGATTGTTGTAATCAGTATTATACATTATAATTTTATTAAGCTGTAACTAACCTTATATTTTATTACTCTAGGCTATATTGTTGACTTACGAATTGACATAGCATATTATAATTTATGCTGTAACAAACAATTCTCATCGGTTCCGTCAGAGACAACATATCCAAATTGTTGCGCAAAAGCTAAAATTGCTGCCACACGTCATCGGAAGGAATCAGGAAGGCGTGAACTCGATTGTTTGCAGCACATGGTGGAAGTCTTCATGGTCTGTGACTGCAAACAGACGTGCTTCGTTCCCATTGGCTGCTCATTATTTACCTTCATTCACGCTGCCGAAGTCGACAGTCTTACCGTTGCTACTCAGATATCCGATGGCATTTATGTAGTATACTATATAGCCCTACTATTAGTTCATTTATGTATAGGTTACTCTTGTTTAAGATTCCATCGTCACTCACTCTCAGAGTGGCTGTGCAGTAAAACGAAATTCAGAACGAAATTGTTTTTATCATAATCCTCAGCTCTATCTATAGAGGTCAGTTCTATCCTCACACTCAAATCCTTAAATACAACCTCGCTGACTTTACTGAAAACTGGCGAACCATATTCATGGTCTACAATATGCACGAAATCATATGCGAATACTACTAAATTTTTTTTAGTCTCCTGAGAAAAAAAATTCCATTCGCATTCAAAAATGAACATATATACGCACTACACAATAAATAATAATCAATTAATCCATCAAATAAAAAATGGCACGGAAAACTAAATGCTTCATGACCACCAACATTGATGGCATTTCACAATGCTAAAAAAAATTATAGTTGTACATAGATCACGTTTCTTTAACGTACTTAACTTTATGGTGTTATGAAATTTTCTATTCTAGCTCAATAATGCCCGCACTACGATTTTTCAATTAAAAGTACATGAAATACAATAAGGCTTATGACCCTCAAGTCAATAACTAGATTGGCTACGCTGATCAGACATTTCCATTCACGAAGACTACACGATATATTTTTAGTGTAAGAAAAAAGAATAATAAAATGTATTTCAATTGGAGAATTTATTTTTTGCAGTGGATGCATATTAACACATTACTGTTTGCCATTAGTTATATGTAAATTAATTGTAGTAAATATATGAGACAAATTTACGAAATTGCTTCATATTCAAATTGAAACACACACACCCACACCACACACATTATATTATACATTGGGAGATATTTTAAAACACAAAAAAGCCGTAGAAGTGACAAAAGTTGTCTCTTTCATCCTTCCAAGATTTCTAATTATTTAAAATGCTAAGTAATAATGTATCATTCACATTGTCTTCTATCAGAGTATATTCCTCTTCGTTTACTTTGCAATGTTATTTTTCTTTATCTGTCAACTTTCTCCTGCGTATTTTGGATTTACCACCTTATTCTCTCTTTTATTTAAATAGATTCGCTTCCAACGCCGAATAAGGAAAAAGAAGTGTGGTCACAGGAAAATGAAGCAAGAGATTTAATTGTACCCGTAAATACCGGAACAATGGGGAGACCACTATAACGTGACTGGAAGAATTAAATTTAATTGTATGCACAAACAAACACTTTATATCAATTTAATCAATACTAAAGACTTCTGAGTACTATTTGAAAGGGATTCAATATGGACCAATAAAATCAAATAACAATCAAATTAGCCACATAACGGACAAGACAGAGGTTACAATGTCACAACCGAATCCCTTCTTGGCACAGTTTCCACACAAACTGCAGTTGGCAGTATGAAACTACTACGTACACGTGAGTGTCTCCTCATTACATCGTTTGTTATAATTATTGTGAGGATCTGAAAATATGAAAGTGTTCGAGAGGTTCTGTGACACTCGAATTAATTTGTCTTTCTTGTCGAAAAAAGTCACGAAACGGGTTCAGCTTATAAATTGAAGCAATAGTTAGTAATGAAACTAATAAGAGTTAATTTATTGATAACTTACATACTACTAGTTAAAGACTACATTATTATTAATAATGTAAATAATTTTATGAAAATGTTTATAGAACATTTTAAAAATACATTATAACTTTTTTAAGAGATCGGGTGGAAAAAGTAGGTGTGAAGTCGTGGAACAAATGCCAGAAGTGAGAACTGATTCACTTGAACTGACGAGTTAACTGATTTAACGCAGAAATCTGTCTCTCTCTCTCTCTCTCTCTCTCTCTCTCTCTCTCTCTCTCTCTCCTACACACGCGCGCGCGCGCATAAAGAATTTTGACGAAACCGAAACATCGAAGCATGATAATGTTTTGTAAACAAAAGATTTCTAGACTGTGGGGAATCGAAAGTGTGGAAGCGTTACATTTTTCGATGACGCATCACGCATTTTGTGGGATGACCCCCAGCCTAAAAATATTATCATGTTAAAAACAAACACTAAATTTTGGTAGTACTGTTGTCTGTTGTCTGCACGTCTCTTTTGCGTATAAACTACGGTAGGTCATGTTTCCACCATCGTGGCAGATACTAGCTATTTCATATTCCGTTTTGGTAATTGTGAGTTAAATATATTTCCTACATTTCGTAGACAAAAAAAATCTTTATTTTATTCTACTCTTAAATCTATTTCCCAATACGGTCATCTCGCACACTTCAAATGTGTCAATGCAGAGAGATGAATCTTACTTAAATCTTGCCTTTTCTGTGATATAAAGATTTTTACATTAATTATTAAATTTATGACCCACATAAAGGTTGAAACGAGTAGCCTATAACGAGTAAGGTTAAAATGAGGTATACATAGGTCTATTCTACGACGCGTTTTGTTCCTAGCCACCAGAATAAGTGAAGCTGTTAAATTTATTACTATACATGTCTAAGCAAAGTTTAATCTTTGAATCATTTGTAGTGAAGTGCCTTTTAGACGTACATTTGAGTTAAACTTACTCAATCTTATATTTTACTTAAACCAAATCCTAAGGAATTCCTGACCAATATTACTCAAGTATTCGAGATGTTCTGTCTATTAATAACTTTATTTTAGACCTAATGGACAGTCTAAATATCCTATCGGCATTAAATCCCATTCATACCTTACCTTACTGTGGTAAGGACCTACAAGTCTTCGGTAAAATCGTGGAATTTGGAACATGTTTACTTATCAAGTCGGCCTACCTACTTACCCAGTATGTTAGTGGTAGCTTGTGTACTCGTACGTTCACCTTTGGCAACATGAAATGGTTATATAGGATACAGAATAAGAGGAATGCATTTCCGCTTCAGGTTGTAAGATACCCATTATCATGTAGACAGCTACCCTCAAACGCTAAGAGTAGGACAGAAGCTTGTTGCTATGGATCTCATTACCTACTTACCCAGTATGTTAATGGTAGCTTGTGTACTCGTACGTTCACCTTTGGCAACATGAAATGGTTATATAGGATACAGAATAAGAGGACTGCATTTCCGCTTCAGGTTGTAAGATACCCATTATCATGTAGACAGCTACCCTCAAACGCTAAGGGTAGGACAGAAGCTTGTTGCTATGGATCTCATTACCTACTTACCCAGTATGTTAATGGTAGCTTGTGTACTCGTACGTTCACCTTTGGCAACATGAGATGGTTATATAGGATACAGAATAAGAGTAATGCATTTCCGCTTCAGGTTGTAAGATACCCATTATCATGTAGACAGCTACTCTCAAACGCTAAGTGTAGGACAGAAGCTTGTTGCTATGGATCTCATTACCTACTTACCCAGTATGTTAATGGTAGCTTGTGTACTCGTACGTTCACCTTTGGCAACATGAGATGGTTATATAGGATACAGAATAAGAGTAATGCATTTCCGCTTCAGGTTGTAAGATACCCATTATCATGTAGACATCTACCCTCAAACGCTAAGGGTAGGACAGAAGCTTGTTGCTATGGATCTCATTACCTACTTACCCAGTATGTTAATGGTAGCTTGTGTACTCGTACGTTCACCTTTGGCAACATGAGATGGTTATATAGGATACAGAATAAGAGGAATGCATTTCCGCTTCAGGTTGTAAGATACCCATTATCATGTAGACAGCTGCCCTCAAACGCTAAGGGTAGGACAGAAGCTTGTGTACTCGTACGTTCACCTTTGGCAACATGAGATGGTTATATAGGATACAGAATAAGAGGAATGCATTTCCGCTTCAGGTTGTAAGATACCCACTATCATGTAGACAGCTGCCCTCAAACGCTAAGGGTAGGACAGAAGCTTGTGTACTCGTACGTTCACCTTTGACAACATGAGATGGTTATATAGTATACAGAATAAGAGGAATGTATTTTCGCTTCAGGTTGTAAGATACCCATTATCATGTAGACAGCTGCCCTCAAACGCTAAGGGTAGGACAGAAGCTTGTGTACTCGTACGTTCACCTTTGGCAACATGAAATGGTTATATAGGATACAGAATAAGAGGAATGCATTTCCGCTTCAGGTTGTAAGATACCCATTTTCATGTAGACAGCTGCCGTCAAATGCTAAGGGTAATACAGAAGCTTGTTGCTATGGATCTCATTTGGTCAACCACCAGAAAATCAAAAACAGATGATGAGTCAAAAGATCTGATAGTGGATTATGAATGAAAGTACGTGATAATTTACGTTAAATATAACCGACTATTGGCATTACCATAATTTTAACTTTGTACGATATATTTTGAAAATTCAGATTTTATGAAATTAGGAAAAGGCTATAAGTATGTTCAAACCACATACACTGTCAGGTTTATAAAATACGCACCAACAGCTAATTATTATTCGCAGCAACTGGTACAGTGTAGACAAGTCGAATGTGTAAGGTAAGATGGCGCCGAAACAGCTGTTACATTTGTGTATTCGAAAACAATAAACAATTTCATTAGCCATAGCGCATTCAGTTGCCATTGGTAAACGACAGGCTAATTTAGAAAAGCTCAAGCTACTCTCCAGGGTAGTCGAAAAAATATTTTGCATTTGAATGGACTAATCTATTTGTAGCTTATCAAACGGCCACTTATTGTATCAATAAGTAGAGTGTAATCTGCATTATAACACGACTTGCAACACTGTCAATAACTCAGAGTTTGTGATACTTTCTTATTGCTTAAAAAAAAGAAACAAATACGAGGTTGCAGTAATTAAGTTTTACCGCGTCACTGGCTTCGGGCGTATTACGCGCTGACACCGTCACCGTTATCATTAACACTCTGCTACCCTAAAAATTTCATTGTTATGGAAATGGCAGTGAAATCAATAATTTCTCTCTCGCTTACTCTCTTGCTTGGAGTACAAGAGCATTAAAACTTATTGCGGGTCAGACAAATTTAATTAAGTTATCAAACAATAGACGTTTGGAAAAGAACGATCACCGACCGCTAGCGACCCTCCCAAACCGGTAAATGGTTGAAATAGGGTGTATAACGGAGGAGAATAGACAGTAGGGCAGTTTCGCGGGGAAAGAAGGGGATGTCAGAAATTAAATTCAGTGTTAAGAAATAAATATCAAAAGTCAAGATAAAAAAGTAGTGATAGCATCGTCAGCACCGGAGGGGTGTAAAACGGAATTTGTCGTAAAAATACCAGCGAGTGAGTCAGTGGGTGAGTGAGTGTTCGTGACTCTGAGTTAATTTTTCACCAAGAGTAAGGACTTAATTAACTACTACTTGGAGAAAAAGAGAGATTGAGACAGAGAGACTGCTAGCGTGTGTGAGCGGGGTAAATATCGAACCACGATGCCCTCGGTAACAATACAGAGCGCATGACTTGCGGGCGCCCACACGGACAGCAGTCACGCATACGTTAAGTGTGAAAAAGACGAGGTTAGGCTATCGTGTAATACTCGTCACTTCAGACTTCTACCTCTATAATTAAAAATAAGTATTCCACTACATCCTTTAAAGTTAACGAAAATAAGTTGCTTTTAAATCAGCTAATTATCAGTCATGTAATTTTTATTCGGAGCAGTTTCTGAACATGCTGTTTCAGGTTAAGCTTCCTTAAACTTAAGGTTATCTTGATTAGCTCAGAAAGGTACAAATTCGGGAAATGTTTTGTAAGTTAATGACAAATCTGCAGTTGGCCTTAGTTGTTTATAAAATTAACCGTTGTTATGGTTTTACTTTTTTGATGTGTGTATGATGTGTGTGTGTGTGTGTGTGTGTGTGTGTGTGTGTGCGTGCGTGCGTGTGTGTGACTGAATAAAGTGTGTTACATATTTTACTACGTTAATACTTAGTTACTAGGTATATTTTACCTCATATAACCAAATTTTTCACATTTAATTACAATATGTGGAAGATATACGGGGATGAACATTGATTCAACAAGTCGCTAAAATGGCTATTTGTTAGTGCAGCCAAACATGTGAAAAATACGTTTATACCTTTACTCTGCTGTACTCTATTAATTTAATAACTGTTCTCTGCCATATTCAGAAATGAATTTCCAAAAATTTATCCAAGTTTGAAGTTTATAGTACGTGAGTCATAAACTAATTGTCTTTATGGGCAAGAGGTGCTGGAATTAATAATATACGGTGGCCTAACTGTAGAGTTCGAGTTCGATGGTATGCCTACACGTCCTAGGCTAAAAGGAGAGTGAAGGCTTCCATGTACTTTGTAGCTCACAATTTAATAACTCTCAGAACGATGCTAATTAAGCAGAACATCGGGTTATAATAATAATAATAATAATAATAACAATAACAACAACAACAACAATAAAGCCAATAATAGTAATAATAATAATAGTAGTAGTAGGTTTCAAGTTGAAAATCTGGTGACTAACCACAACTGTGACAGGTGAATGTTTATTTTGGCTGAGAAGTGAGCTGAAAATAAAGAACGATAGTACAAAATACCATAGCTTTGTATTATTGCCATAAAGTGTAAGGTCTGATATCTTTTGAAACAGATCTCACTATCTTTTACTAGGATTTCTAATGCCTCGTCTATCTGTCGTTGGGACATAATTCACAATTTGTTTTGGAAATCTTATGATCAATATATTTCGTATTAGAAGCTGTTTTCGCGTATAGGTCTACTCATTGAGTTTATCACGCAGAGTAGGGGCCTATGTAGGCCTACTTGTAGCCCCGACTCTACGTTTTTAGTTTGGGTATGATTGTTTCGCGTCACATAGCCTGTGTCTAGAGGTATCATTATAAAATGAAATTTTTTAACTATCCACTCTTCTGAATCACACAAAATTCATAACTCCGTAACCTTCGTCTTTGTCTCCGCACCCAATAGCAAAAAGCAGCTAACGACGTTTCCTGTTCCATTTCTCTCATAACAGTAGGTTATATCACACCATTGACTTTGGAGATTATAAATAATTTGGACAATGATATTGGCTATGATAGAAATTATGACATTGACGTAAGTTCCGGACGATCTGTCTAACAATCAACCGTATTCTTAGAAACAACGTACATCGACAGTTTTACAAAGTTATGGCTGTCCCTTGTACTGCCCTTCTTTCGGTGTGAATTATGGACAACAACCAAAAACCATGACAGTAAAGTACAAGCCTTGGAAATGGCATTCTTAAGACGAGTTATAAGGTGTTATAAACTGGACCATATAAGAAATGAGGGCATAAGAGAAGAGTTTCAAATTTTTAACGTAAATCAAAAATTAAAATATTACAAACAACCGTGGAAAAACACTTAGAAAGAATGTCAGATTCCAGACTGGCTCAACAGGTCTGGAAATACAAACCTATAGGACACAGGTGTGTGGGTAGACCAGGAAGAGATGACCGGAAGATTTTTGAAGGCGGAACAGGCAGCACTTCGCCTATACCGTGTTGTGAAGATGATGATCAAATAATTCCAAGCTGTGAAGAGTAAACACAGTTCGATCTGTATGCTTTATTTTACAGTCTTTAACCCTACTGTTGTCATTAGCCTGAAGGATGACATTCTTTTCAGTCCTTTACAAAGCACATAGCACTCTTTCAAAGGGTTCTGTACTCTTTCAGCATTGTAGTGTGTAGGCTTGTACGATTTTCAGTCTTGTCAACGTGGCATTTAATCTTAACAAAAATCAAAATCAGCACTTAATTTCCATTCTCGTAACTAGTGTATATGTTGGTACAGGGCTATGTATTAAACCATTAGCTTCTCTTGTTTCGAAGTAGGCCTAAATGCCGTTCTCTTTGTAATACCATATTAATGTAGACTATAATTAATTATTATAATAAGATTTTGTTTTTACCCAAAACGATGTTAAGATAATATAAGATCACACTGCACGATGTGTATACTCATTGTTTCTATTTGTGCGATACGAACTTCTCCAGGCAGCTGGCTTAAAGTAAAACAAACGTTGAACATAATAAGCACGCGTAATAACGTAAATCGATGTATAACCGGGCGAAGAATATAAATTCTGTAAGGTCGGGTCGGCGGACGGACAGCTTGTTCTGGTTGGAGGGACACGCCCTCTCTTTGTTGTCATAAGCGTTGAGTAGGGAGTTCAACCAAAACACACATTGTGTGGCTAGTTGTTATCGTCTCCTAAATAATCCCACGATCCACAAAGTAAAGATACCGTCACTATTTTATATTCAACCAACCAATTATCAAAGAAACAAATTCATATTTGAATACAATTAATTATTGTGTTTTGATATTGTATTTATAACGCGGTCTATTAATTTTTTGTAATATAATTAAAATTAACACAAATTTAATTATAACATTTCACATATGTTTACAGTTTAACGTATATGCCTACTGTCTGCAACGTTTATAACAAACCATTGAAACTCGAAAAATTATGCGTTTGATTTCATATTAACTGCCTACTTCGGACAAAAATAAAGTCTCATTCGTTTTTAATTTCTTACTTTACAATCTGTACCTAGTAAGATGGTTAGGTGGGTCTTCTGTCTTAGCCTTATACGGAAACGATGATGCGTTTTTTCTCTGACAAGGTTCAGTTGCAGATCCTTAACTCATCCCTAATTGGCACGTACCACGGAGCATTTTTGGCGTAGAGCGAAGTTGCCTACACGTTTTGGAATCTCTGCAGTAGGCTATACTGAGTATACATTGAGTATACTATACTGGATTGAAGATGATCTGTACATCAGCAGTTTCGTCTTGGGCGGCATTTGTGACAGTCGTCCAAGCGCCCGCTAGTAAGTCTATTGCTAAGTTAGTCCTTAGCCACATCCTTTATTCGACGACAGATACGTCGACTCTCTAGAACGATGGTATTTTGTGCCTTCTATTTGGACAACTGTCGTTACATAATGAGAGTGATGGTCGCGTTCTAATACCTCATTACGAAAGTCACATGTGCTAATTTGGTCTCGTTGACTTTTATTCTGCAACCAAAGATGGTCTTGTAGGTGGACTGTCATGTGAGTCGTATCCGTCTGTAAATGTAGCTGTAGTTATCGTAAATGTTGTGACACATTTATAAATGTAATTTACCCAATCACATTTATTCGTCATTAGTAACGCCATCAAAGGAATTGCTAATAATTACATCCTCGAGAATTCCGAACATAATGTATACTAAATTAATACACATGTAGTAGCCTATCAGGCCGTAGATCATGTGATTAAAGCATGGCATTTCCGCTAGTAAAGTCAAGCGTCACATGAATGGATTAAAAACATGGGTAGACGACAAAACAGCGGGTTCAGGTGTCTATACAATGGTATGGGCAGGCAGAGTGTATAATTTCAATAATATAAAATTTCGTTTAGTTTTAATAGGCCTATTACGTAGAGTAATAATGTTGTTGTTGTTGTTATTGTTGCTGTTATTATTATTAACTTGAAGGGCAACAATGGAACAACTACAATTATAAATTGCTAAATCCCTGAAGGATTTTCACGAGACTAGTACCCTAAATAGGTGTCTTCAGATTCTGGCTTCAAAACGTTCAAAACTTCAATAAAAAAATTACAAATCATATAAAAACATAAAATTAAAAAGTAAAAATAATTAAAATATAAAATATGTAATTAAAAAATTAATTTTTAAGTAAATGATGAACCATTTATAGTGAAAACGGTAAAAAATTAAACATTAAACATGATTAATTATTGTACATTGAAGTTGAAAGTTGAAAATTATTACAATAAAAAAGATATTTAAAATTTTTTTAATAAATTAAAAAACACATAGGCCTACGTTTGGTGTACGATAAGAGATCACTCCCTGGTGATGTACTCTTGGCTAATAATCTTTAAATTACTCGATAGCTCCCGAAAAATAATTATAATAATAGATTTCATTATTATTTTATCCTGTAATGTATCCTGAATCTATTCCATGAAGTTTCAGAAATATTGCATAAGTTTTAAAATAAACAAAGTGTAGTGATAGTTCAATAAACTTGTTTTCATTAGTATTCCAGTACTTACAGGCAAGTGATAATATTTTCGCCGTGCGGGCGACTGATAGGAAACGCTATTAAATGCTAGAAAACCCGAAATCATAGGCTATGTAAAGAAAGTAGGCTATGCTGAGTTTGTTTCCTAGAGACAAATACGTCTCGAATATACTACTTTAACTACCGTACTTTATAATACTCGAATATAATACTTTATACTACTGCAAAACGAATTGTACTAGTTCCAAAACATATAATCAGTACGTTACGGTTATTATTCTGGGTACAAACAAACAAATAAGGAAAACCAAGTTCTCGGACAAACAAATAAGGATAATGATGAATTATCAAAAATAAACAACAGAAAATCAGTACATATAACACTAATCAATTAATTAGGCCTACAAAACATACCACACAACATTAGAAGACAAAATTGTGGTTACTGTACTTATTACAGAGCTGCTACAATAAGCACAAAGGAAAGTCGGGACAATTTTTTTTAGGAAGGAAAATTAGGTGGAGTAAATGTGGTGGAATAGTGAAGTGTTCTCGCCGTAATTAAGAGTCCAGATTACTACTCTGGAGGAAGACATTTTGGGGGAAGATAATAATTAGAGGGGTGAAATGTGTACATGTGCGTGCAAGTGTGACAGTAAAAAGTCCATATCCTTGCAACCAAAAATTAGTTGGCACTTTTGTTTTCGCGTGTATAGAGAAACAGTTACAAGACAAATATAAATATATAATCAGACGCACCTTTGTATGTATAGCGTACGTATAAAACTAATTTCATAAATTTTCTGTAGGCCCTATGTATTATATAGGTATAGTCATGCGTGCGTGCGTGCGTGCGTGTGTGTGTGTGTGTGTGTGTGTGTGTGTGTGTGTGTGTGTGTGTGTGTGTGTGTGTGTGTGTGTGTGTGTGTGTGTGTTATGTATGTATGTATGTATGTATAAGTATACATATATTGTAACGTTACATAACCCCTACCCAAATATGATAACATAATCACCAGAGTTAAAACCAGTAATCACCCATTTTTTAAAAGTCAGAAATGGGGATTAGGTATCAAGCTATGAGAACCTTTGTACTCAAAAAACACTGTAAACAATAATCCTAAAAGTGCAGTGTACAAAGTGGAACATAGTGTACTCGGTGAAAGTGTCAAACATCTAAAAAGAGCATCTCACAAATTTGTGCTGGAGATGAAAAACAATCAATATTGTAGCAGTGGACTATATTGCTACTGACAAGTTTTGTATTTTTTGTATTTTTTGTAATTTTATATTGTGTAGGCCGCAAAGGTCTTGTAACTAGGAGTAATATTTTTGTTTAATATAATTATTTTGTTTAGATGTAAGATAATCCAGGGTTATATATAAAATAATAATAATATATCAAATAATACTATGTTAGCAAGATGGCATGTAAAAAATAGTGTAGAGTAAGGATACATTAAATGAATTATAAATAAATCAAAATAAAAGGGATTAAAATATAAAATACCAGTGGACAAGTTTAAGAAAAAATATAAAGAAAAACCGTAAATAAATTAAAATTGATTATGGATAAAATCTATAAAGGATTATTTTTTCTAAAAAGAAGAAATGAAATAATAATAATTATTAATAGCCTATATACTAAGAGGTATATAGATTAGCCAATAAAAAGCCATAAAAATTCTTGGTTACTAAGAGTAACTAACTAACAAGAATTGAGATTAATTGTTCAGATATATTGGAAGTGAGCAGTTAAAAAGTGTAATGTCTAGAACAAATTAAGAAATTTATAAATACCATTTGGAAATAATCAGTGACAAATTAATAAAATTAATGAGTGATTTCCACTACATCTTAAACATCCTTCGAACAGAATAATTCACGCCCACATATTGATGAAAAATTGAAAAATCAGCCTTCCATTTCCAAGCCTAGCCTACCGAAATTCTACATCATTGGGTGAGATCGTTTCCTGTTAAAATTTAACTAAAGTACACCTCAACTATAAACTTAGAACACTATAAACAGCACAATCTCTTTAAATACTTCTATAAATACTAGTTCTTTAAATACTAGTCATTAAACGTGGTTTGGTGATTAACATTGCCGAAGCCATTAAACAGTGTTTATTTTTCGTCAGTGAAGAAAAGCGACCTGCGCTCTAGCGGTCAAAAAGTCGACTGCATAATATAGATTATACTAAATTTTAAAATAATTCATGTAAAGCTTGATATTGACCCATATACATTTCTGACTTTCTCAAAGTACAAAGAACTCTAAAAT
The DNA here is from genome assembly GCA_034769895.1 of Magicicada septendecula. Classification (NCBI taxonomy): domain Eukaryota; kingdom Metazoa; phylum Arthropoda; class Insecta; order Hemiptera; family Cicadidae; genus Magicicada; species Magicicada septendecula. The sequence goes on along the minus strand of CM068368.1, from coordinate 232,321,811 downwards.
AACCCTGGGAAATTAATTACTTATTTCTTTCTTGTTATTAAAACTGAAATAAAAATATTTGTTATATGATATATGTTTGTAAAAGTAAGATCGAACTAAATCTGTGATTTATGCAATAATCGATTATCTATTCATGTTTTGGGAGACCATAAAAAACGTTAAATAAATTCAAGGAATGCCTTGTGGTTTAAATAATAAAATGTGTATTATTTCCAGTAGATGGTAGTTGATTATAGGTTATAAGAAGATCGAGAAGAGAAAGGACATCAGCCCGGACATCCAGAATTTATTACGTACCATTTGAAGTCACTTTAACCTCAAATGGGTTCGTAAAAGTAACTAGCAGCTGGTACCACGAGCGGAAAATTTTGAAATACTCAATCGTATACTGAGAGAGTAATTCTCTTTGCTTTTTTTTTTCACTCTCTCTCCTAACTACTGTCAAACAACGGTATTGATTTCACATAAACAAAATTTAAGACAATCATTCAATATCTTTGCATAATCACACACACTCGATTTTGAAAACATACAACATAAAGATAACAAATTCTGTGACTCTCAATTAAGCGAGCGTTTCGAAAAATAACAAATAGACGTAAATTACTCAAGACTTAAGCTCAGCGAGAAACATTACAAGATGACGTACAAACGTTGGGCTTAAATAAGAAGAGAGTTTATTTGGTAGGATACCCGCGAGACGTTTCAATATACAGTATATAAGTATAAGTATATATATTTATACTTATTTATTTATTTATATGTAGGAGTACATGTTTCAGTTATCACCCACATACACACTCAAAAATCAAAATATTCTGTTGAGTACAGGTTAATGTATTGCGTAGGTGTGCGCGTGTGCAAGGCATAACCAAGGAAGCACAAGGTTAATCTTGATTATTATGTAATTCATTTTATGCTTATCTAGTTTTGAACTTTTAAGTGTTATAGGCTATTTTTAATTTAAATTATGATACTTTAATCTAAGGTAACTACGATACTGTAATGAAGTATAGATCTATTTCTGACAAGAAGTGAGGCATTCGTTTTGGAGTAACAATTTTTTTTCTGGACGTATTCAAACTAGGATAATTATTTAAATTGTAAAGTCCCGTTACATTTCTGATGCTGTTTCCGATACCTCTGCACAGACCTTTAGTTGTATCCACCTCATCCTTTAATTTCAACACTCATTACCCATGTTGTTTTGTTTTTACTTCCATGTTCCTTAAGGAAATGGAAGTATGGTGATGGCAAAAAAAATCGTGTTCGAGATTATTGCAGATTCTGATTGTACTACACTCAAAACATGAAAAAAAGTCATTTTTCGAAAAGTGTGTGTGTGTGTCTGTCTGTCTGTGTGTCTGTAGATTTTTTTTTTTGCAAACGATAACAGACGCAAATTCAAACAGAATCAAATAATCTTTTGCATACAGCCTTCATTTGTACAGTACTCAAGACCTATTGTTTTGGTGAAGATCGGTTAAGGGAAAGGGGTAGTTTACCAGCAACGTTGTTTTTTTAATCAAGGGTAATTTTTACATCCATATTCATTCCTTAAGGAAATGGAAGTATGGTGATGGCAAAAAAATCGTGTTCGAGATTATTGCAGATTCTGATTGTACTACACTCAAAACATGAAAAAAAGTCATTTTTCGAAAAGTGTGTGTGTGTGTGTGTGTCTGTCTGTCTGTAGATTTTTTTTATGGCAAACGATAACAGCCGCAAATTTAATCAAAAACAAATAATTTTTTGCATGCAGCCCTGACTTGTAGAGTACTCAAGACCTATTGTTTTTGGTGAAAATCGGTTAAAGGAAAGGGGTAGTTTACCAGCAACTTTTTTTTTAATCAAGGGTAATTATTTTCTATGGCAAACGATAACAGCCGCAAATTCAAACAAAAACAAATAATTTTTTGCATGCAGCCCTGATTTGTAGAGTACTCAAGAAAGACATATTGTTTTTGGTGAAGATCGGTAAAGGGAAAGGGGTAGTTTACCTGCAACGTTTTTTTTAACAAGGGTATTTTCTGTGGCAAACGATAACAGCCGCAAATTCAAACAGAATCAAATGATTATTTGCATATAGGCCTGAATTGTAGAGTTCTCAACAAATTTTGTTTTTGATGAAGCTCGGTTATGGGAAAGGGGTAGTTTACCGGCAACGTTTTATGTTTTAACAAGGGTATTGTCTATGGCAAACGATAACAGCCGCAAATTCAAACAGAATCAAATAATTTTTGCATACAGCCCTGATTTATAGAGTACTCAAGACTTATTGTTTTTGGTGAAGATCGGTTAAGGGAAAGGGGTAGTTTACCAGCAACGTTTTTTATCAAGGGTAATTTTTTCTATGGTAAACGATAACAGCCGCAATTTCAAACAGAATCAAATAATGTTTTGCATACAGCCAAGAATTGTAGAGTTCTCAAGACCTGTTGGTTTTGGTGAAGATCGGTTAAGGGAATAGGGTAGTTTACCAGCAACATTTTATGTTTTAACAAGGGTAATTTTTTCTATGACGAACCATAACTGCCGTAAATTAAAACAGAATCAACTACTCTTTTGCATACCTCTTTGAATTATACAGAACTTAACGTCTGTTGATTTTGTTGAAGATCGGTTAAGGGAATGGGGTAGTTTACCTGCAACGTTTTATATTTTAACTAGGGTATTTTCTATGGCAAACGATAAGAGCCGCAAATTCAAACAGAATCAAATAATTTTTTGCATACAGCCCTGAACTGTAGAGTACTCAAGACCTATTGTTTTTGGTGAAGATCGGTTAAGGGAAAGGAGTAGTTTACCTGTAACGTTTTTTTATCAGGGGTAATTTTTTTCTATGGCAAACGATAACAGCCGCAAATTCAAACAGAATCAAATAATGTTTTGCATACAGCCCGGAATAGTAGAGTTCTCAAGACTTGTTGGTTTTGGTGAAGATCGGTTAAGGGAAAGGGGTAGTTTACCAGCAACGTTTTTTTATCAAGGGTAATTTATTTCTATGGCAAACGATAATAGCCGCAAATTCAAATAGAATCAAATAATGTTTTGCATACCTTTTTGAATTAAAGAGAACTCAGGTCTGTTGATTTTGTTGAAGATCGGTTAAGGGAAAGGGGTAGTTTACCAGCAACATTTTATGTTTTAAGAAGGGTAATTTTTTTGGCGAAAGATAACTGCCGTAAATTCAAAGAGAATCAAATAATTTTTTGCGTACTTTCCTGAATTGTAGAAAACTCAAGGCCTACTGATTTTGGTGAAGATCGGTTAAGGGAAGGGGTAGTTTACCAGCAACATTTTATGTTGTGACAAGAGAAATGTTTCCATGACGAACGATAACTGCCGCACATTCAAACAGAATCAAATATTTTTTGCATGCATCCCTGCATTGTAGAGGACTGAAGGTCTATTGATTTTGGTGAACATCGGTTAAGAGATAGGGGTACTTTACCTGCAACGTTTTATGTTTTAACAAGAGTAAAGTACTAAATTTTGATAAATAAATTATCCTGATAAGAAGCTGGGGTGGGGGTAATTTTCTATAAATGAAAATTATAGTTGAAGGGAGAGGGGAGAATTTTGTATATGTGTACTACGTTATCGGCAACAAAGAAGTAGTTCTTTGTTAAAATTCCTTCCCGGGCTGTTTAGCTTTAGTCCAATGTTTTCTGAAAAACCAGACTTTTTTCGGCAGTGCCATCGACTGCCATCATCAGTGAAAATCGAGTGCAAAAACGTGAGGTGGTATACGTTAGTGACCACAGTACTGTGGTTAAGGCTGAAGCAATAAGTAGAAAGAAGTAGTTTCTATGGAAATATTTCATTTCGAATATAAATCATAGAACATGGAAGTCGTATGGTTCTCCATACAGATATTTCATATGGCAAACGATAACAGCCGCAAATTCAAACAGAATCAAATAATGTTTTGCATACAGCCCTGAATTGTAGAGTTCTCAAGACCTGTTGTTTTTTGTGAAGATCGGTTAAGGGAAAGGGGTAGTTTACCAGCAACGTTTTATGTTTTAACAAGGGTATTTTCTATGGTAAACGATAACAGCCGCAAATTCAAACAGAATCAAATAATTTTTTGCATACAGCCTTTATTTGTAGAGTACTCAAAACCTATTGTTTTTGGTGAAGATTGGTTAAGGGAAAGGGGTAGTTTACTGGCAACGTTTTATGTTTTAACAAGTGTAATTTCTATGGCAAACGATAACAGCCGCAAATTAAAACAGAATCAAATAATTCTTTGCAGACAGCCCTGAATTGTAGAATACTCAAGACCTGTGTTTTTGGTGAAGATCGGTTAAGGGAAAGGGGTAGTTTTCCGGCAACTTTTTTTTTTAATCAAGGGTATTTTTTTCATATGGCAAACGATAACAGCCGCAAATTCAAACAGAATCAAAGAATGTTTTGCCTACAGCCCTGAATTGTAGAGTTCTCAAGATCTGTTGTTTTTGGTGAAGATCGGTTAAGGGAAAGGGGTAGTTTTCACCTGCAACGTGTTATGTTTTAATTAGGGTATTTTCTATGGCAAACGATAACAGCCGCAAATTCAAACATAATCAAATAATTTTTTGCATGCAACTCTGAATTGAAGAGTTTTCAAGACTTATTGTTTTTGGTGAAGATCGGTTAAGGGAAAGGGGCAGTTTACGTGCAACGTTTTTTGTTTTAACAAGAGTATTTTTGATGGCAAATGATAACAGCCGCAAATTCTAATAGAATCAAATAATGTTTCGCCTACAGCCCTGAATTGTAGAGTTCTCAAGATCTGTTGTTTTTGATGAAGATCGGTTAAGGGAAAGGGGTAGTTTACCTGCAACGTGTTATGTTTTAACTAGGGTATTTTCTATGGCAAACGATAACAGCCGCAAATTCAAACATAATCAAATAATTTTTTGCATGCAACTCTGAATTGAAGAGTTTTCAAGACCTATTGTTTTTGGTGAAGGTCGGTTAAGGGAAAGGGGTAGTTTACCAGCCACTGTTAATGTTTTAACAAGCGTAATTTTTTCTATGACTAACGATAACTGCCGCACATTTAAACAGAATCAAATAATTTTGTGCATACCTTCCTCAATTGTAGATAACTCAAGGTATGTTGATTTTGTTGAAGATCGGTTAAGGGAAAGGGGTAGTTTACCAGCAACATTTTATGTTGTAACAAGAGAACGTTTTTCATGAAGAACGATAACTGCCGTAAATTCAAACAGAATCAAACTATTTTTTACGTATGTACCTGAGTTGTAGAGGACTCAAGGCCTATTTATTGTGGTGAAGATCGGTTAAGGGAAAGGGGTAATTTACCAGCCACTGTTTATGTTTTAACAAGAGTAATTGTTTATATGACGAACGATAACTGCCGCAAATTCAAACAGAATCAAATAATGTTTCGCATGCATCCCTGAATTGTATCGGACTTAAGACCTGTTGATTCTGGTGAACATAAGTTAAGACAAAGGGGTAGTTTACCTGCAACGTTTTATATGATAACAAGGGTAATTTTGTCTATGCAGAACGATAATTGTCGTAAAAGCAAACATAATCAAATAAGTTTTTGTGTACTTCCCTAAATTGTAGAGAACACAAGGCCTGTTCATTCTGGTGACGATCGGTTAAGGGAAAGGGGTAGTTTACGTGCAACATTTTATGTTGTAACAAGAGAAATGTTTTCATGTCGAACGATAACTGCCGTAAATTCAAACAGAATCAAATAATTTTTTACGTATGTGCCTATTGATTTTGGTGAAGTTCGGTTAGGGGGAAAGGGCAGTTTACCTAAAACATTTTTTGTTGTAACAAGAGTAAAGTACTTAATTTTGATAAATAAAGTATCCTGATAAGAAAATCTTAATAGTCCACTGTAGAAAAGTAGATGAAATATCTATAAATGAAGAGGCTAGTTGAACGGGTTGGGGGTAATTTTCTATAAAAGAAAATTATAGTTGAAGGGGGAGGGGATAATTTTTATGTGTACTACGTTATCGGCAACAAAGTAGTAGTTTGTTGTTACAATTCCTTCCCGGGCTGTTTGGCCGTAGTCCAATGTTTTCTGCAAAACCAGACATTTCGGCAGTCGCAGTGAAAATTGAGTGCGATAATGTGGTGGTGACGTGTGGTATACGTTAGTGACCACAGTACTGTGGTTAAGACTGAAGCAATAAATGGAAAGAAGTAGTTTCTATGGAAACATTTCATTTCGTAAATGATTTTAAATATAAATCTTAGAACATGGAAGTCATGTATGGTTCTCCATACCGATATTTAAGTTGTGTTTAGCATCATCATGATCACGGGTTGTACAAGCCTTTACGCCCCGTTCCGAGCTTCAAAAGACATCCCGTCGCAGGGACAACGATGCCTAGGCGGTTCCTAGTTGTGGCCTGGTACCGGCCTTGAGAATTCAATTAAACATTGTGTAATTTAGGGTGAGCGATCGCCGAGGCCGGGTCCGAGATTTAGAATTTTTTGGAATATGTCCGTATAGTGGCATTCAGGGAACGGACACCTGCAGACAGTCTGGTTAGATATGGGGTAATGAGCTTTACAGACCTAGCGCAGTAGCCTCTCTCCTTGCGAAGTAGCTCGTGGTAACGATGATTTTGCCTAGGCGTCGAGACATTGAATTGCTCCAGAGGAGGGGTCGGAGTTAGTAGTCCTATAAAGGAATGGTCATTTTGCGGGCTACTTGTTTGGAATGCGTCCGCCAGGTGATACGTGTGTCGAGATGAAGCCCTAGATACGTCATGCCAAGTGACCAGGGAGTCTCGATGGAATACTCAAGCGGCAATCGCTCTCTCCTACTAAAGAAAGCTGTTCACTCTCAAGCGAAAGCTTCTGTTCCGAAGGAAGCTAGCAAACAGATTAACGTAGCATTCTGGAAGCTTTTCCGTTAGTTTGTAAAGAGGTCCACGATGCCAGCTTTCTCGACACAATCGAAAGCTTTTCAACATCAAGAACAGTTTGTTCTCGATGCCGGCTTTATAGGCGGGCCGAAAGCAGGTATTGAACAGGAAATCTCTATAGAGCGTATTTGTAACACCGTCCGATTCAGGGCTCTTCCAAGATTGAAGTTCTAAAAGCCGTACCGAAACCTCTGGTTCTGAAGTGAGTTCGGGTTCGGTGGTAATCGGACGGCCAAGTAATCCTCAACGTCACTCTCTGTCTTCTCATCGGAGTCTGAGTCGTTGGGCGGGTACGGAACGAACTGTCGCTCCAAACACTCAGCCATAAACTCAATTTCTCCTCCGGTTTGGTAAAGGATTGTCCATCACGTCTAGTGATGGCCGGGAGTGGAGGTCGACGCCTCTTCCCGGTCAACGCAGAAGGTAACCTGTAGACAGAACTGTCCTCCGATCGAGTGTCGGACATTTTGGAGACCACTAACTCCCAGCAGCTTCGTTGGAAGGCCTGCATGTCACGACGTAACTTGCCGGGCTCCCGATTGGGACTGGCTTTCTCGGCCGTATCTCGCGTCCGCTGCCACCTTCTCCCAAGTCTGTTTTTCTCTAGAGCGAGAAGACCGACTTCCTCGAGGATCCTGTGATAATAGGCAGTGAGGTTGGGCGTCATCTGCGAGCACATCTTGACGGAAGAAACTTGGAACGCGACCTGTCTCGTCGAGATGGTGGGCAGAGTCCACCTAAACCGATTCGAGGAGCGTCAACAGAAACCAGGCCCGTAACTATTCCTCTCGACTACCCGCCGAGCTTCTCTCCCAATCGTGCGTTGGGTGGCCACGTGCACATGTATTGGACAGTGATAGGAAGGCAGCTCCGTCAACACGGTTACCTCAGTCTGAGAAGTAACAACCTTGAACGTCTCGGCAACGTAACGGCGATGTCCAGAAAGTCAGGACGTGCGCCATGAGTTCAGGGGTATAAGGTCGAATGTCCTGCTCCATAGGCGAGGAGATGATGTGCCTGAAGGTACCTGTGTGTGGCCCTCGCGACTGCGGTAGTGAAACAATGGGCTGTTTACAGTTTAGGTCATCTGCAAGGACAACCTTCCCATGTGTTCGGAAAAGTGCATTTAGGTCAACGTCTAGAACTGCAGCCGGCAGTGGTGGAGCACTACGTCGGTGGCCTCGATACTTTGTCGAGGAGACGAAACCACCCGGTGTTGTTCACCGCAGTGCCACCTGCCGCTCGACAACCAGATTTGTCGTCCCTGCAGAAGACATAGCCAACGTGACGTTATCATTAAGCCTGAGGTGGGTGTCGTTGACGAGCAGTACATCAGGTCTGTGACGTGCTAGGAACTCACCCAGTCTCTCGAGACGAGGCGGAAGACTGTTGGCGTTCGACGCTACGAGGACCAGGTTAGGGAGTGTTTTACATCGTTTTGATCTTTTTAGACTCACCAGTATTTATATCCCTACGTATTGTTATTTTTTGCTCAAATATGTTTTAGAACCAAGACATAATCTTTGACAATGGATTGGTTATTTTGTAGAATTTTTTCTTCTGATTATTTTATATTTACCACTAGTTTTCTCACGTCTCGGATTTCACCATTAATTTCCTAGCGCAGTATACGATTATGTTATTACCGCCTTGTAATAATGGGTAACGAGAAGGATTGTTGGCAATAACGAGAAGGATTACTCAAATATCAGAATTATGGTCAATCAAAACGCTAACGCTAAGGTGTGTACATCCTACTCGATTTTTTTATTATGATATTTTCAAGTCATAGGTGTTCCTTATATTACTTGTTTACTAACTCTATCATTCTGAAAATAAAAGGATAGTAGCTTAAATTTTTGAGCGAAGAGCACTCACCAGTAAATTACATTCTCCAAACACACATTACAATCGGTTTGAAATAGGCCTAGTTCTTGCCTTTGTGTCGTTTTTCTCTCTAAAGTCAAAACTACAACACACAGTACTACACAATACAGATACAGAAATAATTGCTGTTTACTACTTACCCCTTGACACGTTACATCCAGGAGAACTTCACTGTATGAGTTTCAAAATATCGTAACTGCTTAAGATATAAATAGTGGTGAATATGACAAAAATTCGCCGAAAAATTAGTCTTCTTATCAGTTTTCTGGGGTTCTAATTTTTACGTATATCATATTTTTTCTTTGTTACATCTTGTGTTCCTATATCTACAGAACATACCAACTCCCGATGTACAGAATGTGCTGGTTTCAAAATGTTATTTTAAATTTTATTCAACAAAATTCTTGTATTTATTTTCCCTGATTCCCACTGTTAGGTTTCATAATATAGCCGATTCTTTGCTATGCTATGACCTTTGTAGTTAAAACAAAACCGACTATGTCGAGTTGAATCTCTTTACCACAACACAGACATTGTCACAAACAGCAATCACACTCAGTTTTGTTGCATAATAACAATGATAAAGTCTTATTCAAAATGAAATAGGCGTATACTGTTACATTATCACATGTCTTTAAAAACTTACACACAAGAGCTTGTAAATAACACTTACTTCTTTAACTGGTTCCGTTACTTTAATAACTTTTAAAGTCTACTTTTCCATTAGTCCTATTCTTAATCTCGAGTTTCCCGGGCGGCCATACTCTGACATTCCTTAGTCATTCTGCTGAGTATTCCTTGAAACTCCTATATCTCTTGAAATCGATCAATCTAGACACTTTTCCGAAACTTCCCGATTATTCTTTCCTTTAGCCGTTACTTCTAATATCATTGATATAAACGAAGTGGACCTAATCAGTTACCCCACCCACCAACCATCTCTAATTCGTTCTGATAAGCTTTTTCACGAAATTCTATTCTTGTTTATCATATTAACCGTTTCAAAATTGTCCACGTCATGCTCTTCATTAATATAGGCCTACTCACCACGTGCACCAAGTTCTCAGAAATAGCCTCTATTGGCTCGTCGTCATTTTCTCGTACGATCCATGATTCAGACTTATAATACATGATACTGTATTATTATCTGCATAATACCAACACATTTATGTTCCTGTTAGATTTTACTTATATTTTTATTACAAAATATGCAGGAGCGAGATGGGGGGTAGCAAGGAGACCATGCCTTCATAATGCTTGATGAAGAATACAAAAACATATAGGCCTTATATAGAAAGAACAGATAAGCCTCATAAATCTTTTATTAACTATGGACGTATTTACAATTTAATTAAGACTATTGTTATATTTCAATTTAAAATATGCATATGAAAAATAAAATCTAGTATCATACTGAATTTTAACTCCTCAACATAGACCATATTTTATTTTGTCCCTTCCCAATCAGATTAGTGAAATCTCTCTTCTTTAAAAATATAACGTACCATTTTAATTGATTTCCAATTAATTACTGGAGGAATAAAACTATGTTCAAACTGAATGACAAATTATTATAAATAATACGCCAATTTGAAAATATTATAATGAAGTAGCTTCTTGTTTATCAATTATACTCTATTTTTGAATTGGGCCAGACCGAGATATGAGATTGAAAAAGGAAAGGAGGCACGTAAGGAAAGTATGTTGTTGTGTGTTGTGAAATGTAAAGTTTGAAGAACGACAACGGGGAGCCAACAGTATACCAGCAAGTCTTGAAATTCCAACGAGGGTGGGTGGTTTGGGTTTAAGAACAAGGGTATGTATTATTGATCCTTTGGCTGAGAGCTTGCCTTACGAAACTTGTTTGCTTCAACCACTAGAACACACACAAACACACACACATTTATAGATATGTATGTGTTCGCACGAGCGCACGTGGGGGGAGAGACACAGAGCCTATAGTTTTAATATCGGGATACCAACGCAGGCTTAACTGAAGTTGTGAAGGTGTTAATTTGTGGAAGACATAAATATTTTGGTCGTATAGCCTGAGGTTCTCTTCACGAAACACTCCGTCAGTGGATCAGGACAGAGAAAAACGAAAAAGAGAGGACACATAAGAACTTTATGAAGTGAGTACATAAATTTCGCAGTGAGAAGTCAGCCAACAATAGGAGTCAGTGAAAAGTAGACAACAAACATCATCGAAAATGTATAAACATGTCATAATTGCATTTTATAAACTCCAGTGTATCAAATGTAGCAGAAATTAAACTAGACTCATACAACCATTGTATTGAAGTGGGCTCATACAAATTTTTGAGTAGCCTATTATTAGGCTACAACTAATTTACTACAGGTGATCTTTAATAACTTGTGCACCATTTATCAATCAGTTAACGGTGTGTGAATATTGGGCTTATTATTAATCTAAGATGAAAGTAAATAGACTATTCATTGCCTTTGTTGTAAATATTTAAAAACATTTAATATAACATCGAAGTCGCTAATATTAAAAAGATTCTTACAAATATTCTGATATCACTAAAATTATTCTGATAAATTATTATTAGGCCTATAGTCGTGATAAAATTAGTAATTTCAGTTTGGCGACCGAAGACAATTTCCTATACCTCTTTTTTATTGGTTTGTCCAATACAAAGTATCACGTAATCTTACTGTGACATGAAAGAGAAATGTTCTTCGGTATTATTTCAAAACACCTCTACAATATTATTAATCCACTGTCATGTAGACCTGTAAGTATTAACAGAACGAGGGTCTACTTAAGTCAGTCTTCTGTAAGCACAGGTGTAGAAACAGAACAAATTGTGCACTGTAAAAAAACAAAGAGTTCATTTACCAACATTTGTAACTGTGTGTACTGAAGCTGTTCAAATTTCGAAATAATGGACAATTTTTAATTAGTTTTCCTTATTCTTTGTAAAACAACTGAGCTGCGCAATTGGTTGATAGGTTTTTGACGTTAAGGTGCTAACACTAAATGTTAACATTTAAATATTAAATATTAAATTTCTAATCGTGTCCGGTTTCTGAAACGGTTTGGTTACCAAGAACTTAATAGGCTGTAAACTGTAACGGAACAACGTCAGATGCATTATAACAGTAAAGTAACAATAAACATAACACAATAGGATTTCTTTGAAAATTGTATTCTTTTAACAATGGCTATAATAATAATAATAGTAACAACAATTCTGTTTTCCCAGTATCATCGACATTTCCTGTTTGCATCTCTTATAACTGTACCACACTGTGACGGACGCTGTTCACTTTTACACTAATGTCTCTAAGTCGCCGCCCTTAGCTGTGCTTATCAAGTGCTGGGTAGTTTAAATAACACTTCAGTTACCAAATTTGTATCCGTATTGTAACTGCGTTTACTTACATTCTCAGTTTTTATTTTAGTAAAATAAATTTAGTGTAAAAGTAAAATTTTATTCAAAAATGGGCGATAAAATTTCAACTTAATAACTATCAACCTAAAAACGTTGGTAACAAAGAGTCTATTACTTTATTTATTGCGTTCATTTTAAGCAAGAAATTACGTGACTGGGTAAGTTCTGACATTACGTCAGAAAATAAACATTATGTCACAATCCGGAATTATGCAGACTGTTTCAGATAATTTTAGATTAAAGACTGGTTTTAATATAAATATTTAATTGGGCTATAATAATAGAAATTGTCTTATTTCTTCGCTAAATGTTACGTAGGCTAAGCACACTTCACATAAATAACAATTTGAAAGATTAAAACTCATTAACTTGTTGTAACCATCTATAGATAAAATTTTTAAGCGGCCATAATTTCGCAGCGTTAAACACATGTTTAATGACATCTATAATTAATTAATATTTTTATTAAGCCGAGTGGGTGAACTGACAGACGGGGCGCCGCTGCTGAAAACAACGGTACTCGAGCAACCGTATTACATCAGCATTAATTTTATAACTACTTAACTGCTGGTCATTCCATAGAATTTTAATTAACATCTTTCACATTAAAACATTTCACTCGTCACGTTTGTTTGATAACTATTGCATCGTTAATCACCTGCAGGATTTACCCAGTACTGTGTCAAAAATATTCACTTAAATCTCCTGCTCCCATTTAGGGTATCCGTTATAGAATTCCAGCTCTAGATTACTTCCAACATTATGTTTTAACTTGAAGAATTTTATGATATCTTCAACCTAAGATCGATAACCATCGACTGCCTTTGACTTCAGATTACACTTTATTCTTATGTTTACTACATTCATTCTGGTGGGTAATGCGTCACCTGTCTACGGTAATGCTAATTATTCCTCCTTATTCAAATGACGTAAAACCTTTGATTACGGTCTACGAAAATCTGAAAGAACAACAGTTATAATGAAATTGTTTTAACTTGACGAGAATTTTATCTAAGAGAGAATTCTGAGAATTCCTAAGATTCATAGGAAAGAATGTAGAAAATGTTACACATACTAAGAATATTGTGAGATTGATAAAGATATAAAGATACTTTATGGAATACTCCAGGACGAGGTCCATGGAGCGATGGAATTAAGAGTGCTTTGGAAGCTCGAAACCTGGTAGAGGAACGTTCCTTAACATTTGTGTTTATAGAAGAAGGACTATGCACATAATTCCTAGGCGATAAACTATGATTCTGTCAAAAACTTTTAGATATATTAAAAACTTGCGTGCCTGATTTGCGTCTACTAACAATAGAAATAATATTCTGCATAACTGTAACTGTACTGTACGTCAAATTCGACGTCAAGATTTGTTATAATACAACATATTAACCACTTTTCCCATGCTCTTCCCGTTTATATGTTTCCTTGAAAATAAACCACTGAGTTTCTCTGCTACAGTTTTTACCGGTACTTTAGCTACAAATTTGTTTAGCTTTATAAAAAAAATATAAAATATAGTTGGCCCTAATTATGAAAATCAAATTAGGAAAATCTAGAGATATCAATTTGCACTCGAGTATATGTACTATCTTTAACTGCAGCTGAACAAAAAATATAATATGGTATATCATAACGTGTATTGTTTCAACACTATCGTTAACATATTTTCGTTGAAGAGTGAAAAAAAGTATTCTAAGCCACTTGAAGTTTTGTTTTTAAATTTTATTTTGGAGACAGTATAGGAAGAACTTGCTGAAATTAGATACATTTTGTTCTACAAGGCGTATTATCATAAAATATTAAACAATATTATGTACTTTTTTTTTTAATAGCGAATTGACCACTTAGGATCACGCTACAACTTTATTTCTTTTTCTTTGCCTGGAGTTTCCTCTGTCTCCAATACTCCTTCATACGCTCACTGGCTTGTTTCCTTTGATCCTCTGTCCAAGTTCGTCCACTTCTATTAGGTCTTCCTGCATCTTGAAACAATTCCAGCTTTTTCACTGTACTCCTAAATTCACTCCTTTCTAACATTTGGGACTCTGTGATATTCTACTTTTCTAAATCTTTCCTAACTTCCTTAATCCACGTTGTAGTGGTCTTCTTCTTCCAGAGGTAGTCGAATATTTGTTTGGTTAATCGATTTTTGTCCATTCTGTATAGATGTCCGAGAAATGTCAGCCTCCTCCTCCGCATAGTACTTTTGTATTATGTACTTTTGTTGAAATAAAAAGTCGAAACTATTTTGCTATTAAAGTAAGTTGTAGTGATATCTGTCTCCTAATAGACCCACCGAGGCCATGTATCTGAGAAAGAATGGCAGCATCAACCTTTGATTTACAGGTGACTAAAATTTAATTAATCTCTTCCGCCATAAATAGTCTGTATCCTACACCAGATGAAAATAGTTACGTTATGTAGTTGCTGATCCATCAGTGATAATGGCATGACGGTTATAGTGGGTGTGATATTGTAGTACACAAGGTCAAGCTTCGAAGAAACAAACTATTTTAGTCTATTGAAGGAAGGCAGTCCATACGACTCGATAAGTAATTGAATATTTAGGTTAGATATAATTTAACTGAGATTTAAAACCTACAACTACACACACATCGCATAATATTACGTAATATTTATACACTGTATGTCTAGTCAGTAGGCCTACTACTTACAGTAGAGGCTATTAAACTTAGAGTGCATGTGTCTACCTACTATTAAACAGCAGAAAGACGACAATGATAACCATTATTGATAATTGGAAGCAATAATAAACAGTGATCAGAAAATAGAAGAATTAGAGGTGTAGTGTACTGAGATTTAAGTAGCCTATTTGAAAGATTCGTGTCTGTCCTGTTACACAAACACCCTGCAGATTTGTAAACCAAATAACCAAATATTTAAACAAATAAACCAAAATGTAATTTCATAAATGCTGAGGCAGCGAATTCTCGTATCAATAAATAATACCTGGAATTCAACAGAAATATTTGAAGGCAAGGATTCTTGGGTATGTCGTAGACTGAAAAGATTAGAAACCTAGAATGCTCCATAGATTGAATTCTTCAAGATATTAATATTAAAACGTACATGTTTACTCTTCCAAAGACTCGCCGTGTTTCCAAACCAGGGTAGCGTTCCTATAAAACCAACTGCACAACTCTAAGTCTCTGAACTGTACGTGAACTGTGCATCTAAACTATCGCAGGCTTCAGAACATGGCATCTAGCCAGAAGATGGCACGTGAACTGTGCCGAAACGTTGCAGCAGTAATGATGTTCTCCATTTAATCAAACGTGGATAATATTTCGAAACAACCCGCCCCCACATGTATATGTGTGTTTTTAAATGTCTATAATCCTTTGACAAAAGGGCAAAAATTTCATAATGCAATTGTTACACTTTTTATTATTAGTCCTCGGAAGAAAATGAGTAGAATTTTTTTTTTAATTCTTTACTGGCACATTTTTTTACATTATTTAGCATCATCCTAAAAGTGGAAGCAGTCATGTCCCATGTGTTTCAGTTAGCGAAAGACGGCTGACTTACTTTAGCATTTTGTTCTGTTGGGATGGTACAGATGTAGCGTCTTGTGTAGCTTAAAGTTCTCAGAGGATGAAATGAAATTTTACGTTAAATAGAAACGTCTTCAAAAACTGTCTATGTGGTTCTTACTTTGTGTGCAGATCGCTAGCACGTTATAGTTTAAATAGTGCATAACAGTAGTACTTTTACGTAAATATATAAATTTACCAAAAAATGTTACTGTCTTTAAAAACCGTTTATGTTAATTTCTTGTCACAAGAATACGGTTTTATTTACAGGTAAATACGCTAATCACAATAGAAATTTATGAAAAGTGTGAAAGTTAGCATATCAGTTGACGTAACGTAGGCTTCTTAGTTTCATTAGCTTTGGTAGGTTACGCTTAAACATTAATACTACCATGTTAGGTCTCGTGGACTGGTGCGTCTGACACGAGACGCACGAGGAGCTAAGACAGGATGTAATAGGCCTATAGGCGTATCCAACGTCGGAACGTATGATCCTGAATAACACTGGCTGGCAATTCATTCGTGTCTTTGCCAGATTAGATCACGTCTTGTTAAAACTCGACTCGTGTCATCATAAGGGTTCGGTCGGACTATTACCAACGTTAGAAATTTACCACACAACGTTTCGATCACTAGGCAATGTGTGGTCGTCTTCAGGTGTAAGTTAAACTAGTACATTAAATACAAACTCGAGAGCCACTCACTAACAACGGCAAACCTTCAAAGAATAAGCTGCTACAACAAACCTACTAAGTTAAATGCACCTAAAAAAAACTGTAAGTCCGCGGTACCTGTTTAGTGGTCCAAACGTTGTGTGGTAACTTTATAACTTTGGTAATAGTTAGACCTAACCCTTCTGATAATGTTTGCTACCCTTTGTGAGCTTACTGTATCTACAACGTATCTGTATAGCCTATTTGTGTATCACAGCTACTGTATCTACCATCTGTAACTGTGAGCTAACTATGGAATAAATATAATAAAATGCTTTAGTAAATAATGAAAATAATATAATAAACGATTTTTCTACTTTTCACAAAACCACATTTTAAACATCTATTTTAGTAATTCATATATTTTTTTAAAGTAACAAAAACTTTATTTCTAAATACTTGAGTCAAAAATACAAAATTACCATTAGGCCTATCAAAAGCAATATTCGTTTGTATATTATGTCAATATTGTAGGTACATAAATAATAAATTGTATCAATGTTCTCTATATAGGCCTATTGTAGTACTGGTTTGACAATGTTTTAAACTTATGAACACATACGGAGTTGACAATACATAGGCCTATGGACATTTTTTATCGCCTCATGTCCAAGTTAGAAGTAAACTTTCGAAAACATAAGTACGAAAGTTTACGCTGATCCAAATACATTGTTAGTTTTTGGTTGAAAATGTGGCGTATTAGAGCAAGTATTATCGATTGACTACGAGTGAAAACATACAGCCTCGGCAGAACAATGAGCTTATTTAAGACTTACGGATCACATGTACTTGTTACATAAACATACAGAGTAGGTTCGATTTGTACACTGTGATTATTTGTTCAAACAATCGTTATCTACAATAAGCACACATATGCTTGTTACGATCTCTATTAACTGTGTTTTCTGACCTCGGTTTATTTACGTAGTTGGAAATATTAAATCTCGTCATATAGTAATGTGTTCATAGCTGTGTATTATGTCACACATGCGGTAAAGCTGTTGTAACTCCACATAATACCGTTAGGCTAGTTCTGAAAGTTTAACGAAATGTTTAGTCAAAACTTGTAAAGACATGTAGGCTACTTTCTTCTTACTTTTCCGTTATAAGTAATTAATACACGTACGCAGTCAGATGAAAATACTCTGTCACAAGCGTCAGTTTTGCTCTTTAAATGTCATTCCAGGGAATCATATACAAAATCACTTTTCGGTAGGTCCGAAGTTCGTTATACACTCCGCTTATAGCGTATGTTCTTGTAAACTGTTACAGTAACAGTACTTACTTCCGTCCAATTGTCCCACACTTCGTACTTGGTACTAGTAACATTTGAGACATTGTTACTGTACTGTTGAACTGTTATTGTTGAACTGAATAGCCACTAGTTATTATGATAAGTAACCAGGTTTTAGGAGTTGACTTTTCTCTAATATTCTCTAGATTCTTAATTTTTTGGTTTTCGTTTTATTCGTTACAAATAATTATGATCGTGAAATCAGAGATAACTGTGATTGGCATAATTTCACATTAATAATTAAGAGGAATCTCTGCGCCATATTAAAGGATATAACCCTCTCCTAGTGTTTACCTTCTCCTCCCCTGTCTCTCTGCCTATAATTAAAGACCCTATACACACCCGTCAAGCCGGAGAGGCCGCGCTCACCTTCAGACAGACCGGAGCGTGTGTAGCGAGGTTGGCCTCAAGGCAGACCTGTCACTGTCACGAAGCTGCCGGAGTAAATTTAAAAATTCGTTCGTCCTGCCTTCGGATCATCACTTCCAACAGGCCAGCCGGTGAGTCCGTTCAGTCGTATAGGTTAATCTTTGACAAACGTGTACGTTTTTAGCGATCCCTATTGTTAACTATTCCCAGTTTTTATCAGCGTTTCTTTTTTGTTTTTCTTCTCGTTAAGTCCCGTGTAAAATAATTAGAAGAGTGTATTAATTTGTATAGAGATTCTCCTTGCTTGTGGCAAGGTAAAGGCAAGGATTACCATGATCGGTCAAAAAGGGGAAGCTGCTCTATTAATTCCAAGGGGAATGGGCAAGTTATGAAAATTATAGAGGCATATAATTGTTAACACAGCATACAACATATACGCACAGATAATAACACAGAAGTTGGCAAATGTAGCCGAAAATATCATATTAAAAGAGCAATCTGCACTTAGAATAGGAAGAGCCTGTACAGATAGCGTATTTATAATTATACAGTTGATTGAAAAGCGTAGAGAATTCGATCATGATACCTAAGAATGCTTTTGATAGTGTAGATAGAGAAAAATTATGCAGTATGTTAGGAAGAAGGTGTATCCCACAACATTCAATAGAAGTAGGAACATTGCCGGAAATAGAAATATAAAATAATCAGTAAATTTAGATTTAAGACGAGGGCGTAGCCTATTCCCGATACTTTGTAATATTTATACAGATGACGTATTACGGCAGTGGATTAATAAAATAGAAAAGTACACACATAACTTAAATCGTAGAAACTTTGTAATAACTGTACATTTTGCAAATGGCCAAGCGATAATTACAGACAGCGAACATTCTCTTCAGAAAGTAGAACATGAATTATATAAAGTAGCAAAAGATTAACTCCTCCTGTGGTAAATGAAAATGTGTGGACTGAGTATCACATTGGATACCACTATCAGTCCCAAACCTGGATAAAGGTGGAGGGTTGGTGGGCAAGGTTAGCCACCTATCCACTGGAAAATAAATATGGATGGGTCAAAGAAGCAACGGACAGCCTCGGAATTGAACGGATGATACGACACCAAGAGGAGCATTGGTCGGCCAAGGAAGAGGTGGAGTGACAGCGTGTACGACCGTTGTAAACGTAGGACAGAGTCTTAACTAGGAACTGAAAGAAGAATAACAGCAAAAGATTACAATTTACAAACATCATGCAGAAAAAAGAAAAATAATGGCATGTAAAGGTAACGAAGCAATTAATAGCAAAATACTGTAATTACTAACAATATTAAGATAGAGCAAATAAATGAATTCAATTCCCTAAGTAGTTATTTCCATACAAGTATGGAATAGATGTAGGCAAAAGTATAAAACATTTCAACTACATAAATGGTACAATATATAGAAACCTGAAGAATAAAGTAAGGAAAATACAATAGTAAAATTTTATAAAACTATAGCTGCCCGGAATTTATTATTTAGCAGTGAAACATGGATTAGAGATTTCTCGGCTAGCTCCAAGTAGTGCCAAGACTTTATTAAAAATGAAATAAAATTTGATGAATATGTAATGTAGTTGTTGAAAATTAGGTAACTAAAAGTGGAAATGTTGGCGAGTTCTCTTGAACATGGGTCGAAGTTCAGTCTACACGTTACAGTAGGTGCTCGAATTTTGTAAACGGCAAACAATTCATTTGTAAACGGCAAACAAGAGAAGAAACAAATGTATCGCACGAGAGGCAGGCAATAACGGTCAACAATTTTGAAACCAGAAACTCTGTGTCAAAGTTTATTTGCCCTTCAAACAAAGAACATGTAGACACAAGAAATTATAGACATTGTGAGTACCGTAGTGAACAAATGGAAATTAAATTGATTATGGTAGCTTTGGGGGGAATGGACTATATTATAGCGACAAAACTACTATAGTGAGAGGGCAATTATGTGTTGGTAACTCACTGAGTGGTAAATAAAACCGAGAATATGCAATAGTGACACTGCATATGGATGCTCCATCAAACTGTTGCATCAAAGAAAGTTGCTATTGTAAGAGTGTAGGCTTACATTTGTCACCACTCTACCAAAGCTAGTACCATTGTGGAAACTCTATGAAACAAAAGGAAGGAACAATCCAAGAATATACGAGAATTTTATGTTAGTTCCTCGTATAAGGGGAAATAAAGGAGATAATGACGACTAGCAGCGTCAGGATAGAGCCGGTGAGGACAAATGCATACCGGAAATGAATCATAAAACGCCTTTAGCTGCAATGAATCTATAGCTACAATGGTAATGATAATAAAAGTGACGCTACAAAGACTAAACAGATATTACTATTTAGGCCTATGTAGCTTAACTTACACCCGACCTTTTACCTGGATGCAAGGAAGTACAAACAAGCCGAAAATCAGATTCTCAAAGCGATAGGCATTATACTCTATTAAACGCCGAATTGGCTAACTTGCCAACAAACAGACTTAGTAGGAACGTACATAGGCTACCCATTATTAACAAACTACAAATATAGTTTATTTACAGCACGATCTACAAAATTGTCATATTTAAGTCATTTAACACGAAGTCTTACATAATTGTCGTATACCATGAAATGAAGTAGCGGCGTTTGTTAGTACTAATTAATAAGAAGACCCTGAAGATATAAATAATAAGCCGTTATAAAATACGATGGTTATAACTGCTGTTACGGTATTCTTTGCACGGAAAGAGCAAGTGGAAGACGAGGTGAGACAATCGAACATATTAATACAATTCTAAGCCTTAGAAAATACGTTTAATAGTATTGCCCTGAGAGAGAAATAGCAAATAAACTAAGTGGCAGCGCTTAATATTACACAGAGACCGCAAATTATATTTGGAAAGTCTGACGGGGTATTCTTAAGAAACAAAATAAGCAACACAGAAATAAAAAATGGGCTTAATACTGAGCCTATACTGAAGTGAGCTAAAGATCCTACTGAAAGGAACATGTGAATTGATGTAAAATGAAAAGAACGGATGAGAGAAGTTACAACGAAAAATATGTGAAAAGCTAGAATAAAACAAAAAAAATGTAAACAAAAACCTCAAGATGACTGAAGATAGTGCGGTCGCAAAGAAAATGTTAAAGGACAACGGAACGATGAAGTATTTTACGTACCCTACGTGAAAAGAAATGAACTCGTTCTGACGCCGTAAGTCATGAGTTTTAATCTAGGTATAGCCTATAAAGACTCATGAGAACACGCGAATTGTTTGATATAGAAAACAATCCATTATGGAATCTCATAATCCGTCCAGAGTTCTTCTACAACTGTTGTTATACTCATATTTCCCCACCGTCTTCTCCTTTACTAGTCTTATCCACCGAACTCCTTGATGCTACTCCCTACAGCGTTCTTAACATCTAGACTCATTGCCGGTTACACAACGCGCTCGCTCGCTCATAGCGGCTCCACACACACACACACACACACACACACACACACACACACACACACACACACACACACACACACACACACACACACACACACACACACTATAGTCAACTAAATTCTCTCATTTCTGTTTTCCCTCTCTGTGCCTCCTCTCTCTCAATGCTAGGTACATATTAGAGGGCCTATTCGTTTCCCCTCATTTCTTTACCTTCTGGCTGAAGGGGGCTAGGCCGCAGACCAGCCCGAGATTCGTCTTCGGACGGGTCGCAAAGAGTATGTCAAATATGCGAATTTGTTGAGTAAGAACATTGTAAGCGTAAGTGCAGTAGTTTAAATTGTTTCTTGTCCACAATAACATCCACTTCACTAAATAATTAATTTTAAGGTTGTCAGCGACTCCGATAACAATCGGAAAGAAATAAACTTTTACTCGGAAATTGCAGGGTAAAGTTTTGTGTGAGACTGTACTCAGGTGTGTGGGTGCCTGCTACAGTACAGCCCGCCTCCCGGACACCGCACAATTGACCCATCACAGTTAATTCAATTTAATTTTATTTATCTAATACCCGTTACCCGTATATAGTGGGCCTACTACGCCAATCTGTCCGGAAACTACCCAGGCACTTAACTCGGTGTTACGTTGCTCTGGTTTCATATTACGACTAAGATGAGTGAACGTGAAGGTAAAGAAATCTATTGTTCGGATACAAAGAAACCACACAATCGCTAGGGAGAACGACAATCGGATATTGTTCGGGGAATGTCAACTTGTGTGTGCGGTTGATGTCCGCTTTTCCCAACAGGAGTCAGCAGGTCAGAACCGTTATGGGTACAAAAATCCTCTAAGTACATGTAGTAATTTGTTCTACAATACACCCTTTTTATTTATATGTGTAGATTCAGTAACAAAAGGTAAAAATAATTTACGCCAATTATAAAGTCGGCATAAAGGTCAACATAGCACTTGGTACTAGACGACCACAATGAATTCGTATTTCTTTATAAGAACGCTATATAATCGAAAACCTAATTTTTATTAATGCGAACTCCAGATTTTATTGTATATTGAAGATATTCCATAATGTAATATAGGCTAAGGACAGACTATAGGTACTGCCTACGATCATCAGTGAAAGGTTAAAAAAAACATTTAAACGTAGTATTTTTCACGATTTTTCGTTAGAACCTGATTAAAGAAAATCGTAGCTGATTTCTTTTCACTAAATAGTTTTCTCGTAAACAAAGTAGGTAAATACACGCGTGCACTCGCACGCACGCACGTATCTACGGACGAACCATATTTTACTTTTTGAAGTCGTATGTTGAGGCTGGTAGGTAGGTAGTTCAGCTGGATACCTAGAGATCCAAGAGGTTTGCCCAAAATATAGAGACCCCCGAATCATTTCCCTGTAGATGTGTAACACCAGTTAGAGGATCCTGTACCTTTATTAGCCCACAGTTCTACTCAGCCTGTAACAATGAGCTGCTGGAAATAATACTGGCCTACCTAGCTTTATTGTTCGCCGAATGTTTAGCTTTATCTACTCACGTTTAACTGCCTGTCTCTGCTAAGTTACATCAGTGGTACAGAAAAGATCCTGTATTATTGGTTTCTTTTAAATTACCTATTTGAAATGTCGTCAGAAGCATTTCTATAGAATGCTGTAGTAAAAAGTAATCATTTTTACTTCCTTTATTAGTTTCAGACTAGAATTGATTCCATTAATTCCACTTAAACAAACTTTGACACAATGACTTCATAGTTGCAGGTACATTTACGAGTATGATTTTTGTGCTAAATCTAAAATAATGTTGATTAAAAGTTAATTATCTTTGATTCATGACGTATGTTGAATTTAACTTAGCGTATGTCTGTTTTAAACAGTGGCTTAACTTAATTGTTAGAATTTTTAGACATATAATAAAAACCTACACTGTTCTACAGTATTCAGAACTGCAGCATCCTTCGAATGTGAGCACAAAGATATATTAGCTTTATTGAGTATACTTTCGGTTGTTCGGTTGAATTTAGAGCTACCTTACGTTACGTTTGTTACGTTCTTACAGTGTTAGTTTTGTCTCCAAAAATGCGTTTACCACTAACAGTTGTTGGCTTAATGTACGAGGAAGCAAAATAAACAGACGTGCCTTAATTCACGTAGGAAAAAAAGCCTACTCTAAGAACTCGGATGTCTTTCACAGTACGTTTGTTAATGTTATAATGAGTTAGAAAATACGAGTGCTACACTGAACGTCTTGAACATTAAGACAACAGAAAATTGTAAGTACCATAAATGAAGTACTTTTACATCATCGTGAGTCGTAACCAGAAGTGAATATTTCTGTAATAAACACAAGCCAAGTAAAACTGTTGGACGCCAGGTGCCAACAGGTCAGCGCGGTCGTTTGCTCTGCACAAGGGAGTTATGGTGCAGTCCGCGGATCCATGATAAATTAAATGGCCACCACGGAGGCAAGCTTAAGCTTTTGCTTCAGCCAATTGTCCCGCCGAGGCGCGACACCATGGTCCCCTCAGGCTAGCCTTTGGGAACGTAGTGACGCACTGGCGAGGACAAGAAGCTCGAGCGCCCTAGGGCGTCGGCCGAAACGGTAAGGAATGACTCCGAGACTTCCTTGCGAAAGCCGTCTGCCCCGGTGATAAGTTCCTTCGACTCGGCCGCCGCCTTCGGGCGGTCGAGCCTCTTGTCCTCGCCAGCGTACCTCTAAGTTTCCGTGGGCTATGTCCTCGGAGACCAAGGAGCGGCGACCAGGCGTTGCAATTGGCTGAAGCCATGACCACTAAGATCCCCGTCAGCACCTGCTTTGCTGATTCGGCAGGGTAATCAGGGTGACCTGAGACACGGGCTCTCGCGAGGTTGTGCAAGTGCCTTCCTTGCGGAAGCTGGCTGTCTCGGAGTCATTCCTTACCGTTTCGGCCGACGCCCTAGGGCGCTCGAGCTTCTTGTCCTCGCCAGTGCGTCACTACGTTCCCAAAGGCTAGCCTGAGGGGACCATGGTGTCGCGCCTCGGCGGGACAATTGGCTGAAGCAAAAGCTTAAGCTTGCCTCCGTGGTGGCCATGTAATTTATCATGGACCCGCGGACTGCACCATAACTCCCTTGTGCAGAGCAAACGACCGCGCTGACCTGTTGGCACCTGGCGTTCATCAGGCCTAGGCCTGGACAACGCACACAAATTAGGGCGCAAGACGCCCCCGCATCATCCATCCATCAAAACTGTTGGTGTGACTGAGGCAAACGCACTAACATGGTGGAAAGGAAAGACATTAACATGGTGGTCGCTATCCATCTTTCGTGAAAAGACTGACCGTATATTGTTTGCACCTAGTTTCATAGCATAAACAATAAAATCAAAGTACACTCATCACTTTCAGATGGAAAGTTTCATAAGAAATAGTGAAGTATGATTATTTACGTCGAAAAGTAGTGCACAAGGTTACTTTAGATTCGTAATCTGCAAAAGTTCAAAACGTGAAAAGTTGTTTTTGAAATGCTTAGTGTGTGTGTGTGTGTGTGTGTGTGTGTGTGTGTGTGTGTGTGTGTGTGTGTGTTAGAGAGAGAGAGAGAGAGAGAGAGAGAGAGAGAGAGAGAGAGAGAGAGAGAGAGAGAGAGAGAGAGAGAGAGAGAGAGAGAGAGAAAACCTCGATGATGCCTGTTGTTTTTCATTAGGAAACATTTATTCATCTTTTTTCCCGAACTTGCAATATACACAGTAGACCCCTTTTCAGAGTTCGTGCTAATGTCTTGTTTTAAATAAAACAAGAGACAACTGGTTTTTTTCGAGTTAGGTACTACTGTAAATAAAGCAAGTGTTTAAAATATAATTCAGCGAAGTCTGTAGGGAATCGTGATCTTAGTTACTTACAACAGAAATGTTCAATTTGTGAAATGTTGTCAGTGTGCCAAGCCTTTGGACGGGTAGGGAGTAAGGTATTATACACTGAGGTAATAGTAAGAAAATAATTTCTAAGAGCAGGTGTAAAGGTGGAAGTTATTATTTTGTGTGTGTGTGTGGGGGGGAGAGGGGTCGCGGGCGCTTATCGAAAATAACAGTAACAATTCATAAACGCCACACACACACACACACACACACACACACACACACACACACACACACACACACACACACACACACACACACACACACACACACACACACACACACACACACACCAGTATTACTTTACTTAATGACCTGTTAGAGAAGAATTTCATTATCTGCCTTGTGACTTGGTTAAGAACTCACCCTCAGCTCCCCGTGGTAGTTATATTGCAATATTTGATTGTTCCGTTTTGTCATAAACTTATACATCGTGTTTAAGTGTACAGGATTTAGCCCCCACAAACGGGATTGACTTCCAATTCCGTGGTGAAGTCTGCAACACTCCGCATTATGTAATTGCTGCCTACACGTGCAATTACAGACACCGACACCAAACGTTTGATCCTGCTGCGAGTAGAATTACTTCTGTTATCTGCTGTTTAAAAATCAGAGTATCGTTATGAAACGTAAAACGAGTAATATATAATTGAATAAGTAAGCATGTAAAGTATTACGTTAGTGTATAAAATTAAACAAAATAAAAAACCTAGGCACAATATTTTCTTGTTAAACAAAATAAGGGAAAATGAGCAATGCTATCGATTCTTCTCTCATAAATAATATACCCTTTCATATTATTCTTAAAACAAACTTATTATATAGTTAATTAGTTATGCTGTTCAACGTACGAGATCTGCGCGCGATTCAGTGAGAGAGAGAGAGAGAGAGAGAGAGAGAGAGAGAGAGAGAGAGAGAGAGAGAGAGAGATTGAGAAGATGAAAGACTTTTGGGAAACGAAAAAGAGACGGTGACAAAAGAGGGAGGGAGGGGACAGAGAAAGTGCATAAAAGAGAGGTACAGTATATGAGAAAAAATTTATCTATCCGTGTAATTTGTAAGTACCTAGAGTTGGTTTAAAAATATTGCACACCAGGTTTAGTATTCTATTCTACGTACCGATATCTTCGGTTTTTGTGAATTTCTGTCGAATCTTCATTACTTTCCACTGAAATTATGTTTAGTTCTATGTTTGTTTTGTACCAGGTCATGTTGGCTGTTCTCATGTTAAGACATGTAACAATACATTGTATCGTTTTACATTACACAATGAAACTCGTTACATTTTAATCGACTTTCAAAAAATCCCTTTTATCTTTCGTACACCTCACATATCGAACATATCACACCTCACACACACAACATCGATCTTTCGAAAATCGATTTCGTCGCCAACAACAAGACGGACAATACTACCAGCGGCAACCTCTGAAGAAGCTTTTTAAAAGTGAAAACCGGTTCATATGTGGAAAACCTATACGTTTAAGTTTAACAATATGTAGCCTGTTTATTACATAATATTAAACATTATACAGTAATAATCAAACACGTCTTTCATACATTGATTAATAATTTGTCTGTAAAAATTAAACACGAAGTTTTCACAACTAATATTTATACATTGAAAAACAAAAATAATGTGAAGCGAAAATAATTAAATGATATTTTTTGAAACGTAGGGGAGACTCGCCCAGTACCGGACACTTCCCAGTACCGGCCGGAGGGTGTTTATACAAATTGCCGCTAGATGGCAGATAGATGAACTATTGCGCACAAAGCTCTTTGTCATTCAACATCGTAGTAGAGTTTAGCGACCTCTCGCGCCAGTCGTGTCAGAGTAGTGAGTGAGTGAAGTGTTGGCGGTTGGCTGCTTCCCGCCGAAACTTTTCATCCACTGTTCTGTAAGTCTTGGTGAGTAGAATGAGATTAACTATTTTTTATGTGAACCCCACTTTCATAGAGAGTAGAAAGCAGTTAGTGTATTTTAGTTTATTACGTTAGTTTACAGTTAGGAATTTAAAAGCTTTTCCAACCTCATTCGCCCAGGACCGGACACTTAGTGTTTTCCCAGTACCGGACAGTAACAAATGTTGGTGTTATGACCTAAAACACTACAAATACTTTTTTTCTTTACAGGCCCAATCCTCGTCATGGGCAATGAAAAGAAGAAGGGCAATTGGTCCGAAGATGCTACGAAAATGGCTGTTGAGCAGGTTATGTCTAATAAAATGGGGATAAGGGAGGCTTCATTTCATTTTGAGGTACCAAAAAGCACTTTGTCTGACAGGATAAAACTTCTGAAAGATGGTAGGGCTGTAGATTTAAGGCCCCAGCTCGGATGCTTCAAGCCGACTTTTTCTGATGAGTTAGAATCGCATTTGGTTGACCATCTTAAAGATCTTGATAACAGAATGATGCCACTTAACAAAAAAGAGTTTCTAAGATTTGTGTTCGAAATGGCGGAACACCTTAAAATTCTCCACCAATTCAACAAAGAAAAGAGGGAAGCAGGTGACAAGTTTTATTATGAATTTTTGAGCCGCCATCCTGACATCACATTGCGGAAACCACAATCAACTAGTATTCAGAGGGCTGTTGGTTTCAACAAAGAACAGGTTGACTTGTTTTTTAACAAGTATGAAGCCATTTCAGCAAAGCTTAAGTTCTCTCCCTCCAAAATATTCAACTGCGACGAAACAGGTGTGTCAGTTGTTCATGAAAATGCTACAATGGTTTTATCACAAAAAGGAAAGAAGCAGGTTAGTAAAATCACGTCGGGAGAAAGATGAAGGAACGTTACAGTGTTGCTATCAATCAATGCTACAGGTGACATGTTCATACCCCCTTTATTTGTATTTGGAAGGAAGAAACTAGCCGAGGAGGTGAAAAAAGATGCACCATAGGGAAGTATTTTTGTTTGTGAAAAAAGTGGGTAGATCACTTGTAACTCATTTTTGCTCTGGCTCAAGATGTTTGTTACCCGTGTCAACCCAACAAAGGAGAGCTCTGCTCTTATAATTTTGGATGGGCACAGTTCCCACAAGGAACTGAAAGTAATATTGTATGCAAGAGAACATAACGTGCACATGATAAGCCTCCCTCCCCATACCACGCACAAACTACAGCCACTCGACCGTAAAATAATGAGACCATTTAAAGCTGCTTACAACGAAGCCTGTGCAAGGTGGATGCAAAAATACCGTCCTCTGAAGATAGCTCAAAGGGATATTGCGAGTTTGGTGAACACAGCATTTATGGCAGTCTGCAGGATGGAGCTTGCAAAGTCTGGTTTCGCCTGTACTGGGCTCTATCCGTTGAACAAGGGCATATTTTCAGATTTGGACTACATTGCTGCAGCTCATTTTACTTCAAATAGTGAAGTTCTCGTAAGACCCACAGTTTCTGGCCCTTCCCCCATGGATTCTGAAGAATCAGTGCCTGCAAAAGAGAACGCCTTCCCTTCTTGTTCAACCTCATCGTCTGAAGTAGTGCCTTCATGTTCAACCTTAGCGTCTAGGCCTACCTCCCCGCCCTGTCCAGGCATGGCGTCAACTTCAGGTGTTTCCACAATGGAAGCTAGGCCTACCCAAACATCTCTGGCTACTCCTAGAACTTCTCACTCTTTTGGTCGGCCTAAAAGCTTCATGTTCCCTTTATTCCAACGTGTGACTGCAGAAATTTCTCCTATTACAGGTGAGGCTAGGAAAAAAATTAGTCAGAGGAAGAGAAGAAGTGAAAAAAGTGAAATTTAACTGGAAGTCCGTACAAAGCACAGTTGGAGGAGAAAGTTAAGAAATCTGAAGAGAACATGAAGGAAGTAGCAATGAGAAAATCAAAAAAATTAAAATGTGGTGGCTCAGCACAACCAAAAAAAGTGAAACAGCCTAAGCGTGAAAACGAATACAAGAGGATTACTGTCAAAAGAAAACTTCACTTTAAGAAAGTTGTCCTGAATAAAATAACAACAGAAATGGACACCGACGAACCGGATGGTCTTACTGAGTGCATAGTTTGCAACGAGACAACTGATGAAGATTGGGTTCAGTGCACCTCTTGCAAAGGGTGGGCATATGTTGCTTGCACTGATCAAGAAAATCTCCTGTATTATAAACGTGACAATTGTTCTTAGTTTATTTACATGTAAATTTCGTTTTGGCTTCTAATATGTTGGTTTTTATTATAATTACTTCTTACTTACTTAGATTAACCATGTATTAAGCAAAATAACAGTAAATTTTAACAATAATTTTGAAAATTTCATAGTGTCCGGTACTGGGCGCATACTTTTTAAAATGGCCATTTACAGACACAATTTGTTTTGTTTATTTTATCATTAAACATTTTGCTATTAGCAAATATGTTAATTTTTTCTAATAAAAAAACATTTAAGCTTCACGACTGCTGCATTTTCATTCCCCTACATTACTTTAAAAAATTTTTATTTTTAAAAAAGCTAAGGTGTCCGGAACTGGGCGAGTCTCCCCTATACATGACAGAAGAAATACTTAGTTTATAGCACACCGTTACAATCATATGGTAATCTGTGTGCAAGAGAATGCAATCAGAAATTCAAACTGCTCGTATAAAGGTACGAAAATATTTCTCAGTAGGCCTATTGTAATAACAACACAACTTGTTACTGTAAACCCCCAAGTCTTCAAAATATTTAATTCGTATTTTCAACCGCTTTGGAAAGCATACTTCAAAAGCATATTTCAGCAATTGTTTTAAAAGTTAGTAGATTAACTCTTAAGATTAAGGATTTATGATTAACAGTTAAGTGTTAAACACATAACAAATTTAGTAGATTAACTCTTAAGATTAAGGATTTATGATTAACGGTTAAGTGTTAAACACATAACACACGGTGCCATACAATAATATTGCGTTTAGTATTACTCACAAAATTTGACAGTGTTCACACTCAGTTTTGTTAGGACCAAAGTGAACACGTACGGTAGGTACAAAAGAAAAAACATAAAGGAGAATTAAAACGAGAGGGGTGTTAAAGAAATGAAGCCATTTTGTTACGTGAAGAGAGTAAGAAATTAAAACATTCCAGGGGCAACGCTTTGCTGTGAGAAATTAACTTTAAGTTCTTCTTGAGTTGAACTTCATTATCTGGGACAATTCCTTCGGAAGTTGTAACAGCAACCGTGGAGTGTCCATAATTTACGACTGCAAACGTCTGGGCTTCCAACTTCTCAACACGGACTCGCATACAGCGCTTGTGTACGCAGATTTCAACTATTTCACAATTACGAAAGAATTGCATCGTGTCCGACAGTTTTTGTAGAAGTTGTTCCAATATGCGTTATGACTTGGCCTGTTATCAGTTAGAGAGTTTGTACAAAAGCATACTATTTTTCAGCTTTTATACGTGAAATCGAATATCATAACGGCAGTACTCGCTCACTCTCTCTCTCTCTCTCTTTCTCCCTCTTTAGTTTGCTCGCTCTCTCTCTACAGAGACATGTATGTATGTGTTTTCTTCTCTTAAACCACATAATATGTTGATTCCAAAAGTTGTTAGAGTAGTCCAGATGTATCCGTCATACAACCTTACTACTCATTGAAGAGAAAAATCTTTTCCTGACAAGTTCAAGCAATACCCAACTCTAAAATAATGTGGACAACGTTGATTCTACTGTTTTGAAGGTGTGCCTGATAATATTCATCAAACACTCTTACCTAATACGTCGTCTCCATACGTGTGGTGTAATCAACTTTACATACTCTATGGTGGATTATTGTTTGTATAACATTATTTTGCACTCTCTACAGATAGAAACGTTATATTTGGCATTTTTGTGGAGAGGTCAAACAATTGATTATTAGTGTCATATTATACATTACTTTCGACATCTTGTGTAGGAACTTTCCTCAGCCCTTTTATAAAGAGTTATATTAAAACTGTCAACAAAGCAGCAACTTTTAGCCTAGTCAAAAATTACTTCACATTTTAAAATGTACTGCGAATAGACCGAATCTGAATAACACTTTCGACAACAGGAAATCAAAAGAACAAAATATAACTACTGACACTATGAGGCAAATAAATTTTAATTTAATAGGCTTTGTGGACTTGAAGCTGCAAATACCGTAGTGTTTATATATTTGTACGTTGCATGTGTTCAATGCTTGCCATGAAGTGCCGTTCCAATGACAATCTCGCCTTCTTACAAGTTATGCTTCCGTCTGCAAAGGTCCGAAGACCTTATGATTCCTGGGGTAGGGTGTCATATTTCCTTGGTTAATGAAGAAACAGAAGACAAATGTAAAGAAATCTCTTCTAATGAACTACCTTAATTCCCGTAAGGAAGGTGTCAGAAATGATTGAATTATTATTGTTACTTAATTTCCTACCAGTATCTAATTAATATTAATATATACAAAGTAAGGCTCATCTTGGTGTAATTGCAAGTTTTTCTTTCCACTAATGCATGCCTTCAACTTGGTGCTTCTTTTTGAGATGACATCTTTAACTTAACACAGATAAAAGCGTTTGAACACAGGGAACAAACGTCATATAATACTCAGAAAATTTGTCTGGATTTTCTTCCAGTGTATTATATAGGTACAGGTTTTCTCTTTGTTGAGATGTAGCTTAATATAAGATAGGTCCAACATTTTTTCTGACGTCTGAAGTCGACGTTGACACCAATAACACGGCTTGTAATGCAACATATGTTGATGAGCAACATAAAGCTACATTTTTATTATTGAAATTCCGTTTATAATTACAAAATACCACAGACATAAATCACTCCAGACCCTATTGAAAAACACGCACAAGTGGCCGGCCATAACGTGGCTTCAAGCGGTGTTAAAAATGTCATGATCTGGAACGTGATAAACTCTAAGTTTGGTCATAGGCGTTGCAGGTTTCCAGCCGCATGAAAAAACAAACATTTGTGCTGCACAATGAAAAAACGTAAGTGAGGCGTGTTCATGTGACAGAGCCACAAGTAGATAATCAAGCTGTGAATGACACAAACACTACTGTATCCGCACACTGTCACTAACATCAAATTATAACCGAAATAATAAAAAAAAACCTTTACAGGAACTTGCACATTTGTTTTACACATAGAACTTTAAAGGGCTCACCGTGTCGACATCCTCAGTGCGAATAGTCATAGAACTTTTTCATGAGGAAAAGAAATCTGGAAACCTTTGAAAGCACCGTACGTAAAACAAATTGTAAGTTCTTGTAAAGATTTTTTTTAATTGGTACAATTACGTATAACTACTACAATTACGTGTTAATTTTACATTTATTTTCTATTAGTACATAAATTGAGTTTAATTTTTTCTGTACGTTAACCTGTTTAATCTCTGCTATATCCTGTACAACATTGGAATACGATGGAGAACAGTGCTGCCACTTCGTACGCAAATACTGCACTCGTACAGTGTTATGAGCCATTAGATTTGACCGTAGACGTTGATTGACCAATACATTGAAGAGCCCCTCTCCTACACAGCTAAATCCTATTCCAGTTTTATTCGGCCTGTAATGACACCTCTCTTCCCGTCAGAGTAACAATGATGTGTTTCTCTCAGTGACTGGGAAATTAGTGAGCTCTTCGCCGTTATCGCGTCATTGTTCGTCGTTTAAAGCTTACAATAATAATGAGTCATCTAATCAGTAAATCTTCTTTCTATTGAGGTTTTTCTTTGTACGTGAGTTAGTAATCCACGTTTTATGTACCTCTTTTCCTATAATATTTACTTCTTTAATTACTTCTTTCATGCAGTTTCTTCTTGCAAAATGTGCAACGTGACACACCTATTTAGTTTTATTTATTAACACTTTTTTGTAGAATTTTTTCTTTCCTTTAATATAGAAATTTTTGTTTAAATCACAATCTGTGACTACTTTGTTTCAAGTCTTCCTCATAACTGCATATCAGATCTTTCAAAAGATTTCATATCCACGACATTGATACAGGTACAGACCTACAGACAGTCGCAAGTGTTTCGTAAAATTTATGTATTAATACAGATTTTTTTTAATACTTACTTAACTTTAATACATTTTCACTTCAAGATGTGTTTTCAAAACGCATACAATTATGTTTTTTTTTTTTAACTCAACTTTCTAGTTGAATATAAGGCAAGATATTTCTTTTTCGTAGCCTCGAAAATTACAACGGGTTTCGTTTCAAGATTCGTTTCCAAAGCTGACTGGTTCGTCTTGCACTTACTTAAAATTTTACATTAATTAATTTAAAATAAATTATGTAAAACATTTAACATTTGTGTTGTACGTATATGAACAAGTATATTCTATAATATACTCACTTATACACAACTGAACATGTGTCTTTTGTTAATCAGCTGATAGTTTTAAACTACGTATGAGAAGCATGTGCCTACTTGCAATTATATTTGTGTAGGCCTACTCACTTAAATAGGCACTTTACAAGTACTAGAAACATTAAAAACAGGACTGTGAATACGTCATCCGAAACAGCTGTTATTTAAGTTAAAATAATATAATGTAATGTAACTATAATAGTAACATGTACGTAGTAGTAGACAGAATTTATTTGTAGAAGAAATTTATTATTTGTCTAATAACAGTTAAGAAATTTATGAACACAGTATTTACAGTGAATAACACCCGTTTTCACTTAACGGCTCATTTCCATTTGCGAGGACGTACCTAGTATTTTATCAAGAATGCTTATGCCTGACGTAATGTTGTATTAAATAATTTAACCATAGGGCAGTGAAAGATGTAAAAAAGAATTTAATAATTTATTGTGCAGATTATCACATACAAAGGTAGGTCTATACAGTGTCAGTAAAGTAACGGTCCAATCGTTTTAACACAACCATTTTTTAATAACAACTGAGGAGACGCCTGCGTGCAAGGACATGTGGGAGATGCTGGAGCACACGCAGACATGTAACGCGCGCGCACGTTAATAACACTAGCAATCTGTAGTCCTGTCGTATTCAGAGGGCAGCTGAATTATCTTTAGTCAACTCCGAGGCCCACTCCACTGTTGATCCTATTGTAACTTTCACCCCTATTTTTCATCATTAATTATGACAATTATACGCCTTTGTATGCAGAACAATATAATTTTCTGAAATTGATAATTAAGTATGATCAACGAGTAATTAAAATGTCTGTGTCTGTTAAGATTTGTAACAAACTAATACTGTCAATAATTAATTACTCCAGGATTAATTAAAGCTTAGCGACGACAATTAAGACAATGTGGAGGTAGTTGCTGTTGGGAGGGGGGGAAGTGTTGGAAGTGCGCCGTCTTAATCTTGGGCGACGAATATTTGGAATGTTTGTGCAGAAGAGAGTTTTAATCAACTCTTGAGAGAGAGAGAGAGAGAGAAAGAGAGAGAGAGAGAGAGAGAGAGAGAGAGAGAGAGAGAGAGAGAGAGAGAGAGAGAGAGAGTGCAAACTCTGCCCCGCGTTTATAATTGCGAATAAACTCGCTTTTATTGCAAGTGAAACAAAATGGCAGCGTTCCCGTTAACAAGAATAGTTGGCGTACAATTAAATGAGTTCAGTTCAGGGCGGCTGGGTTGGGGTCTGTGGGGGCGGGAGAAGAACGCGACGAAGGGGTAGCTAGCAGCAGCTTTGCATCAGCAAATCTTCAACTCCCGCCCCGTCTGCCCTTGCGTTAAACTCAAATTTAATTAACAAAATAAATTAATTCCTTTTGAAAACCACAAGATATAGCTATGTTGTCAGGTACGCTACTGCAGTGACAGAGGAACAAGGAATGGAACGATTGTCGCAAGCAAACTATTCACTAATCGCTAATTATTATTACTGTTACAATACGATCAGTTGATCTAAGGAAATGGAGAAAAATAATATTATTAGCAGATATGAGGCACTTCATGGCTCTCGGTGATCCCCGTTAATCATAATGTTATGATTAAACAATACGTGTAGGCCTATGAACCTATTGATAATGTGCATTTTAATTGATTTTGATACGATTATGACGGATCATAATACTATGACAAATTCGCTTAGCATTATAAATTATTTTCGTATCGTCTCCAACCGTCGCTGAATAGTACCTATTTACTTTACTTATAAAGATTTTGTTTTATACTCTCATTTATGCGAACTTCAACGTTCGACTTTTTTTACGTTAATATGAAAAAAACACTCTCCTTGGTACATCTAATTTCTAGTTGACTGTAAAACTAGATAAAAGATTTGAAGATTTCAGCGTTTTATAGACTGCCGTCTCTTTCGATCGGTAGAGCTTAGCATTATTTCTTGTATACGAACTAATTAAGATTGACCCATTAACATGTTCTGTCACTAACAATGTAAATAAAATCTTCTACACATGTGGAAAAAACCTTTTTTGTGTTTGTATTACAATTTATTTATAACTCACTTTGGCAGATTAGATCTGTAACATCTAAAAATATTTGTTTTTTAATTTTCATGGTGTAGAAATAACAGTAACTGGGTCATAGTAATTATTTGTCACTATACAGGCAAAAAAAAAACTAGCCAAAACAATGGAAGCTTTAACAAAATGTATGAGCATTTAGTAAATGGGGAAGAATAATATAAGCCGATTAAATACTATTTCATGTATCCGAGGATGAAGAAGTTATGAACCGGGTATATGCGAATGTCTGTCCTTTTTGTAGGCTTTTGTAATCTCACTTTGAACCACTTTTTAAATAATAAATATCGTTTTTTATAACAATTTTTATATTTAAGCGTTCGACGGCAAACTTATTTTTCGATTAACCTCTGTGAAGTCAGACCTTCACTTTCTACCATTATTAATTCAGGACAACTACGCTAAACATATTCATTGCAGCACTACGTTGTAACTGTACACATTCTATTGTTGTCAATTATATTAAACATTTATATTTACACTCTGCTCCAACTGACTGTACCTATTAAGTCTTTTAAGGTTAACGAAATCAAGGAAATAATCCTGTATAATTTGAAAAGTAAAAAGGCTCCCGGCATTGATTTGTTATCGAGGAAATTTCTGAAGGAGCTGCATCACAAAGGTGTTGGTACTAATAACATACATTTTCATCGCCATACTCAGACTTGAATACTTTCCTCTTCTCTGGAAATCGGCTCAAGTAATCGTGGTCTTAAAACCTGGTAAAAACCTTCAAGAACCCTCTTCTTATCGACCCATAAGCCTTCTACTTGGTAAGATCTTTGAGAAGCTGTTTGTAAAACGACTTATGCCAACAATTGTAGAAAACAACCTAAGTCCGGATCACCAATTTGGCTTTCGAGAAAAGCACTCTACGGTAGACCAGATACACAGACTAACAAATGTTATCAATAAATCGTTGGAATCGAAGATGTTCTGCTCAGGTGTGTTTCTCGACGTTTCCCAGGCATTTGACAAAGTCTGGCATCTTGGACTCTTATACAAAATAAAGAAAAATCTACCACATAATTGTTACCGTATTCTAAATTCCTACTTAATGAGCAGAGTGATTCAAGTCAGGTACTCGGATGCTACTTCTCCTCTATTACCAGTAGGGTCAGGTGTTCCGCAGGGTAGTGTCCTGGGTCCTCTGCTCTACCTCCAGTTCACCTCGGACTTACCGTCAGCAAGTGAAACCACTGTTGCTACCTACGCCGATGACACAGCAATCCTAGCGACACACTCCGATCCCTCAATAGCATCGTTTATACTACAAGAATCATTAAACAGCGTTCACTTATGGGTTGATAAATGGCGCATAAAAATCAATTCGTCCAAGTCAGTACACGTTACCTTCACCATACGTAAGGCAAACTGCCCTCCAGTAACAATTAACGGTCAACCAATACCGCAAGCTGAAAGTGCTAAGTACCTTGGGATGCATCTGGGCAGGAGACTAACGTGAAAAAACATATAACATCTAAGAAGATTGAACTTAATCACAAGGTCAGAAATATCTACTGGCCGATAGGCAGAAAATCACAGTTAAGTCTCGTCAACAAACTGTTAATCTACAAAGCAGTTCTTAAACCGGTATGGACTTATGGTATTCGACTTTGGGGTACTGCTAGTACGAATAATATTGAGATTATCCAGCGCTTTCAGTCCAAAACTTTAAGATCTATAGTCGACGCTCCATGGTTTCTCTCCAACAACTCTATACACCGCGACCTCAAAGTTCCAACCGTGAGAGAAGAAATCATGCACCTCTGTAGGACTCATATTTCCAAATTAGAAAAACATCCAAACCGCCTGGCAATTAATTTGTTAGATAACAGTAAAGATATTTGTAGACTAAAAAGGCACAAACTGTTAGACTTACCATTCAGGTTTAACTAATAATGTATTCTCTGTATTATCTGTATTGTAATGTCTGTGATATCTGTTCTGTGTGTTTTGTATTCGTGTCAACATTAAGTGTTAATGTCAACCTGTATGTGTGCTTTATGGGCCCAGTGTTTAACATTTGAACTTATTGTAACATGCCAGCAGCAAGTGGAAGTGATTTTTGTTCATTTGTTTACATGTTTTTGTCATTTAGTTTTGTAATTTGTGTATCTCTTTAATCTATTAACAAAAACAAGAAGAGCTGTCAATGGTCAGCTCTTCATAATCCTGTATGTGTGTTGTCAGCCAATTTGTTCAATGTTCGCTTAGTCGAACAGATTACAAATCTCCAATAAATTGAAAAAAAATATTAAACATTCGATTGAAATCAATAAACGTCTTGTGTACCTCACATTAAATTCCAGACATTTTTGGATTGTTTTTTACTGAGTGCAAACATTATTATCACAGAATCGCCTTTTCTGGAATTTTGTTATAATGGATTCAAATTTTTGTTCACGATTCTATCATTCATTTTAAGAGTTGGGTTAGTAATTTATGTCACTGAAATTACTACATTTATTAGTTTTTCTTTTATTAACTATAGAAATTTACCTAGTTGCTTACTATCCACTTATCATTCACGCTTTTACCAGCGAACAGAAATTAACTGGTTGTAATAATCTGCACGTCGTCTTAGAAGCACTGCCTGCTGTACTTAACTACTGAGCATTAACCCAATCAAGAGGCATTGCTTGTCTAATTAAGCATATGTAAAAATGAATTGGTTAAACAACAAAGTTTGAAATATCTGCAGCATCGAAATGCATTATGTCTTTCTTTAAAAGAATTTTCTGTGCTGGCGATTAAGTTCGTATTCAGTTACGAAGACATCAGAATGCAGACATCAGAATGCAGACATCAGGTTAAACCAACTAACGTAATGGCTATGTACTTTATTCGTTTTCTTATTCTTGTCAAACCTGAGCTCAAGTTATGAGGTAAAGTGATGTCGGAGAGTCATGAACTATTTGGATGTAAAATTTTGAGAGAGGCGTTTATTCTTTTATTTATTTGTTTTTTGTTGTTGTTGAAAGCTACTACTAATGTGACAGTAGAAATGATAAATAATATCGGAACAGGTGACTGGGCGTTTCACATATCTTGCCCTACTAATAGGCAACACGAATACAGCGAGGAAATAACGACAGGAAGAACGCATTAGCAAAGGAACTCATTGCTAAACTTCCAAATAAATTGAAAACCCATAAATCACTTTGAACATAAAACTATACTACTAAGAGTTCTAGTTCTCTCACTGTATTTTTATGCATCAGAATGCTCAGTATTGAACAGTTAGACAATCAGCTACTTGATGTGGGAATGGCGAGTAGCTTCTATCTACTAGTACTCCTATTATTTCTCGCGTTGTTAAAGGCTAAAAAGTTTTCTACTTAATCTAAAACTGTGCAAAAATTTAATTAAAGGGAGTTAAATTTAAAAATACAACAAAAGTAATAAAAAACCTAAAGATAATATAACTGCTTTCATTACAACGTAACAGAATTAATGACTCGTGGCAAATGAAGTGGTGCTCCAACAAGGTGTCCGTCGGGAACAAGGGCGCACAGCACTACTTAAATTTTTACATGTTAAGAAGTAAATGTAACAAGTGTGTGTGTGTGTGTGTGTGTGTGTGTGTGTGTGTGTGTGTGTGTGTGTGATGCGTTTGTTAGAAGGATTCTTAACATGGTGCTGTGGATAAATGACGATAATGAAAAACTCATTTCATTAAAATTATTTTTATAATTAAATAAAATCTTCTAATATGCTTGAATATTTACGCTGAAGAGACTGGCGGAGACAAAGCGCCACAAGAGCAGAACCTTTTCTTCTCTTTACACTCTCTCAAAAAGTTCTCTTAGATGTGAGATAACAATTTCAAATGACCACACTCGGAACAAAGCGACTAAGCCTAGACCTATATGTTAATGTGTTAGCTTGTTGTTTTGTGTCCGCTTTTAATATATTTTCATCAATGGGATCGTCACAATGTCGGACATTTCGGGTTTACTTAATTGACTTTCTTCTCTTTTGTAACCATACTCTTCATGTTTATCCTCATGTGAGAACGTTGTAGGCCTATTTCCTTTCTAAATAAAGCAATTTGAACTTATTTATAGCAGGATTGCTCTGCACGACGCTTGTTCAAACAGCGATTAGATGTTTGTGATGAGTTTTGTGGAGTAAGTGATCAGGTAGAAACTGAATGGCAGAACATCAAAGTCATATTGGAAGGAGCAGGTCTAGAAGCACTAGGAAAGAGCAGGAACAGGAAACGGAAAAATACTATTCTGTAGACTGCGGATAAAAGGAGGCAATTGAGATAAATAATAGGGCTTATAGACATTTCTTAACCACTGGAAAAGATGAGGGGATAGGCAAGAATTTCATGGACTATCTAATATAGTGAGGAATAGGACTAGAAAAGCTCAACAAGAGAGTTGGTATAGATATAGGCCTATTTTGGATTTAGAAAATAATATACATGCCCGACAGATTATAGAGTACAAAGTGATGAGACATCTTAATAGACATACAAGATTTGCAGATAATCGATAATGGGGACTTCCTACAATATTTTAGGAATCTATGGTCGGAAGAAGTCAGACAAGCAGGGAGTATGCAGGGATTATCTGATTCGGCTTGTGTGGAACTTATTGAATGCAATGGAGGAAGCTCTACGATTGATAGTAGGAAGTTTTGTAGATGTGGTGGATTGAAGTCAGAGATGGTCATGTATGCTTCGGTTAATTTTGAACAAAGGTTTTTGAAGTTCCTCAACTCAAGCTGGAAATATAAAATTATGTCATCAGATTGGACAGTAGCGCTTAATTGTTCCACCCATACAAAAGGAACTAGGTCAGATTGTGAGAACTGCAGAGGGATAAGTCTTTTAAATCTCTCCTATAAAACATTTTTTAAGATAGTGACAAGGAGATTGAGATCGTTAGTTGAAGTGATATTACTGGAAGAATAGTGCGGATTTGGAAAAGGAAGGTTCTATTCAGATAACGTATTTGCGTTGAAGCAGATTACTTAGAAAAACAGAGAATACAATGTTGAGACACATTTGCTGTTTTTGAATTATGTTACGGCTTTTTATGTGGTACATGGGGACGTTTATTTAATATTTTTGAAGAATATCCAATCCTGTAGTAGAAATTATTAAATGCATGTATAAAGGACGCATACAGGAATGTATGTGTAAAGGAATGTACATATTCCTAGGATATGCGTAGCTGGGAATAGCAGTAAGATGCAAATTGTGAATAGAAGCCTGAGGCAGGGATGTAGCTTTTCTCTGATATTATTTAATGCGTACAAAGATGAGTTCTACGCGTGTGGAAGAATTGTTCGTCATTTTATAATCGGGACTTCGGAGACTACAGGAGTGTCTGTTTCTTGCTTTTTGCTGACAACCAGGTTATCGTATCCAATAACGAAGATACTTTACAGAGAGCATTGCACGACCTTCATAAAATAATTAAGAATATAATCTAATTTTATCTGTTAAAAAATCTAAAGCAGTAGCTTTTGTAGAGAATTTCCAAAAAGAACAAAAATAGTGATTGAAATAGAACTATCGAACAAGTTTCATCATTTAATTTCTTAGGACGCAATATACCACATCTTAGGGAGATTGATGTGTGGAATAAGATAGAAGAACGCTTTAATGGGATGAATCAAGTTATCAAGAATAACCAAGGATTAAGTATCAAGCGTACCTTTAGGAATAAAGTTAGGCAAGAGACGTTATTAAAATTTTACACGGTGATGTCCACTCCAAGCTGTCTGTATGGCAGTGAAACATGGACAATGACGAATGCAGATGTAAGTCGACTGTAAAGTGCAGATATATGGTTCCTTAGATTAGCAGCCGGGTACACCAGGTTAGATAGGAAAAGGAATGAGGACATCCGTCACGAGTTAGCTGTCCGACCAGTGAATGATATGGTGGGCGAATATAGACAGAAGTGGTTTGCTCACGTAGAACGTATGGGACTATTAAGAATACCACACGTAAATGCCACATATATATCTAAAGGTAGAAGAAGTGTGGGACGGCCGATGAAAAGATGGAGAAATAAGCTGTAACGACGGACGGCGTATAGGCGATGAGCAAGGAAGAAGAAGAAGAAGAAAGCAATTTGCTAGTAAAAATTTGCTGATAATCTATTTATTTACTGCCATTACTAATGGTGCAGAATGTTGGTATAAGATTAAGAATTATTTTTACTAAAGCACTGTTTGTACTTTACAAACAGTAGTTTTAACTGTAAATGGATACAGTTGAAGAGCATTTGAGATAAAATTGACTTCTCACAGAAGAACTAACTTTCAGACGATGACAGACAAATAGCTTGCATATTTCTGGCACATCTACAATTAGGGTTGGCAAATAAACCTTTATTTTTGTATCGAGCGCAAAAGTCATACTGGTGGCTGACCGTTGGAAGATTGGGAATAGGAGCCCAATGGCACCCTGGTCACGTTTTGAAAGTATGAGGCTTCTGTGAAACCAGCCACCTATTTTTATCCGTGCATTTCAGTACAGATTCTAGTCCTCATTTCACTGAACTATTTTTAACTATGTATAAATTTTCATACATAGGAAGTGTTGATAGAAACTAATAAATTTAAACGTATTCCATTGCAGGTTTTGCACGTTATACAACTGTAAATTACACTAAATGTTTCTGGTCCTTAGTCTTTCGTGTTTGTTGACTTCCATAAAGGGCCAAGTTGGACTACCTCCACGTCAGTATGCCTGTGATGTCTTGTCTCGTGCTTTTGTGTGCGTGTGTGTGTTTCGTCGACCTAATACACATATTATATAGGTTATTTCATGATAAGCGATGTGCACTGGCTATGGAGAAAGATAACGTTTCATCACGATGTTTTCTTGGTATAGCCGGAATTTTCGCAGCTCTTGCCCATATTTATACATATGCTTACATATAGCCCTACATAAAATTTGGATTTTCCATTTATTAGTAAATGTAGTTGGCGTGTATCAAGTTTAATTTACATCATATTTATTGTAACACAATTCCTTTACTCCTATATGGCCTGTAGATGCACAGGCCATGTATAGTATCCTAACATTTGTTAGTCTTATAGAGAATGTTATTTAGACTGATTGTTTTATTTTTCAGTCGCTTGTCCGGTGTGCAATCAGGCCGAGTGTATTCTGAAGACGATTCAAAGCTTCTGTTGGATTGGTTGGTTAGTTTGGTTGGAAAACGATCTGCTGCAAGGACAGCTCTATCATTTGCATAGGTTATCATAACTTTTGCGTTATCATTAGTTTACATAATGGATAAAGGATAGGGTTCAATGTAACGGTCTACTTATAATGTAATAAGGTTATAATATGTTCTACATGAAGACTTATATACTGGTAATTAAATCTTAATATTTAAAAGCCAATAATACAATTGTATCTTACTTCAGTACTCACTTAGCCACCTCGTATTTACCATGATAAACAAAAAGCAATACCTCATGTTGTGTATCACAGCATGTAACAGTAACAGTAACGCAACAACATGTAACAGTGTAGGCTACTGTAATTATC
Source organism: Magicicada septendecula (assembly GCA_034769895.1). NCBI lineage: Eukaryota > Metazoa > Arthropoda > Insecta > Hemiptera > Cicadidae > Magicicada > Magicicada septendecula. Next base: position 232,278,337 of record CM068368.1, on the reverse strand, counting down.
GTAATTACAAATAGTTACCTTCTTTAATCATCTCAGATTAACAGATTAAACAGTGATCCATTAAATATAAACAGAATTTATTGTATTTTAGCCATACAATTTAATTCAGGTATATGGTTCAAACTGTGATTCTTGACTATCCCACCACGTAAATTGATATAGGCCGTTTTGTGGTATTGATTAATGTTTACATTTTAAATTGTATTTTAAGAAATTAATATATTTTAAGTAATATATTGCCTCTGCTCTTGTAAACGTTACCACATTTATACAAGACTCAACTCGTTTTCTATAGGTAACACAATAAAATAGTCTCATTAATGCTAAGAATAATCAACATTTTCTCCCAAAATAAATAACGTTATAGACTCAATACACACCGTAATCAAATGTTAAATATTTTTTAGTGTAATCTATCACACATACATGTATATGCTGAAATTTGGCTCGGGTGTATTCACCCCATCTTACTGACATTCCCCACGTTTTATACATGTTACCATGGTTACGTGTTACTATGGCAACTAAAGAAAGCCTATACTGAAGACTTAATATTTGCCATTAACCAATGTCTTTAACTGCGCTGTTTTCATTCGATAATCATTTGTCACAGAACCACAAGAGAGGCTACATCACTAAATCATGCCATTACGGACTCAATTATTACGCCTGTAAATTAAATCTAAATACATTATTTCTATTTGATAATTATTTTTATCAATTTTTTATCTATTTTATGACGAGTACAGGATCACATGACTGTCTCGAAACTTCGTTTTGTGTCTACGTGTTCATAAAAATATGAAATAAACAAATTTGGTAGTTTGCTTTGCTGTGAGATGGATTTTGGTCTGACAATAAACAAAACAGACAAATATTTCTATATAAAATATTTTGATTTTCAAAAACTTTTAATAATTTTTATTAACTACGCGAATATTGATAAAGCTTTAATTTATTTGATTTTTTAAAAAAAATACACTAGTTCATTCAACCAAATTAGTTTAATGTAATAGTATTGTTTGAACAATCTTAAAGATAGGCCTAGTTTATTTAAGTTTCATAAAAACGTCATGATACTAGTAGCTACAAACTGTAACTTCCCTGATTACGAAATATCAGTTATAAACAAATGTTGTAACCTTTCATCTCCAATGCCTGTATTTTGTTATAAAAATAGGTATATTTTTTTCTATGTACAGACGGACGTCATAAAGTATAATGCCACATGAAAATGAATTCTGGAGCTGAAAAATATGGATGCTTAAAGTAAAAATTACATTTTAAATGTCGTTTAACAAGTGCAGTAACTGTTGTGTAAAAATATGATTCCTATAACACTTAGTATATCTCAGTAAGTCTATATCATCACAGCTGTTCGCAATAAAAATCCTAAAGTATAAGATTGCGGGACAAAGAATATCAGACTACAGAGTTCTTTGGATTAAAGAATTAATTATTTTAAAAAGATTAAGCATTTTCTTATTTGGGTCGGATTAACTGTTTGTCCGAAGCAACAAATATTATTATCTTAATTAAATACGGCAAAAAATGGAAATTTGTCTTTACTGAATAGATGCATGCTCGGCCGCACTTGTGTCATGTAAATCCAACATTCACCGCACAATAACATAAAGTACTAATGTTTTAGTAAATGAAGTAAGGCTTATGTTTTCCTTAAAATGCCATAAGTATTGCAAGACAACTGGTTAGGTAAGGAAAGTATTTATTCGGAGTGCTCTCCTTATTTAAAATCAGTCCCCATGATTTTATTCGGAATGTTATAATTAGTCTGCTTTGTGAAACTATTTAATTACTTTTATCAGCGGGGAATAAGAAGCACAAGTAAATAAGAATTCTGTATCATCAGTTCTTGTCTAAATTTCTTTTGTAACGGATTTCTTGTTATCTTTTGATTCCAATGTACACAGTACTACTATTAAGGAGAATATTAAGAAGAAACATAAACCATTACAACATTGTTTGCAGAAATATAACAGAAGAGATAAATTGTTAGATCGAGGACAACTAATGGGTTATTTCAAAGAAATGTTTTCAAATTAAACTCAAACCACACTTTTTGTTGCAGAAAATGTTATTGAAACGAATTCTTGTCCGTCAGAATGAATCAGCGTGCAAGGTATGTTGTTTTTGGTAGCATACTCTGCTCCAAAACAAAGGTCGTGTGTCTAAACCGTATGCTAAGCTAAATTCATTGCATCGAGCAGAGGAAATAAAAGTATGACAATCTAATTCAGAATACAAAGCTACGTTTCAATTTAAAAATATATTAAAAAAAGAGAGACATTGTTAACTAATGGTTAAACAGTTTGATTTCGTTTTACAATGTTCATCTACGTTCTGAAGTTTAGCCATATTCTGAAGGCGTGAAGTCGTCCTGTTAAGTCGTCGTCTGTTTAAAATGCATGTAGCTATTCATATTTATTTCTGAAAATGCTTGATGTGAAATGTTTTCTGAAAATATAAATTTTTTATTTTTGGCTCTCTTAAGCATTTCACTGTGACCCTCTAATATCGCAGTCACATAGCCGGTGTACCTAATTAAGTATTCTAGCCATCGCCGCCTTAGAGTTTTCATAGCCCTTTACTTCTTTTTCCAGTAGTCCAGCACGCGGAGGTAGACATGCCATACTCAACAGAAGACATGTGAGATATTTTTTTAAATTCCATGTTTCCTGAAATTAGGAGCCCCTTCTGATTCATCAGATCTACTTTATCTTCAGCGGTAATAAAAAGTGATATTTTAGTGAATTTTTAATATGCTGCAAAATTGTTTAAAAGACCAGTGCCTCTATCAACTTACCCCTTACAGTTAATTATTTATTTTACCTGTGTCATGTACAATTTTAGCACTTCTGTCTTCTTTTCGTTTGTCAAAGTCAGGTTTTTATATTTTCTATATATTCTATATTTTCAAAAATCACCGTCCATTTTCTGTACTTGCTAGTCTTAAGTAAACACACTGTTATAACGTTTACCATCATCCAGTCGTAGACGCAGCATCTGCTGCTGTTTTTGATATAACTGCATCCATTTGTCATGTATTAAACCCACCTTCATAGGCTAATATTCGCCTATTCTAATTAATTTCAGATTAGCTACGAATGATTTCAACCTTACGAACGATTATCGATTCAGCCAATAATGGAACATATATTACTGAGCAGAACGTTTGCAATCCCCATGATTTGAAAAACTGCAGCTTGGGATTGTATTGAATTCTCTATCTTAACCGTCTAGCCTACACACAAACTACAACGAGTACAGAGATTTTTAATGTAGCTCACGCTTATCTATGTCGTAGACGAGTCTCCAAGGAACTGGTAAGCATAATGTACGCACGCTTAAGTATTCATGTAAAATAATACAGAATAAGCCTACAATTAAAAGAAGAACTAGCCGATGAGTTACTTTCTATTATCAAGCATGCAGTTATGTGAATATGCTTCCTGGCTTCTAAAGCTTTAAGAAACAGCAACAGACCTGACATAAGAAAATAAAAATATCGAAATAGTAGACCGTTTTTTATATCTTGCCACCCTAATAATCGACAAAAACAAATGCAGGAAGGAAGTAAGAATAGAAAAGGTGCAATAGCAAAAAAAATGATAGCTACACTTTCCGAGTCTTGTCTTATCAGTATATTTTTATAGGTCAAATTCAAATTGTTAGGCACTGAAAAATTAAACGAAATGAAAAACTTTTGAAATTACTTTCCGTTTTCAATAATAAGAATAAATAAAATAATAGACAAAGGAACAAATCAGTCAATGAATTCTAGAATAATTTTTAATAACCTGAAAGAATGGTGATAATTTTGCTTTCCCTGGCGACACATAATGCAGAGAGAACGGGCTAGAGAACTCACTACATAGGGCTAAAAGATGACAAGGATGATCTCCCGCGAAGTACAAGTATCTCAGTAAACAACCTAATATGGATTATCAAAATGACTGACAATCAATAATCATGGAAACCTATAATGAAAAGAACTCATCAATTAAGGGTTCGAAATGAAACAGTAGAATAAGAAAAAGAATCAAGTATGCATAAGTATAAAATAAAATGTATCAGCTTACTCGTCCTATATTTCGCCCTTGCGTTGATTATATTGACGCGTATTGACACATAGACCCTATGTCATATTTTTAGAATTTAATCACAAGAATGTGGTTGTCTAATGATTTATAACATATCCATGGAAATTATGAATTCTAAAAAATGAGACACATGTTTTGAAGACGGCCGATATCACCTTCGTCAGGACGAAGTCACAAAACTGGTATCGATTTTGCGTAAAGATATTTAATTCGTTTATATAAACATATGAATTTCATATATTTATTATAATATTAATATTAGAGCATAGAATTAGTAATACTTCAGCCTTTCTGATATCCAGCTACTGGCTTATTATGGTATAAATATAGTCTATAAGTAAGTGCATACGTATGCGTGTGTGTTTATTATACTTAAATACATGTGATTATAATATACGTGTATAATATAGATTTTTATATGCGTTGGAACATATGACCATCCTTAATGACTCTGTGTAAATAGGAGCTGAACTTAAACTTCAGTTAATGTAATGCTAACTTTTCTTTGTAACAACAAGAAGGTACATCGAAAGTTACATCAGCACACTGACTAGAAATATGTAATATACTAGTTATAGTTATACTAGTTAACGTTATACGCCCAACTACTCACACACTCCCTCCTCACTCACTCTCTCTCTCTCTCTCTCTCTCTCTCTCTCTCTCTCTCTCTCTCTCTCTCTCACACACACACACACACACACACACACACACACACACACACACACAGAGTTTGTGTTTAAAGTACACAGGTAATATCAGAGTACGCTCTATTTGTATATCTTCTGAAGAATGATAGTAATTGAGAAAGATTGATATTGACATCACACAGTCGTAATATTGTTACACTGGATATATTTGGCATTTCTATTTCCTGAGTTTTAGGAAAGGTAGAAACAAAAACATCTTATAAAAAATATCACGTTTCCTATATTTCGTAAAATATTATGAAACGTATTTCCTTATACAATAAGACCATACAAGGAAACGAATTCCTGCGTATACTGTGGCCATTTAGGGTAACTATCGTTTGACTGAATCGGAAAATGTAGACTTGTTTGCAGTCGATATACGAATGAGCTTAATGTATTCCGCAAAGAAGAAAACGCATCTGTAGACAATTAACAGTGCCAACTTGAGAGCTGTCCAGTTGGTACATTTCGTGTTGCTACGTGCCACTCTACTATGTTTTCCAACTGTTGTAGTCGCTACACTGTTTTAGAAATTGCCCACTTCACTTTGTTCACACAACAGATCGTTTTACTTCAAAGTCGACGTTTTTCATTCTTGTGTTTTGTCTTGTTTTATATTGGTTTTAGTTGAGTAGAACATTTAAATCGAAGTCGTGTTCTTGTCGTTTGTATTAGAAGAAACAAGGTAGCCAGTATAGTTTTTATGTAACGTTACTTTTCCTAAATTGTTTTGATCGATCATTATTAAATCTGGTTAGTTTAGCTGACATATAAAAAAAAATAGGAAAAGAAACCTAGATAGTGTACACGGATTGTGAAGTTTCCATTTTATAACACGTACGCACACACGCACGGACTTGCGCGGCGTCCAAACACACATATACACATACATATGCAAATGTTCGTAAGTAAACATATATATTGTACGTGTTTTATATATCCATTGAACGAAAATTCGAAAAGACTCAACGAACAGGCTTACAGAGAGCCGTCACTCAGGAGTTATCTGATCCAGCAGAACTGCATCACAGTCGACCGTCTATGAACTTCAAGAACGTTCAGTTCACATAATGAATAAGAAAACACTGTTTTATGGCATTTAATTTAATCTACACAAAAACTACGTGCATTAAGACAGTAGAAAGGTAAGGGATAAGAAATGGTTTTTTGAAGATTTTGTGTAAAATACACACTAATTAAATAGTACAAACTAAATTGTACTCTTGTGAGACCGCTAGAAAAGGGAGCAGGTCATGGAAACAATAAATTAGCAAAGATTTTCTCAGACGATTATGAAAGATAACGAAAGAGTTACATCTTTGTAATTAGAAATTTGCAAGCGGACTCGTGTTTCTTAGTAAATGTGCTGCGAAAATATAGCTCAAACATGAAAGTGTCAAGACAGATCTGGAAATAAAAATGAAAAATACAGTTGAGACTAACACAATGGTAATGATAGGAAGGAAGATAAAACTGATGGTAAAGATGTGACATCTATGAATGAAGTGAAATGTTTGGGTAATTCAGTACTAAAAATAAAAATGGTAAGTCACAGATTGTCAGTCCAATAAATCAGGGTGATACACCTTGAGAACATTGAGAAATATTACAAATAATAAACTGGCCTTGTGCTGCAGAGGGAAAGTTTATAATAAGCGCTTGTTTACTGCAGTTACCTTCCGATCAAAACATGAACAATAAACATAGAATATGATGTAAACTATGAATTGCAAAGAAAACCATGAAAAAAGCCACGGTAAAACTAAAAAAGAGAGAACGAAAAACAGTGTGACGAATATATATTAAACTATGATTGTTGATTCGGTTTCAGAATTAAGAAAAGAATGAAATAGATGTGGGCAAGAGAAGGAGAACCGAAAGATGGCAGATGAGAACAAGAAGTGCTAGACTGGGTAACAAGAGACGTGAACAGGACCGACGGTGACTCCTTACATGATGGCAAGATGTTAAAAATTGCTTTGGAAAGAAGATACTGAAAGCAGAATTCAGAAGGCATTCGCTTAGCAGTGAAAGATAAATGCTAATTATGATTAAGATAATACATAAATAAAGAGAAAAAGAACTATAGCTAGCTGGAGAGAGAGAGAGAGAGAGAGAGAGAGAGAGAGAGAGAGAGAGAAAGGGGTAATGAAAATACAGAAAACACATGTTTTTAAAACACCGTTCACTTGTTAGTAGAACCTTAACTCATGACTGGCTTATAATTTGTGTTACAGAACACTACCAAAAACTTACAGTTGGCCTCAGTTGTACCTTAAAATCGTATATGAGAAGAAAATACATAGATAAGCGTATAAATTAAGGAATGTAAGCTGGCTGAGTTCCACGACCACTAGGCTGGTAGGACGTGGTCTATCATGTCCACTGTAGTATCTGCGAAACCTCTGGTAGATAGACTTACTACCTACTGGACACGATGAATCGCAACCTTACAGCCCGGTTGATTTTAATATTAGAGTATAAAGTAAGGCTTTAGAAAAACCCTCCGTCCATTCTTTCTTGGTCTCAAATTTGTGAATTTAAGAAAAGTGTTCATTTATTTAAGGAAAATAATTTTACAACCTAAATCCTTGTTGCAGTAGTTATCATCTATTAATAACTGATGAAATGTTTATGAGGTTCATTTAGGAAACTCTACACAATTTAATAGTTTTGTCCACGTTTAGACAGAATTTATTGTTATCTGTAGGGTAATTGTGGACGAGCTGTTATGGCATCCAAACAAACTGTTTTCTTTAGTGATACACAATATTTAGGTTTTAGGTTTCATAACAGTTTGTCTACAATTGTTCTGATAATATTTTTTGCCGGAACGTCGATCAAAATATTTTGAAAATGTTTTCTGTTAAATGACATCATTTTACTAAACTTTTCATTATTATTAATGTAGGCCTAATCTTGACGGTGTAGTCGCATTTCCAGCAATATGAGGTTTCAAGCTGTAGTATCGTATTGAAAAGTAAACAGGAAACCTAATTATTTAATATAATTACAAAAGAGTTCTTTACTTTATTTAACTGGTTACTGTGTGAACTCGAGTTTGCTAATAACCACACTTTGCTGGCAGTAGAACTGCCTGGGGGGAGGGGGGCATGTTGAGCGCAGGTCAGTGTAATTATACTATCTTCCAGCCCCAACTGCGCTAACTCAAATTGAATGTAAAGTCTTATAAAGAAAAGCAATACTGCAAGATGAGAAAATAAGATAAGGATCGTCGGAGACCTCCAGTGGAAACGGACCGGTACAACGTGGTACATTTTCCAGGTCATGAAGAACCAAATTTCATAATACTGATACCCACGACTTGGTCTTATACCCATGTCCTATATATGGTGATTCAGGTACATCACAAACGTTTTTTATTTAAAATTAAAATGAATTTACAGTATTTCTTATCTCATGGTCTGGAGGCCACTTATGAAAAACCAATCGTTTTTATGTAAAATGTATTAAGGTTGCGCGACAGCATTAGAAGTTTACATACAAAGAGCCCTAAAAATCTAAACCTTAAGGTATAAACGTCTAAAAAGTAATAACTGTAAAAGTCAAAATATCGCTAGCATATACAAACACGACTGATTTACTTCTAGTTCTAGATTTAACCAACTAGTCTTAGGTTTAGTCCAAAAGATGCCGCGCTAGACACATGTGCATACTTTAAAATGCAATGAAACATCTTATACTCGTATTAAAAACATGTTTTTTAAACTTAAAATATATATCAAACTATTCTAAAATACCAGGCTTCAAGAACCGAACATGCTGAATGAATGTGGTACGGAAACATCGATTGTGCGACTGGATCTTGTGCCTCCACCGAAATGTAAAATATCATTTGAATCGTTCGTGTTTCAATTTTTGTTTCCACCAATACGGACCACTTGTCGTCTGACACTTTTGTGGACAGATTTCTACTTAACTAAGGGGTAGCGTTACACGTGTTTCTTTTTAGAATTTCCCTTCGTACGGGCACTGACAAATTACTGATTTGAAAATGAATGCTCCCATTATTGGGGAAAGATCTTCTTTTACCCTTCAAATGGTTTGCCTTTAGTAGCAGTGCAGTGAAACTCTGTAATTATCTGTAATTATTTTACCCTTGCCGAAGATACCATATTTCGCTTACTTGTTATGAATTCGTTGATAGTCCTTATGCAATTTTTGCCTGTCTTTCAGGTTTTGCAGTGTGTGTGCAAGTGCATGTAAGGATTACTCAAGAAAGCAACTAAATTAGAAATAATCATTTTTATCTTGCAGTTCTAATCAGTATTCCTGCCAATTTACTCTTATGTTGGTAGGTTTTGTAGGATGTGATACTAACATTAGAGTACTGTATTTTTGGCAGATTTTCAGTACTAAACTGGCTTGAAGTACGTAGATAATTATTTACGAGCTCAATTAGAGCATCATATACTTTAGGCTAATACCACAGAAACGCCTAAACACTAACAATATCTATGTACAACTCATATTTGATCGAGTTTAGAAATTTTACACTCCTGAAATCTAAACATTGTTTCACATTTTATCTATATGTGTGTGTGTGTGTTGCTGATTAAATCTCCAAGTTTCTTCCAAATATAATATATCTTAATAATTATAAAAATCATTATTTTCTTCTGCAAGAATTATATTTACTAGTGGTCGCCCAGTGGTCGAAATTCGACCGTAATTCATTAAATTTTTAAGTTTGAACGTTATTGAGGTTCTTTTGTCAAAGAGTATACCTCTATAATCATTGCATATAATTTTTTTGAATTTTGTTCTATTACGTCAGCAGCGAGCGTGTACAAATACGTCATTAGCGTGTGTTGTTTGCCTTAATTCCCTGCAATACCTATGAAATTTAAAATTTAATGTTAGTAACAGTTGAAAAAAAACACAATTACAGCTTGTATTCGTATTTACTTTTTGATATAATTCATTGTCAGTTTTAATTTTTTCATGTTATTGTTGAATCAAATAAACGCTAATAAAAATGAGACTTGACATTCATAGAAGTATAAGATACATTGTTTTCAATTCCAGTGGATTACATTTCATTTTTGGTAAGGTACAAAATTCGAAAACAGTTTGAAGATTATCCGCTACAAAGCTTATATAATTTTTTAATTTTTTTTTCTATGCATTAATTTTCGAGTTATTTGAAAAATATGAAAGATAGGAAAAATGAGGTTTAGCTTGGCTAAGCCATATTTAAAATGCAATAATGCGTTTTTTGACATTTCCTTGGGTTTTTTTTATTGCCATACTGACCAGGTTTCGCCAAGGCTACACAGTTATTTTGCCTATCTTTTTCGAATTATATAAAATTTAAATAAAAAATTAATACAAAATAAAAAATGAAATAAAAAATACGTGCCTCGTATTTTTTCATATATTTTTCATTAAACCAAAAAAACCGGGCGGTTAAAAAAATAAATGTTGTCCATTGAACTTAAAATAGTTTGAAAGTGAATTTAATGATTCAGAACTTCTGTGTAAACGATGTTTTTTGTAAAGACTCTTTCATCATTTGCTAAATGCCCTTGGCCATTATATTCGGAAATATAAAATCTCAAACCATCGAATGATCGAACTCTACTTGCTGCGACGTACAATTGACCATGTGTAAAAACTGGCTACCTCAATAAAATTCCAATTTTTTCGAATGTTTGTCCTTGAGACTTATTTATTGTCATCGCAAATGCAGGTATAATTGGAAATTGAGTTCTTTGAAAGTTAAATGGTAAAACAGTACCGGAATATGTTAAATTTATACGTGGAATCAAAATTCTCTTATTGCGTGCGGTTCCAGTTAAAACTTCGCAATCAATAGCATTACGATGCATACACTTGATGCGCATTCTTGTTCCATTGACTAATGCTTCCTTTGTATTTAAGTTTCTGATCAGTAAAACGATGCAATTAACTTTCAATACTAACTTATGTGGTGGCAAACCACTAATAGTCAAAGAATTCAAAAACTCTACTGGATAGTTAGGCCTATTGATTTCATTGTAATCATCACAAATTATTTTATCGTAGCTATGATATGTTTTCTGTTCACCTGGTATTCGATTAAGTATATCAATATTAATAAAAGTACAATCATCATTTTTAGGTGCTAAAATAACTGACTTCAATATGTTATCTGAGAGTATGTTTTCGGAAATATTTCCATACACCTCATTAATAATATTATTTTCATCTCCTATTAATTGCTGAGGTATTTCAATAATATTTTCACCAAACTGAGGGAATTGTGGGGCTTCATCATTACCAATTTTTTTCAAGAATTCGACAAATTCTATTTCACCTGGTAAGGCTCTCATATTTTGAGTAAACGTTACTTTATGAAAATAAACAAATTTATGCCAACTCGTGACACAATTTTCAATTAAAGTTGCACATGATTCATGTGGGACAACTGGTAAGATTTGCCGAAAATCACCGCACAGAAGTATCGTTTTCACTTCAAATGGTTTATGTTTATCATTTTCATCGCATAGATCCTGCAATAATCTATCTATGATTTTCAACACTTGCAGTGGGCACATAGAAATTTCTTCAATAATTATCAATGATGATGAATTTATGTAACGTCCATAGCTACTATTTGCGGTAATTTCGCTACAGAATTTTCCAAAATGGGTATAGGCAATTTAAAACATTGTGTAAAGTTCTACCTCCAAGTAATAGAGTTGAAGCTATGCCACTGAACGCTGTTGCAATGCAACTAAGATTAAGCGAATTTAATTTGTGAATGATTGCTGTTTGTGTGAATGTTTTTCCACAACCTGCATGAGCGGTTAAACAAAAAACATTAGATCCAGTATCATGGTGCAAAACTTCACGAATCACACGATCAATTAGATTACGCTGTTCAATATTTGCAGTTTCATAATTCTCAGAAAACAGAAACTCTTGTTCTATTGGATCAATAGCATTTGCTTCGTCTGTTCTCTGCGAATACGTGGGAACTGGTAAACCAAGTTCTTGACATGACAAATTATGAACATTCAAAATATCTTCAATTTCTAATAGAGCTGTGTTAAAGGATACTTCTTCGTTGTAATCTCTCAAAAAATCTTCACTAAGATATTCTTTAAATTCATTCCATAACGCCAATGCATTGGCTGGCACATTTAATGCACAAATGTAACCAAATAAATTTCGCATTTGTTTTGGTGAATGTAATTCTTTTGCTTCATTTAAACATTCGCGCCATTCATTATCATTTGAAGCAATGCCGCGAGCATGGCACGCTTCAACAAAAGAAGTGTGTATAATTCCAATGTATGTTCTAACATCCTCAAATGATTTTGGACCACAGACATGTAATAAAAGCAATCGTAAATGGAAAAGTTCGATGTCTTTTGGTGATACTACATATATGCGTGTAATGATTTTATGACCTCCACGCCTTCTCTTCTTCCATTTTTTTCGGGAATCTTCCCACACATAATGCAAAGGAATTTCAATATACTTATATTCATGCGCTGATGGATCTGATCGATTCAATTCAAAAAATGCTAGTAATTTTGTTTGTCTTGCATTTTCAATTGCTTGACGTTCTTGCCCTTCTCGAAAGTAAACATTCTGTCTACGCGGTAAATGAATGTCAAGTCTAACGATGACATGTGATTGAAAATGCATTGGTAATTCATAGATGCGCCATACAGCTTCAGTTGATCCGACATAACGGCGATTTAAAAAATTTTTAACTTCATCAATTTGTATTTCTTGACCTGGTTCATTTCTCTCTGAACCTAATTCAACAGATGCACTGGCATAGCCTTTATACACGTATTTATAAATGTATTTAACACTTTTAACTGTAGTGCATACTTCAACATTTATATGGCAATTAAATTTGGCAAGTAAATACTGATTGTATGGTACAACATAACGATTGTCGAGGCAACTACCGCGAACTTCAGCATTAATACCATTATCACGCCTTCTGTATAATGGATATCCATTTAATGATTCACATGTAAATTCATTAAATCGTTTTGGATAATCTTTTGCGCATTTTCCATCTCTCATACATACAGAATTTGGATTAAGTACACCGCATGGACCATGCATCATGTGTTTTACAACATATTCATGTAATGTAGGATGTGTTTGAATGTTAGGAATCTCCGCAGATACAACTTTATCAATATCGGTAGCGTTAACAATTTTATCTTGCTCATTTAAAGAGAGTAAAATGTGAGCATGAGGCAATCCTCTCTTTTGAAACTCAATTGTATAAATAAGTGCTTCAACTTTACCGAAGATTTTTTTTAGTGTAAGGCCATCAATTAATGCTTTCAGTTTGGACTTGAATACACGCACAACAATATCAGGTCGAAAATTAGCTGACTCACCTACACCAATATTGCTAACTATTTCAGGCCAACTTGGATTGCAAGTCATTGTAATAAACAAAGAAGGCTTTCCGAAATGTTGTACAATTGACATTGCATCTAAATAATTCTGATACATATTTCTTGGAGATCCATTGAATGAAGATGGTAAAATTACTCTACGGCCAACATTATTGGCATTGGGGTTCAATTCTAAATAATCTGTTAAATTGTTGTAAACTTCAGACCTAAGACTTGTTTGATTTTGTCGAATGAAATGTAACCTTGTGGCCTCTATTCTCACATACATATCAACTATCCACTGCAGAAATAATTTTTGTGAATGGTGCAACATGCTAAAATCTTCTCTAATTGCAAGTCGATAGGCTGCATACTGAAGCATGGTTAATTTATTTCTGGGCGCTCTTGAATTAGATGTAGTTGGTACATTATGAGAAATATTGATATGCCACCCAGTATTACCATTTGGAAAAAGTAATGGATACGCTAAAGGGTCCAATGATGAATCCTAAACAGAGATATTTTTAATGGTACCATTAATTTTTGAAAACGAAACCATATTTCGTTCAAAGGGTGGCTCACCATCAACTGTACTAAATATTACTACATCAGTTTGAACTGCATCATTATAACGGCGAAGATCTAAATCACGATTTACTTTAATGAGCATACAAATTTCTTTATTTTGATTTTCAACTCTCTGACAATGATCTTTCATTGCAATGAATGACCGAACGAAAGGATTAATGCGTTCCAATTCAAGAGAGATTTCGCGCATTATATTGTTATTGCATGTTTGATTATAGTGTTCACGTAATCTATAATTGATAGCAGTGTCAACATCGTAAAAATATAATTGCGCATAACATGGTGAGCAACAGTCCAACAGTCATTGGACCTGATATGTGATAAAAAACATCATGTATTTTAAAATGATACACTCCACGCGTAACTGTATCCGAAATTTTAGCTTCTGAGCTAACCATAGCAAATTATGAATTGTATTTACGAATGTTTTCAAAATAATTTTTTGACTTTCTTTTTATTGAAGGTTCATTTGAAGTAAGTCCATCATACAATGATTTAAAGTATTCATTTTGACTTAAGGCCGGTAATATTGCTTTACCCTTATGACAACATGAAGTGAATGCAGTCCTTTCACCTAAAGTGACCTCAGATTCGAAATGTTTTGCATTGCAAAACCTGCATTGTAAATGCATTAATCCACAATCAAAAGTATTAAAATTTCTTGGAATGACATTCAGTGCGCATTTAAATGTATCCCTCAAAATAATTTCATCATTTTGTATACTATTTACACTATTTAAATTTGCATTTGGTCTATTATCATTTTGACTTTCACGCGAATATATATTCCTTCTTCTTTGTCTCTCACTCCGACCCGTCAATGTTATACTATTTACACTATTTAAATTTGCATTTGGTCTATTATCATTTTGACTTTCACGCGAATATATATTCCTTCTTCTTTGTCTCTCACTCCGACCCGTCAATGTTCTATGTCGAGGCATAATGGAAGTAGGTGCGAATATCTGAATGCAAAAAAAAACATGTAATGAAATTACTGAAACTAAGATTAGACAGGGTTTAATTTAAAAATAATAAAATGTACTCACTTTTTTGAAACCACCAATAATAATTATTCGAGAGTAAGTCAATTCAAATTGCTGCTACAAAATTTTCCTTTTGCAACAGGTGTATATTAAGCAAGCTGTATTTCACTTTCAACTGCACATTAATATATAAAACACAGATATCTAATATACAAAATATAAAATAAACGCTTTTTTGCCTTGACATACACTCTCTTTGCCTTTGGCGACAATCTCTACTCTGTGCGACTGTTTGACCACAGACTATTATGTGTTTGACATTGGCAGTATGAACGTACACTAAAATGAAAAAATTATAATTTTATTGCCTGGCAACAAAATTATTTTATTTTTAACAATTACCATTGTTTGAAAAAGTTTAAATGAATTTTCAAGTGCAAATGAATGTTTTATTTTATTTTATTTAATGTATTTGTAACACATATTATATATAAATTTTAGCTTTCTGCACTCCTTCTCCATATAAACTTTAACTATGCCAAATCTCACACTCCTCCGTGCGCGCAATATGCTTAAAAAGGGGTACAAAGTTTTCTCTTCAGTATTAATATATTGATCTTAGTAAGTTTCACAAGAGCTTCACCCGCATCTTCGGTAGAGCAAAGTAATGACTTGGTGATTGTTGTATTATACTGAACTAATCTGTTTCTAAAGGAAACGGAACAATGGTTTATGAAATATAATACATGAAAGACGTATGTCCATAATTTAATGTAGGCCAATATTTATGTTTATATACTTCAGAAACCTGAAACTTTTAACAAAGAAAGAAGTAAACTTGTCACTTGTACTTTATATACATAGAGTTTGTTTGTTTGTTTTCCACCATTCCACCCTCTGATGTGGTCGGAAAAACTGGTAATTGTTAGAAACCTGATATCTACGAAAGTGTGACTGAAATCATCTCGATGCGACTTCAAGGGAACAATGATGAAATTTTAAATTGAATATTTTAACATTTCTGCAATCATCAATTATAAAGTATCGATTAAAAACAAAATTAAAAATTACCTATTCTATAAAAAGTTCAGTTACTTTCCTGACTTTAATTAAATTAACGTAAATGTCATCAATAAATGAGAATCCACTGTCGTTGGTTTCTATGTGCTTCTTAGTTGTCGATTAATAACAACTTCTAGACGTACATTTCTAAGCAATTGTATAGGTGTTCTGTTAGTCTTAAGTTCTCAGTTTCCGTACAGTGGATGTAGGCCTATATAATAGTTGTTTGAAAATAGGCTGTCTTATAAAATGTGTGAAACGTATCGTGACAACCAGTATTTACATGACATTCTCCATCAAGGGTTTCATCTTTTTTATAAATTAATAATTAGTTACAGTCTATCTAAGCCTATTCAAAATCGAGATGACACAAGCTTTATACATCACTAATTTATCTCATAAACGAATTCGATACGACAAACTCAAGCTTTTGAACCCACTGAAGTAAATTACAAGAAATAAAAGAGACAGCTTAAATAATTAAAAATGATGGTTTGTTGTGTTGTTACGTCTGAAGATAAAACCTTTAAAAACAGTTCTGAATAGTGTAAATGAAAATATCGACAGCATCTTCTATATAGTACACATCACTTACGTACAATCTGCACCTCAAGAAGAAGTTGTCAGTTGTTAAAGAGAAAAAAAATAATGTTTTAGAATTTAAATTTTGTACAGAATGATTGTGCTAAACGGAACAGATCACGTTTTGAGGCTGTTAGTGGAATTTTGCCCATTCTATACCTTATTGTGTACGAAACAATTGCGTTATCCTTGGTTTCAACACAATATGAAGGGTAGGTACATGAAGCCAGTACGTGGCTTGTCCACTGTCACTATTATCAGTGTCACTGTATATCAACGGACTCACGATACCTACTGTATATGAAGCAATATAGTGTCACTAGGCTGGTATGATCAAGTTCAGAGAGTGGATGAACTACACCACTAATACCACTCGTTATAGTGCTTAATTGTATAAATTTCCCTTGAAATTTATGTAATGTATATCGCATTACATATTTAAACTATACTTACATTGATATTTACAATTTTTTTCTCTGTATTATAACCGAATCCAGACGAAAAACTATGATTCTCCTAAGAGGTACAGATTTACTTCAGAAAACAATTTGCATACTCAGCACGCAAAAGATTTACCACAAGCAACAACGCTCAGATTGAAGTTTTCACTATAACTCTATATGACAATATAACTGTACAAGATGAATGATTTAACTCATGTAGGGTACAATTAAAAATTTAAACACTTCTCAACATTAATGATGCAATGATTAATGAATTTTTTAATCATTTCAAACCTCTGTGCTTATAATATCCGGTATGGAGTGTAAATAATTCTGACGTCATTTCGGGGAAAAGCCAGTCTAACATGTTAGGGACACAATAATAGTTGCAACAACCTCAACGCCTTCATCATTATTGCTGTCACCTGCTTCTTAAACGTTTTTTTCTTTCATAAGGTTTAATCGCCTTGTTTAATCCTCTTGTCTGTTTCCACTAACGTGCAAAATTAGTTTTTGGTTTTCTTACAAAATAAAGAAAATATAAAATTGTTTTCTTCATCCTTTATTCTTTCTGACGTGACCTAGAAACCTCAGTATTTATCCTACAAACCTTAAAAACACGTGTTGTATTATTTAGCCAAAGCACTAAGTTTTGATACACTTTTTTCTTGTGGAAACACTGTAATATTTCAACTTTTCTATAATACCCAAGTACCAAAGTTATTGTCTATATTATTATTCGTCACTGGCCGATTTTAAATCCAAATTTGTGAGCAGAAACTGGCTTATTACGTCCAATAATTTGTACAAGAGAAGTAAACAATATGATTTTCCAGTACTAACTCATGCTAGAAACAATTAATCTCCTGACAGCAGAAAACTGTTTTATATAGGACAGACGATAAAGTTTTAGTCAAAGATAAAGCTTATCGGAATCTCAGAGTAGATACGACGACTTGCTTTAAACACTAATATTGCAATATTTATAATTTCAAAATTTTTAAAATACATTGTTGAGGTTTTATTAAATTTATTACGTAGGCTATTATTCGACACGTTTCATTCAAAAAATGTTTAATCTACAATAATTAAATTACTTGATATTTTAATAGATTTATTAATATAACTACATAATACTCAAAAAGGTAGAGTTTATATACAGTAAGTACGTATAATTATAGAATTCTATTAATACATTTACAACCCCAAAATGCACTTTTTTCTTTAAAAAAATGCCGTAATTTTTTCTTAATTTCGAAAACACAAGCGTTTCTACTGTCATCATCTTTTGTACAGTATTCAGACAACGCGCCAGTTCCGCATTCATCCCACCAATCATCTTTTCCTCGATCTTCCTAAGCGTTTGTATCATCAATAAGATCAATTAATTATTGATTACATTAATTTTTGCTTGATTCTTGTGACCTGTATTATATTAATTTGATAATTTTGATCGGTATTATTCCTTGACTGATTAACTCCTCGTGTTGACGAGATAAGGTACTGGTTCGAGTTGAGTGCCCGCGCAATCCACTTTTTATATGTAAAAAAATGATCCGTTTTCAGAAGGACTAGAACAATGTGACTTAGCCCTACTCGTAGTTTACGATGAATTTTGAACCGTACACAACAATTCTCCTCAGACTGTTTCAGGCAAGAAGAATCATATGTCTAAGTAGATCCAAAGCGATTGTATTTACACTAAGTAAAATAATTATAATTTTCTATACGAGAATCCAACTAATTTTATAAGTGACAGAAGAAGACAAAGTAATTATTAGAGTCTTATACGTTATAAATTATCAACCTTATAAGACTGTAACACAAACATGCGGATATGTTTATAGAAGGCTACGGAAACAGATAAACAGAAAAAAGAGGGAGTGAGTGGATCCCTTATCGTGTATCGTTCCCTGTTCTTTTTCAGAAAATATCAATATGTTTTCAGGCAAAGAAAGGCGACAAAGGTTAAGTGGTTGTGAATGTTGGTTTAAGTGGGTTTCATAGTGAATTTATAGGACAGTAGTTTGGACGACAATCGTCATAAGGAAGGCAGCTGGACGAACACATTAACACGGGTGAATATTGTTTGGTCTATTTATTTAAATTTGGATTTCCTATATGTAGAGCGTAGGCGATCGTGGTGCCAACCAACAAAGGGTTTTTCGTTTAAAGGAAGAAATAAAGAAAGGGGCCGTGTGAATGGCAGTGTGGACATGTTTTGGTGTAAGCTGAAGGAAAAGAGCTGTCGACTCACCCTTGTTAGAACTGTCATCCCTGTCCTCGTGTGACACTGCTTCAACCATACCTTACACGAGACACAAGGCTGTTTCCCACCTACCCATTCATTGGATGTTTCACAGTTTATTACTAGCGCTTTAGTTTTGTTTGTTCTTCTTACTTCACATCTCCTTACTTCGTTCTTGTCAACGTTTATTAAACTTACTAATAATACAATTCTTTTTTTAGTTCTGTGTACATATAAATACCTAGCACAATTTGCAGAATCTTGTCCGCAACGTTGGACTATTCAACATATTTGGACGTCAGTGCCGACTGAATTTTCTAACTGCTTTCAAAACAATTAAAAAATAATTTTATAAAGATTAACATGCGTTTCTGTTGGAAACAGTACTATTTTCTTAAATCTTCTAGCATGATGCATCATACTTGCAAAAGTTACATATTTGAGACAAGAATTATAATTATATAGGAAATTAATAATTTTAAATGTCATAATTAGATATGATATAGGCCTACAACTTTTATTCTTTCCCTTGCAGTTTACGCTTCTTCTGTGAGGAAGTGGACCTTCCTAAATGCAACCATAAGCTAAGACTAAATAGTTTTACGATTAGTCAATATGACGCTGATTACGTACCTTAGACTTCTACCTTAGCAACTTATTAAACCTTTAGTCTACTTATCATTGTTAATCTAAGTATACTATTATGTGCTAAAATGTGTCTTTCATTCCATGTGAACATGGATCTTCTAATTTTTGTAAAGAGCTTTTAACAGAATCCTAAAATTGTTAGTTCAGTAACAAACTGAAGTAATGTCTTCTTCCTAACATTTGTTATGTATAAAGTAAACGTGTTAAAAAAGAGACACGAGGTTTACTGTTACTCTACTGTTAAGCAAGTGACCATTAATGAACTAGTTTTTGGTAAAGTCGCCAATCTATAAGTCGTATATCCGGCATATAAGTTTACCTTTTATAACAGAAATCACATTCACTCATTTTTATGAACAATATACAGCAGCAACGGTCTATAAAATACAAACCAAGATCAGTTGAAACATCATTTGACATGTGATAAATATCATTAAACATTTCATTAATTAAACATCAGTTCGAAATTCGAACCAAGCAGTGACATACTTAAGGATACGAAATTATTTTCCTTAAACAATAATGGAAACAGACTGAAATATTAATTTTTTAAAGGCTTCTTCTGCCCAGACGGTGTCTGCAGCAATGGATAGTATACCAACATTTCGGTATCTGAAGGCAGTTTTGTATCTACCAACATTCTTCCACTTCTGAGGCTACATAAATATTATATTTTTGATAACTAATAATACATATTAGCAATCTTCTTATTTCTAGCAAAACTACGAAGAACCTCTCATCTTTTCTCTTGTTAAACTAATTATTTCATTTAAGTTTAGCAATGATTTTGAACTATTTTTAAAGCGTGTGCCAACTTTCAGGTGCTCTATCAGCCACTTCACACTGAAACCTTTTAACATATGCAAGAGATACTTAACACCAATTTTCTCAAAAGATCTGCTTACTATTGTACGTACCTATTAGGATACTTCTTTTTAATTTGTAATGTAAATTGCAACTACATAAATAATTCCAAATTAATTTATTTAGAAATAACAACACATTTGTTTTGGTTTAATTTCGTTTTTAATATCTTTGATTTAACATGACCACAGCAAGACTTTCGGAAGGTAAAGTCTCTTTTGAAGGTAAAGTCTCTTTTCGGTTCTGTTTTGATTCTCTTATTAAAGGAAGATTATATTGAATATAATGTGGCCATTAAATTTGTAATCATTAAACCATTACCCATATAACCATTATATTTTCCAGTAGTTCAAATTTTAGCTTATGTAGCCTATATGTAGTTTTGTTTTCTGCAAGGTGACAAATAATTTACAAAAATGATTTTAGATTTCAATGTGTGCCTTCTAATGTAATACTTTATTGGACTAATAGGCAATAGGCTACTAAAGAAAGACTTGTACACTAAACATTAAAACATTGAAGTTTCATGAATGAAGATGATGTTTAAAATTTTTAATTAATTAATTAACTATTTTTTATTTTTAAATTTAAAAATTATAATTTTTATAATTAAATTTTAATTGTTAAAGTTGAAGCGTTATGAGAAACAGAATATTACAAGAAATATATCATGAACATAATAATTATGTGTGTAAAATTGTAATTTAGTGGCTCTATAAATACACTAAAATTGATTCTTACAAACTCGCTGTTAATTACAAATGCGTTTTTATACTACAAACGTATGGTCAACCGTATGGTTTTATGAGGAATGCTGTTGAACTTAAAACAAATTTTATCGACATACTTTGAATTTTTCCTTTTCAATTACCGAAAGGAAGTTCAAAAAATAATTTTTGATCAGCGGTTGATCTGTTATTTGGTTGTCGATTTTGGCGTTGACATGGATCAAGTGGATAAGCCCGCAATGAAGGGAGAGAGAGAACGAAAATGAGGGGTGATTGTATAGAATAGGCGTTCCACCCCCTACGACATTCATCACCCGGTCGGCATTGTGTGCACTTCTATATCCGTTTAAACATATTAAATAACGCCTTGCCCACACCACCCCACCCCTCCGAGTCGCATTCTCGTTCACCCACCTCCGCCGCCCTACTATTTTCTGTAACTTTTAATTATATGGTACTTTCTGACACACCACACTCAGTTATGTGTTCTGATTCTCCTGAAATTATTATTTAGGCTGTGAACATTTACGGTAACAGAATCGCGGTTAATTGAATTTAGTAGTGGATAGAGGGGAACGGAATGCCTTTATCTGACAAATAATTATAACCTAAGCCCTACCAAGAATTTCCTATACTTGATATATTAATTAATGTTACAACCCACGCACAAACATACATGCCGATATGTAACATATAAAATACTAAAATATATTACGACAGAATGAAAGGGAGCCGAGAATCTTTGTACCCAGTTCCTCGTACGTACAAGACTCTGATGCTGAACAAACCTCACGAAAATAGTTCTAGGCTTACATGTAACACACTCATGGAATACAAACATGTGCATTCTATGGAGTGTTAAAAATATCAAATTAAACAATGAAATTAAGTTGACAATATAGGCTATTTCTGATTATCGTAATGCAAACCTTTGGGAAAGTTTTGCGGAAACGATTTGGCCTACGGCAATGGGGCAGGGAGGGGGTTTTGGAAGGATTTATATTATCATTCCCCTCTAAATAGGACAAAGAAAAAGTAATTGTCAAAAACACCTATATTTTTGGTATATAAGACATGTGCCGGTAAAACGTAGCCTTACGTATAAGTAGAATTAAATAATCAGTCTAATTAGTTGTATGAGTACGAACATTGTTAAGTGGGGTGCATTATAATCAAATTGCGAGTATCGTTCCGTGTAGACCTAAACATTGCTAGTTGTCTGCTGGCTGAGGAAATGGATCAAAAATTGTTATCCTAGTTTTAGAGATTTTGTCCCCTTAGTAATACGAGAAAGGTACCTTCAATACCTTCTCGATTGGAACAAAATAAATAGCAACTAACGAATACTTCTTATTTTTATTTTTGTAGTTGTATTCACAAAAATTTTAGTCACACTCAGATCCTACCAAAACCCCCCTTGGGACATCCTGGCTGCCTCCCCCCTCGACCTATGACCTATCTTTAAAGCATTTTAACGTCTCTACTGGTAACACAGAATAGAATATTCTGGCGTCTTAAAACTTATATTTGTAACATCATTTACGCTTTTATTGTGATTTCGTGATTTTAATAACGTCTGAAATCGTTCCAGAATTACAGAATGAAGTCAGGAATGCTTGTTTCGTGTCTTTTGTCTTACCACAAGTAAATATAGAAATTAAAAATACGTATAAGAAATTTAGAGAGAGAAACAAAGGAGCAGAGACGATCAGCTGAATGCGTGAATCAAAGATAAAGAGACTACCTGAGGGAAAATTAACCAAAGAATGTATTTCTACACAAACTTGTAAAAATATATATTATCAAACCTCCTATACATTACTATTAGATCCATAAAGTAACTTAGTTTCTGGATAAGATTAACATGTACAACCGTATATAATATTTTATATCCTATTCATGTCAATACTTTTTGCAGTCGTGGTTAGTAGTTATCAGTGTAAACGTTATTTGATAACCTTTATTGGCTAAAGAGGATTTATTGAAAGTTCACATTTACTCCAACCTCCCAGCCCCCTATTGTACAATTTTGTTTCTTGCGTCTTCCTTAATTATCGGTACAAGTCTTTCTCAATTTCTGCATTCTTATGAGATGCCATTCTTCCATTATACAGACTTACCGAATAACAAAACGGCCTAAACTCAGACTCGAACGTTACTAATACTCAGGGAATACGAGGGAGAAATGTTTGCCAATATAGTCTCGTAAGTCGAGAACTGCAATAACCTTTTTGTATAAAATTCTTCTTCCAGCAGAAGTATTAACCACTTAGGCAGTGGTTGATTTCTAAAATTATAGGTGCCGGAACGCATAAAAAAAAATAAATTAACGATAGTAGTTAAGGTAAAGAATAGTGCTGGTGTTTGATTTTGAGAAATGTTTAGTTTTGTAGTGGGGCTGATGAGGGGCACAATTTGAAAAGTAGTAGTACATTTTTGTAATAATTAGCTTTTCTTTTCATAGCCTATATATTTTTTTCGGTAATTTATTTTTGGATCCAAGAGGTTCCGGAACGCCCTTTCCAGCTCGTTCCCCCTAAAATAAAGCCCTGCTTAGGCTTACAACATTATTTCATTTTCGCCTTACGTCTCCGTTCACTCGCTGTACCCCATCACTCCATCTTCTTGTTTTTCTGTTTTCTCTCTAGCCTTCTGGCTTTTACTTCACGACTCCTTTATCATTCAAAATTATCATTCAGTCTTCCTAAACGTACAATCTAAAATACATAAATATAAATCCAATCAATAAATATATTTATTTATGTTTATCTATTCCTATTTATACATTGTTACAAATACACAGCATCTATCCATATTTATAAAAATTGTAATTCGTGAAAAACAAAAGAGTTATCAGAAGCTGTTTAAATTATATAACAGCAGGTGTACTTGCTTTTTAAGAAGATACAATTTGTTTTAGGACAACAAAACTGTTAAACACACACGCCAGGTTACACACCATAATAAATACAATTAGTTTAACACTCGTATACTGATAAACTAGAGTGTTTACTTCATCGGTTTCATCTCATAAGACTGCTATAAAATCCCCAATTGAACTATCTGTTCTCTGAAAGGTTCAAATCAATTTTTAGAATTAAACTACTTCAATTTTTCTATTGGAGAAACGACAAGCTAAAGAACTCTAAACATATTACGATTTTTTTATTATTATAATAATGATTATTATACTCTACATTCGCGAACAATATAATGAATAGCTCAATATAATATTCTCTTTTTGTGAAAATCGAAGTTATCTAATTCTGATTCATTAGAAAAGACACTTAAGTTTTCGCGTTTGTCAGTGGAAGAGGGAATCACGTTTGTATTAGAATACAATTAGAATACGCTCCATTTTATGTTAACAGTAATAAACAATGTGCTTCTTGTTTTATGCGAACAGAGAGCTGGGTAAACAAGCTAAGAGTATAATACAGAACATGCTCAGCGCTACCATACACCGTTTCAAACCACACACACACACACACACACACACACACACACACACACACACACACACACACACACACACACACAGTTTCTTTCATTTACATTGAGTGCAATCAAATCCATTCAAGTTGTTTTCATAAATCTGATGACAAGGAAATCTTTCTTTGTTTACACTAGTAAAGAACTGAATAATATAAAAGTATATTCTGAAGAATATTCCCACTGTATTGTAATCATCTTTATGATAATCACACAGCAATATTTTTATCGGCCCTTGATTCACTCTTACACGCTGTATCGATCTTTCTGTTTCCATCATCCAGCTTCGGTACTTATTATGTCCGCACGGCCGCGCGCCCCCTGACAGAAAACGTAAAAAATCAAATTATCATAGTCAACTGTCTGTCGTTTGTGCGTTGTTTGTTTCAAAAGATAGTAGATAAACAATGTTTCTTAAACGATGATTTATATTAGAATAAAAGTATTTATCTGTTTTGCGCGTAGCACGTAACCTAAACCATGTAATCAGAGCCGCAAGGAGAAATCAGCGTCCAGTTCTCAGTTTTTAGCATTTGTGTTGATCGTCAGTTTACTTGCATCACACATATTTAAGGTTTTGTCTCGCGTGTCGCCTACAAACATGATTAGAACCAGTCCCTTAATATAAACAAATTTTACCAAACTTTCTTTATAGGATAAAATAAATATTATAAAATGGGACAGGCCGGACACTCGTAACCGGCAATGCTTGCCATGTTAAGTTCATCAATTTTGAAAGCCATTATCTTTAGAACCCGTAAAAGATAGAAGCCTGAAATTTCAGTACGCGGGAAAGCACATTATATTCTACAAACGCTAATACGAATATAAAGATATCTCAAAATCCTGATTTTTTATAATTTTTTAAACGTGTTTCTAAACATTTGCGTACAAAAACCATACTTAATTTTTTTACGTTTCTATTTTTCAGTGAATCAGTATACTTCTAGTAGTGTAATTATATCTCCATTAACCCAATAACCACACAAAAATTCATCTTGATAATTTACTTGGCTTCTGAAATAATGGGTGATTTATCAAAAAAAAAAAAAATACCTTTTCAGAAAAATGCGTTCACAGTTTTTAAAACTTATTTTTGTTGTTATAACTGGTTTAAAAGTGTCTAGCTCCTTTAGTTAGTCAAACACTTCTGGCCTTCAGTTTTGTCCAGTTGGTCCTCTAGGTTTCTCCTCTAGTTGACTACCTAACCTTTTTCATCAATTCATCTATTGCTGTCTCTGCCTCAGGGATTTGTGGGAAGTCAGTTTTTTTCATTACCTTAACCATATTTGATCCTTAATTTTTGTAATACTTAACACTTACTTAGTGTTGCGGTTTGGAAGCTCTTGAATAATCGCGAGTTATTCCAAAGACGCTAATCAGGAAAGGATGGATTGCATTAGAAAGAAGTGGACTGTATATCGAATATTGAACATGCGTTTATTGACAATTTTAATTATTAGTTATGATCGGCACGTGCGGATGCATTTGTGGCAATAACGCCCGAAAATTAATTTTGAATGAAATCGTGGTCCATTGTAGATGGACGCAGGTAAATTGAATTAAATAGAATCTTATGAATGCATATTAAAAAATATCCAGAAGCCGCGGTTGGAAGAGAAGTGTTTAACGAGAGATGCGCTCGGAGCCTTGTTAGAAACTAAACTAAACTTGCCTGTAGCCGGTGGTGAGGACCGGCTGCATCGTTTGATAAGCGCGTGACGTCATCCGCGCGTGCCGCTTGCGGCTGTAGGCCGCGTACAGCTGATAAACAAGTACAAAGTTTAAACATACTGCCCGCCAAAATCGGGACGATTTTGTACATTAAAGGTTAAATTGGGAACAGTATATTACAAACATTATCAATGTATATATATATAAACAATACATAGGACACTTAAAGGCTTACACATAAAATATGTAGAAAACAAAATTCATTAAGCTAGCACAAAGCTTAAGTCAAAACAAAAACAATTTCTGTGCTAGAAAAGGTACAAAAAATAAAAAATCATGATGAAAACGAACCTTTACATAACTAAACATGATCTCTCTTGAAGCATAACATGTGGATAAAAAATACATACATTTAAACCTTGACAAACGTAAATAACAACCTTAAATTATATAAGAGAAATCATCTTGCTCACTGCTTCATATATAGTAATAGAAATAATAGAAACATAATAATGTACACGTACATAATGTTATCATAATGTCCATTAGAAAATACAATACATATGTGGAACAACTGACACTATAAGTAGCACTTGTAGTTCTCAGAATGTGAATTATATAAACATATTAACAATGCACAACATCCATAAATAATTAATAGTACATATGAAACACAGTCACCGTTGCAGTAATAGCTAGCGGCACGTAAACAATATTACAATGTTTATGATACAATTGACTTGTATGCTCGCCCGGGGAATGTCCTGGGCGTGGTCCATGCAATGTGACACGCACACACTCACACACACACACACACACCTCGTATGGCACGCATACGATTAGCTTGTTGCCACCGGAAGGGGGCATAATTTGTGGATGGGTCGGCGTAAGATACCTAGCGCGGTGCGAACTTCTGCGACGCGTACTAAGGAATCTTGACCCGGAAAAACATTGGTAATTACCCCACGCTTCCATTCTAGAGGGGGGGAATTGTCATCCAAAATGAGGACAAGCTGTCCGACATTCAAATTCCTTAACGGGGTGCGCCATTTATTGCGCTGCTGCAGCTGGTGCAGATAATCCCTAGACCACCGTTTCCAGATGGTCTGCGTAAATTTTTGGAGCAGAAGCCATCTGCCCAAATGACTATTATTGCAGTGGGTATAGTCGGGTTCCGGAAGTGCCGTCAGTGGAGCACCGACCAAAAAATGAGCAGGTGTTAAGGGTTCAGGGTCTCTAGCATCGTCGGATACCGTGCATAACGGGCGTGAATTAAGGCAAGCCTCAATTTGAGAAAGAAGAGTAGAATATTCCTCAAAATTCAAGATCGTACCGCCTATTACGCGACGTAAATGATATTTTACACTCCTTACACCACTTTCCCACAAACCACCGAAAGGAGGGGCTGAAGGGGGGATAAAGGACCATTTGATACCGTGGAGACCGCAAAACTCCAGAGAAGATTGCTTAACTTCCTTGGAGGTTAGAAATTTGTACCAGTCGTGCAAAGTGTGGTTGGCACGACGAAAATTCGTGCCATTATCCGAAAATATCTGCGCGGGAATACCTCTGCGCGAGACGAACCTTTTTAAAGACGCTATAAAGGCGTTGGAAGTGAGATCCGACACCAAATCCAAATGTATGGCCCTAGTACACATGCATATAAATAGCGCGATGTATGCCTTGGTCGTGGACTTAGAGCGCTGCCCGCCACGGCGCAAAAGTACGGGACCGGCGTAGTCCACGGCCGACTGTGAAAATGGCCTAGAAGGCGTGACCCTTGAAGGGGGTAACTGACCTAGTAGTTGATTCGCGCCTTTAGCCCGGTAACGAAAACAAGTGACACACTTATGTATCGCTGAGCGGATATAGGATTTGTCGTGTATGATCCAATACTTTCGCCTAAGCGAGGCTTGAGTTGATTGCACTCCAGCGTGCAACAAACGGATGTGTTCGTGTTCAATTATTAATCTCGTGAGATGAGAGTGCGGGTGCAAAATTATTTGGTGTTTACTCTCGTAGCTAAGTGGGGAGAATTGCAAGCGTCCACCCACTCTTAAAATGCCTGATTCATCCAGGAATGGGTTGAGAGCAAGAATTTTACTACTGCGAGGAAGGCACCGGTGTGCCTCAAGTTCCATAACTTCTAGGTCGAAATGCAACTTCTGAGATTGCCGGACAAAAATCAAGAGCGTGTCAGACAATTCTTGAGCCGACAAAAAGGACGTGTCTCTATCAACCACCGCGAGCCTAGAATTGCGAAAAAATCGACGGCAATATGCGAAAACGCGAATAAGCCTCGTAAGTGATGAATAATTTTCAACATAAATATGTGTTGAGGTCGCGGCAATTAGTGAGGTTTGAACCTGCTTGCGACGTTCCTCCTCAAGGTCGGAAAAGGTACAGGGAGTACTAATGTCGAGCGCGCTGACCGGCCATGAAGCCGAATCATGAGCTAACCAGGAGGGACCATGCCACCATTGAGTATGACAGTGCAAACTACGAGGGAGGCAACCGCGCGATAAAACGTCGGCAGGGTTGTCATTTGATACTACATGACGCCAAATTCCCCTGCTGCTAGCAAGACGCTGTATTTCCGCGACACGGTTGGCCACAAATACCTTCCAGCGGGAAGATTGCTGATGTATCCAGTACAACGCTATCATCGAATCCGAATAAAGATATAGTCCGTCAAAATTGTAATTGATGGCGTTTAAAACCTTGGACGTTAATTGCGCTAGTAATAAACAAGCACAAAGTTCAAGTCGCGGTAGCGTTATCTGTTTCAGCGGAGCGACCCTAGATTTAGCACACAACAAGTTTGATGATATGGCGCCGTTCGAATAGACCGCCCGCACATAAATGCAACACGCGTAACCTTTAGCCGAAGCGTCGGCGAATCCGTGCAGCTATAATGAACTAATTGGGTAATTGTTCGAACTTTTAACCGACCTCGTAACCTCAAAATGAGTGTCGGAGACTAATTGAGCGTATAATTCCAACCATTGATTGGCTAATGATCCAGATAGGGGTTCGTCCCAATCTGTGCCCGCCAACCACAACTGTTGCACGAAATGCTTGCAGTAAAATGTGATGGGAGCGATCAAACCTAAAGGATCATAGATCCCGGCGATGATCGACAACACGCTTCTCTTGTTGAAAACGGTTGAATTATCATCACCCCTAACGGTGTATAAAAAGTTATCCCTTTCAACGTTCCATTGGATTCCCAATGTACGCACGTTTTGGCCTTTGCTGAAGTCACGGGTTAGTTGGGCGCGAAGAGTCATAATCTTATGGTGGTTAGAGAACCATTTATGTAACGAAAAACCATACCTACTCAACACCTCACGATCTCGCATTTCATTTCCGCTAAGCCGTTCGGATCATCCGAACCCGTTATGAGATCGTCTACGTAGAAGTCATTTGCTATGGCCTTAGCAGCTGTAGGGTAGTCGGATTTATTTTCGTAGGCTATTTGAGCCAGACAACGTGTAGCAAGGAAGGAGGCACTAGCAGTGCCATATGTAACCGTCCTTAACGCGTAATGTCGCAATTCCTTATGCGGCGCATCACGCCAAACGATGCGTTGCAGGTTTGAATCCTTGGGATTAACAATGATCTGGCGATACATCTTTTCTATGTCCGCAATAAGTACGTATCGGTGGGTACGGAACCGAACCATTATCGAAAACAGATCCTGCTGGATCGTAGGACCGACCATTAAAGTATCGTTAAGGGACAAATTATTTGTGGTTTTAGCGGAAGCGTCAAATACCACGCGCAATTTAGTGGTTAAGCTAGAGTCCTTGAAAACTGCGTGATGGGGCAAATAAAAAATCTCTGACCTGTCAAGCGACAGATCGTATTCATTAAGCGGCGACATGTGGCCAAGTTTTAGGTAGTCACTCATGAACTCACTATAATCCTTATAAAGGATAGGGTTCTGCTTGAACTTGAACTCTAACGATTGGAATCTGCGGATGGCTCCGCGGAGAGAATCTCCCAAATAAAATTTATCAGATCTGCGGGGCAGGGCTACCACGAATCTCCCGTCACGATTGCGTCTAGTGTTTTCCACGAAATGTTTTTCACACGGCGAGTCCTCAGCTCGGGCTTCGCGACTAGAGATCTCCTCCAACTTCCAAAATTCTTTTAGTTGCGAGGAAATCTGATTGTCATCCTTGCAGACCATAAAGGAAGAAACTGTTTTAGTTATATCGACGTTGAATGGTAAGTCACCGGCCAAAATAAATCCTAACTTGGTTTCCTGAATTATAGGAAAGTGTGGTCCGCGCGTAAATTTCATAGGTTCAATTAATTGGAGAAAATATTGAGCGCCGATTAATATGTCGACTTGCGCCGAGCAATGTAAGTGAGGATCCGCCAAGAATATGCGCTTGGGTAAATTCAAAGAGGCAAGATTGAACGACTCCGCCGGTAAATTATTAGTTATACTGGGTAATACGGCACAATGCACGTTTAACGTGAAGGGTTTATAGCGTGAATGTAGCCTTACATTAGTACTGAAGTCAGCCTGGGAAAGCGAGTTGTGTATACCCGTGATGGGCAGTTGCGATTTAACCAATTGGAGGCCCATTCTGCGGGCGAAATCCATTGTGCAAAAGTTCGCTTGAGAGCCGGAATCCAGTAATATCCTAACGGGAAATTTTTTGCCGACTTTATTGGATGTCATACAGACGGCGGTAGATAACAATACCGATTTATTGGTCTGTGATTTCAGTGAACACTGGTCGTTAACAGAAGTTACGTCCCTGTTGGGGACATGAATCGTGGTGTGGTGACGCCTAGAACATTTTTTGCATGAGAATTTTGAGGGACATTTTGAGCTTTCGTGTCCCGAACGGAGGCAGTTTAAGCAAAGCTTGTTTTTTATTAACGCGTTTTTTCTATCAGGGATAGACAACGATGTAAATTGTAGGCAGTCGCTAAGTCTATGTCCACCGTTACACAGCCTGCATAAATTATTTCTGATATGAGAGTGGAATGCGCCCTTTGGAGCGCTTATCTGTTTAACTGCCTTGCGATAAGGAGACTTATCGCTTTTGTTCAACCTGCTCGTTGGGCTAGTCGCTTTATCGAGATTTTGCAGTAATTTTCTTCGTGAATTTAGAAAATTTATAAAATTATTAAAATCAGGGAACTTGTGCTCCGACAAGCTCTCTTTCCACAAACGTAAAGTGTAATTATCAAGTTTTTTGGCTAAATAATTTACGACAATAATTTCGAACGTGTTGACTGGCAGTTTGAGATCATTTAAAGCGTTTATATTGGCAGAGATTTGATCAATAAATTGCAATATGCTAACTTGGGATTCTTGTTGTACTAATGGTACGTCCAGGACATTCCACACGTGATGGGCGGAAACAATTAGCTTACTGTCATATCTATTCCTCAACAGATCGATAGCCACCGCGTAATTCTCGTGAGTGATTGGCAACGATTTTATTACGTTAAGAGCTTCGCCATGTAATGACGAGTGCAAATAGTGAAGTTTCTGTATATCCGTCAGATCTGTTCTGACGTGAATTAATTCGAGAAAAATATGGTAATAATGTTGCCATTCAACAATGCTACCCGCAAATCGTGGTAATTTTATTGGTTCCAATTGAATGGGGGGTGTTTTAGACTGTTTACTCTCAGCATCAATTACTGGTTTTTGGTTCATATGCTCAGCTTGCTCCAGCAGATGTTGCAATTTACATTCTATATTACAGAGATCGTCCTCCGTTTGTACTCTATCACTCGTCAAGGCAACGTCCGCTTCCTCAGCTTCGATTTGTGACTGTATCTCATCATATTTGGTGGATAATTCCATTAAATGACGCAGTTTTATTTTCAGCGCATGAGGATCGCTGGTTAACAAATCGAAGTTATCCGCGAAAGTATTTACTCGGGATATTGAGGCCTTAATTGTACCTCGTTTTTTTATTAGAGCCCTTACATCGGCCATTATTATAATTTAAGAGAAAAAGGAACAATATTTAGAAAGAAATTGAGCATAGAGCATGTGAACCACAAACTTAATTTTGAATGAATACGTTTCGGTAGCTAGCGATCGCTGTTCAGAACATAAAATTACTCTCTCTAACCAATCAAGCCTTGTTGGCAATTAAATTATTAAAATTATGAATCTAAATGGTAACAAAGTATATCTTTATCTTTAAAGTTTTAACTGATAATGAGCTGCCAACCATTTATTAATTTGTATTGTGTAATGACGGTGTTCGTTTATACAAATGTGTTAAGAAATAACCACTAAAGTAAAATATTATTAAACATCAAATATAAGTAAAGGTTATAGTCACGTGGCCGTCGATCCATTCGTGATGAAGCTGGCTTCGATCCCGTTCGGAGCTGTTACACCTCCTGTCTCTGCTGGTCAGATGACGCCTCATGTTGTACCCTCCATGAATTAAAGCTGTGGAATCTTTCTTGATGACCTCGCAAATGCTGTCCTGCCTTGTCCCGTCGTCTCTGGTCTACTGCTTGGCCGAATCTTGTCGAGATGACTGCGACGTTATTCACAATAATGGTGTCGCTCAGGACGAGAATGATGCCCGTAGGGCGTGATTAAATTCAGATCGGTTGGTCCAGAAATTATGCGTATAAAGAAATGCTGTCGCTTGTGGACCCAAACATGAGCAATCCGTCCCGTGGTGACCAAAAACGTTTTCGTTTTTGGGCCAAAAATATGAAATCCGGTTCGGTGGGACCAAAAATGTTTGCGTTTTTGGGCCCGAAAATATGAAATCCTGCCCGGATGGACCAAAATGATGTCGTTTTTGTGTCCAAAAATATGAAATCCGGCCCGGAGGACCAAAATGTTGCGGTTTGGAAGCTCTTGAATAATCGCGAGTTATTCCAAAGACGCTAATCAGGAAAGGATGGATTGCATTAGAAAGAAGTGGACTGTACATCGAATATTGAACATGCGTTTATTGACAATTTTGATTATTAGTTATGATCGGCACGTGCGGATGCATTTGTGGCAATAACGCCCGAAAATTAATTTTGAATGAAATCGTGGTCCATTGTAGATGGACGCAGGTAAATTGAATTAAATAGAATCTTATGAATGCATATTAAAAAATATCGAGAAGCCGCGGTTGGAAGAGAAGTGTTTAACGAGAGATGCGCTCGGAGCCTTGTTAGAAACTAAACTAAACTTGCCTGTAGCCGGTGGTGAGGACCGGCTGCATCGTTTGATAAGCGCGTGACGTCATCCGCGCGTGCCGCTTGCGGCTGTAGGCCGCGTACAGCTGATAAACAAGTACAAAGTTTAAACACTTACATTACCTTTTTTTGAAAGTGAACAGATACAGCTGCATCATGTACACCCAAATCCAAAGTATCCAGTCCAACAAATATATTTTTTGGCAATACATTTAAAATCAAAGGTTAACCACTCGTTTGCTGAGTATTATCATGAAGACATTTTTTAACAAATTAGGATGACTCAGATCAGCAAATATTGGCCTTATGACAGACATTGCAGAGATTAGTACTAGTGAATGTTTATATTGATAAAATATAAGATATAAAATATTATAGAATATATAAAATATGAAATATTAGAATGATTTTTCATTTCTAATGGTAAAAATCGCATGTCCCTACGAATTGTTACAAGGGAGTAACAGACTTTTAAAAAATGGTAATATTATTAGTACCGTACTTTTGACAGAACTTTTCCAACAACCGTTTAAAAATCTTTAAAAATTTATTATTAGGCGTACTCACATAAATTTAGTATCAAATTACTCAAGGTATTGAATATTGAAGATTTTTAGAAGACAAGAAACCAAATATCAATGTTTTGATCAATTTTCCGGTTACGAGTGCCCTTAAATTTAACACAAATTAATGAAGGAAAAGCCCAAAACAGAACAGAAATTTTCAACAGAAATTTATAAACGAAATAACTGGATGTGTGTGTGTGTGTGTGTGTGTGTGTGTGTGAAGTTTCAAATTTGTTGTACTGGTTTCCGTGCGTATTATTTTACAACCTGCAGAAATAGAAATGGACGCAAATTGGGCCAGAAAAGGTAGAAAAGATTTGCATTATCTTCCTTCTTCTTCTGATAGTTCCTATCCGTTTCGGATGTTGGATATCATACAGCCTATTTAAACTTTCTGCACTGCTGCACGGAATAAGTCAGTTGTATTCATGCCAAACCAGGTCCTTAAATTTCTCAGCCATGATATTCTTGGTCGCCCAACTCCTCTCTTTCCAAGTACTTTTCCCTGTAGTATGGACTGCAATAAGTAAAATTTCTGTCCATTTCTTATGAGATGCCCCAGATACTGAAGCTTTCATATCTTCACTGTGTTAATAACTTCCCTATCTTTCTTCATCTTTCTAAGAACTTCAACATTATCCGGACGATTTTGCCTTGAACATAGGCACGATGATATTACTAGAGATATCTAAACGATCTTTAATGTAGTGGTTTCTCGTTGCCTTCTACATCCCAATGTCGTTGACTAGTAACTAGTTCATCCGCCTTCAGGACAATGAGGTGCCCTACCGCTTGCCAGTTCATCCACCCGAAGCTGTTGACTAGCAAGCGGGAGACTATTTATTCCGGTAGTCACTCGTTCGCCATTTTCTCGTCAGTTAAAACAGGGTGCACCATACAACCGAGACTGTACTTCGATAAGGTGAGATTGGCATTTGTTCATGAAAAGCTATATATTGCGCATCATATACCATCATCTTCCTTCTAAAATAAAATAGGATGATCATCTCGTGGCCTATATACATGCACACAACTAGCTTTACAACGCGTAGTAAACATTTTGACTCAGGTTAATTCAGCACATCGAAAACATGTTATTGAACATAATGAACGCATTAGAAAGAACCGTTATACTTTAAAACGCATTATTTGCTATGAAAAATTTTGCTTTGCTTTTGAGTTTGCACTTAGAGGTCACTGCAAGAATGACGAATCAGAAAATCTTGGAATATTTAGAGAATTGGTCGATTTTTCTGCAGAAGTTGATGTTGTGTTGTGAAAACATCTGCAGAACCCTACAGTGTTTAAGAGGACTTCTAAAAGCGTACAAACCGATATTTTAGATACCATGTTGGCTGTTTGCAAAGACGAAATTTATGATCAAATTTAAAATTCCGATTCTTGCAGTGACCTCTAAGTGCAAACTCAAAAGCAAAGCAAAATTTTTCATAGCAAATAATGCGTTTTAAAGTATAACAATTCTTTCTAATGCGTTCATTATGTTCAATAACATGTTTTCGATGTGCTGAATTAACCTGAGTCAAAATGTTTACTACGCGGCTATTCAATACGACGAAACTACAGATGTTACGAATTGGTGCCAAATGGCAGTAATATTTAGATATATTTTTCACGGGATTGTTCGTGAAAACTTTTGGTGCTTTAGAAGAGTGAAGGACAAATATGTAGAAGAGATACAAAAATGTATAGAAGAAGAAATTGATCCCATCTTTACAGAAACGCCACAAAAGTTAATCCCTCAAACATACGATGGAACAAATGTAATGAATGGTGTTCAAAGTTCTATTAAGAAGAAATATCCTGTCCTCACGCTCATTAGCCTATATACATTGTTATGCTCACCAGCTTAATCATTTGACCAAAATGCAGCATCACACTATATTAAAGCACGAGTGTTTTTTAATAATTTATCAGCAATTCCCACCTTTTTTTTCAAATTCTTTAAGTAGGTGCGATATTTTAGAGGAAACAGTCAAGCACAGGTAGCAACAGCCAGATGGAACTATAACACTAGGACCGTCAGTACTGGATATGAGAATCGAGAGAAGCTCGTAGAAGTTTTTTGAAGACATTGAAGATAAATGCCTAAGAAGCGCTACTTCTAATGAAGCTTCTGGTCTCAGACGAGCTCTAGACGACCCAGAATTTTCGTTTTAGCTCACATTTTTTCACAAACGTTTGCCTCGTGTTGACATAGTTTATAATCAAATCCAGTCAAGAAGTGAGGATAGTATCCAACCAAATTCAAAGTTATATACAAAATTTTGAGATTTGTGTTAAAAACATTAGAAACGACACTAACACTAGTCAAAGCAATATTCAAGAACATTTCATTCAACAAAGAGAAGAAAAGAAGACAATTTACCAATTAGTGTGTTTGCTAAAGAAGTGTGTAATGTAATTGTGTTGTTGTAAAAGACAGATTCTTGTATTGTGGCCGTCTGCAAGCAGTTCAATTGTTCAACTCGGACTCAATACCAAAATATTCAAACGAATTTCCAGTGGACGTTTTGGAAACATTGTGTTCTGCATATCCATTTCTAGATCAAAATCGTTTAAAAACAGAATTAGAAGTTACCACAAACTTCCTTACGTTACTGCTACAACATAATCTTACTAATATTTTCCCGGAAATTATAAAAATACTAAAAATAATTTCAACAACGACAGTGACAACTTCAGAATCAGAGCGTTGTTTTTTCAACACTTACAAGGTTGAAGACATTTTTGCGAAATACTTTGGGCAATGATATCCATAAATAAATATGTAGAGCAATTTATTGACTATTTTATGACAAAGTGTTGGAAAAGTTCACATCTATTAAAAACAGAAAGGCCGAATTTACTTTTAAGAAGTAACTGGATTTATTCATTTCACTTTGCATTTCAAGTAATATTTTACACTGTTAAAATTTTTAAAAGTTGGCCGTCTGGCTGAAAAGTCACTAGCCGCCACTCCTGGCAGATTCTCTACCTTACTACGTCTTCTCCCCTCTTCCACTTTTAAAGATAATACAAAGAGCACCGTCCGTGGATGATGAATAATACTTCTAATAACATAACAAGTAATTACTCACTTGTCTGCTATGTGAATACATTTCAATGTATCTAATGACGTAATTACGTACAACACACACACAAACACACAGACATATACGCTTTATATGCATACACATTACGTTTCCTTTCTGGTCAATTGATGGCTCTCTTTTTTTCTACAAACTTGTTGCTACGTTTGTTGAAGTAAACTGTCCATGCGTAGCATTCGAGCTGGGAGTGCAGCGTCCACTCCGACACACAAATAGAACAACAATGGTAGGAAGCAAACACTCATACATTAGGTTAGTAGTAAACACTTTGAATAATTTAATGGAGATAAGGTATTAATCTGGACATTATGGACACTATGCATTCGGTTCACCGGAAAATATGTTTAGGGTGGGTAAAGACTACCGTTTGTTTGCATACTTGTGTGGACGATCTCGTTGTTTTGATGCTAATACTAAAGTTGTGAAATTATTTGGGAATTTGTTGCTGTAGTCTTATTTATGACAGATAATGCCCGTCCTCAATCCTCTGGTATAACATTTGTATATGTACATTACGCAAAGATGAGAGGAGTGGTACAGGAACTTCAGCACTTCAGTACCTTGATTTAATAATCTGACTATCCTTTGCCAACGCTTCGTAAATAAATGTCACTGGTCTATAGATACATGCATGTGTCATGCGCATCTCTCTTAAATTCTGATCGAAAATTTTCCACTGTCTACAAAACTGAGTAACAAACCCGATTAACTTGCAACCCAACTTTTACTTTTTATAGGACGTGAA
Organism: Magicicada septendecula; assembly: GCA_034769895.1. Classification (NCBI taxonomy): domain Eukaryota; kingdom Metazoa; phylum Arthropoda; class Insecta; order Hemiptera; family Cicadidae; genus Magicicada; species Magicicada septendecula. The sequence goes on along the minus strand of CM068368.1, from coordinate 232,240,213 downwards.
TAACGCCTTCTCATGCCCTGCCTCAAATCTTTTCCGTAATATTTTCCGTTTCCTATCATTTCCTGATTATAATTTGACGATACGAGTAATTGCAAAAGCCTCCGATTATATTTCCATTCTACACTTACCATTTATTTTCAAAACATTTGTATCAAATGAGAGAATTTCAATAATTTGTCTTAAAAAAACTGTATACATCTCAATCTCCCTTCTCCCTTTCCTGAAATAAAGTTTTGTTAATTGCCATCTCTCTCCTGGCTACAGTTTTGCGCAAGTCTTAGCTTCCATTAACATAAGATTTATTCGTATTGGTACCTTTCAGCTAACGCTATAGGTCTACACGTACTTTAGGCCTATTATACTTTCTAGTGCACACTACGTTTGACTGCTACTATATTAATACTCACTTCTTTTAGTTGCTTACCTTACAGTTTTTGTTGAAACTTTATAAAGGACCGTGAACAAGAACGTTCTCCTATTCATAGTTTAACGATTAATATTAACGAACTGTTTTTTATCAAAGGAAGCCTCTGACCAATATGGTTCTATTACCATTCAGGTAAAAATGTTCAAATATCACTGTTTGTTGTCGTTAAAGTTTGTACATACAAGCCTACATGTAATTATATACACTTAGTTACTCAATCCAACTAGTGTAACTGGCGATATCCTACACCAAAACGACATATTGTGTTTCCCCATCACACGTACAAGGGGTATGCATCACTAATCCCATACGGCGATACATTATTTACGCCATGGATCTGACCATCGGTAAAGGGTACGATAAGGGCTCGTTAATCTCACACATTTCTTGTGACATGCCTTGTGAAGTGCAAGAGGTGATCGGAAATAATACAAACAAAAATGTAAAACACTCTCGCACTTTGCCGATTCAGGCTTACTGCATACCCAAATCATTCTGCAATTTGATCAGCATTTAACCAGCTCATACAACATTAACGAACTTCGAAGATTATCCACCGGAGACGTATGTTGGTTGACAGGAGAAAGTGGATTCCCTCTGAAAATCTCGTCACCAGAGGCATCCGATTTGTGGAGAATTACAAATTCGTGCGAGACCTTTCTTCGAAGGGAACTCTTCAAGTTCATCGCTTCATCCGAACGTCTTATCGTTTGCTGAGTATTTAAAGTCCAACCGTTCTTACAGTACACTCTTATGAATAGCGTTCGGGATGGACATGTTTAAAGCACGAACTGGCTGAAACAGTTGCTCATTGAAAACAAACTAAAAGACTGAAGGGGTGAAAAAAGTTGACAGAAATTAAATAGTGTTGTGTTTCTTATAAAGCATCTATTTGAAAGAAATATAAGTCAGATACGTACGTAGTAGGATATTGTCTCGAACTGTGAGATTTTCGTGCTCTCTAAAACGCTACTGATTGGTTATGCACGTAATTTTTATTTTTTTTTAATTATTTGTTAATGTAATTTTTGTGTTTAAATAACGATAATTTTACCATAAAATGTTAATATAATTTTGTATTTTAGTTTTTCAACTAATGTTCAGCTCGACTCTATTTTAAAACTGATAATGTTTCTTAAAGACTACTATTTTATTTTGATAATTTTAAATCCTGTACATGTTAAGACTATTATTGGAAAGGAAATTTAAATCGTATCTAATCGTGGTCGGTTGTTCATTGATATCGCCTCACGAAGTCGTGATTATCTGGTAAAGGGGTGCAAATATTCTGGCCAGCACTTCACGACGCTAGTAATGTATCGTGTACCTGTGTCAGCACGCTGGTATCCTCGGTCTACACCTGTGACTTATAGACTAGTACTGTCATTGCAAGTCGATCTTAAGTCTCTCTTCTAGTTACTTTACTCCAACATCTTAATTTTCTTTTATTGTTTTATTCAGACAGACTGTATTCTACTTAATTATTTCTTTGAGTAAGTGTGCTTTTTGCCTTCTTATCTACAGTTCGAAGAGTATTCCTTAAGAATCTCATCTCAGATGACTGTATCACTTTTCTGCCTTGTATGGATACACATTCAGTAACTGCAGTTTACTGAAGAGCCTTAGAAATCTGTCAGTGAGCAGTAGTAGGCCTACTTTGCAATCTTTAAAGTGTTTATTTGTAAGTAAAGCGAAGTTGAATATAAGTTATGAGACAGAAAAATGTAAACAGACTTAAATAGTTCGAACAAATTTTTGAACGACCGAAGCGAGTTCTCAGTTTTAACTCGACCGTTTGGCATTTGTCTGCCTGTCTATCTGTCTATCAATCTACCTGTTTGGGGTAGGCCTATGTCTCACGATAACTTTTGAATGCATCAACGGCTTTTCTTAAAACGTGGCACGCGTGTCCATACTTTTACCCCATAGAGCCCGATTGGTTTAGAGATTGATCCCTCCCCCCGAAATAGAGGCAAAAATGTGACGGGGTCAAAATTGTGAAAAAATTCGAAAAACCCATTTTCCCATAATTAAAAAGTTGTCTAATATCGAAATTTATGTAATAATAAATGTACATCGTTCAAAATAGTGAGCGAGTACTGCAGCTCAGGGACCATACTAGTTTACGTATAGCCTACTTGAACCAAATTCTTAACTTAGTAAACTATGTTAAACAAAGTATAGACTATAGGGTAACCTGGGGGTAAAAGTACGCATGGGGCAAAGGTACGAATTAGGGATTTTTCATCTATCGCTTGCATGTTGGCAGCTCTGCTACTACAGCAGTAAGCTGCCATTGTGGTGTGTCCTTGTGCATAGTTACGTTACGCTTCGTCATTGCTTTGCTTCAAAATGAGGCAAAAATTACTTTTAATCTCTTCAACTCTAGATGTTAAGCGATAGTCTGATTAAAAAAATGTAGTGCTCTGAAACGTTCAAGATCCTTCAAATATGTTATGATAATACCCGCATTTTTGTGTGTAATTAGAACAGTTTATATTCTAAGTTAACCTATAATAAGGCGTGGGCAGTATCGACAAACAAACGTGGCGTCCTGGGGCAAAGGTGCGCGTTCCTGTCGGGGCAAAGGTGCGCGTGCGTACCTTTGCCCTATGGCCCCATGTTGGTACTTATCACTATAGCCTCGTCGTTTTTCTTTTCTGTTTTAGAACATACAAACGGAAAACAGACGCTACTCCTATCACCGAAGAATTATTAGAAAAAGCTAGGAATCTGATAAGTGAAGGCTTTTCAGGTAGGCAGGCAGCTATTAAATTGCATTTAAAAGGATCCTCCCTTAGAAAAGGATTAAAATTGTTCTTATGAACAAGGAGATTTTATCTGTGACTATTGTATTTAGTATTAGCCTTAACTGTTTTGTTTAAGATTTGTAAAATGTTTTTAACGTAATTTTTTTATATTTACTATTTTTTAATGTTTGTTGTTCATAACATTTTTCAATTTTTATTACACGTTAACAAATTTCCAATTTATGATAATCTCTTACTGTTATCATATCATGATATCAATTTCTTATTGTTAATAAAGATATATTATTAAAATAATTGTTACAGATGTTCTATGTAAATCCTACAATACCAAATTAAAATCGCTCTATTTACCTCAGAGCGTTACAAGGTATGCGCACTTTTGCCACACCACAGGGCAAAAGTACGCATTTGCATTACGCTGAAATCTTTTTTTTTTCATTAATTACTGTGTGCTTCTGGCCAGACTTTTTATATATCATAATGTAAAGCACAGACGTAAGTATAGTGTAGAATGTTTTTTATTAATAAGTATTTCAAATTGACTTGGAAAATATCCATAACGTAGAATTTGCGCACCTTTACCACAGGTTACCCTCGGCCTATTCCATGCAAATAACAATTTTCTTCCCCACCTCTTTCAATCTTTTCTCCTTTTTCATTTCCTCTGCGGGATTTCTTCTTCTGAGTACCCGAACAAGAGAGAGAGAGAGAGAGAGAGAGAGAGTAGATAGACAGACAGAGAAGGAGACATATTATATTTGATGCTGGTTAAATAAATATTTTCTTTCGAATGTCTGTAGTGTTTTATCGTTTGATATTTAATAGACAGCAGATTATTTAACATTCACTGTAACCAGGAATGATATACGTTGGCTGTGCTTAACGCAGGGCAGGCAGCGTCGACAGTGATGTGAATCGGCCGCTTCACAGTCTGCGCGTAACTTGAGCTTCTCAGCTACTATTCAACCGGGCACAATTACTACAGTCAGTCCACAGTAAGATTTATATTATAATAAAAAAGGAAAATACCTTCCTACTTTTGTTATGTAGCTCCTCATCAGTAGCATACTTTATAATAGGCCTATAGATTCACACATTCGTTGAGAAAGAAGGTCGCACGAGCGCACAGCTAACACACACACACACACACACACACACACAATGTTCTTTAATTACTGCTATAATTATTAATCGTGAAATGGAAAATATGACCATCGATAAACTTGATATCAATATTTTGCGATTAAAATACGATGTAATTAAAAAAAAATATATATTGTTTTACTTAAAAATTTAATATGATGTAATTAAATTGAACTTCATTTGTCGGAAACTCGAATTTTGAGAATGTTTTAACCAGCTTACATCAAATTCACTTTATCTAAAAGTGGCCTGTTTGCTAGGGTATACCTAATTAGACCGTGCATTACCTAGTTATGTAGCATTAGTATTCCAGTTTATTTGTAACTTTTTAATACATCTATAGGTCTAAATGTACATAAAAATGAACTTTCTTTTTATTCATAGAATATTCTTAAATTTAAAATAAATTATTAAATTTGTATTCCATACATATGGAATGAGTGCTAAACCGTTGATACCACAAGTAGTCTTCAAAATATTACTGACTGGAATACGAGTAATGCGAACTGACTGACAAAAGTCTATATTCTATATAGACTATAAGTCTATAGTCCGTCTATACAGGACAGGAGACCGCAATAACCATTTTTTATCAAATAAAACAATTAGAACTGTGTAAGTGTAAGTAGGCAGTGCGCCACGATGATACTCGTAGGGTAATTTAAAAACAATCAACCTTGACTTGAACTTGAATCTCACAGCCAAAATAGTCCTATTGTTTTTAATCGAATCTCTATATTTTAATTTTTAGTACGTACAAATCGGGTTTCTTCCTCATGAAGTTCACCTACAGATTTCGTATATGAGTAATTCTTGTTTTTGTGTTCTCATCTCTTGTTCTCTGTAGCGACCACACCATGTCACCTGTAGGCCTATAGGCTTCCTTCTTTTACCACGTGTAACCAGCCGTATGACAGCACCCATTCCGTTTACTATGCTCTGTCATCTACTTTCCAAATAGTTACATAGTTGCCAATACTTCACCTGTGGAATTAATTATTTGCCTGCTCTTATCAGCTGTATCCTTCTGCATGTTATAACACTAATTATGATAATTTAATTTAAATTATTTTGTTTTAGTTATATATGAGTGCACGTTCTTATCATTTAATTATACTGCACACGATAATCCACACTTCATATTTTCACTTTTGTGGAAAGTAGTGGTACATGTGACTTTCCATATGTAATGTTTTCATCAGCGTGTTTGGCATGCACACGGACACATAAAGTAGGCCTACTCCAAGCATACACGATTGACGACTCCACACAGTAGGCCTGCTGATTTGAATATAAAGGCCAAATTGTACTAGTGTATACATTTGTTATTTTACTTACTTAAAACCTCTTGAAGAGTTGATGACTCTTCATTTGTTATGAACACTGGACATATTAAATGAAATTTAATATTAAAATTCCCCATTTCACATTATCCAAGTATCTTTAGAGAGTCAACGTTTGCCGACAATCCTGATTCCCGTGTCTTTTTGTTTTCAGCAGCCGCAATATTACCACATCGCCCGAGCAAGACACCTTCACGGAGTGCGACTGCCAGAACTTAAGATTACCAAAACCAGTCCCTTCAAGTGCGATTATGCTTCTGAAGATTCTATTCCTTTTTCTAAATTTAGTATAGTTTTTGACAATACTGTACATGTTTAACAACCATATACAATTAAAATCTCTAATTGTATAATACCCTAATTATAAAGATTGTAATCTCAGCAAGTTCTTCATACTAATGAAAATATTAAAAGAATTATGTGGCAATAACTCAAAGAAAAGAAGAAAACATAATGAACAAAGTCTATTGTAAGTTTTTCATACTTTGCTTATGCATATAGGGAAAAGTAGGCCTATAACAAATGTTGGATAAACAAAGAATATTTCGAGTACTTAGCCTAATAAAGGTAAAGAAGTATTCAAACATAGAAAATAGAAACGGAAGGCACGGGGCCCTTTATCATCCACCCTTTTTAACATACCGATACATTGATTATGTTATAACAGAATGGCATTCCTCTAAGAGGAATCAAAATAAATTAAGGCTTCTTTCTAAGTAGACTATATTGTCAGTGATACTGTTTTTATTTAGATATGAGCTATATTAAGGTTATTAATGTATTGTTTATATATATATATATATATATATATATATATATTGATTATATTAAGGTTTGTGTATATTAAGAGAAACAAATATATTGTCAGCAGAGAATGTTGTCAAAGGTAATGATGAAGTAAATTCTCACCGGGGCGAAGAGGCGGTTCCAACCAAAATAGTTCCAAGACACAGACCCTTTAAATAAGTTTCGCGATTTAAGTATCTTAGATGTCACATCGTGTACGAATGAAATAGAAGTTTTACCAATAAAATTACCAATAGATATTAAATTGTAATCTGACTATTTTAAAATAGTCACATGGGAGTGTCAAGTAAGTTTCCGCCATTTACTGGTTCTATAAGAGAAGGAAACATGATCATCAACAAAGGCTAAAAAACGAAGTTACGGAATATCAGAGACGAATTTTCTCACAGAAATTAAAAGATAACAGTGTTGAAACACCAAGAAGATTTGGATGGTAGCCTCTTGACAAACCTGTAGGACGTCGAAGTGTAGGGCACCCATTAATCATTGGTGAAATTGAACAGACACAATGACTGTAAGCGGTAAAGGACACAACGCAACAACGGTGAACCTATATGCGACACTTCGTTTGCTAAATACTTTCTCTATTTACTCTCTTTAATGTCTTTGCTACTGCTAATACGGGAAGGTTTCTAGTTTGTTGCGTAACGTAAGTGTTGTACTAACCTAGTTCGGCAACTTATTGTCCAGACGCGCGATTCCTTGCTGGAACCGTCTGCGTAGGAGGGGCAGCGCTGCTCTACGCTCTTGCTGCGGATGAACTCTTAATGGAGCCACGGAGCCGCACTTCAGACACACAATCCTTGCTTTCACATAAATAGTGTACCACCCTAACAATCTGCTGCTGCTGCACTATCGAACAGTACAAGTTTATCAGGGCAACGCACACAATCCAGGTTGCCCCCAAAACCCCCCAGCTCACTTCTGTTCCACAAATTACTTGACAGCGTTCTTAAGATGCTCCCAAGTTTACTTGACACGCTTAGTTTAAGATGTCTGAGATGGAAAGACTTCATTCTATGATAAGAAGATGGTCACTCAATGAAACGGAGACAACTTATGAGAAAGACTGTGTTGGAAATATTTTGCTTTCGATCCAAGGAAAAAATCAAATATATAGTCCTACCCTACACTGAATGAAGGTCTATCTTTGATCTTGTACTTTCATGGATTAACTGCTTAGAATGTTGCACTCAGATGGGATATGAACAAGTAAATCAAAAGAATCCTCAAAACAAGTAATATTTATATTTGCAAGAAAAGATTACGTTCCACATACACAAATATGAAATTTAGTTAATAGGAAGTAACTACGATAAGGAAGTAAAGCTGCAAGAATAAAGTGTATAGCTATAATTATTTAAACCTCATGAGATTAATCTTTACGGAGTTATGATGTTACAGATGAGTTCAGGATTTGATAAAGGATATTACGTAGTTCAGCTATATAGACAGAAGTCTAAGTGTTCGAAATGGTTGGAAGGGCTTTTACGCATTATACAGGTGCAGTATTGATTGTCAAATAACACGAAACTGGAAGCCTAACCCTACAAGCGTATCACACACAAAATGAACTAAATTGTACAGCCAATAGTAGGGTTATATTCTCTGATAACGATTTCTACAATACTAAATGAAAAAAGAGAATTAACCTGTCAAATAATTGTTCCTAAAGATAGGCACTATTCCTCGAAAACTCACAATTCACAGGTTACAACTGTGATTATGAGGTGTTGTTAAGAATGACATCGTTGATTCTGCAATTCGCGATGGAAGTTTAGTAGAACACAATGTCTCCTAGCACAGTAAACCTTTGTAATGCTGTAAGTTATATGAGGAATAGAATTTATCGATTACATAACAAAATGATTAGAATAAAATAATTTGCCACATCAGTAGATGTGGTTAATTTGCTTAATCTGTCTTTATGTTTGCTTATTTGATGACGATAAAATACAAAATTTAAATACTGAAGACTGTTTACTTCAGGACAATCAACAAAATGAAATAAAATATCCTACGTCCAAATAAAAACGAATTTACTCAGCTTGAACTGATGTAGCCACATGTTTTAAATGTTTTAGTGAAACAAAATTTGGATAATATACTGTGAATAATGTTAAAGTTTCGTTCATATCACATCAGCACGAAACGAGTGTGAAGTTTCATTTAGGCGACACAATTCTACATAGACTACGCACGCAACAATTTCCTATATGCACTACAGTAATAGACCCTACGTAGGCCACGTCACAACTACTGTGATATACATCGTTTTAGTTTTATCGATGTACAGTTTCAGATCAGAGGTCAAACGACACAATGCCGCACTAAGTGGTTCCGGGTTGTGTGTCTCGCCGCTTAGCTGTGAACAAGCCTTACTTGCAATGCAAGGGGAGGAGAGGCAGTGGTGAGTGTTAACGGAATTGAAATCTACCCCCCGCCCCTCTGTAGTACTCTCTCGATCGTTGTTTCTCTCTGAATCCCCTTAACACGGTCTCCACACACATAATACAACACAACCTTCATACTCCGTTTGCTTGCCTCCACCACTACCTTCAGCTAATTTCTATTCAGCCTGTTTATGAATATTGGCGTCTTTTTTCTTGGTAAAAAAAAAGATTTTTAACACCTTCAATTTTATTCAGACACCTTAAAACAATGGATAGAGCGCACTCCCTTGCAAGCGTATGCCTGCCAGATCAATATGCGAGTACAATATTCTAACTCACTCGCTCATACTGCCAACATAATGCGTCGCTCTCTCCTTCTCCCTCGCGCTCATTGGCTAATTAGACACACGTTGTTCTCGATTTACATGTTCAACTGCTTTCATTCTGGTTATTACATGAGACGTAAATAATCTGTATACACGTACTGTAGTTAAATTATGTAGCATACAATGTATTTACTTGATTGCAACGATGCGTATCTGCGAACTGCAGCTGCCATCCGCGCGCGCTCGTCTCTTTGTTTTGGTGACAAACGGTGATTTATCAACTAGCGTTCGCGTCATTGCTGCGAGTTGAGTACAGGGCGCATAACGTCGTGTTTAATTAACAGGCTTATTTGTAGTTTCGTGTTTACATTTTTTAATCCTATAAAGCTGGTAGCACACTGATGAGTAAACATGACAGTGACGAACCACCGCAGCTTAAACGTTGTATGGAGTATTCGGATGTAGGCAACGCAGTGGATACTGACTTTTCGCTAAACTATTCTGATTTAGAACTATAGAGCAACTATAATGAAAAAACCCTTTGTTACATTTATATTCTATGGAGTGGATACAGTTGTCCTCTAATGTGACGAACGTATTTACCGCTGTTAGGTTATTCCAATTTACATTTTTAATCCAAAGCCTCCTCCCCATAACGTCTTTGGCATAGGTTATTTTAATAATTACTATAATTCTTTGTAGAAGTTAGGCGCTTGTATGTAAAACTATTAATGAAAGGACACATCAGTAATAAAGTAAGGTAATTATGCTTAATTTAAACAACGAGTGTGTATGATGACTTATAACTTGTTCATATGGGTGTAGACGTCGGACTAAAGTTCGGCTAGAGCGCACTTACGATATGTGGACGGTGTAACCTGGAGAACGACAGTTCCCTTACACTTCCGAACAAACTTCCTATATCTTTCTAGTACTACCAATTCAGAAGTCATTAATTCATTCATGAAGTCACTAATTCAGAAGTCACTAAGTCATTACATTTCATGTAGGTCTACTCTATTCTGACAAGAATTCATTTGTCCAGAAACATCAACCTAACACTTGAAGTTAGAAGTATCTTTTGACTCGAGGCTATTAAGTCCTTTTCAGCTCATTCGATTGTTACAGGTGTCAAAACAGTTTTTTTTTTTTTTTTAATTAAAAGCTTATTCTCTCAAACGCACATCGGTGTACAGTAGAAAATGTTGGATAGTCGATGACAGTCTTGTTAAATTATTACTGGCCAGTAGGCCTACATATGAAAATCTTTTGTCTAAGCAAGAGGGAGGGGGAATTAAATATTACAGGTATGACAGTCTCCATTAGCTTCAGCATTTAACTTCCCTACAGTTCACTCAATAACTCTGTTAATTAGAAATTTATAAAATAAAAGGATATTTCTTTTCTGTTTCTACACCTTGCTTAGCAATAATTATTTATTTATAACTTAATTTTCCTCTTGATAAGACCATAGGTAGGTTTCCATTGCATCTTCAGTACACCTACTTAAAAAATCTGTAGGCCTAGTTCAGTTTTCCCGGCAATTACTACGATAAAATGTGAAGCTTTTATTGCCTGTCTTTCATACAAAGATCATTCTGTTCCAGAAAGTTTCTGTTCTGGATAACAGTACTGAATATTTTGTGATAGACACTTATGTGTAAAATCAAATTACTGTAGCCTACTGTAATAACTTCACATAGGTAGTCTGCAATCACCTACAAAGGTATTCGACCATCTGTATAAGATAGCTTAAGTCAGTCAACTTATTTAAAATAAAATAATTTAGTGCGCAAACATCAATGAAATTAATAACCAAAACATTTCACAACTTATGGACACTGTGGAAGGTTATAGATTTTGCCATGTGTGCAATCAAAAATATAACGAATAAACATCCTGCTTCGAACGTGTTGAATACTTTCCTTTGATATGCATCTTCGTACCAGAGTCCGAAATTTGTTTATGTCATTCTTGTGGAAAGAAAACGGCTATCCCCTCAAACACTGCAAATGTGGGTTACAAGAACGATTGCAGAAAATGATCCAGACATCTCAGAAGAAGTTTCCATTAGTCCATGCTGGTGATAGTATTTTGATAAATATTCCAGACGTTGATTCGCGGACTACTAGCTCCCCGCAACCTCCTGGCCGTTGTAATGAAAGGAGTTAACCCACCTTTATTTTAAGTTAGAACAAAGCATGATACGTTCAAAAAGTTATACTCAAAAAATGAATATCGTTTAGCACCTCACAAATTCCTATAAATTAGCGACGTTCCCGAACGACACAAAGGATCAAAGCAAGATTTTGTGGGATGTGTTTGTGCTAAATGATGTTACAAAAAATCTTGTTCTTGTGCCAAAAAGTATATGAAAAGAGTTTCTAAATATCACAATAGTGGAACATGTAACAATACATAAATATTGAAAGGTTTTTTTTACTGTTATTACTTTTTTTATATCTGTACGTCTGTATTGTTTTCATGGGAAAAATGTGTCTTCTAGTTTTTGTAGAGGAAAATATGTTATTATAATAAAACAATAGAGAAACAAACATTTTATAAAATGAAGCACGTCTATAAAATTTATAAAATTACATGTAAATCGTAACACCGTATGTTGTGGGTATAGCCTATTTAAAACTCGTAAAGTGGGTATGCTAAACTGCCGTGTAGTGAGTAAAACCGATTACTCACATGGCGTTGTGGGTATTTCTTAGTGCACACAAAGCGAAAAATAAATTTTCGACAATTGATTACACTGGCTGTGGGTGTCTTCCTATGGCCAGTGGCCGAAACAAATACCCAGAACGCATAATGGGAATTTAAGCCTACCCACATCGCAAATGGCAATGGGCAAATTCGGCGATTTCGCGTAACATATCCACTATGCAGTTTGCACAATATCAAAGACTGAGTGCACGAAGTAGGCCTATTTGTAATCGTGAAGGGACTGTTTATCAAAAGTGACTTAGGGCTACTAATTTGAAGTGAATTTACGACGGCCACTGGATAAACAATTTGTTGTTAGACTCTTTGTTTTCTAGTTCCAAAAAATATTATTTTTTACGTTTACATGTTACTATTTTTTTCACATTAAAATATAGTAATACAGTATTATTTATATGCGTTATTAAAAAAAATTTTAGTAGTATAAATTGAACTAATTAAATTTTATTGTCTAGAATTAACTTTTTTTACTATGTGTCTTCACTCTAGAAATTAACGATTTGAAATGTGACTTACAGAAGGCATTTAAGATTTATTTTTTTAGGAAACATACTGAAAGGCAGGATAAAAAAAAAACATAAGTACTGTTACATTTTCCAATTTCAGTGATAAATGTAGCGTGTACGGTAGCATTTAAAAGGTTTTATTTAAAATAATTGTTCTTTTTTTTCTTGAAAGAAAATAACTGTACTGAGCCATGTTTGACTGATACGCGGTCTGTAATGTGCCTGTAAATTTTAACTATAGGAGTAGATTTATTAAATAATAATTGATTTTAATCAATAGGTAAGGATGGATAAGGAAATAAGAAGGTCATGTGTTACCAAACAGACAAAGAATGTGTCAAAAACAAAGAAAGCAATGTAAGCTCCAACCCTCTCAAATGATGCAAACAAGTAATGCGTTCTCATCGCTACTGTTATCTAAGTCTGTCATTAAATTTGGCTGTTGTCATACGTTGGAGCGTGGATACTAATATACGGGCATCGTTTACACCTGCATTACAAATAGTAATTTAGAGAAAGAGGTTTATAAACATAATCTAACCAGTCTTATTTCATGTTTATTTAGGCTTCATAATTGCTCTACGTTTAGTACAGAAATGTTTACCAGCTAAAGAAACAAGTTATACTCTGCATACAATTGGAATTGCGTTAGGTTACAGAATTCTCTTGACTACACTAGACTTCTATACGTGTCAAGCTAATACTCTGCATAAAAGATGAATGTTCATAACCAAAACTTTTATAAGGTTAGTGGAGTCAAATTAACATTATGCAGATTAAGAGTGAATGATATAGGCCTACTCTGGAGTTTGCAACTGACGAAAAAAATGCGAAACTAGTGAATGAAGTGCCAATTTTACATCTTCAAATTATTAAGTACGGTCTAAAGTTTTCTGTATGTCTGTAAACTTTGAGACGTAACGTACACATAATGAATAAAATTAGTATCATTAAATGTGTAAGGTTTACACTATTGAGGGCAGTAAATCTGCTCTGTTATAAAATTCTCTGTCAACACGTGTTATCTGGAGTCTTACCTTGTACAGGTGTAAAACCTGGACGATAAGAAAAGAAGAGAAAAGGAGATTATATCATTTGAACCATGGTGCTCATTATATGATTGATGAGGATTAACTGGAGAGACAGGGTGACAAATGAGGAAGAGCGGAACATAATGCTTTGCGGAAGGATACAAAATCTGGAGAACCGGATTGATAGCACATGTTCTAAGCCAGGAAAGATTACTCATAACTGTACTGGAGGAATCGCTATAAGCAGAAAGGTACAGAGGAAGACCACGTTTACAATATGTCCAGGAAATCATTGAAGACATTGGTTGCGGGAGCTATGCTGATACAACGAGGAAGAGAGAGAACCGAGCGAACTAGAGGACTGCTGCAGACCAATCTGCGGATTGATTACCCAAGAAGAAGATACACTTAAATATGAAAGAGTCTTCTAAAGTTTTATTAGTCAGTGGTTAAAAGAGCTCGGAGGAGGCAAATCGGAACCGAAATGGCCTTCCTCATAGTTGGTCCTTGGTTGGTTGAAGAAGAAGGAGGAAAAAGACATAGGCCTATCAAGAACGTTTACGCGTTTCTCCTACCTACAGGGTTTCTGTGAGCCGTTAACATGTGCAGAGTCTCAGTGAGCGGTACTAATGTTCGGTTGGACCATAGCTGCAAACACAGATTGAACGAGTCCCTGAAGTCATTTAATCTGATCCACTAAAGGCGTTATTCAATCTGCCAAATATCAGCATATCGTAATACGTACAATATATAAGAGTAATTAAGATTACATTTCAACATTTGAGAACAACAGTTAGTAAAATCTTTAGTCACTTAAGTCTTCAGTACAATTCAGATCACAGACTTTGCGAATACAACTTAAATAATAGTCTCCAATTAATTTACTGTCATTTAATAAATATGAAAATATGACACGAGTAATAATAAGTACTGAAACCTTCGTGTAGTAGTGACTGTGAAGCAATAAAAGACAAAACAGTGTGTGTGTGTGTGTGTGTTATCAAGATTAATAATATCTATTACACTTGTCTTGCTATAATACGGGATAAGATATAAGTTACATACAAACTTACATAAGGTATAAACATAATATTCCGGAAATATTAATAAAGTATTATTATAAATTAATATATTGATAACATAATAACCCTTTAATAATAATTATATAAATAAAATTGTAATAAAATGTATGTGTGAATTGGTACGAAGGACAATACATCTGTTACTGCTCGGTTACAGGATTTAGGGTCTTTTGACTATGTACATTATTAAAAGTTACAATGTATATTATTATGTAAAAATCGTATTTATAGTAGAATTAACGAGTATAGGCCTACAAAACATTCATACAAACTAGCCTATGTACACGTGCGGTTTATGGCATTCATCTTACTTATTACTTCTAGCATTGAACAATTTTGTCTATAAGTTAGAGAATTTTTGTATAAATTAACAGAATTAACGAATACTAAAAACATTCAATCTGAGTAAAATGTGTTATAGTAAGTAAGAAAGATTGTGAATCATTATTTAAATTACTGTCGATTAAAGTTTATGTAGACCTGTATATATTTATGTTGACTTATGTAGAAATATTTATAGACACATACATAGACACACACAGACACGCACACGTTGAATCGTGTGTACTCGGCTCCGCACTATTTGATATTTAGCTAATATTTTAGTTTTTAAGTATTAGTAATAATTTTCAAATAAATGACAACTTTTAGTCAAGTATTCACAAAGATATCACGTGATAGTATATCATTCTTACACACAAATAAAAACTTTAGTTATCTAGACCCATTCTATTTGTATCATGCTTAAATTAGTCACAAATGTAATGATGGACGTTGACGTAATGCATTGAATTGATGTGAAGAACATTAGAACATTAGCTAATTAAAGTAGTTTCTGGATTACTGTCCGGCTACCTACACTGGTATCATGTCCCAATACCTAGACAAAAGAACTTAACATCTCTGTGACCAGTGGCGGGCCAAGACTCTCTAAGTATAGAAATGAGGAAGGGTATTAAATTAATTTATGTCAGTAATCACGTTAAAATATTTACTGTATTAACAGAAAGAGTGAAAACATAAGATTGGTATTAAATGTGTTTAATAAATCTACACAATATAAAAGTAATATGTGTACGTATTCTACTCATTAGGCCTATTGCGTTTAACGATTAGATCAGAAAAGTCCAGTTTTGAATCAATGTCATTTTCAGTCGATAAAATCACACACACACACACACACAGTGTGGTAGTAACAGAGTGACTACGGGATGGACAAGTTCCCCTCCCAAAACTATTAAACATTCCATCGGAATTCCATGTCACTTAATGTAGGTGTATTTCTAACCCTGTTGCGTTAAGATAAGTATTATAAATAATTTTAGAAATAAAAAAATTACAGTATTTCTAAATTAATAAAATAAAGTTAGTTTTCTTAATTATGACGTGCAACATATTTCACATCGATTTACTCCAAAAACTTTGAGATAAAAGAATTAATTAAATGTGTTTACAAAATTATACGGGAAGAATCCTGAATTTCTCATTTCCCCCGAGGAAAATAGGGAATTCATCCACTTCAAGCTAGTTTTCTGTGATTGAAACTCAAAAAACTTTCGTCATTATGCGCTGAATACAATGCTGGAGGCTAAGACTGCTGAATGGAGGGATTCGGATGGAAGAAATATTCGGAGATGACGTGTATCAAGGACTGGACGGAACTGTTACTCCAACGCATTCGGCAGGCCAGTTCGTCACTATAGTAGTCTCCTACATCTGGCACACAATATGTGAAGAAATCCTTTCAGGACAGAGTTTAGACAATTCTTCTGAGAGAAAGACGAAAGTACAGATAAAAGATGATGTTGCCTCAAAACGATTCAGTAAGAAACGTTTGATGTCTGATTTAGAGATGTTACATTGTCTATAATCACCGTTCCACCGTGTGTGTGCTCAGTTACTACTACACGACGTAGTAACTGGGCAAACACACGTTAGAACGGTGGTTACTCACACACGTACGCCCAGTTCAAACAGGCTGATCTGCATCTAGACAATAGTGGAGATGAGCCTTGGCATTCAAATTCTGGATACGCTGGGTTTTAGCTCGATGAGCGATGTGATTTTTCGTGTCTGCGAAGTCGTGCATTCCCTTACTCACCAGAATAGACAGTGCCGTAGGGTGTCTGACACCACTATGCTGCCCAGGCCTTATTCGATGAGCGCCGCGATCCTAATGGCGTTGCACGGTCCTACATTACACTCCTCCCAAAGTAGTTGGAAGATAGGTCTTGGCAGTACGCTTTTGCACGGCAGGAAGACACTGCGTCTGTAGTTTAACGAAGCCATGCTGGAGTAGGCTAACTACCAGAAATTCTGTCTCTTGAGAAGAGGATCTCTCCCAGTTACCATGACGTTCCTCGTGGGCTTCTAGACCTGATTATATCCTCGAAAGTACATTGACGTATTGATGATACAACTGACAGACGTTACTACAACAGGATGACTTCCTTGACTCTACTCTGAACGCAAGTAAGCCTTATGAACGCCACAGACTGGTAAACTTGACAGATTATATGCACGCGTGCTGCAAAGTAAGTAGTCATATTAATGAGGCAGATAAAACGATTGCCATTATAATACAGACGTTTTAAAGAATTTTGCGACGATATATTTTGACGTTTTAAAGAATGCAAAAAATGTTAAGAAGTAGACGCAAAGTCAGTTTCAAGAATGTGTTGACTATACCCTTATTATCATATTCTCCCGGACGGTGGATGACAAGACAGGCGAATCTGAAAATCATTCAGTAGGAGAAGTAAATTTCCTTTAAGAAGCTGAAGTAAAGTTACTTGAGGATATAATGCGCAACGCTGACTTAGGAATCGTATAGAATGTTCGTATAATTTCCCTTTTGCAAAACATACGGCATTAAGTCACATTTTACTGGCATGTCTTTAGCCAGAATCTGAACAATTGGTAAAATACACCTCATAGGAATGGCGACCGTTGCTATGATTAGTAACCTTCCTGAGCTGCAGAACTCTGTCACTATTTTGAATAAAATACTATCTGTACTATCTATTTATTATCAAATAAATTTCAATGTTAGATAATCTTTCAACTATCAAAAACATTACGAAAATCGAGATTACTAAGCTAATTTTTTAGCAAAATAACAATTTTAATGTTGACAGTCATACAGTAAACACTAAAAATTACAAACTAATGCATTAATTTTTTAGTTAAATTTGTAACCATAATGACTAAATGACAAATAATTTAGTCTAGTTTTTAAGTTTATATATGCTTTCATAGATATCATAGCCCTTTAGCTGCTCCCCTAGGCTATGTAAAACTTTCATAAATGTACATAACTGATAACAATGTGCCTATAAAGTTTTTTTAAACATGTCTTACAATCTTTTAAAAGGCAATCCAAAATTTTCAAGGAGTACTGACAAATAATAATTCTGCCAAATTATTAAAGATACCGAATTTGTGTTTTGAATAAAATTTCTCCACGTTTACAATTTTATTAAAATTTTGAGTTCCGATTTTGGCCATTATAATATTTTTATAGACAATTTTTCATAGTAAATGCCACAGTAATATTTGGGTTAAAATTTCCTTTAGCTTGACACATGGTTGGATTTTTTCAATTTTATCAAAATTGTGATCCATTTTCGGGGCATGGCGTTCCAAAATTTTGAAATTTCTAAAACTGAACACAATATTCAGATTTTTGTTAACATTCCCTATAATATAATATTCTACAATTATTTTTGTGATGTTTCCACAATTTTGCCCCTCACATTTTTGTTTCCTAGCCTCTAATTTTAGGAAAACCAGCCACAAAAACAGTACGACTCCGTAGGGGAAAAGTATGAACATGCTTGGCAAGTTTTACAAAAATGTTGTTGCGTTCAAAATTATCGTGAGACATATCTCGCACAGACAGACAAATAAGTTCCAAACGATCGAGTTAAAACTGGAACACACTTTGCTCGTTCAATAATACAATCAAATGGACGAAGAGTCCTAGAGTTAGAAAGGTCCTATTCGAAGAATATTTGGTATTTACCTTTGGTATTTAGGTGTACTGTTTGATTTCCGTTTAGAAACAAACCTGAAATAAGTGCATGAGTATACTTTTGAAGTGTATAAGTACATAGAAATAATTAACATTAGTTAATAGAAGTGAAAAAAACGTTGTTCATCGACAAAAGCAGGTATCTAATTTTAAGAATTCGTATGATGTGTTGTTACACTTTTTCGGCCTAAAAAGCAGAGATTTGGATACTTCTTAAGAAATACAGCACTAATAGAATTGAATCCACTTTGAATACGAAGAAGGCTTCTAAAAATCATGGATGGCGAAAGTGACGAATAGAGATCTCTTACGGATGCTTGACAAAGACGTGGAATTGATTTGTCTTTGTAATTTAGTGTTCAGGAAAGAATGATTTAGTACTTTGGGGATGTTTTGCAAGGCCCCATATATGAAGTTCAACAATTCATGTTTCAGGGGGTAAAAACCAAAAGCAAGAAATTTTTACAAAAAAGAGACTTTCTTAAATGAGAAATCTACCAGACTGGTTCCATAGCACATCACCCATGGCTGTATCGAAGCCAAGATAATTACACACCTCCACCGAGGAGCCGGTAGTTGCCTACAGTAGAAGAATCTGTTGTTCTATAAAGAAAGAAGTATATCAATCCAGTTGTATTTCTTGTTATAGACACTTTGAGCTTGAGGTTATTTGACCAAAAAAAGATTTTAGTGACAAACAGATATCCTTTTATACATCGTCGTCATTACAGCCTCAGATAAGATTGTTATATTTGGATCTGTTTCATTTGAGATAAAAGTTATGAATGTTTTATACGCAACAGAGGGAGATAGGTGAAAAATATAGCAATGTCAGTGCTTAAAGTCGAGCTCTGTTAACAAAGCAGCAGAGTCGATCTGCTGCTAAAGTCGCTTCCTATGTTCACATAGTGCCCGTGAAAGACAGGTAGATAACTTAAAAAAAACAGCCTACTTAATTGTTAATCTCTGTACTAGGTTTTACACCTGTGAACAAAGACTTATCAGCAAGTGATTCAACAAAGAAAAATGAAAGATACCAATAAATTTTGGTTGATTGACACACTCACATAATTTGCTCCTATTAGTAAGTGGATATAAGAGGCATGAAACTACTTTGATTAGTGAATAGTCGACAATATTATAATGATTATCATGTTCCAACCATAAATGAATATGCATATGCATCACTCCACATAATATAGTGGTAGTAGGTACGTGTGTGACGTATTCCGATTGGATTGCGTTCATTACTCCGATACGATACTCTCAATTGTTTTACGGTGGACGGACGCAACGGGGTCGTATTCGTGACTCTGCTCTGTTAAGTAATAAAGAAAGATGTTAAGCATGTCAGTGTTGTGTCATGTGGACAGACATGAAGGAACACGTAGCCTATATGCTGCTCCTGATATCCACCACTTCTGTCTCTCTCTCACTCGCACTCTCTCTCTCACTCTCTCTCTCTCTCTCTCTCTCTCTCTCTCTCTCTCTCCTGTTCTATACCAATGAATTGTTTCCAGCCGTAATTAGCTCCTACATAAGTCTCGAACGACGATGACTGGAAAGAAATAAAGATATTCAAGTTACATAGTTACATTCACAGGTTTTCGGTTCCGTCGTCCTTTCTTATTGGAACAGCGCGCGGACACACACACACACACAGAATACAAATTACTGCTTACTGCTGCGGTGCACTGTTATTTCCTAATAAGAATAATTATTAAATACTCATTGTGCGAACGATTAATTGTCTTCAAGTTTTCTGTGAAGACAGTTCTTTACACTTTCTCCGTTATTGGGAAACACAAATGCGAGAAGGACGGCGCGGCGTAACAATTGCTACCGTTACCCGGCTCTGAGTAGCCGTCATTTCCGAGAACAATCTACCGTTATTGTTCCATCCGCCGTGTCCGTAGCATAATGAATTTATATATTCATAATAACAACGGCAATGCAAAACACGTTCGCGGCCGCTTCGTGGAAACATCAGTCTTGACGTTAAGTGGCGTTGTCCTAATTCCAGTGCATAATGATTATTATGGTATTGGAATTGAATAAGTGGTAAGTAGCGATCTACTTTCGGCAACGCTTCAGATTAGAAACTGCAAAAGGAAGCGTTACGTCAGTTCAGAAATCAGAAGTGATCAGTGCCGGATTCAAAACCATGCGCAAATAATTATTATTCCTCAAAATCATTAACACAATAAAGTTACATCCGCGGATTTGACGTTGTAGTCTGATCAATATATTTTCAATTACATAATCTAAAATTTTACATTTACAAAATATCGCTTACACTATAAGACGGCCTACTGCGTCTTCAAGAGGATGTTAAGCCTCATTAGCCAATACCCCGTCGGCTTGGAACCTCTTATTAGGCTCTGGAACGTAATGTAGATTTGATTCATATAATTGGGGAAAATCTTTCAAGCTTGAACCTATATAAGCTAAGTCATGTACATGAAAATAAATTTTGTAAAGTGACACATACAGATTCGACTTTCAGGTCTTACTTTATCTATTCAGTTATTGGAGAATCCAGAGGTAATATTATATGAAAATATCGAACCTTACAGAAAACCAGAACTTAATAGGCTTACTATAACGATAGTGAACTAAATGACACTAACAATGACATTACTATACCCTGATTAACGAAAGAAAGTGACTGGCGGAGCGGCCGCGCGGTGACCGAGGTTGTAGTAAAAACATTCCACTTAATAACCTCGTGGAAACGTAAAGTACAGGGCTAGAAATGTCTAATGAACTGTATTTTAATCATCAATTAAAGACGTTTTTAACAAAGTTTTCTAATTTTTAAAACCTTTTTTCAATTAATTTACATTTAGAGTTAAATAAAAAAATACACGAATTTGAATTAAAAATTTAGGGTTTATCATTTTTATTACGTAAGAACTCAGAGGTTCGACATTCGGAAAGACATTTCTTGTAGACAAATGGTAGTCCACCTTCTTTAGTACAATATACCAAAAATTGAGATTTCTACGGTTAATATTAACGACGTTATTAATTTTTTCCAAATGTACTGTTAACTCTGTTATTAATAATTTTTTTCATTGAGTTTTTTCACAATAAGCATAACAAAATTGTATTCATCAATACAAAGTGGTATGTAACCTTCAAATATTACGAAATATAACCGCAATCAGTTAATATAGGAAAATTAGAACTAACATCGCTCAACGGCGCACCATCGAGTCAAGGTACAGTAACAGCCCAAAGAAAGTGGTGCATACGCTCACGACTCACATATTGACACATAGCCAGCTTGCTACGAGTCACCAACCTCTCATAAGTATATACAGAGATTTTAGTTAGCTGTATACTTATTTAATCTAATCTGTCTACCTGGAGATCTGTCAAAAACTTACATCTGACCAGACTTTTGTGGTTTAGTTGAACTACATGCTTTTTATAACAGATGGAGTGTCTTGAATGATTGTTTATCACTCTTTTGCGGTACGGTATTTATTGTTTCCGTGTTAATAAACTATTTTATTGTTTGATCAGCTTTAATACTACTAATTGAAGTGCAATGTAATTACTGGGAAATTGTTAATGCCATTCAAATTTCTCAACAACTAATTATTTAACTATGACATACAGTTTACAGTTTAAAACTACCGAGCAAAGCTCAGTCTACCAGATATTGCATAATTATAACAGTATTTACTGTTAATAATGTATTGAAATGTAAAAACGATTAGTAAATTACTTGTTATTAGCATTGACAAATAAATAATAAAGACAGTACGGTACTTACAAGTATTGTTGTGTTCTTCAGCTTTTATAGAATCCGCTCATAAAATATGTGTATAAATCATAAAAATACACTATTAAAACACTCTATAAAAAACACTTATTAAAACACTTATAGCTGTGAGTTAGTAGTCTTCAAACGAAGACGGTAGCGCGCGCGCGCGCGAATAAAATGGGTCCACTAGGTTCTGACTGTACTTCCGCCGCAGAGCGCCACGCACTGCTCTCTGTGAAATTCACTTTATATATTAATCCACTGTAGTATTCCTATCACGTACAAGGCGTAATTTGTATATGTCTTCTACACTTAGTTATCTAAAGAGAGCGACACGCAAATCTCATTCATGTACAACTTTTAACAACTGAGTTAACAGGACATTAGAAACAAATTAATAACGTAATTTTAATCGTAGGAATCTCAATTTTTGATATATTGTACTAAAGAAGGTGGACTACCATTTGCCTACAAGAAATGTTTTTCCGATGCTTAACCTCTGAGTTCTTACGTAATAAAAATGATAAACCCTAAATTTTTAATTCAAATTCGTGTATTTTTTTATTTAACTCTCAATGTAAATTAATTGAAAAAAGATTTAAAAAATTAGAAAAGTTTGTTAAAAACGTCTTTAATTGATGATTAAAATACAGTTCATTAGACATTTCTAGCCCTGTATTTTACGTTTCCACGAGGTTATTAAGTGGAATGTTTTTACTACAAACTCGGTCGCCGCGCGGCCGCTCCGCCAGTCACTTTCTTTCGTTAATCAGGGTATAGTCATGTTGAAACAAGTCGATCAACGTCTGGCTTCTCGCATCTTGTGTTTTAGGATACACAATTTTATAAAATTTATAAAAGATAGTTCAGACGAGCATGAAAGGCATGAGAAGATTCCAATGAATAGCGACCTGCTTCACGCTGACCATACAGCAGCAAGCTGTCACCTTAGACCACTTGGCTATTCACAACTTATAGTAGGCAGGAATATCTGACTGTTGAACTGTAAAGTCACCTAATAATTGTGAGGTGACTGTAATTACAGTCACTAGGTTTTTCCTCGCCCACTTTGAACACTTTTATCTCAAGTAGTTTACACTTATTACGAATTCTGCTTACATTTTCATTGTAGTAGCTGGTGTTTCTCGTCCGGTCCCTTAAAACAGTATTTCGGAATCAAATAGATGTGATTTCGGCGTCTCTTCAAAAGCTGCCGCCACCTGTCTACGTTTCTAGGCGGCGGGTCCACTGTGGTACACCTCCGAATCTTAGATTTCCCCATCTATTTTCCAGTTGATCAATGACAATCGCAGAGTGTCAGAGAGCACTTGAGTCTACATTGGGATGCAACTCGGACAACTTGCAAAATTCGGGCACTCTTACACGCTGCTACGCTGTCGGCGCGGGTTCAATTCCCGCCAGGGGGCAATCTGATTTAGATACGACCGTTCCCCCTCGCAAGGTAATGGCAACCCAGCGAGAGGTATCCTGTCTAGTATAAACCATCAAAAAAAAAAAATTGCCGTTCGTTATCAGCATTAAACTGTAGGTCCCATATTACCTGTAAGAGACTGAGAGACTCAGTATCACACGCACCACGGGTATATGCGGGGAGGGTACAAACCAGTCGAAAGACTGAAGGACTACGAACTGAACTTACACCCCAGCTGTCAGTAGAAATTATTGTCACTGCCAAGCCTACTGTAATATTCAGGAAATACAACATCTAACTCTTTACGCAGTTTTGATGTCATAAAAATGCGTACTACAACTGACAAAAAAACCAAAAATATGCTTCTAATGATAAATCTGGAATTACTTCTGATAACTGAAGATACGCAATGAAACATTTGATTTTAAGCTCTATATATAGGCTAGGTACTCATACTTCGATAATATAGAAGACGTAAGATACACAGGATTGACCGAAGGAATATAGACTATTACTTTTATAGAGAAAATATTGGAACTACGACTTCATTCCAAATTTGATTTGGCCCCAGAAATACTGCCTGACGTAGTGTGTAAGAAATAAAAATTATAAGACGTAATAAAATATTAAAAAATAATAATTTACGTCAAATAATTCTATTCTTAAAACCTTACAAAATGAATTTATTTAATTTATTTACAAAATTCCATACCATTAGTCTTATCGCCTGAACATTTGCTACCGTAATTAACAGGTTTGTTTGTTTCGTTGGTGCCGTTTTACAATTAGTAAAAACAGACGTGTGGCACAGAGCCACAGAAGTGGCCGTCAGCAGTTGCACGGTATGAAAACAACCACCTTACTGATTGATCGGTAGCCCATACGTTGTAATGTAGCTGTGATTAACAAACTAGAAACAATTAGTCAAAACACGTGCGCCCGACTAATTACACGTGTTCACAGATTAATGACATCACGGTTACCACCGACTGTCTGTCTGGTGCTCATTAAAAACCTAAGAACACGTCTGCCCGTCAGGAGCCAATCTAGGAGCAACGTACTATTAACTGTGTCAATTAGTGTACAGCTCGTGTTGCTACAAATCAGCAACAAGGAATACGCAAAGCTCCGCGCCGCATACGTTCCTGTATACAGTTGGTCAACTTTCAGAAAGACGACTTTAAAAATGGAGATGCGAATATTAGTATTACTGAGTGTGATTTACTAAGCGGTCGATTTCTGTTGCATGTCGCCGCGTTCGCAACACTTTCAGCCCCGGTGTGTGTGTGTGTGTGTGTGTGTGTGTACGTGTGCGCGTGTCTTGTACTCACTTCTTAAATTGCAAGACGTGTGTTGTCATTGAGTGAAAGCCAGTCAGGTACACAAAGTGTAGACATTGTCTGCTCCGTGCCTCTGTTGGTAAACTCGCTAATATCGTAGAATGTCTGTGTGACAAGGACAAAAAAGTACTGAAAACGTCTGGGCTGGCGAGGTGACAACAGTGAACGTTTCATAATCTGCTGGCCGTTTATGACTCTTGTCGCTGCAAGTAAAGTGCCAATAATGCTAAGGAAAACTATAAGCCTACTTTATAACATTAAAGAAAGTTATTTGCAAATAGTAAGCATTTAAATTATGGTGAATACCGGGAAGTCTGGTGGCAAGTATTTAACGTACATTATGTGATATTTATATAATATAAATGCGTGATATTATCAACAAATTCGTTACAGTCGATACAAGGATCGATTGCGGTATGTTTCGAATCATTTTTAACTGAAGCTATTAAACTCAGTTCAGAAATCCAAACCATTTTGTAGTTATTCTAATGACGATGCTCTATACAAAACTTGCAAAGTCTTTGTGGATTTCTATGTTTTCTGTTACATTATTATAAATGCTCTTTAAAAGTACGCTATTAAACTACTTATCGGTTAAAGTAGGCTACTTATCGATTGAAGTCTGTTACTACTTTCCCTCTGTAGTTTTCCTTTTTTAACTTTGAAGGGTTTAGGGTCAATTTAGGTCACGGCATTACTTTCTTGGTGCTTGTATTCATTTACATAGGCCAACAAATGTTTCACATAAATATTGTAGGCTATAGGTGTACAGTATAACAGATAACAGATAGGTGTCCATTCTGGTTAAATGTTGAATTGGTATATTCATAAAACATTACTGAATTACTTAACACATGTCATGTGCTATGTTTTATGTTAACATGATCTGTACGCCTGCATCTGTACGTACTTGCAGAATGTTACGTACAAACAGTATCTACATACTTGCATATGTGCCAAATTTTGACGTCATTAAACAAAACTAGTTTTTGGCGATAAACGTAGCCTATAATGTCTATTCAGATTAAATTTAGTCAAATGCCAAAACACATGAAAGAATTTTCTGCGACGGAAAATACTGTATTTCCATTTTAATCATCTTAGACTATACTGGTTTTGTTTCATATTATTTATATAATGTTTCGGAGAAACGCAATAAACAATCTACGGTGGGATATATGTATTAAAACGTTAGATATAATAAGGACGGATTTTTGTACTTTTTTGGTGGGCCAAACGTTTACTGGAAGAGTTTTAAGTAAGAGTTGGAATGTAAATAAGCAGTATTTTTTTACGCGCACACGACTTGTAATTGGGTGTCTAGACCATTTACAGAAGACAAATCGTATCGGTTTGCTACTTTTCAGATATTTGCCTTATTGTCTAAACAGTAGATACAGATTACGGTTAGAAAATGCACCGAAACGGAAATGTTATTTACTTTAATTACAGAATTCTTTGACGTAGCAAGGAAGGTGTTGTTCGCTTTAGTAATAGGTTCGAAGAAACCTGCATTGGAAAAGGTGTGAGACAAGGCTGTTTGTTGATGCCAATTTGTTCAACTTATGTATTCAGAAAGCTATCGATAAGGTCAGAGAAGTTTAAGTTGGTATCAAAGTCCATGGAGAGAGAATAGACATGTTTAGATTTGCAGACGATATAGCAATAGGCCTAATGAATAATAAGCCACAAGATCTACAGGAAATTCTTACTGCAGTGGACAGGATAATGGAAAAAGATTTTAATATGAAAATAAGCAAAAGCAAGACAAAAGTCATGGGTTGCAGTAGAGATACAGTTGGTAGAATAGGACTAACATTAAAAAAATTATATCATCCAAGAAGGTGGTCCAAAAGAGGGTGTGACGCAAACATATGCTTTCCTTGAAGAGAAATGCACTACCCTCTTCACCCCAACTCCACTCTCGCCTACACGTTGGTGGGCCCTGTTACGCCGAGCAATCCATTCCAAGGTTGTGGAAGCCGGAGTGGATCGGTAAGAAAACGAGAGATGGGGGTCCTGTCAGGGCAGCCTGGGGATATCCTGGGTCCTGGCCTGGCAGGATGATGCACATCGAGGCGGAGGAGCCTACAGCAGGCGAACGGCTGCACACATGGGCTGAGTTAGTTAGTCTACTGCGATCGGGCACAGAGAGTTCGTCAGCTGAGGTGAAAGCAACTCTCATCACCTCAGGGGGGGGGAAGAGCAGATCGAAATCAAAGTTCCTGGTCATCCAAGTTGGGAGTTTTACAGAAGGCCAGTAACCTGCTTAAGTAAAAAATATATAGCCTACTGCTTGTACAGAACTCATACCAGCCTCGAAAATCGGATGATCGGTAGACCGAGGAGGAGATGGGTTCCGGAACAGATCTAGGTCCTAATCCTTGGTGGAGTTGTGATGATGATCATCATCATCAAAAAAGTGACAGAATTGAATTACCTGGGGAACAAGATCACATGTGATGGGACAAGCTGTAGAGAGATTGTGAGTAGGATAAATCAGGCAAAAGGTGCTTTCAATAAAAAGAAAACCTAGTCACATAAAAGAAGATCAGCTTGAAGATGAAGAAAATTTTTCTGCAAACCTATGTGTGGAGTGTCGCGTTGTATGGGAGTGAATCTTGGACAATTTGGCGCAAGAGAAAAGAAGAAACTTATAGCTTGTTTAAGTCATGGTGTTATAGATGGATGCTTCAGATGAGACGAGTGGAGAAGCTGAAGAATGAAGAGGTGTTTCGCAGACCTGGAGAAGGTAGAAATTTTCTAAAACAATTAAAAAGAAGAAAATCTCAATTGATTGGACTCATATTAAGGCGCGGCAGCCTAACAAAACGTGTCATAGAAGGAAAGATATAGGAAAAATGTGGACGACCACGTTTAGAATTTATGACTCAGGTTATGCAGGTCATGAACTGTGATTCATACCAGGAATAAAAAAGGATGGCAAACAACAAGGTGTAGTGGAGAGCTGCTGTTAACCAGAAGAGAGAGATACATATATCAACAAGTCTTTCGTACTTTCTCACAGACTTCATAAGATTTTGACATTAAACATTACGTATTTTATGTAAAACCGTTTCTCACTTGCATGTATCTGTGTAGCATGTACTGGAAATCTCGTCTTACAAATGTGACAGGCTTCATAGCATAACACGAATAATCAGAGTTTTAATAACTTAAATTTGTTATATGGCGTTTTAGAAAATAATGGTATCTTCTACAGAGAGACAAAAATATATGTAAGTTTTTATAAATCTGGTATTTAGCATATTTGTATGCTACTTGCACACTTCATGTCTACAAACTACAGGCTATCTGTATTCTGCTTCTTACTTTCCACAAGCAGAACAGAGAGTAATTCTCTTTTTTTCTTACAATTTTTAAATGTATTTGGTTCCTTCTTCTTCTGATAGTTCCTATCCGTTTCGGATGTTGGATATCATACAGACTATTTTAACTTTCTATACTCCTGCACGGAATAAGTCAGTTGTATTCATGCCAAACCAGGTCCTTAAATTTCTCAGCCATGATATTCTCGGTCGCCCAACTCCTCTCTTTCCAAGTACTTTCCCTCTAGTATGGACTACAATAAGTAAAATTTCCCATGAGATATCCCAGATACTGAAACTTTCTTATCTTTACTGTGTTAACTTCCCTTTATTTCTTCATTTTTCTAAGAACTTCAACATTAGTTGTATGTCCTGTCTATGAAATGCACAGTATTCTACGGCAAAGCCACATTTCGAAAGATTCCAATTTTTTTAGTTGTGGCTTCAGTTAAAATCCAAGATTCTACACCGTAGAAGAGGACCGAGAATACGTAACAGGGTAAAAGTCTCATCTTTGTGTTTATTCTTAAATCATGACTTTAAAATAAACTGCTCATTCTAATGTACACTGCTCTTGCCTTTTCAATTCTGCTTTTTATTTCTTGAGAGTGGTCCCATTGTTCATTGACTATAGTACCAAGATATGTAAATTTCCTTACACGTTCAACTGGCCTTTGGTTTATATTAAGGGTGCAGTTTGTGAACTTGTTCTTAGATTCAATCATTAGCTTCGTTTTATTAACATTGATGTCTAGACCATATCTACGACTGCTTTCTGTCACTCTATTCATTAGCTGTGGCAGCCCCTTTAAGCTATCTGCGAATATGACGGTATCAACCGCATAACGTATGTTATTTATTCTTTCACCGTTCAGAGAGATTCCCACATCACAATCATCTAAAGCTTTTCTAAAAATACCTTCCGAGTAGATGTTGAAAGTATCTAAAAGCGGAGATAGTATACATCCTTGTCTTATACCATGCAGAATCTGTATCTCTTCAGTTCTATCTACTCTAACCACTGCAGATTGGTTCCAATACAGTGTAGCTATTATCCTTAGGTCTTTTCCATCTAATCCAATATTTTTCACGATATCCATCATTTTCTAATGTTCGACTCGGCCAAAGGCCTTCTAATAATCGATGAAACATGCAAAAACATCACAGTTTACATCTCTATATCGTTGAAATAGCACCTGAATACCGAATAGAGCCTCTCGCGTACCTACTGCATCTCCGGAGCCAAACTGTGTGGCTGATACTTGTTCTTCACAGATTTTGTATATTCTCTTGTGGATTATCTTGAGGAAGACTTTGAGAAGGTGACTCATTAAGCTAATAGTTCTATGTTCATAACGTTGTTTTGCTCCTGGTTTTTTGGGTAATGTAATGAATTCAGATTTAAGCCAATCAAGTGGGATGCTTCCTGTGTCATATGTGGTTGAATACCGCAGTCCACCATTTTATACCGTCGCCATCAAGAAGTTTAAGAAACTCTATCTGCACATTATCCGGACCGGGGGCTTTACCGTCTTTCATTGTATTTATGAAGGTAGATAATTATTATTCAAGTTTTTACTACGTTAGTTTAGGACTTTTCTGACCTGAAGTGTTTTTGATTCAGGACTCTTTCCGTTATATACTGAAAACACTACTAGCGGTAACAACGTAGAAACATCAATAAGCGATCTACAAATACCAGCTAATAATGTCATTAGATGGGCAAAAAAATGGCGCATTAAACTAAAAGAGTCAATATCCTCTTATTTCAATTGCACCAACAATAAATAGATTACTTACCAATTTGAATCAATCATAAAATAATTCCACATGTAAATTCGGCAGAGTAATTGCCAATGACTCTAGATGCTAAGCTTACGTGGGAAGAACATGTCAAGAAGAAACGTTAAGAAATTTGGACAGAATTCATGAAATTTGGTGGCTACTTGGAAGACATTTTGAACTGTCACTGCATAATAAACTATTATTATACAAACAAATCTTTGAAACCATTGTAGATTTATGGTGTGCAGCTTTGGGATTGCAGAAAGAAATCCAATATTAAAATAATTCAAAATGAAGTGTTTTGTAGTATTGAACCATGGTATGTAAGAAACGATGACATCCATCGAGAACTGAAAATGCCTATGATTACTGATTAGATTAAATTTTTTATGGCTAATTATGAACAAAGACTTCGTAAACATCAAAATAATGAAGTATTGTTAACCACTGATAATGGTAGACTTGTTCAGGGGCTGCAAAGACAGACATCGTTTGACGTTTGTACGCAAGTGAAGTCTAGCACAGATGAATGTGTAAACTATAGTGAGGAGTGCGCCCATGGGTGCACGTTCTACACACTGCTAACGTAGTTATTAGAGCAAAATTCCTTGATAATCTATAACTAGGTGGATATAATTAAGTGACAAAAATACGGGTTTTTAGAGTTTTCTTACATTTTTCATACTTCTATGAAGCATTTTGGAATCTAACCTGTCAACCTCTTCTGAAACATAGATGCAGATCTATATGCAAGCAGCCAACATCCGATTAGAAAAGAATTAAGCATTTTGTTTGTCATTAGACTTAGTTTAACAAAACAGGTCTTTCCAACATAATGAGATTTACGTCAGTGACAGACAGTTACTAATTACTGATTACTGTAAAATTCCATTTTAGAAATTAATTTTTTTATCAGTTTATGATTTCAATAATAACACTTATAGTAACAAGTTTTAGTATGAAGAGTGGGAAACGGACAAAAATCAGCACGAATTATGTACACAGTCAAGGCCAATAATTTACAGAGAATTGTGGTAAACAGGTTAATGTCTGCTATCAGCAGCTTAAAGATCTTGCGATATTCGAAATGTGACGTTGTTAAATATAATCTTATTTTTCTAACAGTGTATTACAATCTTATTTTATTGTAAGTATAGCCTTATTTTTCTAATGTGTGTACTTGTGACAATAATCGGTAGCACAAAAGCATTTTTGAGGCCAATCAGAATTTTAAAAGTAAAGAGATGACATTTGTTGTACGTTAAGTACTTGTCAACTTTTGAGTGTCAAAATATTTTAATGGGTTATACATGAATAAGCCAGAAAATTACACATTGTTTTCATAACATGCGTGAAATTCCTACACGTGATTCAAAGTCAAATCCATAGGCAAATCAAATACACAACAAAAATTTTGATCTGTTTTCAGTCTCTTCAGTTTAAAAAAGTGCAAGAGTTCTCAAGAACCTATTATACTGCTCTATAAGACTTCAAGTCCTTGTATGGTTGCACGATTTGAGTCATCTTTTGTCACGAGAGAGAGGTCAGCGGGACGAAGCAGAAACGCGGTCGACACTATAAGAGAACCCAAGACACAATGACCAAATGTCGATCTTCAGACATTTATGTTTGTAAGATTCATTGTTTGTGAGAAAATATTTAATTCCCATAAGAAGGAGAATTGTTGAGTATATAAAATCTGTAAACTAAACGTGTGGTATCTAAATCTTGGTTTGGTAAGAGTAATAGTCTTCTTCCACGATTCGCAATACACCTTCTTTCCTACAGTTTTTCTGATATTATAATGGTAGTCATATTAATAATAATTGGTGACGTCTTCCGAAAGAAAAAGTGAACTGTATCTGTTATCGTGGTCTACTGTAAGTAGAGATCCATTTCTCGTCTAATCGGTACTACTTTGTGAAGAGCAACTTGCGTAAGGAAAAGAATTCTCCTTACAAGCGTATCTGACTAGGCAGGTAGTGGGTCGTCCGATATCAGTTTTGTTTAAACTTATAATTAACATGGATAAAATGCGTACATTGAAAACAACACTGAAGAAGACAAGATAGTTACTTTATCATTTTCATAGAAACACTTTATATTAATTTAGGAACCATCCTAGTACAAGGTCGAGTCTGTGTCATTCCGACTACATCTGCAGTCGTCCACTTCACTACATGTTACCCTGCAGAACCGTTCGAGCAAAACTAGAGTTTCGTCTATGCTATATGCCTTAATAATATAAATATACAAGTATATGTTGTTCTTTAAAGAGTAGCTTTCCATACGGTAAGTTTAGAAATCATTATTGAAGACTCCCGTGAAACGTTAATATGAATTTGTTTAAAATAAATTACATTTTTAGTTTAAATTATTTTTTATCCCAGAATATTAAATCTACCGCATACGGAATAGGCCTACCTTTTGTTTCTTTTTCTTTGAGTATGATTTGGTTTGTAGTAAACGGCTGCCACTTGTAATGGTAATTTTCAGATATTTTAAACCAAATGTAGGCCTATTAATTTTACATAGTTTTAATTATCGTCACGCAATATTTGTGACCATTATTACGTCTACAGGACACAATCAGCAACGAATGGTGTAACAAATCGTAATTATTTGTTGCACACGACAAGATTACAGTCATCAGCTGAAAGGTTACCGTTCACTAATGGCACTGTTACTCGCGCTACACATACATAATTTCCTTACGATTAGTTTCTTAACTGTTTGTTTCCTGCGGCTTACAGCAAACAGATTGTCATTGTTTGTAACCACAAAAGTTAGCAATCAGTTTGAACAATTCAGAATACGTTCTAAAGTTCGTTTGTAGACTTACACACAGTTAAATTCTCCATGAGATTCTCAGCATTCTCCAACATGCGATCACGCCAATGGAGACCACCGTTGTCACTCTCCTCTGCTGCCTACGAAAGCCCCCTGCCCTCATAAAAAACTACAAGAGTCATTACTTGTGTTGGCCACATGATTCCTAACTTTCTTGGGATTAGCATATATTCAAAGTGATGTTTTGGCCAAAACATTTCCATCAATAACTTAAACCTTAACGTTGATATTTAGTACTGAATGTTCTGCAGTTACCTTCAAAGTGATATTCGCCGAATAAAAATACATTTTTAATGTATAAAACATTAACGGTACCTGCGTTACAAATTTTTATAGTCTATAGAACGTCTAATAATGTATAGTATCATGTTATTAAACCTATCCTTCTTCCAAGTTGCTTGTGACGGTAAAAAACACGTTGGAAACTTTGGTGGTTAAGGCGCGATGTAAACAATATTTGTATACGACCAGATTTTTAAACAAGAATACAACTTTTAACATTTCGATAAAATAACTTACATATTTCTGCACGGGACTAATTAAACAGAGGTAAACAACGCAAGATAACCATACTATGCTGAGGAAACTTTCAGTTCAGTGTAGTTCCAATGAAGCAACTTGTTTGAAAACAATAAGCTTTGTGTTGGACGTGCTATTTAAGTAAGACTTGGAAAAAGTCCTGTTGTTGCTAACTACTGCTGAGGTTTCGAATGTTTACCATGCAATGTTGTTACCGTGCAATCACGCACGATGTCTGCGTGACACATTATTGCTTCCTGCAAGTTAACCTTATAACGGACAAAATATTTAAATGTGAGTAATTTTATTTACCATTACCACCTAATTTAGTCAGTAATATTATCTAGGAAAGTTTCAAAATAGCCCTACTAGAAAAATTCTGTCGGTCAAGTTAATATGCGTAGCTACTGATTGGCTCGGAAGAAAAGCACAATTAACCATTGTAAACGAGCAGTAGGCCTAGTAACGAATAAGCTGTTACTATTTAAATGTTGTTGGTCAGCCTTGTAAACAATCCATTAAAATTTTTAACTCTAATCTGTATAAGCGTAGGCCTATTCTATAAGTATAGTACAGTGAGAAAACTGTACTTTAAGTAACTTACATTAATATTTGTAGGGACTGTTTGTGGAGGTCTAATAGATCAGTGGGTACAACATCTGATTACTACTAGAGGTCTAGAGGTACTAGAGGTCTTCGCTTCAGTTCTCGGGCCTGTCATAAAATCAAAGTGTGTTTTCCTACCCTGTGGATAACATTCTGACGTAATAATGGGTGCTGAGCACATTGCCTTCCTTGTATGCCGAACGGCTCACATAATGCCGCCGCCTACCCTGTCTGTCTCCTACACTTCATCGGTGGTACAGAAGGAGCTATCGTTATTAGTAGTATTGTTTCTTGGTTTTCAATTACCATCCTACAAATAGATTTTTATCAAATCGTATCTAAGTCAACTTATATTTTGTGTTTTTAATGTTTGTTTGTTATGCATCAGGTTGTGCTTAGTTATAATAATGTAGGTCTACTCAATACGAATACGTTCTGGAAACATAATTCATTCGTTATTGAACTTAGCGATCTCAGTGATTTACGCCTAACCGTTGCTGATGTAGGCTACATTATATTAATTAACTCATTATATTACTCATTATATTAAATAACTCATTATAAGGGAATATGGGAACATAATCCCTTGTACTATAATAACGGTAGTGAATAATAACGTTAGACGGTAAGGTAAAAGTGTTTATCTTACACGGCTGCATAGAATTACATTTTATGTACATAAAAAATAACTCACGATAGTGTTGTAACAAGGTTATATCGTTGGATAAAAATATTCGCTTTACACAATGATGATATTAATTTTAATTTAACCAAACACGTGTTACTAATAACATGTCCGTTAATGAAAACAAATTGTAATAACATAGAGTGACTTAAATAATCAACAATAATGTATGCAAGTGACAGTTACAATCCATAGATGCAATGACGTAACTACAGAAGAGGGGATCTGGGTTTTAGAGCCACCAGAAATTTCAGCAAAATTCCATAATCATCTAATGTAGGCATATTTTTAAGCTAATTGTGTGTGTTAAAATAAATCTTATAAGTCAATGGAGAAATAAGAGGAATTACAATAATTGTAAATTAATAAAGTAAAGGGGAGTCAATTTTTTCTCACATTTGTATGCACTTCTTGTAACTGTGCAAAATGAAAATACAATAACAGTGGACAACTGGCGAACAGGAAACGTCTAAACGACAGACGAAATGGAATTGTTGGAAGTATAAGTTGTGAAAATCTACATCAGTTCACTAACACTATTTTTGGCAGCAAAACACATGTCGTAATCCGATTCAAACGAATAATTAGTGGTTGAATCACAAACATTTAATTCAATACTGAATAAGGCTAACAATGATTAAACAGAGAATAGGCCTATACATACTTCTACGTCACAAAAATCATCAAATTTCGAAAAAAAAGGGATATGAGAATATGTTTTATTCTGCATGTAGAAGTTGTTTGTACTTTCGGACACGTATACATCAGGATCCGATTTGTGTGTGTGTGTGTGTGTGTGTGCGCGCGCGCGCGCGCGCGTACGGGGGTGTATAAGACAGCTAATTTTAAACTCAAACTCCCATCGAACGTTCAAAATGATTTTTGTTTTGTTTATTAAAGCAAAACCCATAGTGTCTAAGGTTTACAAAGAACCGCCTTTGAAGAAGTGATTTTATAGCCTTATGTGAGTGCTTAATGTACATTTCTTTATAGAGCAAGTTGAAGGTGATTTAAGGAATTTCTACTTCGAACTTAGAGTAACTTTATTATGTAGTGTATAGTTAACAGTTTTCGTATAGTTATATCAAGAACAAAAACATCACCTACTGAAACTGTTTTATCTGTAAAAACAGTTAAAGGCGAATTGAAATAAGGTTACGTTTAAATTTTTATATTTAATTTTCTAAAAAATTTTAATTACAGATTAGTGCGTTGCCAATTATTGAAAACAAAACTTTTTCAAGATATACTGTTATTTCAAAGTGTGATATTCAAACTATAGATATTTTTCCCGTTAGTTGAGTAGACTTCTCCTAGATGTGGCACTGAGGTCTGCGCAATGACAATATGTCGTTACAGAATAGGCGTAATGTTGTTTAAGTACTCGCAACAAAACTTGTCCTCCCTTCCACAAAAAGTGTTGCTGTGTAAAAATAATTCGTCTAACATTTAGTGTTTCGTATTGCATGCAGTAATTAGAACACTCTGAAAAATAATTAGTGTTCTTTTTTATTAAGAAAGATACGTAGTTAAGAATAAATTAGTTTAGCAGTATTCACAGGATCTCGAGCGTTACTACACAGAATTTCCTGAACACACACTAAAGCGCCGACCCTGCAAATTTACATTAGGCCCTATTCACCTACCTACATCATAAGCTACTCTGACCAAACCACAAAGTAGCAAATCAATTTCGGAACAGATTCTGTTATATAACTAAATTGTCAACGAATAAATGTTAAAAGTAACAAGGAGTTGAATATGAAGAAAGATGAAGCTTAATGGCAAGTAGTAAATTCTTGGTGCGAGTTAGGCTACACAGTTGTTATATCATACTCGGTAAAGGTTGGTCAATCAGCCGAACCTGAATCCTAGCGTTAATCAGTCCCAGCGCTTCTCTTCCGCTGGTCGGTTTCTCTTATTACACCTTACAATTCGACATATAGGCCTACTTTCTTTATTAGAATCTGTAAGATTTCACTTCTTACTACCAATATCAAGTTATTATACGTATTAAGTGTATGTAACGTTCGTGAAAAAAGAAAAACGAAATATAGACCTATTGATTAGGTGAAATAGTACATACATAATTCATATGCTTAAGGATTTTGATAAATATAATGGACATCTGTTGACAGAATATTCAAACAGAAAGCTTCTGAGCAATTCCGAAATAATAGCTTTGGTTTAAAAAAACAAAACAAAAGCTTAAAGTATAAAAAGTTTAAACCTAACGTTTAAAAAATGTAACTCTCTAAGATTAACCTTATAGGCCTAGATTGAGAACAACTTCAGATTGGCTTAATTAACTAAGGCAATTAACAATTAATATTTATTAAATGGTATTTTTATCCCTGAATGTAAAACAAATTTAATATTTAAAAATGTGTAAAAAAGTAACAATTAAACACATTTTCCACAGAGCTGACGAATTAAGGAAAATTCTAAAATAAACTCTATGAAAAGTAATATCTGCTGACCTTCTTTTAATCAGCCTTCGTAACCATTTACCACTTTCCCGCCCACTCAAATAGGCCTATCGTTCACTACACCTTTTTAGTTTCTTACCTTTTGTAAATGACAGCTAGTCTATTACGTGAGGAATTTTCTGCCAATTTTGAGTTAGTGTCCATGGACCCATCTGATTTTTTTTTAAATCTTCATAAAGGGTTATAAAATAAAGTTAAGGAAATTTTTTGGCCCGCTCTTAAATTTAGGGGTTGTTTTCACCCCTTTTTCGGGGGTGAAAAAAAATTAATTAACCCCGGGATCCGATAGAGAATTAAATTCTAAGCAAAAAGGAGGTATACACTTTTCTGAAAAAAATTCGTTGTTTGCAAGTTACAAGGGTTCAAATTTTGCAAAAAAGAACGCGTTTTTTAAAATTAATCTGCAAATAACCAAAAACGACGCCACTTTGCGAAACATTTGTATAACTCAAACTTAAAGCTTATTACCAGGCGAACATTTTCCACATTGTTTGGTTTCCTTATGTCAAATGGTTCTCGAGACACAGCCGAAACAAAATGGCTATTCACCGGTTTTTGATCAAATTACATACTTAAAAGTAATATATCTCGGTGAAAAATTGTTCGAGCGTAACCAAATGAGTATCAAATGAAAGCTCTGTTAATTTCCCAAAATTGTGGGTTAATTACTTGTGTAGTTTAAAATATTACGAAGTTATGTGGGAAAATATCATAATTTCTGCAAATTTTTTCCAAGAAATTTAAAAAGGGACGTCCGCCATTTTGTCAAAATGCATATTAAGCCAAGGTACTGTAGTTTTCGGTTGTCTGTTATATTAGCAGTGTACTCAATTTTTTGAACCATATATGTATTGCTGTACAGTAACGTTTTAAGAAAATTCAAGTTTTTGGATTTTCGCCAAAATTCGGCTTTTTTATTAAATGTCTCAGTAACATTTATAAGTCTCAGTTTTAGCGAAAAATTGTTAGGAATGAAAAATAAATCTTATAGGAAAGCAAAACTTATAAATTTTATTTCATTCCTTTATGACTAAAACTCGATGAGCTAAAGCAGTTTTAAAGGTGTATTTTGCCGACATCGTGTAAAACATTTTTGACTTCTAGGCGAAATATCTAGTGTACATTAGGTTTGTTTACTATAGTGCATACGACAATAGTTGTAGCTCTTTATATTTCCTACAAAATGCATTTTGTTTGAAATTTATTTCTTAAATATTGACCGTGTTATGACTAAAAATGTAAACGCGCTCCAACAGTTAGATTTTGTTATCGTACGTTATATGTTCTGGTGCGGTCCTGAGAGCCTATTAATTTATACTAAACTAAACTTTTTTCAAACTAACAATAGAATTAAGTATTCTTTTTATTTTTTTAACGTCTATTGTAAACAAAACAATATCTGTTGCAATTTGTCACTATCTGTACGGCTGGTTCGTTATATCAATCGAATATTTAATTTAATAAAATATTATAATGTTTTTGGTTCAACTTTTCTTTGATTAAATTTTATAAGTATGGATGAAATATATATTTTTTCGACTGAATTTTGAACTTTTAAATTTTGAATGTATCCAATTTCAGGACTTCAAAGTACATCCTCGCGTTGTTTCACTTTTTCAACCCTTTAGGGGTGATTTTCAACCCTTTAAAGTCAAACCCTTGCGTCAGATGTATTCCTTGACGTTAAAATCGTAATCAGCACCCCCAAAAACCTATAGGTACTCACTTTTGAGGCTTTGACTGGCATTCTCGCGAAGTTTAATATTTACACCCCCTGATTATAGTCTGCTTCAACCCTTTAAAAACTACGCTTTACGTCGAATATAATTTTGGACGTCAGAATCGTAATCAGCACCCCAAAAAACCTATAAGTACCTAATTTCAGGGCTTCAAAATGCATCCTCGCGTCGTTTCATATGTTCAACCCTTTAGGGGTGAGAGCGGAGTTAAGAAACATTTTTCCTTAACTTTGTTCTAGAACCTTTTAGGAAGAGATAGCAAAAGCAATCAAAAAATTACATGGACACTAATTCAAAATCGGCAGATAGGCCCTTTGGCATGCCTCATGTAATAGACTAAGCGTAATAAGTGATTCTATGTGAAGTTCACAACGAGCAAAAGTTAGTTAAGACAGTAAGGTAAAATTTTAATAATTTTATCGCAAATAATTGTGTTCCACGCCAGTATTATTTTATGTAGTTACTGATAACATTGGATACGTCATGGACAAATATTCAAGATTCTGTGTCGTTCTTTTAGTTTCGTTTAGTGTGCTTTTAATTGTTTCCTATTTCGCCCTATTGTACTAGAACAGTCCTTCCCATTCTTCTGTGCCCAGTTTATAATTTATTTACCTTTCTCCTGTCCGTTGCTCATACTTGTTGCGTGTACATTCATTGTTCGAAGATCCACTACGTCTTTAAACATTAGTAGAACTCTCTTGACCACATCGACAGTTTATACTCTTCAGAATATTGACCTTCTTTCAAAGCATATCCACTCTGATCTTATTCGACTGATAATTCGTGGTGTTTGACCTGTTGTTTTTTTTATTATTATTTTACTAAAATATTTTCTTACAGTAAGAAAATCTACATCAAATCCCATCACAGATTCACTTCCTCATGTGAAGGCAACCTCATTAAAATTATGATTGACAGATCAACAATCTGCACTTACTCTCAGACAAAGATTAGCACTTTTCGGGTTGAACTTCTTATCATTTAGCCTATTTCCACTCCAATATAGTTTTACTAAACAATAAGCTACTCAATCATCTTAAAATATCATACTTGAAAAATATATGTATATTGTATGCATATTAATTATTCTCTATTCTTATTCTATTAATGCTAAAATACCTACCAATAATGTCGACAACACACTGTAAATTGTCTCTAAAATGCGCAAAAAAAATAACACACTAATCATCTAGGCTACAGCACAGCACATCTTTGTGCCTAACTCTTTTATTGTCAGCGTTATTATTGTCTTTTTATTTCACAAAATGAATAGTTTAATTTGAGAGGTTACGTTTTTATCAATTTTGTACACAGTTTTGATTAGGCCTATCTTTTTACTACCCATTGTTTTCTAAAGCCTGAATTATACGTTTTGTGTAGGCTCGATCAAAAGTTTTTTGACTGCTAATGATTTCATTAGCGATGTTCATTATGTTGACGACCTAATGTGCTGTAGCTCCAATGTTTTCATTATCTGTAGCAAAACTGCTATTGGACTGCTACTGCTTTTCATATCTCTACAGTTACAAAACGTTATTTAAAAATTTATAATAGTGAAGAAACCGTCAGGCTGAAGCAAGTAGCAGTTTTTTAACAAGCAGGCCTAACCGAAAACGAATTGCATGTGCTGAAGATGCTTGTAGGCCTACATTATGTTCGATAGGACATCTCTGTTGACTGTGAAACTCTCTGTTAGGTTTGTCGGTGAGAATCTTTTATAGAAATGCCAGCTAAAAATTTGTTTTTTTTTTCAAAGCGTGCTTCTTTAGTTGATAATAAACCTCATTACCATTATCATCATCATTGCTCTAAGCGAATGCCCCTCTAGTAATTTTCGATACACACGTGCGAGCGCACACACACACACACACACACACACACACACACACACACACATGCATTCGTAAATTTGAAAATTTTAAGTCATGCGTGCTCCCTGAAACGACTTAGGATTCAAAAGCGTGGACATTGAACATGGGAATGTTCGTCCACATAGGAATGTGAAAGGGGCGTGCTATGAATAACAATTAGGGGATGTAGTAGTCGAACTGAAATTGAGTACATTATGTACAGAGCAAAAGCAACATGGTTGAATACTGTAGTTTATAGAACTGGACAAGGTGTCCAGTGAGGTGTCTAAATTACTGGAGGTCTACAGGGTAACCATTCGCTTAGCAGTGGATAGACAAATCTCGATGATGATAATGCTGACATGCGTCGTAAGAAAACCTTAGCAAACAACCAGATTCCTGTTGTTTCCCTGAATTTAGACTGAGATATAATATAATAACACATAGACCTAATCTTATGTAAAATATTTAGTAAAATTAATATGTTGTAACATGTAAGTATGTGTATACGTACAATATAGACATGTCAATGCATCAAAAACGAAAACTATGAAACTCCAAGGGGGATACCCAGTTCCCCGTTAGAAGAAAAATTTTCAAAAAGAATAACTGCGCACAGCGATTCTGCACTTTAATTATCTTGGATGTGAAGTGAGTAACTAAAGAAATGTAACTAATAACTCGGTAGTACAGTTCTTGTGTAGTAGGGTACGATTTGGAAAGCTCTCAAAGTGTTCTACTAAGACTCAGTAAACGTTTTTACCAGTTTATAACAGTGCCAGTTCTGCTGTAAGAAAGTGAATCTTAGTTTATAATGCAAAGAGAAGCTTTGTCGTATTAGAGGAATAGAAATTAAGTTTCTACGAGCTTTCAGGGGCTCCAGAGATAGCGAAATGAAGATATTTGAGTGAGCTTCGTATAATCATGACAATAAAACCAGTGAAGTGAAAATAGGCTAGGTGTACAATGGAATGACCAATCGGTTAGGATGACGGTTTGAAGCGAAGGGAGTTACTAAATTCTGATGAGGCCGGCAGACCTATTATAATCTTGATGAAGAAGATATGTGTATATGATAATATTTATGTTATTTACTACATAAATGTGTATTTGGAAACAGTTCACTTCAGCACAACTACCGGTACCCAAAATTAAATTTTATTAAAGAAATATGGCTAGTTGTTTACTAATGGTGTCACTAGTACACAGACAGATACTGCAATACGCATGTGAATAAATATAAACGGTGCAAATATAGATACGACACCAGCGTACAAATAGATTGATATGTATATGACGTTCTTAGATCAGCGTTTTGCAAATTTAAATTGAACTAATTGCATTTAATTATAAGAATTACACAGGTGTTGACTTGAGTCAATTAACCGTATTTGCCAATCAGAAGGCGGTTCATCAGCTGAGAGAGTATGTGTTTGTATCTATATCTGTTTCTGTGTGTACACAGTCACTGAACGATGTTCATTGCTGCCATACATAGGCCTTCTAAACATACAACATATATATAAGCGGATTCGGGATATAAAAAGAGTCTTGGGACGAACGTTCTCTACAAGGTGTGACGATATGCAAAGCATTCAATTTTTTCTTATTTTTGCGTTGTTAAAAACAGAATTAGATTTTTGTGAGAATTGAATCTGTTAATTTTCGTGGAAACTAATAATTATTTTCTAGTAGCATCTCAAAATACTTAAAAGAAAAAAACCCTTGGAATCAATTTCATGTATTTTTTGCGCGTTATGTTCAACGCTATGTAAGAGCTACTTGCAAATTTTTGTTGTATTATTCGTAGAGAATGAAATTAAGTAAATCTATAAATCATAAAGAGATTTAAAATCTATTAACTTAGCTCAAAAATATATGGACAAAGTTTTGAATTTTTACGCGCCTACAAACGCGCGTGCGCGCGCGCGCGAAACATAAAGAAAACTGTTTTATGATTTGTCGTTTGTATACTAATTCACTCATGAGACCATGCTTAGGCTTCACGACAATGACTGAAGGAAAAGTAGGAACGAAGTTTTAATGTAAGCGCATATGTTCTCAGACATTTGGCATTTCTTACGTTGGCGAAAACCTTTTTTCCAAATTAACTAGGTGCAACGTATTGAAAGTACAAGTTGACTGCCTTCGATTATCATAAATTTTAAAATTTTTTAATTAACAGAAAAGTTACGAAAATCCCTAGTACCTTACTAACTTTTGTTTAGTAAAGTAACAATTGTAGAGCAATAAACGCTAAAAAATCCAAACAATTGGATTTGTGTTAAAATTTCTTTTTAGTCTGACATCTGGCTGGATTTTACAATTCTTTTAAAATTTTGAGCCCACTTTTGGGCCCTGGGACCAAAGAATTTTGAAATTTTCAAAAGTGTACACTATATTTACATTTTGGTGAATATCCTACATGAAATTTGCATGTTTATAAAATTTTACCACTTTTTCGGATCTGACCTCCAAAAATTTTGAAATGATTAAAAATTAACGCTACATTCAAATTTTAGCTAAAATTCCTTTTAATTTGATACGCCACATGCATATTTGCGATTTATTCAAAATTTTCATCCTCGTTTGGCTTTCGGCGTCCATAAATTTTGAAATTTTCAAACACGAACACTAAATTAATATTGGGCCTTCCACTCCCCTATTTGAAGGTGGATAAATCTAAAAAACAATACAGTTCTGTATTGTAAAAGTATTTGGAAGTCGTTCATCAGGTAGCTTATAAACAATGCAACCCCCTTTTTTGCCTGGCCTGATCGGGTTGTAAACTTAATACGGTAATTCACGTTGAAAACTCTTAAACGTAACTCTGAATAACAGACGCGACTACGAATCAAGGAAGAAACATCGAACAATCGCGTCTGTTTCGCCTAGACGTAGGATGGAAGGAAATAGACTGGTTCTATGACGAAAATAAAAGAGGTCTATCGCAAATACACCTTCCGTTAAACAAAGCGAAATCTAGTGTACATTTATTAGTGAATCAATGAAACGTTTTTCATAAGTTTCTCCTGCAAGACTATTCTCATTGAAAGTCATATTTTATTATCCGTTTACGTATTAAAGTAATTATTAAATTAGTTTTCTAAGATGAGGTCGCGGGTCTGATAATAAGGTTTTGTGGGCCATCAGTTAGAAATAACTGCTCTAAACTAAAGCTTGTTAAGTGCAGTGTAACATATTACTTTACCAGGTTGTTCTTCCAACTTACGAAGAGTCGTTGCCGTCCGTGGATGTCATTTGGCCTCCAATTTAGCAAATCAATATAAATTGATATCCTACATGGAATTTGCAATTTTATTGAATTTTGCTCACTTTTTGGCTCTGACCTACCAAAAATTTTGAAATTTCCCAATATGAACATTATATTCAAATTTTAATTAAAATTCCTTTAAATTTGATACGCCACATGCATATTTGGGATTAGATTTCAAAAATTTTAATCCACTTTTGGATCCGTAGTTTAAAAATTTTTAAACACGAACACTAAATTCATATTTTATATACAATTCCTTTAATTTGAAACCCCACAAGGAAATTTAAACCTTGCACATTTTCGCCCGCCCCCTATTTGCAGGTGGATAAATCTCAAAAACCGCTCCGTGTTTAGTACCTTCTGTAGTTTCCGTTTCCAAAATGTCCTGCATGTTTTTCTTATTTCTGTAATTCATTCTGTAAATGGCAATATCGTATAACCCAGACCAATAAAGTGCTGATTAAGTATTATTCATTTTTTCTGTCTCTTCGTTACCTAGTAAAGTCATTTCCGTACTTCTGTGCATAGTCCTACGTTTTTGTACCATTCTAGAGTTCACTTCCATACTTATTATCACGCACTTTTGCTTCCTCTTTCACACACTCGCTCATTCATTCACTCACGCGCGCGCGTGGGCACACACGCAAATGTACACGCACGCACATATTCATGCACGCACACACGCACAAACATACGGTTTGTGAAAATATGAACT
Source organism: Magicicada septendecula (assembly GCA_034769895.1). Classification (NCBI taxonomy): domain Eukaryota; kingdom Metazoa; phylum Arthropoda; class Insecta; order Hemiptera; family Cicadidae; genus Magicicada; species Magicicada septendecula. The sequence goes on along the minus strand of CM068368.1, from coordinate 232,195,227 downwards.
ATTCCATTGTTTGTGCTTATACAAGATGAAGCAATGTAGCCTACTTTAGTTTAATTAAAGACAATGTTTTTCATTAAGCATTCAAGACACGGGAAACAGCAGGTTGAAGTATGACTTGAGGGGGGAAAATTAATGTAGACTACTTTTAAGTACCTGGGCAACATTTAAGCCTACTTTTAATTGTATAACATCAGATAGGAGATAACAGGAAACATAAAGTATAGAACAGTACAAGCCAAGGAAGTAGGCTATTCCGAGAAGAGAAGTTTCTTAACCTTTTTCTGGAAACAGGAAAGTAATTTATACGAAGTTTCATTTTGAGCATTTGTACGTGTGCCTTAGAAACTTGAACTTCAAAAAAGGAGAAAAGATAAATTTTGGGGCCTTCGAGATGTTACTGTCTTGGTAACTGCCTCGAGATGTTTGAGGCCTTGGAGAACATTACTGCCAAGAAGTAATACCATGGGCAAAAGGAATGAGGAAGTTCTGATTACAGTGGGAGAATGCTGTTGTAAACAATTGTGGAAAGAATAAATAATATGGATAGCAATTTACTCACCGACTTGGATTGTGATCCAATAAATTGTGGATTGGATAAGTAGCAATTTATTGTGATATTCCAACTGGTTCACTACCTTGCTTCAGAGAATAATGGAAGGCTATAGGATGAATGGGATACTAAAAATATATGGACGACATCAAGGAAGTAAGACAATATAAATAAGTAATGAGGTATGTTCTTTGTTGGAACGAAACAAGTAGCAAACTCACCGACCTGAGAGTTGACGAGAAGAGAAGATAAGTGACCATGATGGCGGACGTGAAGACTGACAGAACGATGAAGTAACAACATGAATATTGTGTACCAACGCTGAGAATTAAACGACGATAATAACAACATTTGCACAAGCCAGCCATCGTCATTACGGTGTACGGAAAACACGTTATACGTTATGCAGACGTAGAGATACCACGCTTCGCTCCATATGAGACATACGGAACAGGGATACTCGAAAAGTCAGTAACAGCCACTAAGCCGAACGAAACCACTTATACGCTCCAAAATGTGGAAGTTTTTAGCAGCGTGCACAGAAAGTAAATAAGGCGACGTACTTCTCTTACTCTAAACTGTAAAGTATTTAGTCCACTCCCATCTCTGAAACGTTTATTGAGTTGGTATGTAAGCGACAGAGAGAGAGAGAGAGAGAGAGAGAGAGAGAGAGAGAGAGAGAGAGAGAGAGAGAGAGAGAGAGAGAGAGAGAGAGAGAGAGAGAGAGAGAGAGGCAGATTTTTAGGCACACTGCAATTTTTCTGTAAAACACATTTGCTATGTGCTCTAAAATGTTCAACTGTTGTATTCCAACACGTACATACAACACACCAATATCTGTACAAGTGTATGTATGCATTTACATAGATGCTTATTTACATACTTAACTGTAGATACTTGTTTCAGAGTCTAAGAATGCTGCAATCACATGGAAAACGCTATTACGCCTACTTAGTAGGAAAAACAGTCAATGATGTGTGCTGTTCGTATTTTGGAACTGAATCGAAGTAAACTTGTAATCTTCTACATTCACTAATTTCTGAAGTAACCACTTTCTCGTCAACTTGTACTTGTGTATCGCGCCATATTTTAAATATCGATTCATATATGGATCTCTCACTATCGCACCAACATTACAGCCATCCACCCAGACTATCTGAGTGGATGCACAGCATAGGCCTACTTTATCTATTGACCTAGCCTGAATATCGCACCACACATTGCAGTATTGACCCAACCTCGGCTTAGATTTATAGTATTATAGTACAGATGAAATAGTAAGACATGTAACAGTTCGCACAGATTGTAGTGGGGGCAGGGGGATGAAGTGCAGGATGTGGGGGTGTGAGGCGACCAACTGTGACACATCAGCAACCGCTGCATCATGCATCTGTTCTGAACACAAATAGTTTGTCCGAAAACAACGCATCAAAGTTACGCATGTGCAATGAGATCTTTTGACACAGCGCAACCAGACACCCGTTTCACGTCTAATTATTTTAGCTGTTCTGATCTCGTACTGATCTTAGACTAACGTGGCCACAGTATCGACCGGCTCTCAGATCAATGTAAATGCGCCACTGATTGTAGCTGTCGATCGGCCTCGCATCTGTGGCTGTCGCTAGCGCCACGTATATTTTAGGGATCGATTCAAACAAACAGAAAATCACACCATAGATTGTAGCTACCGAACCAGTTTCTATCGATCGGTCATTATCATCGGTTAACACACCATCTTTATCCGTACACGATGTAATCAGACATGTATGTATTCATATACGCCTACATACTAAATGTTAATGACGTTAAGTATCTTCGGGTTTAGTATGCACTTTAGTAGCTCTAGGTACAAGTAGTTCATCGTTTCAATTACTAACAGAAATTAAATTGTATAAAATGACCACAAAGCACTGATACGACTATTTATGAGGTAACAGATTAAATTACCTATACTGGAGATTAAATTACCTATACTGGAGATTAAATTACATATTTACAGATAGTACAGAAAAAACGTATAGGCCTATTATATTATAATGATCCAAGTTTAAAATCAATAGTTGTCTTGTTTGTTCATCATCTTCTTTCACTGCACTACACTTTATATAATATTGAAAACTTTCTCAAGTGAAACTTACTTGTCTGTTTTATATGTAGAACGCGTTTCGGCGTCGTGTTCTCCTTCTTCAGCTTTGCGTCAGACTGCCAGTACCTAGTAACGTTTGTTGGTTGGAAGGTATAGTGGGGGTGGTGGTGTATAGAGGAAGGGGATTGGCGCGGGGATCCGAATTATTGTTTGTTTTGTGTATAACTGTGTCGAAAAAGTGTATGTGATTTATATTGCAATTGGTCGTTTAGTATGTTGTTTGGCTGTGTTGTGTGGTGTTTGAATATTTCATACTGTTCAGCTGTGTTGAGTTTTCACCCTTTGGGTAAGACTCAACACAGCTGAACAGTATGAAATATACAAACACCACACAACACAACCAAACAACATACTAAACGACCAATTGCAATATAAATCACATACACTTTTCGACACAGTTAAAATCAATGTTTGCTTGTACAGTTCTACGACACATTACATTTACTGTGACTCACTTTGCCAACAGAAAATTCCTACAGCTTTTCTAACTTTATTAATGTCCGTCCCGTACATCTTCAGTAGACTTACTAGGAAGCAGCGGGGGAAGTTTACAATTGTACGGCTACCAAGCAATCCTTATTTGTCATGAGTGATCAAGAAACTAATCAATTCCTTGATTGACGGTTAACAGTGTCAGACTCGACGCCCCCAGAGTTCAACTGAGATGTAAAGTCAAAGCTTTACATCTGTTTGTGAAACTAGGAAACGCATACAATCCACAGACAGTTGAAGTTCATGAGTAGTCATGACGTTAACTGCTGTTTAGGTAAACCTTATCTTATGTTTTATTAATCAATACCAATGAATTACTGATTTGACAAAACATAATGTAGAACCTCTAAATTATAAAAAGGAAACAAGCACGGCTGATACACACTCAGTCATTTTAAGTCTCGATAACAGAAATGCCGTTGTATTGGAACTCAGAAGATGGCGAACGTAGGGGTAACGAGAAGCTTCGTGGATAATAGAAGTAACAGCACGAGGTCCAGTACAGTAAGAAAGTCGTGTCGGAAATCTTTAGGTTGACGCTAAATAATTTCGATAAGACTTTGTTACCTGCTACACTTCTTAATCACTGTAGCTGTAGGGAATAACGCGATTAACCATAGACAGATTCATTTTATGAAATTACGAATGTTTTGCTCGCATATTGCATTCATTTACAAAATATGTGTTGGTTATTCATATTCCCTTCATGTTTTGTGAAACATTTTGGGTTCTGAGAGCCTTAGAAGGTACAAGTTAATAACATAAAAGAACAGCACCGAGAATCTGGAATCTGTATCTGGAATACATTTTGAAGGATGCCATTAATTTTAGGTAGGCTATTCCTGGTAATATTCTGATGTTTGGAATGCAGATCAACTTAATAACAAGAATTATGGCGGTTTACGTTGAAAGATTGCGCTCCCACGCGACTAGATCCTTAAAACTGCCTCAGGAAGAATGGTTTATCGATTCTTACTAATCAGGAATCCATCAAGAATCAAGAATGTTATTAGAAGTATATAAATGTTGTGTAGACATTAAGTAACTTGGTATTGTAAACTGAATAAATCTATTAACCCCAAAAGCAACATATTGAAGACAGCGCACACTTCCTCTAATTTTAAAGTCATTGTACTGGTATCCGCGTCACAATTATTATAATTAAATTATTTTACCTTAATCCGTCACTGTGACCGCTTGGTTCCTGTCTTCTTACGCGTTTCGGATTAAACTTAATCCATCATCAGAGTAAAAAATCCGTCAGTTATGACTTCGTTAAAACATTAAAAGGAGACACTAAAGTACATCTATGTATATATTATACAAACACAGCGACGTACGCGGATGTGAGTGCGCACTCGACACCGGTTGAAGACGTACTGCACAGTTTATTTGTGTTATCATGTTATCTATTGTTGTGTTGGGACGTGCACTCTATGGTTATGTTGTCTATAATCTTATCATATAATGTATGTGATTTAAATGCCAACTGTTCGTTTAGTATATTATTAGGATTATTTCTGAAGGCCCGGTAAATCTCAAACTCTTCTACTGCATCCATATATCTACCCTTTTTGCAAATATGTAAGGGTTTGCAATTTGCCTCAAAATTTGTGTAATTATGATTTAATGAAGCAAGATGTTTAGCGTAATTTGATTTATTCATATTTGAAATGCTCGTGGGTAAGTGTTCTTTATATCTTTCGAAAAAACCTCTGCCTGTCTGACCAATGTAATGCATGTCGCAGTCATCACATATCATCTTGTATACACCCGTTCTTTTTTCAATTGATGTTCGTGTGGCGTTATTTAACATTTTTTCGATAAGAAGTACAAACCGACACAACACGTTTCCAGTGGACATTCGCAAGACACGGGCAGACCTGCAGAGATACAAGAAGAAAGTAGGAGACAGTCACATTCGTTAATTGAAACAAACTTGGAACAGTGAGAGTATTAATATTTTAGTTAAGTAGCTGAAGAATTTCTCTCAAATATGAAGAATTGACTAAGTTAGAATTTCTGATGATGAATATCTGATGAAAGCATATAATTTTAAATGTTTCATGTTTATATAAATATGACGCCATTACTTCATTACTACGATAATGAAAGAGCACCATTTCACACCGACAGGTATAAACCTAACATGGCCTAAATTCTCATACTCACAATGGATTCATTTGTTGAAGTTTCAAATGGTTTCTCTTTTACTGTCTCACAACTGCTCTATTTCAAACTTCCAAGTGTAACTCGTATTAAGATGTAGGGAAAGAAATAAATTTTAGAATATTACTTTGAACCTTCAACAGTTTTTTTAGGCTACTATTAGTAAGGCCAATTTTTAATCTTATTCAAAGTTACATTTTATTTTAAAATATATCGAACTGATTACTGTTTTTTTTATTAGTGTCACATGAGTAAAAAACAAATTAATGTGTAAAATAATTTTGTCATCATTAAATATTTTTAAGGATTACCTCATAACAATTGTTATTTGTTAATTGTCTTTTCTATAATTTAGTGAAAAATAATTATTTTGGGTTTTAATTAACAAACTTTTTTTTATAAAACAAGCGCAATATATTAGTTATAGTTAACAATGTACGCCATCATAAGGTACATATATTTTTTTAATAACGCAATAATTAAAACCTTTATTAACTAGAATAATATTTAAATCTGTAGTTTATAAAAAAATAATCAAGCGTAGAAAATTATTAAACAAAAATGAATCCATCATTTCATTTATTAAAACTTTTTATTTTTATGTAGGGTTTTCATTTTATTAATTAAACAACTGGTTAGTTGGAATATGTCAGCTAAACACCCTCCTTTCTACTTTGCGCGGTGTTTGATTTCCACAAAGAGACTTATTTGGTTTCAAACCTAAATCGAGTAATAATTTATGTCAATTAGACTAGGTATTAGTGTTCATTCTTGTAATGGTAAGTACATTTAGTATATTATGTTTATTTAATATAGGCCTTTTATTTATTAGCATTACATTATTACAAACCCAACTATTATTACGTAGCTAATTGATTTCAATGTTGATACGTGACCCACAGTAGATACAATATTTTTGAACCCTATGAAAGACATCCTCTTTTAAGCTATGAGTTCCCCTCCCACACAGATGCATCAAAAAGACATAGGCTCTATAGATAGACAGATCTATATAAACAGTTGTAAATTCTTATTCCGTTTTGTCAAACACAATTCTTATTATGTTTATCAAATAACAGACTGCAATATTTAAATTAATTTAACCAGAATAAATACTTCAATTTGAAAAGCTGAGTTCGCCCTAAACTTAAATTAAATAATTTGTTACATCTCAAATTTAAATATTACAGAATACTGTTAAAATACCAATATCAAAAGAAATGCTTATAATTCTTTCTTGAATTGAATTTTCATACAAATTAAGGAAGAAATTTAGTCCTAATATAATAAATAGGGAGCCCCTAACTTACAAAGTAATAACTTGTTCACATTTTATGAGTATAAAGCTGGATATTTAAATCTGCCTCGTTTAATCTCCATATACGCGTAAAATGTAGTTTCTAGCCACATCCTCTGTGAAAATAAGTTGCTTATTTTTATTGCTTACCTCTAACAGTCATGGTTTAGCTGCTTGGTGGAGTGGTTACAGCCTCAGCTTCCAAACCGGGGATCTGTGGTCAAATCCTACAATCGTCTGAAATTCTGAAAATTCGTAAATCCACATCCAACTATCCAATCCTTCCACTCAGCATACCTTTTCATATAGGCCTACCAACAACGCGGCAGACTAAAGAAAAGTTACTTCACAAAAACATTAACCTAGTAAATTTTATCAAGTTTTTGAAATTCAAGTTATAAGTTAATAGGTGTAACGTAGACATTAGTATTAGTATCACCTGCTTGTTTACCCAATATAGAAAATGGCAGTTGTGTAGGCAACGTTCGAAAAATAATCTAATTCTGCATGACAAAATTATAATGTCCACAATGTGCAAATGGACTATTGAAGTCGGTTTGTAAAAGAGATTATCGATTTCACTAGAAACAAAAAAGAAAGCGGACGTAGAAGACTGGTAGAGTAGAAGGATGAAGGAGACAGTTGCCGAGCAATGACGTGTCATACAACGTGATGTGTGATTAGTTAGTTGTTAATACTGTGTCTGGAAGCACATATCTGAGGCATAACTGATTGCTGTTAGACTACTAATTCAGGAAGTGCGCTATTAAACGAAATGAACCAACGTATTGAAATTAGTAAAGTAGTAAAGACACGATCAACAAAACTTGCTTAAGTATAGGTCTACTTCTGTAAAGAAAGTTCAAAGAAACAAATGAGTCGCTCAGAGTCAGCCCAGACTGCCGTCTTTATCAGCTGAGAATTTCCCTAGTTGATCTAATGACAATATCGCTAGAAAGCGGTGCATTTACATTTAAATCACTAACACCACCACCACCACCATTAATATCATCAGCAGCACACCATCAACAACAGCACCATCAGTATCATCACCGTCGCCGTCGTTATCATCATCATTATCACCATAATCTTAGTAATTACAATCAAAAACACAACTCTTTCCGCTATCATCGTCAGTAGCATATCTCGGGAGGGGCGAAGTATGTTGTGTTATTGAAGCCTTCTGCTTCAAGAAAAATGTAGGCTACCACTTTAAAGTACTGAGAATTGTTCTCAAAACAAAGAAGTCTTCAGAGATAATAAATGAAGCAATGACATCTTAACAAATACGGAAGTGAGACGTGGTCGGAAACAGACCGGGAAGATGATAGGAATCCCGCAATGATTTTTTAAATTTATTTTCAACTGTAAAGTTTTCGAAATAGATTCCATGTTTATGTTTCAGACTGACGACCGACGTCATGACTTTGGTAATTACCCCTCGTCTTAGCCGACGTCAAGGTCAGCCACAGAACATTACCATCGCTACGTATACTCTTTGCTACTAATGACTCTCATCTAGTCCCACGTTTAAGCCTTTCATTGAGTCGCCGATATTTCTTCAATCTACACAATATATTGAATTCCAGCCTCACTTCTAAACAGGTAAGGCATTATATCTTAGTTTACATAACAGTCCCAGATATAAACGAGACGGTAAACATGCAGAATCTGAAGGCATTTATTTTAAGACTTGAACGACGTATGTGAGAATGATGCTAATCCCTCCCACCCCCTCCAATCAGTGACTGTCATTCGTCTGCTCGTCCTCTCCTCCTCTTGCCTTCTAACCCACATGTGTTTAATTAAGACTTGACATTAATCTTTATTTGTTTACTTGCTTCTAATTACAACAAAGGTATCCGTAGAACAATCTCAGTGGCGTTATCAGTCAGTTGGTGTTGTTAACACCTCATTAACAAAACAATTCTGTCCCACTACTGCTTGCCATCTGCCGCGCTGATCAGTCTGCACTGTTTATTTGCAAATTATTTACCAGACTTAATCAGCTGAATAATTTGTTAACGGAGTCACGAACATTTAGCTCCTCTATAGCAGCACTCATTTAACAGTAAACCCACACATCAACTGCTACCATTACAAGAACAAAATCTACTACTACTACTACTACTACTACTACCACTAATAATAATAATAATAATAATAATAATGTCTACATCAATGCCTAATTACCATTACCAACATGATTGGGGGTAAAATATTGTTATTGGTAAAATAGAAACACATAGGCTATCATGGTAGCTAACAATTAGTTCAGATCCTGTGATTGGAAATAAAGCTCACTAAAAGACTACATAGGCCTATTTTGCTTTTTATCTGTTGTCTTCTAGCTCTTTTTCCTATCGGTTACTCGTTTTATTTCTTTCTGCACGTTTTCAAAATGCCAATCAAGAATCAGGTTATGTTTGAAAACAGATATTCTGTAAACGTTAGTAGCCTATTAAGATATGAATCCTGTAAATTATAAAATTATCAACGTCTCACTAAGTAGAAATTAAGTCTGCTGCGCATTAAAAAATCCCAAACTCAGGATAGCCTAGACTTAACCGCCTGCCTGCTGCGAGAAACGCGCTGCTGAATCAGGCCTACACCACTCGTCTGCATGCTGGTGATATGTCTCTGTAAAAGTAGCCTATTCTGTCCTTGTAGCCTGTTCTTGCAAGGCCCGGCCTTAAAGGTAGTCATTCATCTAGTTAAAACCAACAACGTTAAATTCAGGCGTTAGGTCTGTAGGCCTACTATTAATTTAAGCTGATGTGGTCACCTTTATTAAATTAAAAACTTAGAATGGGCTGGACACATTATACGTGCTTGTGAAATCAGAGTTATTAATTAGATATTTCATGCAAAGCCATAAGATAAAAGGAAAGTTGGAAGGCAAAAACTGAGATGGGTCAGGAAGTCAGTAGGCCTACTCTTGGAATTAGAAACTGGAAGAATATTCTGAAGAAGGCCAGGGCTCACAAAGGGCTGTCGAGCCAATGATGGTAATGATTAATTTAAGCTGGCCGTAGTTAAAAATTGTATAAAATGTAACTAACATTTTACTACGTTGAGGTAGCCTAATAGAGTATAAAAAAATAGGCTACCTCTACCTCTCGCAAAAATCGTATCGTAAAATTGTGATGTGTTCTGTTTTATAGGATAATCATCCTAACATCATAATTTGTCTTTGTCGCAAATGGTATAATTACGTGTGGTCCCGTCCGTTTCAAATTATGAACCGCTGATGCGTGGACGCACTCAAAAATAGATTATTGCTACGTAATCGGCAAGCTCACGCGTGCAAACCGCACGAACGTTAGTTGAATTCAGAGTCAGCGCGTTTAAATGGTTTAGGGTGACCTTTAAACCGTAACCTTTAAACCGTTACGTTTACTTTAACGTAACTTTTAAGCCAAAGGATGTTATGATAAAGTTTAGAGATGATCAAAGATTTCTGAATGAGTAAAGATTCTGAAAAGTGATAGAAAAAAACGTTGATAAATCTAAAGCTTCTGATAAGGGAACGAAATCTTCAGGCAATTTAAAATTTTAAAGTTGCAACAAAATGTGATGCTGCGGAAGATACCGTATTGAAATGTTGTTGCATCTGATGAAGGGCGTCGTAGGCATCAGGTTTATTGTAGTCAGTAGATTAGAAAATTTTCATTAAAATTTTAATTTTTCTACTAAACAATTATAATTTGTTCATATTGCGACAAGATGCGAACGGGAGGACAATGAAGCGTAAATATTGTTCGTGTTTACTATAGGGCTAAATTACCTAAGCCACTTAACTGTTTGAATACTGTAAACATTTCCAAGCTGGACGTTAACAACACTCAGTAAATAAAATATTCTGCCGAACAGACGGTTTACATCCAATAACACAACCAAACAGTGCTCGCATGTACAGTCTAAGGGTGTAAAAGCCTAGTAATTGCTGTGGTTATACTAGTTACTACATTAGCCCATAAACTATACAGTTACTAGTAGTCTTTTAAAGTTATAAGTTAAAATAGTCGATAAGTTATAGACTTCATTGTCTGTGTTGTCATCGCTATTATCGACATTTTTTACTGGCCATTAGTGGTTAACTATAAATGTATTTACGTATTAAAAGTGTGATAGATTCTGAAAGTTCATCGGAATTCACTCACGTCTTCAAGCGAAACATTACACACTGAGAGTTCAGTCTTAAATACAAAAAAAAAAATATATATATAATTATTTACAGTCGCTAAACTACGGCTTTAAAGCGCCCAAGCGGCTAAGATGAAATACCTGAGAGAAGAATGGAAGGGGAGGGCCATGAGACTGACGAAATATGAAGTGCAGGTATAAAATCAGTAGGAGCTGAAGGCCTACTTGAAAATGAATTGCCAAAACGTTTTGGTCATCTAGGAAGTTCATATGACTGAAGACCGAATATTGATAATCTATAAAAGTAGGAAACAAAGTCCGTTGTAGGTCTAGGACGACCTGGAACGATGACGAACTTAAAACGTGGATGTGCGGATGAAAGGACTAAAATCTCGGAGGACGGAATGCACTGAAAATTACAATAAGCGTAGTATAACGTTAAGAAGTTTTAACAATCACTATACTTTATAGATCTATGTTATTGTTTGTAAGGTATGTAGGCCTACATTTACACGCAGATAGTATGTGGAATGTTTTGTTATATTTTACGAAATTTGCGTTTTAGACAACTAGGATATATTTTAGTTATATTAATGTATCTGTACATGTATGCACCAGTAATTTGATATAAAAATCACGTAGGCTATTATATCTAAATAATGTACAAAGTGTCATTAGATGTTTAGAAGAAATTAAGTAGATATCAGGGAGAAAATTGCCTGAGAAAGTTAAGTGATAATTTTTTTAATTGTAACAGAATTAGAACTTGACTAGAGGATAATAGAATATAAGTTTTTACACATAGAAATCTAAATTTGTACCGCATGTGGCAGGATTGTAGAATAAATAAATAGACAGAATACTGTCTATTAGAATAAATAAAAATACGGACAGAAGAGAATAATTCAGAAATGCTTTATGTGAATTGGTTGAAACAAACTAGGAGTAGGCCTAACTAGTGAAATCATCTTCTCGGTGGGGGTCGTTTAAGAACTTCAAAACCGCTTCTAAACTGTTATCCGAAACAACGTAGAAGGAATAAGAGAATCACCATAGGCCTAACTCTTGCTGGAAAACCAACATGTTCGTATGAAATATGTTGTCATCGTAGATGATGAAGATGATAAAATATCCACGGCCAGTAAAGCTTAAATATGAAAAAAAAACATTAGAATGAAGGCATTACAGAAACTGTTTATGTTCATTACGTAATAATACGATTTTAATATTATATAACCAAAAAGTCTTAATTTTTCCTGTGTTTGTAATATAGGCCTACTATGGTATTTAATTGGCTTATGTAATCGTATTTGACTTTCATAAGTAAGTTATACAATCCACAGCTTATAGATAATCGGTTTTGCGAAAGCTCTAAATGGGCTTTAAACCTAATACGCCAGTGTTTTGTGAAGCTAACAGTAGCTTAGTGTTTTCTGGACACACGATAATGCCGGCATGTCATGTAGGTTCTTTCAGCTTAGTAGACCTATCACTGGTGTTATTGTTACCATGCTATTGGCGTTGTACTCAGGATGAAGCCTACTTTTTATAAGACGTCAAGATTTCGTAAGCGTCTCCTTGCCTGCTAATTTATTATAGACGTACTTATTATTTATTATAATTTTATCTTTGTAAACAAACAATCACAATAAACTCTATAACATGTATAGTTAGGCTATATATTGTAAGTGCAACAAGTGCTGGCTAGAATTAGACATTCAAGGAAGAAACTGTCGAACCAGCAGCTGTACCGACTGTAAGGCTCCATTCTTCTCTTGTATTGTAACAAGTTTAATGCTTACAGACGTCTATCTGCGTATTAGAAACAAATATATTTTAACTGCTTTCTTAATTAACCGCCGTCGCTTGAGTGTGTTTATTGAAAAGAATATTAGCCCTACATTAGGCTACCTACAAGCACGATCATTCCATTTCCTGAATTTCACAGCTCACACAACAGGAAAAATCAGTTTCTTTGCGATCAACACGAATTACCGCGATGAATGTTTATCCGTTGACATTATCATCTTATCCTTCTTTGCAGTTCTATCGTTTATTAAATTATTTGTCATCATCTTGAGATGATCACAAATTTAACTCCGGCGGGCAATAAAACAACACCTTAAAATTATCAAATTTATTTTCTTATCAAAAATTACATCAAAGTGTTATGCCTATGAGGCAGATCTCTACTGTCTGCGTTTGTTGAATGTAAACGCAGATCTCACCGTTATTTAATTCTGAGGTAAATGCTCAATTTACCCCAATATTAATTTTTGGTAGGCCTATATAGGCTATTTATGCGCTATGCCTATACTTCCATAAATGGGTTAATTTTTGTTTTCTTTGGAGGCAAGGATTTATAATTCTTGCTTGACACGTGACATTGTGGCAGACATTGTATGTCACTTAGTCGCTTACAAGTAAAATTCAGGTACGAGGATGCGATAAATCAGGCAAAGCTTACAGAGCCTTTTAAAATTCTGTATTTAAACGTTCTTCTTGTATTTGGTGTTATACCTGCAGTTATTTATAAAATTAATTTATAGGCCTAAACTCACATTCTAGATTTTTCTGTTTATATATACACATGTTCACTTAGTTGAAGCTTCGATTTTTTTCTTGACCCCGTATGCGATGAGTAGTCGAGAACTATAGTAGCCTACTCGGTTAGCTGAAACTGGAGTTGGGCAGAGAAGTAAGATGTTCCTTTATCTACTCCTGTTATTAGGCCCATATCCGCGTATTTCGTGCCAGTTTGTGTATTAGCATTAATTGAACATAGGCTATTAGGATATAAATCCAGCGAAAACAATTACCGCGAAGAATATTTATCCGCTGACATTATCATCCTAACCGTCTTTGCAGTTCTATCGTTCATTAAATTATTTGTCATCTTCTTGAGATGATCGCAAATTTGACTACGGTGGGCGAACAAAACAACGCCTTAAAATTATTAAATTCATTTTCTTATCAAAAATTACATCAAAGTGTCGTTTGCGCTAACTAGAAGCCTTACTTACACTCTTCATACGGGCCTACAGATTAATCCTACTGAAGAGTAGGCTACATTAGCCTGTAGTGGACACTTTTCCATAGATTCTTAGAATGTCTACGTAAAGCAGGGTTCAGATTGCTTGGAAACGTATTAAGCGATAATAGGCTGTTACTTGTTTGGTCAGCCTTATCCAACTAGTCTAATAGGATATAGGCATATTGTATGAACACACTAAATTGTAATGTAGCCTATTTAACAATACATCCGTACAGGCCTATGCAAGCATTTGGGGTTATTAATTTTTCTTTGAATCACATTCTATTTATTCAAAGATAGTAAGTTTAGCCTATTGTTTTAATTTGGTTGGTGATTTTTAAACAAAGAAAACCTATAAGGTAGTAAGCTACTGTATTTATGTGTATGTAACATACAGAATAGCTATTTCATAGTAATTTTTGTGTATAATTGACTATTTACCGATCAAAAATTATTCTTGAATGCAAAATAAATAAATAGACATGTTTAGCCTGTCTCTTAAACATTTTTTATTGTTCATAATATGAAACGTTGTGTATAGTCTACCTACTACATAATCCTAAAGGAAACAACACTGTAACTGCTTAAAGTAGGCCTATAGGGAAACAAATATTTGTATTCTTTTATCAATATTTTTTTTGTTACATTTTTCATAGTATAAAACATCTTATGGCTGTAGGCAACTCATTTCTGTAATTCCAGCAATTGAAAACAGCCACCACAGGCCTAAAGCATGAGAAAGTTAATTGTCTTACATTTGAGACAATCGGTAAATAATAGGCTAAACGTTTTATTAATAGAAAGTAGTCCGTGTACAGTTATTAGGAAAATAATTTATTTATTAATTTGTTACTTAGGTCTACATAGTCAATTATTTTTAAAATATAGGCCTACCGGTAGACTATTTAAAAAGTTAATAATATTAGTGATTACAAATAACTTATGAGGTATAATTTTATAAGCCTCTTTAGGTGACAAAATACTTTGAAAGTAGGCCTAGGAAAAAATAGTTTTACCGGCACTACAAGATTAGGTAAAAAACAAAATTTCCTGCGGTTTTCAGTGTATTGCTTGGCCGAAAGGAAATGTAAAAGTATAGCAATTTAGGAATCCCAATTGTTACTTAAAAATTAATTGAGGTTCCTCTTAATATTATGCAGATTATTGTTAATATTAAAAGTAAACAAAACTATACTAATTTGACTGTTATAACTGTTACTATGCCTACGTTAAGGAATGTTTAATCATTTTTATAATTAATTTGATATGTTGTTAATATTCTTCCCACGGAAACTAACTAAATTGTTTCCAATATTATTGTTATTTGAATTCTTGATAACGATATTATTATTATTATTATTTTGAGCAATTTAATAATACAAGTAGGACCTATTCACTCTTACACTGTTAAAAAACTATTCATTTTAAAATATAGGCCTATAACATAGTTTTGATAGGTTAATATTAGTTATCAGCAGTCAGTGGATGTATAAATTAAAAAAAAAAAAACCTAAGAAAAACCTTATTTAAATATATAAAAATATTTGCAAAATTGTTTTTTGAAGATTAAGAATATGTTTTTTATGTGAATAGGCTAATAGTGTTTATTTACAAGAAACAGATAATAACAAAACGTTAATTGTAGCCCTATTGGATAAGTTGTAGGAATTTGCAATGCTATTTTGAATTTTTTTAATGGACGAAGCATAAAAATTCCATCACGAGATGTTAGGATAAACATAAAATATATAAGTTCATTCATAGTAAAATTAAATATAGAATTCTAAGAATCTATGAATGTATGAATCTATAGGACAGGCTACAGCTTTCTTTTGCAGTCTATAAAAATTCGAGACATACTGTTTTTGCTAACATTACGGGTTACATCTAGCAACTAACTTTTACTACATTTACATATGGCTATAGTAGTGACTTACCGGGCGAATTTGTGTGTCCGATGACGGCAGAACTTGGAGGCGCCGGCGCCGGAGTCATTGCGGCCGCTATAGAGTTCATGTTGTGCGGTAAAAACGCGGCAGCTACCGCGGCTTGGGCATTGAAATACGCCATTCTGCTGGCGTTCACCGCGGCCATCGACATCTGATGATGATGGTGTAACCTGTCCGTCGGGAAACATCCTGGATGGCCGTGCGGCGTTATAGCTGATACTCCTGCGGTGGGACTACGGTGGTGGCTGCCCGCACTCGACTCGGACAAGCCAAGAAGTTCTTGTATCGCGAACGGCGACCTTTGCGGCATCGTCGAACTCGATCGGTACTTACTGAAGTCACTGGTATTGTTGTTATTATTAACTAAGGGTTGTTTTTCCACACTGGGGGCGACCACCCGGATTGTCTGTTGCTGTTCGCTTTCTATCTCACCATTCATAATAAACAGTACATTTATAATACTAATAATATTATGTTTTATTTTTTAAAGATGAATAAATTTTGTTTAACGTACAATTTACAGTGCATTGTACCAGTTAAAATTATCAACATTTTTGTTGACGTTATTACTATTGCTAATACTACATCTAACAGAGTTATTATTTTTAGTAAACGTTAAGAAAATAATTATATTCAATACATATATTATCAAAGTATCGCGAACTAAATTTATATCAATCAGCATATTTTCACTACAGTATTGCATTGCATGGGTAAAAAATGTTTATCGTTTTGCCGCACACTTTAATCAAACTACAAAAAATCACGGCCGGTGATTATAATCACTGAGTTTTCGTTGGATGTGTCACACTTTGCCGAAACGAAGACGTCGACGATGAGCAGAGTTTAGCGAGATACTGTTTGCAAAACAAAACATATCTTATACCGTACGGAAAAGTTCGTTGTACATTTAGTTGGTGCGCACGAAACCCGATACAGCACTGGACATTCGTTGATACAGTAATGAGTGAATTAATATTTGTCACACTGAGTGTCGACTAGGCCAATTCAAAGCGGGACAGACAGGTCTATTTCAGAGGAAGTGCGAACCCAAACTGACTGCTAGGCGTGTTAGGGGTGGAACCCACCACTGAGGAACCTCCCCGCGATACCCCTACTATTGAAACGTACAATGTCCGACCTTACTTTATGATTGGCGGATTTTTTCACGTCCCCCACTTCAGCCTTACCGCTGTAATGTGTTACTTCAAGAGGGGAGCGCAGTATAGCAGCATTCTCCTCAATTGAGATGTCTTTTAGGAGGATGTTTTTACAATTCAATGTTTATCCCCTCTCAACTTCATATGTATATCTATATATATAATCTAACACCCACAGTACTTTTGTATAACGCCTCCTTTTAATTTAGCGTAATCTACTGAAATTTTTTTCTTCTTTTTATCCGGGTAACCCTTTTTTAAAATTAACATTGAGTTATGCTCATCTGTGTTTAAACATACAGGTCTAGTACTGAAATCGCTGATCCGACAGGCGCGCGTGCGCTCACACACGAATACATACATACAGTCCCTCCATCAGTAGGCCTACATGGCATGTTAATAGCAAACTTGTTTAGCCATTATGTTCTACGTACCATCTTACTGTCAAGCCTACTAGCTCATCATTAACTTCTGTGTTACATAAATATCAAAATTATAGTATATTATATGCGTACATGTTATAGGCCTATAACTCGTTCATTTTTTGAAAATTACGATATGGCTAATCCATTTTTAACGCACTTTTTACAAACAATTAGGTAAGTTTATAAGCCTAGACTTTTTGTTTTGAATTATTAAAATATTAAAATAGTTTTATGAATTATTTGTAGCCTACATCACTATATTTTTAATTGCACTAAAATTATAAAATATTTCATTTTACTAGGCTTACCTTCGATTTCACTTTTCATTATACGAAACTGTAGGCTATTATTATTTAAAATGTGTTAGCCTTTATTATTTGTTGTTTAGGATCAATTGAATATAGCCTATGTGTATTTTATATAATAGAAAGACTTTACGCTAGAAAAATTGAGAAATCTTTCGACCAGTTAATTCAAAACATTTTCTTCACACTCTAGTAAGCAGCCTATTTCTCGTGAGCCTTGGTCTACAGTAGTACGAGTATTCTAGTAGACAAGCTAGTGAAGGGTGTAGGAGGACTATTGATTTGAATCATTACTAAGCCTTCCTTATAAAATAGATTTTCAACTCAGTTCTAAATCTCACTATATTCGCAGGTGAGGCGTATTGTGTTTAGCATAAATGTTAGCCTACCCATTTTTACTTCCATATTTCCTTAAGGAATGGAAGTATGGTGATGGCAAAAAAAATCGTGTTCGAGATTATTGCAGATTCTGATTCTACTACACTCAAAACATGAAAAAAAGTCGTTTTCCGAAAAGTGTCTGTGTGTGTGTCTGTGTGTCTGTGTGTCTGTGTGTCTGTAGATTTTTTTTCTATGGCAAACGATAACTGCCGCAAATTCAAACAGAATCAAATAATTTTTTGCATACAGCCCTGATTTGTAGAGGACTCGCGACCTATTGTTTTTGGTGAAGATCGGTTGATGGAAAGGGGTAGTTTACCTGCAACGGTTTTTTTTTTATCAAGGGAAATTTTTTTTTTTGGCAAACGATAACAGCCGCAAATTCAAACAGAATCAAATAATGTTTCGTATACAGCCCTGAATTGTAGAGTTCTCAAGACCTTTTGTTTTTGGTGAAGATCGGTTAAGGGAAAGGGGTAGTTTACTTGTAACGTTTTATGTTTTAACAAGGGTATTTCTTATGGCAAACGATAACAGCCGCAAATTCAAACAGAATCAAAAGATTATTTGCATACAGCCCTAAATTATGGAGTTCTCAAGACCTATTGTTTTTTGTGAAGATCGGTTGAGGGAAAGGGGTAGTTTACCTGCAACGTTTTTTATCAAGCGTATTTTTTATGGCAAACGATAACTGCCGCAAATTCAAACAGAATCAAATAATTTTCTGCATACAGCCCTGATTTGTAGAGTACTCAAGATCTATTGTTTTTGGTGAAGATCGGTTGAGGGAAAGGGGTAGTTTACCTGCAACGTTTTTTATCAAGCGTATTTTTTATGGCAAACGATAACTGCCGCAAATTCAAACAGAATCAAATAATTTTTTGCATACAGCCCTGATTTGTAGAGTACTCGCGACCTATTGTTTTTGGTGAAGATCGGTTGAGGGGAAGGGGTCGTTTACCAGCAACGGTTTTTTTTATCAAGGGAAATTTTTTTTTTGGCAAACGATAACAGCCGCAAATTCAAACAGACTTAAATAATGTTTCGTATACAGCCCTGAATTGTAGAGTTGTCACGATCTATTGTTTTTGGTGAAGATCGGTTAAGGGAAAGGGGTAGTTTACCTGTAACGTTTTATGTTTTAACAAGGGTATTTCCTATGGCAAACGATAACAGCCGCAAATTCAAACAGAATCAAACGATTATTTGCATACAGCCCTAAATTGTAGAGTTCTCAAGACCTATTGTTTTTGGTGAAGATCGGTTGAGGGAAAGGGGTAGTTTACTTGCAACATTTTTTTAACAAGGGTATTTTCTATGGCAAACGATAACAGCCACAAATTCAAACAGAATCAAATAATGTTTTGCATACAGCCCTGATTTGTAGAGTAATCAAGACCTATTGTTTTTGGTGAAGATCTGTTAAGGGGAAGGGGTAGTTTACCTGCACCGTTTTTTTATCAAGCGTATTTTCTATGGCAAACGATAACAGCCGCAAATTCAAACAGAATCAAATAATTTTTTGCATACATCCCTGAATTGTAGAGGTCTCAAGGACTTTCGATTTTGGTGAAGATCGGTTAAGGGGAAGGGGTAGTTTACCTGCAACCTTTTACGTTTTAACAAGAGTAAAGTACTTGCAAATTTATTTAAACTTTTTGAAACAATGGTAATTGTTAAAAATAAAATAATTTTGTTGCCAGGCGATAAAATTAAAATTTTTTAATTTTAATGTAATATAATATTTTTCATTTAATACAGCAATAAAAAGGCAGGTAAGACACAAACACACAATTCACGTTATTTCTGGCCTCACTCATGTTTATTTTCTTACGTTTGCACGCTTTTTAAATGGAAAGTGCCGAAACCCACACCAACATAACGCGTGCAAGCCGAAAAAATGGACATCAATTTGCTTACTGGCGAAGCTAGTAGTTAATGAATGGATAGGCAAAAATCTTATCTTAAATTTTTTTTAAGGAATCACTAAAAGGACGGTGGGTCAAATCGGACGCTGAGGTAGAGTTGCTGTAACTGAATGGTTCCACAAACAGCCGTAAGAATTTTACTAGCAGGGAATCTACAGGTTAGCGCAACAGTGGAACTCATGTCTTAATGTTATTGGAGACTTCTTTTAAAATCGTTGAATAAAAAATGCTTTACAGCTCTATACGTGTGTCTATTGAACAATCCTTGTATTAGTCATACACAATAATACAACTGATTGAACTTCAAATTTTTAAACTTGATTAGTTTCTATATATATGTTTAATGTTACAAATAATTCAAATAACAATCTTGATCATCTGTTAGTTCAGCGGAATAACAGTGACACTTTTAATAACCGCATAAAATAAACACTTAGAAACAACACAGGCGCTTTAACTTAACTGTTTGGACCACAGAAGTGAGGCATGCCTCAACGCTCTATGTGTACAGCGCGGGACAATCCCCCCTCCCTACACTTCCCTATCACACCACTACATTGCTTACATACGATGTATACAAAAAACGCTGAGGCAAGTTCAGGTTGCCTCATTCGCTTTAAACGAACTATGCCGAATCTCACCTGTCACCATCTAGCGGTCGCTCAATAAAGCACGTTTCGGTTTAATAAATTTGACAGTCCCAGTAACAATGTATAATCTTTACGTTATGTAGTTCATACGTATTTATAATTTTTATTCTACAGAATTTGTTAGGGTAGGCATTGCCTCAATTGCCTCCATGTAACTTCGCCACTGATATATATGTGTACAACGTTATCGGCAACAAAGAAGTAGTTTTTGTTAAAATTCCTTCCAGGGATATTTGGCCGTAGTCCAATGTTTTCTACAAAACCAGACGTTTCGGCAATGCCATCGACTTCCATCATCAGTGAAAATCGAGTGCGATAACGTGAGGTGGTATACGTTAGTGACCACAGTACTGTGGTTAAGGCTGAAGCAGTAAGTAGAAAGAAGTAGTTTCTATGGTAATATTTCATTTCGAAAATGATTTTAAATATAAATCTTAGAATATGGAAGTCATGTATGGTTCTCCATACCGATATTTTAATTTTTGTATTAGGTCTAGGCCTAAGGGTTTCATCTCAAGATAACAAGATTTAAAAGAAACGATAAAGTTAGAGCTACATTAGGCGTAAACCTAATAGCCTAATGACTAAGAGCGAATGGTTGAAAGTGTGTGTATATCTATATGTGTGCGTACTTGTATGCTTGGGTACAGAGCACTCATGACTCGTGAGACAATTAGGCAGCCTATTCGTTTTATTGAGTTTAAGGATTCAGATGGTTGGACAAACAATTAACTTTTAATAAAATAGCGTAGAGTAGGTGCGCATATTGTTCTAAACATCTTACAGCGTGTCGTACAAGTCCAGGAAGACAAAGCAGACTTCAGACAACGCAATCAGTGCACGTCCCAGAACGTATGTATGGTGAACTGTGCAGATTACAAATTATAACGGAAACTGAAGGTGAGAAACCATAATGTTAAACGCCTATAAAAATTCACGTCACCACGGATAGAGTGTGAACGGACGTTCTGCGTGAGTGTGTGTGTGTGTTTTGAGCGGGAAGCACGTTCATCACTTTATAGTTTTCCAGCGAAATGAAATAAATATCTGTGCATACGGACATATACGGACTGTTATTCGTACACCCACGCACGCGCGCGCGCGCACACACACACACACACACACACGTACAGACGCACTCGCGCGCACGTTCGCTCGCTCGCGTGTGTCTGTACGCACGTAATCCTCTCTGTGATGGCAGTGTAGTTGTATGCGTGGACATAGGCCTATATGGACGAGACTATACTAAAGTATTACTTTGTATGCAGCATAGTCTACATCACAATCTAGCACGTTCATGCGCACACAATTACATCAGTTAAAAACCCTCTTTCGTTTAATGGGCTAAGCTGTGAGCTGAGTGCGTAAGTGTTGCACTTGCCAGTGGCCATTAGAGCTGTTGGAGTGTTTAAATGGTATTGGTGACTCAGACGCCCATGCAGCTCTAACTATGGTCTAGGTGCGTCTAACGGCTGGGTGAAAGTTGTCATTTCAAGACGAGTGTAAACTACCTGCAATACAATACAATACTACCTCTCAGAGTACAGACTGTAAAATCAGTAGTAGGCATAGTTTAAGTGGTGTAGGCCGACATATAAGAGCCTATACGCCTATGATGAGCGTAATTAATGCATATTGTCTTAGGATACGTAGAGTAAACAAAGGAAGGAATTACAGGTTTCCATACATAATTTCTGTTAGGCCTACACGAAAAATTTAGAAGGAAAATGTCACATTAAGAAAGTTTAGCTTCTGTAGGTCTATTTCGTATTTAATTCACTGCTCTACGCATGCCAAGACGCACGCTTTATTGTTGTCAGACATTATTAAGGAGGTAAAAATAATTCTGGCCAACAAAACATTTCTCTAGTGTTCGGCGAAATGAAAAAATCCAAATGCTAACATGAGCTAATAATGGCGTACTACCTTTTATAATGGTAATGAAGACGTAGGTTGTTATCTTTGTGTTCACATAGGCCTATTGTTCAGTCAGGGTTGAACATTTACAAAAAGTTTCAATTATTGTTGGTTAATAATTTCATAACCAGAATAAAAATTTTCAACGTTATAATTAAAAATTCCTTATAGCCTAAATAAAAAATATAAAAAACTAATTTATAAATTGTTAAAAATTTGCTACACAGTAGGCCTAGTGAAATAAAAAGAAATACAGAAGTCATTTAAAATAGCCTAAACATCTTTTAAGTTTCAATTTGTCTATTTTCCTTAAACGTTGTTTTCAAAAAATAGGAAGTAAAGTTGATGTAGACTTAATTATACTTCATCGATCGTCATTTAGACTAAGTGACGTTTTGCCCTAACCTGAGATTTATTTTTACTTAACACTTTGTTTCCTATTCTTAAAAGTTATTGTGGCGGTGTTCTATCCCGTTAGAATTGAAAAAATGTCAAAGAAGTGGAATGTAATGCTGCACAATCAAAGACGAAATTCGAAATGATTAAATGTGTAGCCATTAGGATTATTTAGTGTATTAGGTAGGCCTAAAATGTTACTGAGCAATGTGGACTAATTCGGTGCAGCTACATGATGCGGTGACATTACAACGCTAGACAATTAAATTCAAACAGAAATTTCAGTCGCTCGAATAGGCCTATCAGACGATTTCTGTCTATTCATTTCTCATAAGGGTAAAGTATGTAATAGGTGTTATGGCCGGTGCAAGCAACCACGGTCTCTCGAGGTTTCCCTCATCGTCCGAATTAACCAAATTCTGCTCACTAAAGATCGAAACCACAGACCGGGAATGCAGCCCAGAAAAATCGCCACTTTCCGTCCGCTGGACACATCCGGGAATGCGTCTGGAGCCCACTCCTCGAGCGAGGAGACTAACGGTCTTAGCCGGTACGTTGAGTGAGACCACGAATGGCCGCACAAAACGCAACGTTGCCCAGCTGGGGCCTCGTGGAGGCGCTGTTTCGGTACCCAAAAGCAGGAAGCGATGGGACCAGCCACCACACTCGTGTCGGGTACACGGGTACACTCGTAGCGCAGGTCACACACCGACGCAATCGCCGGCGCTCCCCTAGCGCTGGACGTACGCTTTATCCCGATTATCAGCACTGATACTGCCGAAAAACGGATAGCCCCGCGCCCCGTAAGGCAGTGTACGCCAGGGTGGGGTCTCGGAAGAAGTTGAGCCACCGGTAATCAGCGGTAAGGCACAACCATCCCGGGACTTTGCCGGAGCCCACATGGTGGGGCTCGGTCCGCAACGCGGTGTTTACCTGCACGGCTCTCTCCCACCATACAGGGGCGCGTCGCGTAACGACCTCTCTTACTAGGCTTCACCGCACGATGTTAATTAGGTCCACTGGGGCAGGGGTGGTTGCCTAGTGCGGCTACTGGCCAGGGACAGGACGATACCCTGGTTCGCGTTCGCAAAGTGACACCCACCTTAGCCCGGCTAGTCAGCCCCAATTTCAGGTGTCTTCGCCTGTTCACCCCCGGGCCAGCGATGAGGCGGCGGATGTCAGGTGGGGAGAGCAAGATCTGGCCACCGCAAAAGGTGGTATAGGCTCGCTCTATGTTGCCCCCAGGGGCCGCGGCCCCCAGTCGCCCACCCTCGGAGGTAAAGTATGTAACAGCTGAACAAGATTAAGACAGCAAACTTTTTATATGCAACTCTATATTTAGCCACTGCCAAACAGTCTGTCTCCTTTATGAAAGTAGCCACTATCTCTTTTGCCCCCTTAATGAACGCGGTCACTTTTAGCTCTGATGCGATTTCCCCCAAACCATTCAGTTTTTCTAGTATTCGGAAACTAGAGACAACCATAGAATCAAACTTGAGTAAATAGAAGTTGGAAGATATAAAGTAATACAGAAGATGTCTTATTAACAAAAGTAGGCTATATCGTTTTGGACGTTCTAACTCCCTGTGTTAAGGTTACATCAGATTACACGTAGTCCATCCACATTACAAGCAATGTAAGTGCATAGTGTGGTCACACTAGTCCACAAACAGAAGAGGAGGCATAATTTGTTGCCAGTAGGCTACCATGATCCACTGAATGACCTCATTCAGTTTTATTAAAATATTGGATAATTATTCCAGTCTATTGGAAATAATGTTGTATACAAAGATGCATTACAATTGCCGATCTATTTTGATGTAGTTCAGCAATGACAATGTGACAAATATAGCCTATAGATATTCTAAAGATACGTAACCCTTGCTTCAGAAAACTCTCTTTCGGATTTAAACAGCAAAAGTATGTAAAATAAAGGCAGAAGCCTACAACAAATGACAACTAGGCCTAATTCTGTCGCAATTCTCAATAGCGCTGGCCATTGCTTTAATTTTATGTTATAAGAAACTATAAAGAATAGGTATATTCACTGTTGAATTTAATATTTATTGGCTGAGTGTAAAACCAGTTGTTTTGACAAAATTAACTTATCGGCCTATATCTGCGTGGTTGATTATGAAAAACCTTGGGCTATAGAGTTCTTTCAAAGCCCTTTTAATTTTTAATGAAAATAAACTGAAAATGGAAAACATAAATAGTCTATCCTTATTTAAATAATTTGTAGACATCGCATTCAACCAATAGGCTTATAAGCAAATACCATCATTTTTTGTAACATTTTTAAGTTTATTTTCTTATATCCAAAATACCTTTCTTTAGTGATGACAATGGACTAGTAGGCTGTTGGTATCGATAAACGTGTAGATGGATTCATTAATTTATCTGTTTGGCGATTCGTTAAATTTTACTATTTTTGGAAGGACCAGAATTATTTTTAGGTATAATTTTTTAAAAATCCACGAAAAATGAAACTAAACATTACAATGTCAGCACACGAGCTTTACAATGATATGTTACCTGGATCTATATCATCATGCATTGACTATTCTTTACAAAAAGGTTTTTTTTTTCTATTATTCGAGACGTTATACACGTGACAAAATTTATGAAAACAAGTTTGCCACTACTGAAAGCTCATCCTGGCCTATAGATAAAAAGGAACACAGTCATAATATCCTAATAATAATAAAGAACACACATCAGAGGTAGGCTATGGATTGCATCACAGACAGACCTATCAGTTTATAGAGGGAAAAATAATAGAAAACCCTAATGGGGAAAAATAAAGCCTAAATCCTATAGGCCAAAATTGTGTGTGTGTGTGTGTGTGTGTGTGTGTGTGTGTGTGTGTGTGTGTGTGTGTGTGTGTGTGTGTGTGAACGTCCGATTACTTAGTGCGGTACTTTACAATAGATTCTGACTACATTAACTGGGACTTCATGCAATCTGCAGAGTCTCCGTGATTATTATTCTTAGGCCTATACGGCCTTGTCTCCGTGTCGAAGAATTTTTACGAGACTCGATAATTTAAACAAGGACGCCAGCAGACATGTTTTTAAATTCAATACATTAAATACTGCATTAGTGACAAAGTAACATTGTTCAATGTGTAACCGATTATATTCTTTATTTTGTACTATGCCTATTTGATTCTAATGTATCTGCCCACTCACACACGTTCACTGTGCTCAGAAGGAGACGGTTTCCTGTTGGGAAACAGTTCTGAAACTGTGTTTTGAAAGCACAGATTCCAAAAGTAGCAGCTCATTCATGGATCATGAGCTTCTGTTATAAATCAGAGGTAAAAACGTTTGCACAGTAGAGACTCCTGTGGGTTAGTTTAGGCAAATTTAATGATAGCTAAATCCAAGAATGAGGAAAGAAATAAAATTCTTACAGTGTTCATCTATTAAAAACATTTTAGTGAAGGTTAAATAATTTTTAGAATTTATTCTGTAATACCGAGTATAGGTTACAGATACAGGCAGCTGAAAAATTATTTGCAGCTTTGAAACCCCCCAGTAAAATGTAGATACTGACATAAACTATAAAAAATTAAGCTCTTCGATATTTTCTTTTGAAAGTCTCAGCTTAGGCTGTTTAGCTTAAAGATATAAAAATATAGGCACATAGGTATTGGTAAACAAAAAATGACAGAATCAATTAATGTTTTTCACTTGAATGCGAAAATAACGGAGACAAGAGTAAATGGAAACGATAATTTAGAAAGGATAAACATGGAAAACCTCACTACGAATGCTTCTGGATAAGTAATGTACTACGCTGACAAAGTTAAAAATAGATTATGACAGACAAATCGGAAAAATATGCAAAGAAAAGAATGTGAGTCTTGCGCCAAAAATGAATTTGTGTTTAATGTTTTCAGACTGCTAGTCCACAAAACTGGCAGATTTGAAGAATAAAATTAATGCAATAAATTTCTCAAAAATACTTTCATTGATATGGACATGGTAGTAATAATTTACAGTCTATTGTTTGGTACTGTTAGTAATTGTCTTTACAAGTGAGAGCAGTAGATCTACTTCAGTTCGTAGTGGGTCAGGATCTCTATGATGGACCCCGCGCATTAGTGCAACTTGAAAGTTTATTTAAATAAATGCGGGTGCATTGTCTACCTTGTTTAAAGATTGCGCACAGATGTATTAAGTTTAACTATTACTTCACGGTTATCAGATGATAAAATGTAGGCTATAGGCCTCATGTCTCATGTAGTCCTCGGTAGAAAGCCTATAATGGTCAGTAGGCCTACCCGTCGCAACAACACGGTCGCTTCCATATCTGGGTGTACAGTGTCATTTCCTTCAACAGATTTACAGAAGCGTCAAGAATTTGTTTCTACCAACGGACCTTGGTATCAGAACTTTCCTCTCATATTTCTTTTTTTACAAAGACAACAATAATAATCAACGGAGACAGATCGGAAAATCGAGAACTGAAACGTATCTACCGGAGTCTTCGTATAGGCCTATACTAGCATGTGGGAGGATGTTAGGCCTAAAAGGTCTACACATAGTTGATGTTTCCACATTCCACAACTCTTTAATACCTACATTAATTCACCTGGCCGATATAAACATATCATATAGGCCTATTATGTAAAACGAAGTTCAGTGTCCGATAAACAAGAAAATGTAAATTTTTAACGTTGGACTGAGTCCGGAGATTCACTATGGATTTACTATGACTCTTGCAAGAGACTGATTCTAAATTATAGATCAATTATTTTGTGAGACAAACGATGAATGAAGGCCTACTGAACGTAGTACCATGAGCTAGATATAGGCCTAAATAAGAGCCTATTTTTTCTATATGATCTTGAAACAGACACGCGCGTGCACTTTTACAGAGTGCAGAAATCGTAATCGTTTTGTTTAATTTTGTCATAGTATGTTTATTTTATTTTTCCCCAAAACGTCAAGGAATAATATTTGCATATGCATTCGATGTGCGTAAATATAGGTCTACCAACGATACCAAATTAGGCTACTAATGCCTAATTACAGTAAAAGTTACCTGTAATTCTTTTTATTATTAATAATGATGCGCGTCCTGTAGGCCTACAGTGTAGACATATAGGCCTACGCGTATGTTTATTTGTTGTCACAAAGGAAAACGTTCCCCAAGTCGACAAATGTATAAGCCTGCCCAATGGATGACCGTAACATGTGTTTGGTACAGTACTGCATCGAACAAACAATATTTTTAGTTCGCAGTGTGTCCAAACTGAGGAATTCAGTCACAGTTCATTAACTTTGTCTTTTTGTGACACTCCGTTTGTTTTATTGTCTGCACAAACATTTATTGTACTGTTTGGATGGTATAGGCCTCTGTATTCCGTTGCGACCATTCTCTATAGTGCAGCATTACGATTGTGGATTACACATGCAATAGACTACACTACACGAATAATCAATTACAGACCCCCATTGTTTATAGGATGAACAGGCTACCTGTCGGTAGTGAGTTACTCGATAACAAAATATTTTGTAATTTTACACATTAAAAGTACCATAATGTTCCTTGTGTTCCTCGTAGGCCTATGTAATATGTGTGTGTGTGGGGTGAGGGGATTACATTGTTTAAATTTTCAGTTTACGCAGGGTGTTTGACGCGTTTAAATACACTCCAAACGTACAAAATCGTATTCTTTTCGTGCATTTGCAATTACTAAAGTTTTTCATTCATTTAATTACAGTCAGTCTTTCTATCGGAACTTGTACGATTGTTGAATTTTTGACAGGTGCATTTTGAATGACTGACTGACTTGTTCTTCTGGATTTTCAAGACATGATTCAATTACTCCGCATCCTGCAGCTGTAATACAATCACTGTATCATTCTTACCTAACAAACAGTGAAGTTATAAACCCTAACAATAATTTTATCACACTTTCCTGTGAATTATATCACAAGTTTAATGAAGAAAGTTGTGTTAGTGGTTAAAATCACAAGCAGAATGATCACTGTTGCACACCACTAAGTTTTATATAAAATTATCCCGATTAGCGCTTTCAAGCTTCACAGCTAATCGGGATAATTTTATATAGTGGTGTGCAACAGTGATCATTCTGCTTGTAATTATATCATAGTAAACAAAACTTACATTTTGGAAACAATTATAACTTTATCCTCATCCTAAGAAAGACATTAACAAACCGTGCAATGTAGTCTTTGAACTCGCAAGTGCGTAGGGCAAAAGACGCTAAATATTTATACTCTAGGCCTATAGCCTATACGTTTTTCTGGCACTACAGATCGAGGCGGTCCTTGGTCTACATACGCATCCCATCCGAGTCCGCTGGATTCTCTGTTCAACAAAGTGAATACCAATCTTAACTTCCTGATATCCTTCTCAACAGCATCCTCGTGTAGAGTGGCCTGTTTCCCCTCTTGTCAAGCAGCGTCCTCTGAAAAACTTTCTTCACTTGTCATGCTTCATCCATGCGCCGTATACACTATGAAAGAAGAATGAGTTGTTTCGTGAATGGGTTGAGTTAAGAGAAATTCAAAAGTATTCAAAAAGGTTAGCGAGCAAAACTGAGTAACCGCAGTTTAATATAGCCCCACTATCAAATTGTTGGAGGTAAATGTGAACAAGCCAAACCGTAATCAGAATAAATTGCCAAACGCACCAAACGTAGGCCTACTGTTAACGTAGACCTGGAACATCGTATAACGAAGGGTGTGAGATTATTATTAGACTATAGGCTACTGTTTATCTCTTACCGGTTAAAACTTTCCCCTTACCACGGCGCACTTAGAGATAGGTCTATACGACCGTTTTCACACTTCTTTTCAGTATTCAACAAATCGTTTCCCGTTTCTTATAGATCTAGCGACCGAATCTCTTTTGGGTCTGACCCGTATTGACCTTAGTCTGACTCTGTTGAACTTAGTATGACGTACAGGCATGAAGAGATTTGTTTTTTGTTCAACATAGACTATGCTTGTTGGCTAAACTAAATCTATACTTTAATAGGCCTACACTAGGTCGATACCACTTTCATTCAACTTTTCCTTATTCTTTATTTTTCTTCATATAACCCATACTTTGAGATTATGCCTGCATTGGTTCATGTTTCTCAAAACTGTTCTAAGTAGGCCTAATTACTAGGCTAATATTCTATACTCTCATCCTTTCGCTTAATAAAGCAATATTGGAAATGTAATATTACTACACAGTTTTAATCAAATGTAAGCCTGTACATTTGGACACGCACGCTAACTCCAAGTGTTTAACTCTAATCGAGTAAGTTTTTGAGAGATGTAAGTTACTTCGCTTGCTAGCGACGTAATGTTACAAACTTAAAACAAAGATAATGCAACCTGTATACAATACAGCTAAGTAAAATGTTTAGTATTGTCGTAATTGTGTTTACGGCTGTACTTCGAAGGTGAAACAAATGTCGACACCAGTAGAGGCAAAAACGTTTAGCTACGTAATAAACATATGAATAGTCCAAAAATATACTTTCAGTAACAAACATTTAAGCTAATGTTTTCGTATCACGTGTCATTGGAAACGAGACTGTCATTAATATGTAGCTTTCGAAACATACTTACCTTTTTTGTGGCCTAATTTCGCCGGCGCTTTTTGTAGTAGGCCTATATGGTGCACATGTAAAATTGTTTATTTTTTAGTCCTATGTTAACATACTGGATGTAAGGAGGCCTACAACTGTTTCGAAATAAAATAATCGAGTTTCCGGTTAGTTATACTGAATAGTTAATTAATTCTACTTAATCAGAAGACTATCATGAAACAATTTTTTTGTTAGATCAATTTTTTAACAGCTGAAAATTCAACTCCGACTCCTATATATCAGTAGTAAATAGCGACTACTGTATTGCTGAGGACTCATCAAATAGCGACCACCAAGGATTCATTTCCTAAATGTAGGTTATAGCAGCGGTTGACTAGGAAACTATTGGAGCTTGCACCCGAAGGGACTATACAACCTAGGAGTCAGTAGACTTTCTAGTTGGGTTCAGCTTTGCCACTCTTAGAGGTTTGTTTTTTTTTTTTTTTCGTATAGCTACAGTGGACTACGTTCGGTTCACCTTGTTACTCCCTTCTTCTCCCCTCTCTTCTTCCTCAGTCCAGATGACACCTGTTCTCTTCTTGGGTTTTTTCTGAAAACCTTGGTCATTGTTTAATTTCTTTTGGAATGGTAAGCGTTTTAGTTTCTTTTTCTGTTTTTTTTTTAACCACGTATTGGGCATTTTTGTCTTCCTGAAATGGTTGAAACGTTTCCCTGTTAACGTTGATGACATCTGATTTTTAATTGTTTGCAAAGAAATGCTACGTCTAAGTAAAACTGAATTTGCCTCTAAGTTTGTGTTCACACGATTTGAGATTTTTCTTTCTGTTTGGCAATATTTTTGTACCTGAATTTTGGCTATATTCTTGTTTATAACACTTGACAGTACATTTTTCAAAGAAACATGGCTAATAGGCCTGTAGACTATGTCTGTTTAAGATTCGTTTAAAATAAGTTAGGCCTACATCTACGCATTAGCTACTTCGAGTTTAATAAATAACAGTCTTAAGTTATTAACGTAATGTAGCCTATCGTACAGAGGTGCGCACAGTATGGTGCAATGGTGCAAGTTGCACCACTGGAATTTTAGGGGGGGGATTTTTCAAAGCTCAATTACCCTCTTACAAGCCTTGTAAACCAAAAAATCAGTGAATAAAAAGAATGAAATTACAAAATCAAGTTAGATTATCTTGAAAAGGCCTAATGTACGTACTACTAACTGTGTTAGGCCAGGTTTGACCAGGCTTTTACATTTCACACAATTTAGTTACTGATTAGGCATAGTAGAAAAAATGTTGGTATTGATAAAAAGAGACTAACATTAGTTTTTTATTCCAATAATTGCTTAAATGGCTTCAGTTTTTCAAAAATTTTTGGATAAAGCCCCAAGATTCACTGTTAACTGGGGGTTATTCCGTATTCCCATATTGTGATCCCCCCTACCCACGAAATCAAATTGGGGGATTTCGGAATACTTGTGGGGGAACTGGACCATGGCGTTTGGGGGGGGGATGGGAACCTCTGCCATCGTAGCATATAGTACTTAAATGTCAGACATATTTTAGGCCTACATAAGCTTTGGTAGAAGATATTAAGTGGCCCTGTTATGTGATTCTGGAAAACTCCTTACCGCTTGCTATTCTATAACTTTATTCACTTTTAGCCTATGGCTTAAATAGATTTTCACATTCTTACAAATGATTTATTTTCGAAAAGCAAGTAAGAGAGTTCGCCTAGACTGTTTGTTCATTTCAGACCTTATCGTTTCAATACTCTATCTCTCAGTGGTTGATACAGATTTTTTTTCCAGAAAAATCATGGATTGGTCACTGGAAACTCTTACACTCGCGTAGTTTGACATTGTTAGATCACTGTTTAGCGACGAAGCTTGTGAAGATTTATAATGATATGCAGGTTTTATAATGAAGCATTCAACAATATTTAAAAAAGTGTATTTTTCAAAAAGCTATTTTTAACATCATTTTCTAGCTTAGCCCTAGATTATCACTGACATGAATGCAGTCTTTGTCTGTCTTTTGATTTTTTCCATCGTGATTGTTTAGATGTAATTCCTGAAAAGTCGATAACAAGCATTAATCTATTTATCTAATCATGAACCTATTTACTTATCTGTCTATCTATTTACCTATTTATGCATTATCAGTTTTAAACAGTTTAATCTGCACACGAGTGCAAGCTCATTGGGTACTAGGTTATATGAATCTGACCGAACGTTTAAATGCCCTTTGCGAAAAACAAACGACCTTGTAATAAATAAATTTTACAAACTTTCAAGAGTATGGCAATGTCATAAACAAATGTTTTTCTTAAGCACCTTCAATTTAAAAAAGAAACAAAATTGGTATATTCAATAGTTTGAGTAGGCCTACATAACTTATAACGTAGCCTATGCTTCATTACGGGTTACTTTCATGCAACTAGCTTAACATGTTTCTGTTTTTCTTACACGTGTTACAATTAAATTAAGACAGACCTAATATTGGCCAAATTCTTTCTGAAATGTATCAAATTTAGCCTACTAAAACACGGATAGTAGGCCTAAGCATGTTTCCGTGAATAGTAGCCTACCTGCTTAATAGCCTATAGTAGCCCGACTACAGCTACGTAGGCCGTTATGAAGTCCCATAATCTTTTAGAATTAGGCCTAATAACAATCTCCATTAAGTTTTTCTTTATAATCATAAGACAATAAAGAAAAGCTGGTCTTGAAACAGATCGACTTGTAGGCTATATAGGCCTACACATTTCAATTTAGGTATTCTAAATAGGCCTACTGTTCTACAAGTTGCACAGAGTACAGACAAAAGGTAGGGCGTGTGTACAGGGGCGTATTTACGGCGAGGACGAACAGGACCGGACCCCCCCCCCCCAGAGGGTCGAGAAAAGTTGACGAATTTTGCTCTTAATTTTTAGACTATTTTATTATTTTTCTCAGCTGTGTACGCTAATATATCGGTAGTAGTAACTCTTTCCTAAATATAGGTAGGCCTACAAACATTTTGTTAGACAGCATTTGCGTGTAGGCCTAAGGCCTACGTTTGATAGGCTATATGAAATGTAGGAAAAGAAATTCAGTCACTAAGTAGGCTACCTATCTTCTAGTCAACGTTTCAATAACGAGTATCCGGAAGACGATTCGATCGGATCCCCCCCACTCCAAGCCCAAATTCTAAGAAGTTGTGACAGTTGTACGGAGCGACACTTGTACGGAGATGAAATTTGTTGACATTTATACGGAGCCCAAAATATTCCCGGAAAGTGCCAAGCAGAAAAATTTAGAAAGTTACAGTTGTACGGAGAGTAATCTGGTGCTGGCCAGCCAATTCCCAGAAAATAGCCTATACATTTAGGATGTTCAACCCTTACACTGTGCAGCGCCAGTATAATCCCGGCCTAATGCATTTCTTAGAACTTTGAAGCGAGAACTATAAGTGTTGGAATGCGTGGCTGGCAGGTATTGGTTGGGGGGTGGCACTCGCTAAGAAGAGTTCATTACTACAGTTGATATCCGAGTGTCAAGTAGTGTGAGTGCTATAATTTTTGAGATATGGAGTTCAGCGAGACCACCAAAGGAAAACCTTTAGTTATTTACAACGGGCATCAGTATGTAGTGGATTATACCAACAAAGAAGAGGTAACTTATTGGCGTTGTATAAACTTCATAAAGAATAAATGCAAAGGAAGACTAAAAACTAAAAACAACACAGTTTTAGGCGAAGGAAGCCATGTTTGCATTCCGGATGAAGCAGCAAATGAAGTGCGAAAACATTTTGTAAACGCAAAAAAGCGTGCAAGAGAAACAGACACTACAATTTCAACTATTTACGCTGAAGATGTAGGCCAGCTCTTCAATCGAGGCTACGACTTAGTCACATCGCTACCATCACATAGGAGTGCCAAACAATCGCTGCATCGCATTAGGCGAAAAAATATGGGACCTATAAAAGATCCGACCGATTCGGAAGGAATAATTCTTCAAGAAAATAATTTACTTATGAACGACGGTAGTAATTTTTTACTCGAAGATGACAACAGGGGACCTAATGACAGAATATTGGTGTTTGCCAGCGAAAATGGAAAATCATCTTTATCAAGGTGTCTTTCATTCTTTATCGACGGAACCTTCAAGAGTTCGAGCAAGCAGTTTGGACAGTTATTTGTCATTCACGCTGATCTTGGAAGTTCTTGGGAGGAAACAAACACAATTCCAGCTGTCTACGCCTTGCTACCGAACAAAAAACGAGAAACATATGATCGTTTTTTCAAAGCTATAAAAACCAACGTGCCTGGATGGGGCCCTACAAGTCTCATGATGGACTTCGAAATCGCTATCGTCCAGTCAGCTAGAAGTTTGTTTCCTGAAACAGAGATTTTGGGTTGCAATTATCACTTTAATCAATGTTTGTGGAAAAAAGTGCAATATTGCGGCCTTGTTTCTGCCTACAAGGAAAACGAAGAAATACGCTGTCACATAAGAATGTGTTCAGCTCTGGCACATCTTCCCCTGGAAATGTTGGACGATGGTTGGCTCTGTATTCAGGAGAGCTCGCCTGAAAACCAAAAACTTCAGGAGTTCTACGACTATTTTGTAGACCAGTGGCTCGATAACGAGCATATGCCAAGAGATATGTGGAACTGCAGTGGAAGGCGCCACCGCACTAATAACGTTTCAGAAGGGTGGAATCAAAGCATCAACAGATTAATTTCAAGAGTTCAACCTAATGTTTACTCGCTAATAAAAAATCTTCGAGAAGACGCAGAGTAATACGGCCACCAGTTTGACCGATTAGTTTTAAATATGGACGGGAAAAGAAGGAAGAAGTCAGCAATGAAGACCGACGAGACTATTTCAAAGGCATTACAAAGACTTCAAGTTGATGGCAACTTAAAATCATTTCTGGCTTGTGTGGCTCACTCACAGAAATTACAGTAAAGAAAAAGGCTACTACAGGACGGCGTCAAACCATTGGCAAATATATCATGTAAATATTGTAAATAAGTTTAATACTCTATTAAAGCATTAAAACATAAAATAAAATAAAAAAATAAAAACCATAAAATTAAAAAAAAAAAAAAATGGGGGACGAAAAGAGACTACCTCCCCGTGGTGTTCCCTGGAAACGACACAAAGTAGGCTGAATGTCTCTTACAATTTGTACAAAAACGTTTAATATTCATCACCAGCTCCCTTATAACCACAGCGTTCTAGCATGTCAAAGTGACATGCTAACATTTACCTAGAAAATTGCAAAACCGGTTATTAACAGTCGTTAGTGGTCATTCCGTACAAGTGTCAACATTCCACTTCTGACTCATCAGGTAGAGGAAAAGGCTCCGTACAAATGTCTCTCCGTAGAAGTGTCACTCCGTACAAGTGTTCCAACCCCAATTTTAAATACACCACTGTGTGTGTAGGTGCAGAATGTTAACAAAATAATAAGACGATGTGTAGGAATTGTTTTTGAAATAAAATCTTCTTTGTTAAAATTACATTACTTTCAAATTAAACGTTATAGGTAATACTTAAAAAAAACATTACTTCTGTGTTTATACATAGGCCTATGCTATTTTGTATGAAAATAAGTAGGCCTATAACTTATTAGGCCTATTAGGATTTTGAACTTACTATCTCAAATGACAAAGCCTTTACTCGCATTAGGGGTAGTGGCTTTTTACAACGATCATAAGAAAGTAGTTACCGGTGTAATGTATAATGTCTGCAGACACTACATTTATTACTTACTGCCTACTCTGTTTTCTTAGATAGTCCTACCTGAATTTTCTTAACATTTCAGAGGAACTAAAAAACGAATTTTGCCGGTAGGCCTACCCATCGTAAGAAATTATAAATAGCAGGAAATTTCACATGTAACCTAATTTTCCCAGGAAGACATATAAACTTCTATTACATCCACTCATGCATTTTTACATCTCATATTCATTTTTAATCTTGTTATTTGAATTAGCAGTCTCTGTAACTCCAACTTCGTCGTGCTTGTTTGCTAAACTGCTAAATGTCATGTTCTGGACGAGGCCTTTCAGTGTTTCCACCATTTTCAAGCCCTAAATCACCTTTCAGTGTTTCCACCATTTTCAAGCCCTAAATCACGACTAAATCACATTCATTTGACAATGCTTTCCACGTTTCCTCCTACAGCAACGACAAAAGGCTACGAGACGGTGTCATGTTATGTCTTTCGACTCCCTTTTTAGACAGTGTTCATTAATTGATTAGGAAATGGGAAGAATTTGAGACACTAAACGATTTAATAAAATAGGCCTATAATTAAAGAAAGAACATAAACAAATTACAAAAAGAATATAAAATGTTACAAAAATCGATGCGGGAACTGATTCGGCTGAAACAGTTTTATTTAACCTACAGGCTAAAAACGAAAACGATTTGTCCGACCTTGATACTCACTAGGCCTAATTCAGCGTTCCATAAAGTCAACTGAGTGTCCAATACGAGACCATGTGACAAGCTGTGACGTAAACCACAGACAGCAGACACAAGGCCTATTGTTAGTGGAACTTTGCTGAACAATCATTGTTGAGTTGTGCTTAGGCTAATTATATTTATAATTCCCTATTCTCTTTAACTGATTTTTTTTGCTCTGCGTCAGACCATGATTCAGTAAATGACCTAAAATTGATTTAGACGAGATTAACGTGATTCGGAATAGGCCTATGTTCAAAAGGTTTAAAGAAATGAATTTGGTTTACGTTTAGACGTTTAGGCTTAGGCTTACGTGTAAACCGAGAAGTCATAGGCCTATATCAGAAATAATCCCTGAAAAGAAATCTCATGACAAATTGTAAGACATTAGAAAACAGAATAGGCCTATTGTGTTTTGTACAATAACCTCAGAACTGTTCATCGATTATGCTACATGTTATGCCTACATAAGTGGGGATACATAATATTTTTAAACATTTAATTAGTTAAAACAACTTTTATAAAAATACAAAATTATTAGCCTAGTCAAATTCACATGTGAAAAATATTCGCCAACATTAACTTTATTTTTAATAGGCTATTATTAAGCATAGCCCTAGGCCTATACTCGTAAGTTGGATAGACCTACGCATAAGCGACGTGATGTCCAGTTGGTGAAGTGGGGAATTATGTTTATGCATAATCACTCTGTATTTATGCCCTAAGGAGGACTACTACTAACCAAGCAATCCTATAGGCTTACCAAACTATTTCATTGGCTCATGGCGGTCGGTGATGAGTCGTAGATTTGTAGGAACCGTTTTCTTATTGTTTGCCTCTAAATGATAGGCTATTAGCCAGTATACATTTTACTTATAGTCCACTGCATCAGGCGGTAAATAGAAAACGTACGAACATTTAGGTAGCCAAAAAGTGGAGAAAGGTAGCCTAACATGTAGGCCTAGGCCTATCTATCTTTAAAGGAATTCATGTACGAAACATAGTGAATCATGATGATATGTCTAGAGACACTTTGAATATGAAAGAATTTGCTAACGACAAACAGAAATCAAACTGTTACACACCACTATACCTATCGAAAATTCACGATTAGCGCTTTCGAGCCTTTCACCTCATCATCAGACTGAAAATATTTTCCACATATTCTATACTCTCAGCGCTAATCGGGAATTTTCTGTATAGTGGTATGCAACAGTTTAATTTCTGTTTGTGAATATAACCACTAACACAAGTTTAGGCATAGAATATTATTTAAAAAGTTTGCTAGTGATCGATAGGTCTGATAAAATAATACGATTACTGAATAGACCGTTATAGATTATGTAAAGTTATAGACCATTCCTATTAATAATAAAAGTAAAGTGTCACACTAGTTACGTTAATTTCATATAATTGCGATTATAACGCAAACTGTTATACGGGTAGGCTGAACTAAACGATGCTTCCTCACTGTGGAAGAAATCCAATGTCACTGTGCAATACACAACAATTACTCTTCTCTCTTGCATTTGACAGCGGCGAAGGGGGAGAGAGAAAAAATGGGCGTCACCCCTGTTATCCAATCAAAAGCCGTCTTCTATATGTTGATTGGCAGTACAAGATTAACTCCCTCCAGTGAAAGAATGAATTGTATACAGACGATTTTAGACCGTGTGCGATCTGTAGAGAAGACGTCCAATTGCGTACTGTCGGTGGCGGGCTGATTGGAATTGTTAAATACCTTTGCATAGAGAAAGAGACCGAGCAGTAAACTGGACTGGCCACGTTGTCATAACATTTGCATCGGAGCGTTGCTTCCTCCGAAGCCAAAAACAGTCAAACTGGTTTAGTGATCACAAAAATACGCTTCATCATTTACGGTTTAGTTTTTTTTCACGCGGGCATAAATGAACTCAAATAACAAAAATTGGTAAATGTTTTTAAGACTTATTTTTACTTTAATTTCAATTAATTTTTATACCAATACGTAAATAGAAATATTAACGTAGGCTAACGACAATAATAATAATAAAATAAAAACAACAGCAGGAAAATAATGTATTGAATTAATCATAACAAAATAACAAAAATGTGACTTATATACGTATTAATCTCATCTATAACGAGTTGTGTTTTATAGTAGTCTACCCTCTGTACAAAAACAGTTAGGCCTATTTGTAGGCTAAATAAGAAACGAGGAGACAAAATCTTTAGATGGTGTTACATAGGCTTATAGCTAAAGAAGTCATTGTAGATTTAATACAACGCATGACGTTGCACATAAATAAAAATGACAGACGATAAGAACTAGACTATTAGGTATACAATAAAATAGGCCTATGTGGGGGAAAACGTTCATAGTTTTAGGTTATAGTCCTTTCAATGTAGACCTAAGGACTCAGCTGACGAACTTGTTTATATAAGCCTAACTTAATGACGCTGTCATGTTGTGGTTGTAGGCAGCTGACCACAAATCAACAGTAGGCCCTAAATCAACAATAATGTGAGAAATAGGCCTATAGGCCTATGCAAAATATTATTACTGTAGGCTTAATCAGGTTGTGGGGTAAATGTGGAATATATAATTTATGTGATTAGGCCTATTAGGCGTAAAAATTATTAGGCCTATAATAGCTACAATAATAAAGTGTGATAACCATTTGTAAGAACCAAAATAGGCCTACAAAAAGTGTCATTCTAACCCCCTAAAGTAAACGTCATTTTTAGATGAAAATACTGCTAACGACTACCATCTGTCAACAGGATTAGGTTGTCAAAACACAACACAATCTTATAGGTAGCCTATGCGAATACCTATAAGAAAGTAGGCATAGGCTACTACTGTACTCTAAGACAATGAACGACTAAGCCTACTAACTGAAATTATTATTAAAATATTTTTATAATTTTAAGTGAATGGTTGTCCTTTCTATAGGCCTACTTTTCATTTGCTGTTTAAACTAATTATTTACAAAATTTAATACCGAACAGAAAAGCTAAAGAGATTTCTTACAACTATAAAAAACTATTAATACGCCTGTCCCTTAAAATAAGTAGGCCTGTAAAAGGCCTACGGGACACGACAACTAAACGATAGGGCTAATTAATAAATTATTTTTTTGTTTTGTTTTATTGTGTTTGTTAGGCTTATTGAAAACAGGCATTTTATTGTCTGACACATGGGTTAATAATGATGTATTTGGCCTAAATAATTTTAGTAGCCTATGTCTGTCATCTGGTTGTGAAGTGAATAGTCTAATTATTTAAATAAGGATTTGTTTTTTGATACGACCAATCATTTAAATAAACTTAGTCACAAATGATGTATCCTAATTAAATAGGCCTAACATCAGGATGTAGGCCTATAGGTCTATAGGTTACCACTATTTTACATAGAAATTTAGACTGTCTAGAGTGGAATTTAACAGACATAAGATAGCTATTTGGGCCTATTACTCGTGTTCTAGACAAAGAAATCGTCATTACTAGGCTACGTGGGTAATGTAGCCTAATTACAGTAGGCCTAAGTCAATATCCATAGGCCTATACGTATCTGTATCTGTAAATAATATGGGCTACCTATATTAAATATAGGCTATAAATATAATAATATATTATTATTATTATTATTATTATATTATAATATTATATTATAGGCCTATTATAATATAATATATTACCTATATGTAAATCATAGGCTTATATTTAATTAATTAAGTTACTTGTATTTTTGTTTAATTACGTTAACTCGTTGGCTGAAGATTTATTTTTAATTATTGATAAGCCAACTGGGCTACAACTCTTAACAGGTCTCACTTCAGTCGAAATAAACATTCACGATCAACTCTTGTAGATCTAGGCTTACAAGATAGGCTTATAGGCCCACATTTTACTCTGCTTCCGGCGTTCATTAAATTTAACCAAAAATTAGATAGGGCTACGAATATGAAGGCTGGTTGTTTTAGTTTTCCGGAATTGGCTTAGACTAGGCCTAGGTCTACATGAAGGTAACAATATAACGTAGGCCTATTAGGCTAGTATTTTGTCTTGCTGTCGACATATAGCCTAGGTCTGTAAACGAATGGAAATGTTATAGGCTATTTATTTAATCATCATAGCCTAGATTAAACATCATAAGAAGTAAAGAAAACAATTTTGAGGCCTTCAGTTCAAACATAACCTAACGAAAACAAATGACGATAATAAAATTAGTCATCTTTATAAGAATGATTCTTGTCTAGGTTGTATATTTCTTGATATTTCTGCAGACAGTGATCCTAGATTTCATCGGTTTTATTTTCTGTTAAACACTATCCTGAACCAAAGATTGAACCTGATAGCTATATACCATTAGTAAGTCAGTTGAATTATTATACAGCTTCATAGTGTTTTAGGTTATAGGCCTACTTTGTGTAGTAGCCTATAGGCCTATGTGGGAGTAGGCTTAGTATTTGTAGCATAGGCCTACTAATTTTCCCGGTCCCTCTAACACCAAAAACCTTCATTAGACAACTATGTTGGTTATAGTAGGGTAGTAGGCGTACATTATAGGTGCATAACATGGTAGCCCAATTGTAGGCTATATAGTAACGGTACTAACTCCAAATACGAAACGCCAAATACAAACGTAATGGAATAGGCCTACCTTTTACAGATCTCCAAAAAGTTTTTGCATAAAGCAAATGAATCTTTTAATATAAAATTATATTTAAAGCGTCTATATTACTATTTTAATATAGACCGAAAATGTAATTAGGCCTAATTTTTCATAAGCAATTTTTAAATTCCTTCTGTCTTAAAATGATTACTTCTGTCAGTGTCGTCAAAAAATGATATCTTCTTTATTCACCCGAAACATTCTGCACTTTCACTAAATGATGATAAAAATTCCCACAACCCTATTCAGGGAAAATTATTTATGTTTCTCTGACAAGCTTTTTTTTATAAAAAATGCCGTTTAAGACAGGTCTATTTGAAACATAAAGTTGATTTCTCTTAAGAGAAGAAGAAATATTTTCTCCTTCCTATACTTGTTACTTCTCCCCTCCCCTAAAATACGTCTCTGTAGGCCTATCTGCTCCCGGTTGTTAGCAAATAACATCACACTTCAGTGTGCCTGTTCTGAGAGTTGTTAATACAGGAACAGCTACTATAGCTTCGATTTATTGGTGACTGTTCATTTACTTCACATTGGCCGTGTAATGTAATCTATGTTTGTAGAGGAACCGTATTTAACTTTATTAGTTTCAACGTTTTTAATTCTTCGCCAATAAAAAAATGTAGGTATAGGCCTACATTATTGTTACCGTATTTCTATTTCAGGTCGAGTCAAGCTGTTTGGTTAAAATTATATTAACTACCATTAAAAAGTTCCATCTGCTTTGAGTTGGTTAGTGTAGCCTATCATTAATGGACCTATAAAAGTGAAAGGCTGACACGTCAAAAAACATAGTCAAACTTTAGCTTAGTCTGTCCCTTTCTCAGTATTGATAATTGTTAATTCAATAATTAAACCATATATATATTTTTATAATGTTGTAACTTATGTACTACATTTGTTTGCTTGAACCACTGTTCCCATTTCGGTCTCGTTCACAAATAGGCTACCCACCGATATCAAACTTTTGTTTATTCCTATTCACGATTGATTTAAGTAGGCCTACTTAGTTGAAAATATAATCTTATCAACAGTCGACTCATTATCAGATTACTTGTTATTTTTTTTTTAAATCTCATCTTTAATTAAATGTTAGGCCTACTTTATTCGTTTAATTTAAGCTAGCATATGATGATAAATGGAAATAAATTTAATGTAGCCTTTATGTTTAAGTTTCAATAAAGAATCTCTTTAAAAAATTTGTACTTTATGTTTCAGCCTTTGAAATAGACAGAACATTACAATCTTTTTGTTACAACATTCAACTTCAAATTTTAATAATATTTATATTAAGCAGGAGGATCGTTTCATACCTCTTCCATAATACTGCCTTCAAATAACATCACAACAAATTAAATCAATTTTAAAAGAATGTAAATTAAAGAATAAACACTTTCATATAGCCTATTAACACTACTCTCCTAATATTTATATTTGAAGCATGAAATATGAAAGCAAATAGTAGATGAAGAAAGTAATAAGCAAATATGAAAGTAAGAGAAGAAGAACTGATTTGTGTTCAATAAAAAACTTATACTGATTATTGATGTATAGACCTACCTATTCATTAATCCTCAGAAGTGATAGCTGAATCTTTCAATTGTACGTAGTCCAGCGCTTCTTTCATTTCTGTAGGCTACTACAAAACAAAGTTAAGAATTTATTTGTGGTAATGTTTAACTTTATAATTTGTTTCAAAAATATGTCATCGTTGCGCGAAGTACAGGAATTCATATATCGTGAATCAATGTCCTAATGCCTGGGATAAAATCTTATTTAATGTGTGAGTATACGTGTGTGATGGGAGCGACTTTAGCCGAACACCAACATTAAGTGGCCACTCTTGTTAAGAGAAATTTGTTTGTGTGCTCTCGTGTTAATTGACTGCAATTAGTTTAATTGATGAGTTATTGAAAACGAATTTATTTTTCCTCAAATTCTTCTCATGTGAGTAATTGAGTTAACAAGATAAAAAGCAGAAGTAATTAAATTAGATTAGAATAATGACATTATTACCGCTACCTTGAAAGTAACAATAATGAGGTGAGAGGTGTAAAATATTTTGCAGAAAATACAAAAAAAACATTCATTGTCAGTAATGTTTTAATGTTGGAGAAACGCTGAGACACATTTCAAAG
This sequence comes from Magicicada septendecula, assembly GCA_034769895.1. Classification (NCBI taxonomy): domain Eukaryota; kingdom Metazoa; phylum Arthropoda; class Insecta; order Hemiptera; family Cicadidae; genus Magicicada; species Magicicada septendecula. The sequence goes on along the minus strand of CM068368.1, from coordinate 232,151,448 downwards.
GGTAGGCCTAACCTACAGCTTATTACAAGTTTCAGAAAAATATAAAAATTTTGTTGTTAGATCTTTCTCTCCTTCCGTAGCCAAACAACCAATGGTCAATTAGGAACGGAAGATTTTCTTGCCAGTAACATTTGTATTGACTAATACATATGAATAATCTAATTTTTATGCAGTAAAATCCTGATAACCCGATTTTTGGTTTTGTGAAAGTCCGATTAGTAGACCTAGGCTATAGGCTACTAAATTAACCAAGAGTTAATAATGTAATTGTAACACAGATACGTGGACATGAATAGAGCAATTTTGATATAAATTAGCTAAATTATTCGGTAAAATAAGAAGTACCTTCTAAATCAATTCAGTAAAAAATCCTAAGTCAGTAAGTAAAAACAAATTTCTTAATTATGAAGAATAAAAAATGCTCAAGTAGGCCTTAATGTTAATGTTTTTAGTGTTTTAACTAAAACGCACAGGAACTGAATTTGCTAGTTCTACTTCAGTAATACAGTAGTAATAACAAAACATAATGTTTATCTTATGTAGGCTTAAATAGTTTTGTTATGTTAGTTTGCGTATGTACAGTAAGTAGTTCCTTGGTTCTATTAGTTTTTATTATCATTTATCAAGCTTCTACTGTAGACCTAATTACTGACTTAGTTTTTGTACAGGCTACATGATGTAGGCCTAGGCTGTATAGAATGTATTTTACGTGGACAGACGTGTTACAGCAATATTAAAATGTAATTTCATCACAGGTGAACTCTATCGTAGGTCTAGACCTACATTAGTGATTTGCTTATTTTCTATTAATGTTAGTCATATTTTTATCCTCATGTCGTGTCCTACTCAGTGGCGGAGCTCGACCTTTTCCTGTAGTTTATTCATCGCTCCTTTTACCGAAAGTGCTGAAGGTACACCTCTTCTACCCCAGCAGTAAGTCCACATTCTATAAAGGTTTCCGCGCGGTAAGAAAGGAATTTGGCGTATTAAATACAAAACAGGAAAAACATTTTTTAATTTGAATTTTATTTGGCTATGCAGACTAGCATTGAAATCATAAATATGTAATTCTTAGCTTGTTTCGAACACATATATTTATTTTAACTCCAGACAGTATACACATTGATGATTAATAGAAAATTTGTAATTTAATTTTGAACTAAAACTCTTCAAAGGTGTGCCAGCCCACTCATTTTTAATATTTAGATTTCTATTTCAAAGGTGAAGGAACTAAAGGATTTCGCCTTCAATTGCGGTACGACGTCCAGTTCGACCATAACTTGGAACACAAATACTTAATTCAAACTGTAAATTGTTTCTGAAACTTAACGCACGGCAGGAACAATTTGTAAATATTCCGGCACTAGATGTGTGCTACGAAAACAAACGAGAGCGACCGAACGTCCCCGAGATTCGCTAAATCCAGCGATGACTGGACACAAACATTTCGACATGTGAGTATTAGACTGGTGAAGAAGTGAGAAGACCGTTGGCGTGGTCGCGGGAAGAAGTGAAGTACAGTCGAATGGTAACGCTGACTTCAGCTAGTCGCTTACTCTTCTCCCTTAGTATCTGGACATGTTATGCATTTATCTCATTCAATTTACGAAAGATTTGAATGTTTTGGTCTCAAAAGGTAAATACAGTAAAGGCGTGTAAGCCGACGCGCAGTGGGTGCAATGCTACACGGGTCAAACAGAATTTGTTCCGTGATTGGAAATGTGTACGGGCTTCGAACACGCGGCGCATATGCTCCTCACATTAGGAACCCGTCTACTGTTGGTTTTTGCGGCGAACACAACGGTATTTGCAATGCGCAGTGTGTACGTTTGCAGAGCGCGCATACAGCAAACTAGGAGTCGTCCGAAGACAAAATGCTGAGTCTTCTAGACCCATACAAATTGTTACTAGTAGCCTATTAAATACCATCGGAGGTGAATTATTATAAAAACGCATTACAGTATAATAAATTTTTCAAATTTATTATTTAAAAAGAACAATGAACAGAAGCAATAACTAAATACCTAAATAAAGGAAGTAAGCTCTGACATCTGGTGTCAATACAATTAAAACTGGCCGGATTGTTAGGCCGTGGTCTGAGACCTCCGTGTGGGATACATAACGTTTCGGCTGTATGAACAACACCCATCTTCAGTCTAGCGAGAACCGAGATCTTAACTGCCCACGTTGCACTAAGTGGAGACGCTAGACCTACGCGGGTAGATGACGTCTTAGTTCCCACTCCAACAGCTGCCGAAACGTCTGAGATCGCACACAGAGGTCTTGCACCACCGTTAATAGCCCGGCAAGTTTTAATTATAAATTCATAAATACATTACGAAATGCTTAGCCTACCTGTCTTGAATCGGGAAAGATTACTGAAAATAGATTTTCTGGTTGCAGGTCTTCGGTGCAATTTTGATCAATATGTTTTTAGACGTAGGCCTAGTTAGGATTGTTACTACCGATTTTCTGTGAATTTAGGACGCCAAAAACTAGTTAGCCGCCCGATATTTAAGGAATTCTGTGCGAAACCATTGTCAATACCATGATTCTGTTTTTATTTTATAAAGTGATAAGCTGTAATTACCATACTAGTACTCATAGCACATAGAGTGATAAGCTGTAATTACCATACCAGTACTCATAGCACATAGAGTGATAAGCTGTAATTACCATACCAGTACTCATAGCACATAGAGTGATAAGCTGTAATTACCATACCAGTACTCATAGCACATAGAGTGATAAGCTGTAATTACCATACCAGTACTCATAGCACATAGAGTGATAATCTGTAATTACCATACCAGTACTCATAGCACATAGAGTGATAATCTGTAATTACCATACCAGTACTCATAGCACATAGAGCGATAAGCTGTAATTACCATACCAGTACTCATAGCACATAGAGTGATAAGCTTTAATTACCATACCAGTACTCATAGCACATAGAGTGATAAGCTGTAATTACCATACCAGTACTCATAGCACATAGAGTGATAAGCTGTAATTACCATACCAGTACTCATAGCACATAGAGTGATAAGCTGTAATTACCATACCAGTACTCATAGCACATAGAGCGATAAGCTGTAATTACCATACCAGTACTCATAGCACATAGAGCGATAAGCTGTAATTACCATACCAGTACTCATAGCACATAGAGTGATAAGCTGTAATTACCATACCAGTACGCATAGCACATAGAGTTTTGCTCGTTGTAGGCCTACGTGGCCTATAGTAAGACGTAGGCCTAATTGAACTGAGGTGCTCAAGAGTTTCAGATGTTCCGTAGTATGCGCAACGCGTGTCCGAAGTTGTTCCGCGCAGGTCTATCTGTAACGAAAGTTAGCTGTTGCATTGAGACCGCTGCGCGCCATAGGCCTACACGGCTTAATATTTAGGCCTATCGATCCCATCATTTGCTTTATAGTCGCCGAATTCCCTGATGACCACACGTCTCGCCACTGGTCATAAAATAAAAATAACAAGTATTTCATGTCTAGAATACGTTATGAATCATGTTTTTAAAATTTACACAATCACAATCAGTTATTTTTGACAAGTGTTCTGAAAGATTTTTAATTATATGATCTTTAAGCTCGTTCGTCAATTGTTCCCCGAAATTTGGGTCCATTAAATCTAATTTAACAATTTCTGTTTGCACGTTACAGTTAACTTTTGGATTATCTGAATCTAAGCATTGAATCTCGAGAACAGTATCTGCTACTTCCGGATCATTAACTTCACCACTTTCATACAAAACAGTATTTACACTATTAAAGTCAATATTTACTTTACTACAACATGGGCGTTGTTGCAGACCTACGTTAAAAGCTGCTGCATTTACAAGTTCATTATTTACTTCACAATAATTCGGATTTTGTTTTTGATCAGAATCCGAATCTATTGTTAAATTAGTTGGGGCAGGATTCGTAAATTTATCAGAATCGGTAGAATTTGAATCAGTACTTTGTGAAACTGTTGAAGCTTTAAAAACTTGTCCAACTTAGCAGTTTTGTGTAATAATTTTGAGTGAGCGTCATCTTTAGCTTTTTTCAACTTGCGTTTATAAGCTCCACTTGCAGTGTGCAAATTCTGACTCATTTTCAATGAAGACATGAAGATGTTCAGACAAAACAACACACACACACTGACACACAGAAAACAAACCAGGCTAAACAATAGACAATAGACCTACAAATATCTGAACATAATTAAATGGCTTTCAAATGACTCCACTAAATAATAAAAACAGTTAACACAAAGTGTATCATTTACAGAGCTTTTATGACGTATTCAGACCTTTCCAACTTAAAATAGGCCTAATCTCAAAACTGACAGGTGCATTGTTGTTTACTGTTCCGCGTATATATTTATATCAGACGTACAATAAGCCGATATAAACTTTGGGGAACAGTTTTTTATAGCCTACTGTTTTTTTTCTTAGCATTCTAGTTGATATTTTATAACTTTGTACTTAAAAAAACCCTTATTTATTATTCCATAGACAAAAGTTGTATTAGCAAATATGAACAAAAGGAAGCGACTGGAGTAATAGAAGGAAAGAAAAGACGTTTCCTAATACGGAACTGAAAGTATGTCACGGTAGTACAGTATGCCACGTAGCGCTGAGTCAGCGAGTGGGCGTGGTGTTACAGTAAAATGTGACAATTGCTTACAGAGACGTCCCGATTAACAATGTAACAACTGAAAGTTTGTAGACAGCATTACACTCCAGGTGATCTTGGATGAGCTAAAATCCACGCGGTTATAGTTCAGAGGCAAATTCCAGAAATGCAGTGGGTTATTAGTGAAGTGTTTCAGTACACAGTTGTAGACTGCGGACAACAGTAGTTGGACAATTGTTTAACTTGGAGCCTGTTGCTATTTTTTGTGGATATTAGATGTTTATATAACTAAGAGAGCTTTTATAACACGTTATAAGTGGTATTAAAAAGTTAATTATTGATTTCTCAGACGTTTAGTTATGTAATCAATTATCATAAAATCACGAACCATGTAATCCTTGTAGGCCCTTCAGTCGTGTCAGAAAAAGTATCTTTAACAGTGGAAACCAGAGAACGAACATATTCTAAGAGACTTTTCCACTGTACGCTGACTAGTAATTTCCTTACTTGACTGGACTTTAAAACTCAATCAGTGATTTTCGAAAAAGATATAAAGTTAAATGTTAGAATCTGTCAAGCTATAATAAAAAAAACACAAGGAAAGTGTCAAAGAGAGGAACGCCAACTGGAACCAGAAGAAAATGAAAAACGCGGAATGACGAAACATAGGAACGGCAGAAAGTACTGTTGATATAGTCAGTGGAACACCAAAAAGCACTAAAAAAAGAAATGTAAAACGGTAGAAAGTGGAACATAACCATGAAGCAGAAGACACTAAACCGTTGCCCCTAAAATACAGACAGAAAAAAGAAGAAACCATTTAAGAACTGCGTGGTGACATGGATCAACTTCGTGGTGACTTGGCCGGGAAAGAGGTAAGAATATGCGAAATAGACGAATTTGTGCCAACTATGAAAGGCACCAATTACGATGTAAATCTGTGTACTAGGAAACAAATAGTTAAACTGGCAATGCTAATAATTCGAATGGAAAAAGATTCAGAAAAGTATTGTTAAACGATTTGTTGTAGATAAACCAGCCGCAATTTTAGTTGACACGGCACCACAGTAGATAGCTCTGACGTAGTGAGCAGCTGGATGCCCTGGATATATGTTAAGAAAGGTTGACATAGGCCTAAATTTATGTCTGGGGATATTGAATTTGGTTCGCTTAAGACACTGTTATTTTTAGCACGGACATTACGAATTCCTACTGATTTAAAAAATAATCTGCTGAGAGTTGGCCGAGAGAAGATGATAATATTCAGACCTGGTGAATAAACTGAAGATTTGACTCCAATACAGCTACTCGAGTTTACAAGTTACAAGATGATGGGCAAAGAAGGACTCTAAAATTTCAGAAATGTTCCTTTAATAATTTGTGTGGAAAAGGGAAAAGATCAGTAGAACAAAGTACCTATTTTTTAATAACAGAATAGGCCTACTTTTTTGTTGACTGAAAAATCTTCAAAGATCGTAGGGGAGAGGCTCGTGCTAGTTTCTGATTAGAAGAACTAGCTACAGTGTAGCAAAATAGGGAACTTAAATAAAGAAGTGCTGCAGGTACAGAGAACAGACGATGTTGGCCTTCGAAAGAAGATAGTTGTAGAAAAACAAAGAAAATGTCATGCAAGATTTCAGATGAACTGGGAAGACACACTGAAATCGAAGCAAATGTATTTCCCGATGGTGGAGAATGTGTTCTGGAAGTGGAAAGTAGTAAAATGAAACGGAAACAAGCTGTATGTATTTATCAGTTCGCAATGACAGACTTAAGGAGGGAGCAATGTCAAAATGAATTCGCCGTATCCCTATATGAATTCTGCCACATAGCGCCGAGTCAGTTGTGATCATCGAGTTTCCAGTAGCCTATTGTCTAGTGAAATGTAGCAGTACTTGCAATTCCAGTAATGTCTTGATTCACATCAAAATATCAAAAGTGATGTCCTAATTTTTGGCACGCCCAGGAATGGACAGAACCTCTAGATTAATAGCCAGGCACCATACCTTTTGGTCTACTACTCTTGTAAATTATATAGCCTAAATCAGTAAATTTACTTGCGTTGATGTATGGTGATTATTATATCTGCATAACTAGGAGAATGTATATTATTCGAGTGTGACTGTTTTAGAAAATAGCTAATAAAATATTGTAACGGTTGTATTGGTTGATGCCCGGTCCACGTGGACCGAAACTGTTGAATGAAAATAATGATCCAGCAAGTGTGGACAAGAAGAGTTAATAAATTGGGCCCAAGTGGGCTAAATGTATGCTTCTTGAGTTAAATGTTCTGTCGGCTGGTCTTCCATAGTAGTTGAAATGATATGTAATAAATGCATTGATTCTGTAGGAAGAAAATGACAAGAAGTGGACTGTATACGAATAATTTTAATATCTGAATTAGTTACATTACAGCTGTATTAATTTGAAATGAGGTTGGCTAATACTGCATGTTGCGAAGTATTATGAATTTAGATTAGAATGAAGTTATGGCGCTAGTTGGCCATAAGTACGAATGTAAGGCCTAAAGCCTACATTGAATGTCGAGAATAAGTGACAGCGAAAGCTGGGCTCGGCTCGGTATGACCGCCGCGAGCGTTTGATACGCACTGTGCAAAGTACAAACACGCGAATATTGAGGCGAGGTATAAAGCAGATTAGCCAACCTAGAAAACAAAATCATCGCGCTACCGAACATAAGCTGCCCGTCAAAAATCAAAAAGATTTTTTAACACATTTTTTAATAAATTATAATACATTTACAATTTAATTTAAAAGAGTACAGTTCTTACTAACGATGGTTAGCTTCAAGGCTGAGTTGAACCTTGAGTTATGAGATTAGATAACGCCAGTCCGTTACTAGTTTAGAGATAAGCATGCATAAGATAAGCCTAGAGATAGGCGGTTGTAGGCCAAGGTTGGCGGACAGCTGTTTCATATATGAATAAAGTCTGGTTGACAATATTACTGACACAAGTGTGTGCAGTCTATAACATTATAAAACATGAAAGAAAAATACATAATTATACAATGATTAATGCATGATCGGAAGCTCATCACATGATGGACCGATCGCTGGTAGCCCTATGCAAGTCATAGACGGCTACTTTAAAATTAATTGAGGCCCGTAGACCTGTACAGAGAGTTCATTACATGAACAAAATTGTTGTTGAACATGTTGCAGTTACATGTTCTATTGTATTTTCAGCAGGGCGGCATGTATTGACCTAGACATGCTATTCCTGATGTTTCAGGAATTTACAATATAATAACGTATGAACAAGCTAGATGCTGAATGCGAGCCCCAGATATGACATGTATGTCATAATTTTAAGTAAAAGAATTGTGCATGCTTACTTGCAAAATGAATAAAATATAAAGTACAATATACAATAAACCTAGACGTGGCAGTTACATACGGCAGACGCTAACAATAGTTTTTTGCATAGACATAATTTATGCGAATACAGTAACAATAATTTGAATAATTACAAGATAAATAATTGCAATGTCAAATAACAATACAATACTGAAATTACAGAAACAATTTAACAATTTAAAGACATTCACAGAATAGTACATATTTATCAGCAACAATATAAAGAAATGAATGCATGATAGCTTAACGGCAAGACATGCAAATATTATGTAATAACATTTTATAAATGAGACCACCAAAAAACATGCAATATACCCCATAACATCAAATGAAAATGTGTAAGACATAGTATGCCACACAAATTAACATACAATACAAACATTAAGATACCACCAAAACTGTGATAATTAGAAGCGTGCAATGACGCAAAATTGACAAGAAAAATATTGTGATGATTCATCACGATTGTGTTGACCAAATGGTCGTAATAAGTAGTAAGCCAATGGCTGAATAAAGTAGCATTGTGCTAAGTAATCATAATGTCAAATCTCGTCTCGCGCTGGCAACAGACATAATTTATGTATGGGTCTCCGCAAAACACCCGTAGGCGTGCGAATGTCCACGACACGAACCAAGTTATCTGGGCCGGGAAATATGGCGATGATTACGCCAAATTTCCAGGCTAATGGAGGCAAGTTATCCTCAATAAGGAGAACTAAGTCACCAATGGAAACATTATCTTTGGCAAACTTCCACTTGTGACGCTGTTGCAACTGGTGCAAATAATCGCGAAACCACGCCTTCCAAATGCCCTGGACAAACCTCTGAAGGAGTTGCCAACGACCAAGACGAGAAACAGGAACGTGAGAAAGGTCTGGGTCCGGAATCGCTGTTAAGGGCGCGCAAATCAAAAAATGGCCCGGTGTGAGTGGCACCGGGTCGTTAACATCCGATGAGATAGCAAATAAAGGTCGAGAGTTCAGACATGCCTCTATCTGAGACAAAACGGTCGTGAACTCTTCGAAGTTTAGTATAGATTTGCCTACCACGCGGCGCAGATGAAATTTCAAACTCTTTATGCCGCTCTCCCATAGGCCACCGAAATGAGGTGAGGAGGGCGGAGTAAATGACCATGATATCCCCTGAGAGGATGTGAATGACTTAATCGAGGAGATGGCATCCTTATTGTGCCAAAAGTTGTAAATGTCATGTAAGATGGTGCGGGCCTTCCTGAAGTTTGTACCATTGTCGGAGTACAGCTGACTGGGTATACCCCGACGTGCCATGAAACGACGTAAAGCAGCTATAAATGCGCTGGCCGTAAGGTCAGACACCAATTCCAAGTGAATAGCCCTAGTCGCTAAGCAAACAAACAAAGATACGTACGCCTTAGTAAGAGTTCTAGACTTCTGCCCGCCATGACGAATCATGAAGGGACCACCATAATCAACCGCGCAAAATAGAAACGGCCTTGAAGGAGTGACTCTAGGGAATGGCAGAATACCAAGTCTCTGAACCTGCTGTGTGGCACTAAACCTGATACACTTGAGACACTTACGAATAATGGAACGGATGACTAGCCGGGCATTAACAATCCACCAACGCTGACGCAGTGAATGATGCACGAGTTGAGCACCAGCGTGAAGTAAACGAATGTGTTCACGTTCGATGATAAGGCGTGTAATATGCGCCGATGGGGGTAATACAATTGGATGTTTCGAATCGTAGGGTAACTGGGAATGCTGCAATCGTCCGCCCACGCGTATCACTCCAGAGTCGTCAAGAAACGGGTCGAGAGAAGCCAACTTGCTCCTAATGGAAACAGAAGATCCGTTCCGAAGACAACTAATTTCGGTTGGGAAGTGGATCGACTGAGATTGTTTTATGAAGAAATTGAGAGACTGATGAATTTCTACAGGGGTCAGATCGCCCGAAAGTTTGTCCGCAGATGAGTGCCTAATATTTCTGATGAAACGAAAACAGTAAGCGTATACACGTGTCAGCCGGTGCAACGAGGAAAAGTCCAACGATAAGTCAACAGCCAGGGTAGACATTAGCGACCGGTTATGTGTAGTTTTCTCTTCCGCGGTGACTTCAGAGGACGAATGAGTGGCCGGTACGAAGGATGGGAAGGGATTGGACTCTGACGATTGAGACAGACAGCTAGGACCGTGCCACCAAAGCGAGCAATCGCGCAAAACGTCAGGGAAACACCCCCTAGATATAATGTCAGCAGGATTGCGTCGCGAATCAATGTGATGCCAGGTATAAGTTTGCGTACGACGCTGAATTTCAGCAACTCGATTAGCGACGTATGTTTCCCAACGCGTAGATTGCGCATGAATCCAGTAAAGAGCCACCATAGAATCAGAATACAAATGTACATTATCAATAAACGAATAAAGAGCAGGAATAACCTTAGATACGAGTCGCGATAATAACAAGCAAGCGCAGAGCTCGATGCGAGGTAATGACACCTGGCGTAGGGGAGCCACGCGAGATTTGGAACACAAAGAATGCCAATCCGAACGTGACTGACCGGAGGTTGGTTCATCCCAACCAAGCTTGCAAAGCCAGAGTAAGTATATGAGTATGCATAAGTATACACATAAGTATATGTAGTAAGTGTTTGACGCTACTAAATTGATAGCGCCATGATCGATGAGTGTCATGTGCCCAAGATCCATGTATTCCCTGATAAAGTCCGCGTAGTCGCGAGCGAGCTTGGCATCGCGCCTAAATCGACGCTCTAAGCCTAAGAATCTTGATTCGGCACTTGTATAAGATTCCCCCAAGTGGGGATTATCAGACTTGAATGGGAGCGACACTATAAATCTACCCTCGTGGTTGCGCTGAGTAGAGCGCACAAAATGCTCTTCGCAAGCCGACTCGCTATCAGGGGTATCGTCAGGGATTGTTTCTGCCTCCCAAAATCTCTCGAGAGATTGCAGAATTTGACTGTCATTGTTCCTTGCCAGGAACGAAACAGCAGGACCCTCGGTGTGGCAGTGCTTGGGCAGATTGCCAGCCAGAATATAACCCAGTTTTGTTTCCTGAATGATAGGGAAGTTGGGTCCGCGTGTGTATTTATTGGCTAATATTAAATCCAGATAAAATTGTGCCCCTAATAGTATGTCGATCTGTGAACATATATTAAAATCTGGGTCGGCGAGAAAAATTTTATTTGGAATGTGGAACCGGTTGATGTCAAACGAGATTGAAGGCAGATTGTGAGTTAAGTTAGATAAGACGGCACATTTCGCCTCGAAACTATGTCTCTGATAGCGAGAAATAATACGTATAGAAGCAATGTCAGTAGCGCAACACGCTGTGTTGTTTATTCCTGTGATTGGAATATTAGATCTGGTTAGTTTAAGGTGTAACCTTTTCGCAAATGATTTCGTACAGAAATTGATCTGGGAACCGGCGTCTAGAAGCGCTCTAGCTTTATGCCTGTTGCCAGCCTGATCAACGACATATACAACCGCTGTGGATAAAAGAACATTGTTTTTGCACTGTAATTTAAATGAGCAATAATTGCTGCTGGCAGCTGTTGATTTCGGCACGTAATTTGCGTGCAGCAATGTGTGGTGTCTTTTTGAACAAATTTTACAGACCTGTTTGCTCTTACAGTTCGTTATCAGATGACCTGCTCTAAGGCAGTTGATACAACATTTATGATTTGCAACCAATTGCCCCCGCTCAGCGGCACTTAATATACGAAAATTATTACATATGTAAAGCGGGTGGTCAGATTTACAACACACGCATGAATAATGCTTTGCCGCTGCGTGATAGCTCTTAAAGGTATTGCTGCCAGCAGTATTTCTTAAGCTACATTTCTCAAATTTATTGTTGGATTTTACGCTAAGTTTGTTGAATTGCTGTCCGGGTTCAATAGGCATTGTATTTTCTAAAAGCTGTCTGCGTAAGTTTAAAAAATGCATAAAGTCTTGAAAGCTAGGCAAGTTGTCAGGGTCTATTGACTCCTTCCAAAGTTTTAAAGTAATAGGGTCAAGTTTGGTGGAGAGCAACTGTATGGTAATAAATTCAAATGAATTCACTGACAGCTTCATTGCCGCCAGTGAATTAACGGAAGACGTTATTGTATTCGTAAACTCCGCCAAGCTTTGGACTGAGTCCTTTATTGTGGACTTAACCTGAAGTAGGTTTTGTACATAGTATTTGGCTAATATTAATGGGTTGTTATACCTTTCGGACAGCAAGTTCAACGCTATTACATAATTTTCTTGACAAATGGGTAATGATTTAATTAAATCTAATGGTTCACCCTTCACAGAGGAATGCAAATAATGCAGTTTTTGCACTGGTGTTAAGTCGGATCTTGAATGCACTAGATCATTGAAAATTGAATAAAAATGTTGCCACTCAAGTATGTTGCCTGAGAAGCAGGGCAAACTTATCGGCTTTAAATGCATAGGCGTCGATAATACGGGAGGCACAGTCTGAGTATTAAGAGTGTCAAGAAGTTGTAAAATGTTTGCCTCAGTTGAGTATATCATTTCTTCAACCTCAACTCGGTCTGCCTGAGCAACGCTGGTGTCTTTACTGATAAGCTCTATCTCAGACTGTACCTCGTCGTACTTCGAGGCCAAGCTTTTGAGACTTTCCAGTCTTACAGTTAGAAAATGTTTTGTACTTTGATTTATGTCAAATAAATTTACCGCGGATTGTATCTGCACTATCGCGGACTTTAATCCCCCTCTCTTTCTGGTCAGCACCTTGAGGCCTTCTTCAGACATTTTACGCACCTTTTTACTGTTGTTGGTGGTACCTCGTTGGCGACGTCCCGCAGCGTCGGCTCCTTGGTGAAGATGGTGAACAGCTGGCAGAGATGACCACTTTGAGTAAGCACTGCAGCCGGCAGGAACTTGCTACTACGTTGTCCGAAGATGACGAGCAAAATGGCGACGCAAATCACGCCACGGTCGCATTAGCTGACGTGCTAATTCGCCCGTGATGGCCAGAAACAGATGTAAAAAAAATATTAAATGGAAATCCGGCCCGGAGGACCAAAAAATGGTTGATGCCCGGTCCACGTGGACCGAAACTGTTGAATGAAAATAATGATCCAGCAAGTGTGGACAAGAAAAGTTAATAAATTGGGCCCAAGTGGGCTAAATGTATGCTTCTTGAGTTAAATGTTCTGTCGGCTGGTCTTCCATAGTAGTTGAAATGATATGTAATAAATGCATTGATTCTGCAGGAAGAAAATGACAAGAAGTGGACTGTATACGAATAATTTTAATATCTGAATTAGTTACATTACAGCTGTATTAATTTGAAATGAGGTTGGCTAATACTGCATGTTGCGAAGTATTATGAATTTAGATTAGAATGAAGTTATGGCGCTAGTTGGCCATAAGTACGAATGTAAGGCCTAAAGCCTACATTGAATGTCGAGAATAAGTGACAGCGAAAGCTGGGCTCGGCTCGGTATGACCGCCGCGAGCGTTTGATACGCACTGTGCAAAGTACAAACACGCGAATATTGAGGCGAGGTATAAAGCAGATTAGCCAACCTAGAAAACAAAATCATCGCGCTACCGAACAGTACATATCTTCGCCGTAGATTTGAAAACAACTATAAGAAATAAAACACTCATTAATTAACACTAGAACACCCAAGAGATGGATAGTAGATGAATCATTGTATACTAATTATTACATCCGGTCCGCGAACTAATTAAAACAACAAATGAAGAATAATAAACAATCATGAAGAAGAAAAATAGAAAACAACATAGTATTGTGATTAACCAATAACCCAATAAATATGGTAAGTGAGAGGACAAAACCAAATATACCAACAACGAACACCAACAAGACATAGAAGGTAACATGAAAAAACACAAATAAATTGATAAGCGAGGAAGAGACAACAACTCTACTCTACAATGTGCCAATATGAGTACCAAAATATATTGAAACAAATAAATCAAGAAGTCTACAGAGTTAAGAAACCAGTAAAGACACACAGACATGGACAAACTATTACTAAAGACTTGACCATGACTAAACTCTTTATTCTAAGGTGAAAATATAATTAACAAACAATAAAAACAACGAAATAAAATATTGGAATATAAGAATGAGTTAGTTGTCATAGCAATAACAGAGTACCATGTCTGCTTTTAATGCAAGTAAATCCAATTAAGAAATATTAAAGAAAACCTAGTAATCACCAGTAAACATGTAAATATAGTGTGAAAAAATAGTAAATAATGGTTAACAAGAACATAAGTGTAAAATAATAACCTTAAAACAGTGAGATCAGGGGATAAAATGCATAGACCATTGTTGTCAGACAAGGGGGACCTAAATAACCTCAATCCTGGTACAAATTCACTTGTAACTAGAATAATGTAATAGTAAGACGTTGTAAAAGTAATTTATGGTATGCACCAATGAAACTAGACATGATAAAGACAAACCTAGTGCTATGATCTAGTAATTAATAGTGACATGTGTTGTGTTTAATGTAATTACACCGACTGAATGGACAGAAAGATGTACCCATTAAACACACTCAGAATTCTCACAGTATTGTAAATCAGAGAAAGACAGTGACATAAATGTGTACTGCAATGTCTAGTACTGCTACGATAAGGTAGAATAATGATAATGAACCATTAATTAAACCATAATTGTGAAAAATTAATGTAACTGTCTGACTACACTAGATGCAAGAAGTGTTAGTGAATTATTCACAATCTCACATGTAATCATGGGAGACTAACCACTATAAAATATTCTTTAGACTATAAAGACCATTTGTACAAAAAAGAACCACTTAAAATTGAGTATATCATTAACCATGAACCAAATCATAATGACACATGGCATACCAAAACTATGAATAACTAATAAAACTAAAAACAAGAAATTAACTATATTTGTATAAAAGCTGAGATATCCAGAAGTTGTAATGGACATCTCAGAATGACTATATCACAGTAAAAAATGGACAGAGCCAATTATTTAAATAAAAAGGGTGAATCAAATTAACTATGCTCTAGGCCAAAGAAAGCATAGACCAAATATTGTAATTTTTATTAATTTAAGACAATTATTGTAGTAGAGTGTAACGCAAAATTTGAGGAATTGGTAATTTTACTCAATCAACTATGCAGAACGCAAAGAATGGGTGTGTTTTAGAAAGCGGGGAGGTAACGAGACGCCTGAACCGTTAGGCGGCATTACTTGAAAGAAATTAACTTGTAAAAAAGCTGTAGAGTATAGCGGTAGGTTAGCAACGCCGGCCTTGGGGCTGACGACTATAAAGAAGGTAATTTTCGGCTAAATCACGTTTTGGGACATAACTGTCATAAAATGTATTATTCGCTAGGATATTAAGGGTGTTTGCCAATGTTGTAAACTTTAAGTGCATATAACAATAGATACCGTTATGTGAGAGAGAGTGATGTGTGAGTGAGATAAATATAGACGCTAGTTTTTTAAGCACGTGGAACGCGGAAAAACGTTTGGCGAATCAGAAAAAGCGTCATGTGTTGCGCGGGAGGTTTTCGCTAAGCAGATTGGGCGATTTTGTATTTAGCGGTAGTTTAAACCTATAGGATCGTTTTGCTATCGATAGTTTGTAAGGGAAATTCAAAGCAAGTAGGCCTATAAAATATGAACTTGGAGAGAAATTAGTTAGTATTCTTTATATCGGCGAAACTACACGGAAGAGACTCGCGTACGCTGTTTTGCGTTAACTATATATTTTGATAGTAATGTCAAGAATAAAGTAAATTCGCAGAAGTAAACAGAAGTACGGGAACGCGATAATTGCTAACACTAAATTTATAAAGTTTCATAAAGAGTAATAAGTAAATGAGTGAATGATCGGAGTAATAACAAACAAGAAGAAGTAATACTACATATAAATTTCCATCAATTCGATACGTTGTGGTGAAATCACTGAAGAAGGCGAATTAGTTCGGATTAAAGTCACGACGGTATGAGATAATCGAGACGCACGCGACGCGAACTGTGTTAAATGCGCTTAAGGTCAATTCAATAATCGTTGTAACCAGAGTGTATAATTATACGACATAACTGTATGTATAACCAATATGTCAAGTGTAGTGTACATCTGTGATAAAGTGAATTAGTGCATTCATAACCAGGATTAACACGCAACAAACAGCTGCTGACGACTCAACGGCCTGCAACATCTTCAGGACTACGCACATCAGAAGGATTCTCCACGCAAGTAACAAATAAATGAACAGTTGATTCTATATTGTTTGATAAATATATATATTTGTATTCAAATATAGTGACTCAATTTGTCTAAAAAGAACTCATTGCTACTAAATAATATTCAAATTGTAAGCTAAAACTATCCAAGTCATATTAAGATATTTTGTAGTATATATATGCAAATGATTCATTAAAAGTTGATTGATATAGTTTAATTTGTGTTTATTATTACTGGCGCCCTGAGGTACAATCAAGAGTCAGTACACTGGAGTAAGTGTTATAGACTATTAAGTAAAAATATTAATATTATCAGTGATTATAGTAGTTTGTAAACCTTATTTCTCACATGCTCGTAGGCCAACATAATATGCAAATGAATAATTTAACTCTTTCATAAAGGCCTATCAAGAAGTGTATTACAAGAGATTATCATAAAAGGACTTGGGAAGAAACGTATGGATGAAATGTAATCACCATTTGTTCAATTTCCATGATTAAACATGTAAAATCATAAGAAATATGTCATAGTCGTAAGTGAAAAACATTAACTTTTTAATTAAAGCACCAACATATGTCTTGTGAGGACTTGGTTTAACGAGCAAATCAATTGTAATAACATGGTGTGGCTATATAAAGTATTACTAGTAACGCAAGGACATTAAACCAATTTAAAACATATTCTGTTTATTTTGGGCCAAAAGATAGCGTCATGATGCTACTCTCCAAACTCATTAACAATTTTATACACATTAATTGCCGAGGGAGTGACCTCGCTCTAAGGAACGGCAGCAATCTCTAAGCCAATGAAATCGATTAAAATCCAACAGGGGGGTTATGTAATCCCAAAATTGGAACAGCGAGAGAGAAGCAAATTTCTTCACACTTCATATCTGACGAGCGAAGCCGTAACGACGGCCATTTTTGTGCGAGAAAAAGTCGAGTTCGGAATTGAATCAGCTGTTCGGTTTTAAATGTAAACAATTGGTCACATAACCAAAAATTTTTAAGTGTCGAGTTTAATGCATAAATGCAACTGCATAGTGAAACGACATTGCAGAGTGTGCAGTAGGCTGCAATAAAGTGAATTACAGGAAGTATAGTGTTTTATTATACTTATCGAACTTTAACTTCAAAACAGAAATTTTTATGATTTTGACATTGAGTCATGGAAGCAACCATGAAGTCTCATAGCTTTTAAACGTGAATTAATAAATTGATTGACATTAATTCACGAACGTTAATGAACATTATTTGAATTTTTAAAGAAAATAAATATTTTTATACCTACATTATGAAGGTTAACCACTTATTGAGATAGACAATGAGTTAATATGAACTCGAGTAGAGGTTATCTAACCTTATGATTATTATTGTTCCAATTCATAAACAATCATTGAATATTTTAACTAAATCTATTTAAGCAATATACTGTAATTGTTTACCTGATAAGAGTTCAGCATTCAATGGACATGATAATTTGTAACGAACATTAGATAAACTTATAATTCCAATTATTTATGTATTTTATTAAGTATAGGTTGTTACATTATTTTAAAATAGACACTACCTGGTATCAGTTCAGCATGCCTGAAGTAACCTTAATGTTGACGATATTCGAATTTTCAATTCTATGTTAATAATTTAAAAACTTTTAATGTCGTTGTTTTGTTTATACAAATCAGTTCCAACTACGCAGTTTAGACAGTAGTGCAGACATTTTCTGTTATATATCTTGCAGTCTCAAAGGAACCACGAAAAAATTGTAAAAATAATGAACAAAGATTCAATGTTATATTTTAAATTTCTTTTAAACAAAAATAGTTTAAGTACCCTGAGAGTAAGAGTTAATAAGAAATAATGTCAATGATTAATGAGGCAAAGAGCCAGATAGGCCTATATATCAATTAAGAAATTCCAATTTATTAAAATTTGTTAATAAATCAAATTGTGTAACAGAAAAAAGAGTTGACGACTTTCATTTAATAGACAATACTGATACGTGTTAGGTAACTACTAGTACTTCCACAGGTGGCACCATTTAACTCAGATATTTTAAAATTGAGTTATCTATTCGCTTGTTAACGTGTTTGTTAACGAACTAGACCTTCAAACTCAGTAAGTACTTGATGAGTGAATAACTTGTGTTTATTTCAGCAACAATTGAATCTACGGCGAATTACACATATCCACATGCGCCTGCGAGGGAGTCAACCCAACTAATTCTTATCTGAGCTTCAATTTAAACGAACCACTCAGTGCAAAGGAGAGATATTAAATAATTCGTTATCAAACTCAATTTTGAACATAATTAAACCGTTTTACAAAATTAACTAATTAAATAAACTAAATAAAATAAATGAATTAAATAATTAATTGAGAGAACGAGCAGAATCACATCACCATAATTATAATATCGTTACAATATGTATCGATTTCTCTGGCGTATAGTGCTTTATTCCACTGTCCTATGATCGCGATCTATGCAGTCCTGGTAACAATATTCTTTACTTATATCATAAACTAATATTTTCTCGCATTAGGCCAACTTCCTTTTTAAACACGTAAACTTTATACTTTTATGGCTACCGAAGACATAAAACGTCTTACGAAAGTGTAGATGTTCACACTTTTACACAAATATGCCTACAAACTATGTAATGCATTATCATAATGTCAGTGTGTAGCCTATATGAGCAGACCTGTAAGATGGGAGCAGAAAGAATTTTTGCCGAAATTTTGTGTTAAGTGGTAACACTTACTTCAAGTAAGAAAAATATGTGCTCTCCTGATAGGCTCATTTATTGCAATTATTGCAATTGATACTTAATTGAATAAGAATGTTCATACAGAGTGTTCCTCTTCTGCAGTGAAGAGAGATGAGAACAAAGATAATATGATCGTGCGAAAATACATTGTATTTAAATTATGTAGAATTAGGTAAACCTGTAAGATATGATGTTTTACATATCCGATTTTAACAGATAATAATTCACAGGTCTTAGATTTGCTCTGGTGCTAACTAAAAATGACAATCCAAGGCATGCTTCTCCCATGGCACTATCATGTCTGTCACCAATATTTTGCTGAACATACAGACACACACGCGCTTGCGCCCACACACATGCACATGTCATAGACTGTATCGCCTTTATTGTTAATGCTTATTTATAAAGCTGTTAGAAGAAAACCTGTAGGCCTAATTGCGTGTATGGCCTTTGAAATATCACTCTCCCATCTCAATAAACAAACAAACAAAAATGTATAAGATGTTTTTACAAATTTTATTTAGAAATGACAGTCATAAAAAAATTGTCTACGAGTAAACATTTAGTCAAAATTGTTTAAAATACATTGTTCATTTAATGAAGCCACGGAAGGTGATATGCAGCTATCGGTTGACCCATAAAAACCTTTAGAAGAACTTTTTTAAAACGAACTCTTTTAAAAAGAAAGATCAATAGAAATTTGTGGATTTGATTTCCTTTATAATAGGCCTACTTAATAGAAGAAAATTTTCACCTTCATACTTCCCTGTTTGGAGTAACTACCTACACATCAACATACAAGAATTCATTTTAACTCTCAACTTAAGTCCTAAGTAACTGAGGATTAAAACAAAATATATATTTTCTTATCATCTTATGTAGTTTCTCATTGGTCTGTCTATCTGTTCGCGTACAGTGTAAAAGTAACGGTAATTCTATTAACAGCTTTGTGACTTAATTAAGTTTTACTTGGACTAATCTGATAACTATTAAAAATACATAATTCAAAGTATTTAGAAATATACAAATAAAGTTTCATATTTAGTAGCCTACGTGGAATGTAAAGTGCAGTTTTGTATTTGGGTTAGAAATATTAAATGTGCAGATTTGTTTTCTGCCTTACATTGCAGTTCCAGTTTGTAAGTCCAGTTTTTTTATTTTTGAAGTAGCCTAATAAGTGATAATCTTTAATTTGATCAATAAGATTAAAGCGTAAAGAAACGTGAGAAGAGGCACTGCTTTTCCTAGGAAAGAGCCGTAAACCCTGGAATATCTCAAGTATGAACCGTACCAAGATTCTGAAATCTCTCAATCGGTGTTCACTTCGATCACGTTTCACCTGATGGATACAGGCCAGCCTAAAAACTAAACGCGCATTCTAAAACTAAAAGTTGATGTCCGTGCTCTGAGCGTCACCTTAAAAACAATCTCTTATAAATTTTACAAAAGACGCGCCCATTTCCAGGACAACCTGCTAAGTACAGACTTCGATTAACACCAGAGAATGTTGCAACCAACTTAGCGAAACATGTTACTACCAATTAGCTAACAAAGTCTTACGCACAACGATATCAGCAATGACCTGTAAACCCGGAAGCTCGGATATCCAACAATCGCGAGTGACGGCCTTGTCCGCTGTCTCCTTGTTGCCCAAAATTGATTGGCGTCATGTACGTAGGCTACTGCTAAATTCAAACTAAATACAAAGAGGTGCGAATAACTTACTCTAGTTTTTGAACGAAATAAAAGATTATCTGAATAATGCAAAAATGTTTGTCGTCATATGCCTCATATCGTTTTACGTTTTTCTTTTATAGAACTTCTTTCAGTGGACTGTGAGAAAACATTTCTATAATCAGAATAATTAACTCTAAAAGCAATCAGTATTTATATTACAAATCAAAACAACAAATTCTTTTAAGTGTTGAAAGCGTTACTTTCTTAAACAGGTGAAACGAATTATTCCTATATGTAGGGGAAGGTTGCCATCATTGGACCACATAACAGTTTTTAATTTTTTTTCATCACATTTTCAACTTAAATTTACCATTTAATATACAGATATTCTCTCTATTACTTTTTGATTAACCGTTAGTATTTACTTTGTTTTTAGATTTTTCAAATATGGTAGTACGAACAAAAAACAAAATTTTAACAAACGGTCCATTGATGGCAACTGGTTGTTATGAATCATCGAGTTTCCATCGATGGACCGATTACGAAAGTAAAGAAAAACTGTCTCTACATAGGTGTATTACATTTTATTATACGTATCTACTAGTCATGATAAAACAAAACTAAAACATATAAAGTATGAAAAATTATCTCAAGAAGCCTGAGACTTAATTCGGGATGTCGCCGCATAAAATTGTAGTACCATTATTTCCCAGCCGATCTCTTCTCTTTGCTGAATCTGTGTTCGATGTTATTTTGTTCAGCGACTTGAAACGCGAGTTCTCGTAAGTCTTTGGCTGTGATTCCAAAAGACATCTCTAATTTTAAAATGTGGTCTACTAATTCCTTCTCTACCTCAGGAGGCAGATCTCCTAAACTACCAATAATTTTCTTTCCCTCCACAGCAAAATTGTTTTTGCCTTCTAAGTGTCTCTTTAAAGTTGCTTTGGGCACTCCATACTCTCGGTAGACTTCATTCAAACCCATGTCTCCGTTACGAAATGCTGCGATAGCACGTTCCATTGCCTCGGTACTCCATTGTCCATATTTAACGCCTTTTGGCATTTTTCTGAAAAACGAAAATTAGTATGTTAATTTATAGACAAGCTACTACAATATTTTGTGTATTTAGGGTTTTTTGCAATGATTACTATTTAAAATTAATAAATTTCATTTCAGCTTTTAAATACAAACAAATGTCTATCTACTCTTCAACCTGAGTGCCATACAACGACCATGTTAACAGTAGGAACCTAACGCCCTTGTGACTAAAACTGTAAGGCTATAATTTTATTAGTGTTATCATAGTACAGGAAGACTCAATATGTTTGTATTGAAACGTTTTTATTTCCAATTTTCTACCAATTGTTGCTATAAACGTATTTTCAAATGACTACAATATTGGGGCTAGAATATAATGATGTAAATTTTTCAAGGTAGTCTACAGAGTTTAATGTTTATATGTAGTTGTAGGTTATACTTTAGGCTAATAGTTAGGTTATTTGTAAAAATAAACTGGTCCATTCATGGAAACCCCAAGTGGTCCAATGATGGCAACTCGCCATATTGGATTCTTTAGATAAACACAGCCGAAATGACGATTCAAATAGGAACAACCAATACAAAATTTAGAACTTTAAAAACTGCTTTTAATGTCAACAAATTGTGAAATTGTTCAGTAATATATAATTCGTGATAACTGATATTAAAAAAGACTAATAGTTATAGCAGAGAGTACAGAAATCTTACCTGAATTTTTATCTAGCAGCGACGCAACTCCAACTCGTTTACAGCACTGCACACAGCTGGCGTGAAGGAAACAAAGATTCTACAACTACTACCGCGCATGTGCACGCTTTGATAGAGGAAATACGTAAGAGGTCCATCCATGGAACCGGTCCATTGATGGCAACCTTCCCCTAAAAGTGAATAGCCGTGCATGTAATCAAACAATTTAAATGAGGTTGTAAGTATTGGCTTTGAAACGTAAACTCATGGTTCATTATGTTAACTGACTCTCGTTTAATTTTACTATCCTGAAGACCTCAGTATAATATGTAAAATTTTCAGTATTAACTCCTATAAATAATGCTTATATGTCTGGGCATAAGCAGAAACAAACAACGAATTTCAGTTAAGAGCGTCATTTAATTTGCTTCTTATGATTTTCTAAAACAAGTGCCAATAATTGTAACAATAGTAAGGTCAGTCATTCCATACGATTTAGTTTACTGTAATTCTTAAAATTAAAAAGCTATTTTGACATTATAATTAATTCTGTATTTCACAAGAAATATTCACAATTAGAAATATTTAGTTGACATTTAACATTGAATCCAGAGGTAACAGCCAAAAGAAGTGGAAGTAACTTGGAACAAAAATAGATTTTTATTAAAACTCCATTACGCTAAAATAATGTGCACCCAAAGTCATGATTTTAAGTGGACATAACTTTATATTCCCCAAATTTTAACCATATTGTAAGTAATAAGTAATAAGCGCTCGTCACATAAACATATGTGTTCTTGACATAGATTATAGGCAAAATTAAAGGCAAAAATAAACGACACGACAAGAGTTTTGTACAAAGATAAAAAAAAGTAAAAGTGGGATAAACGTATTACATGATAGCGATATGAAAACTAAAAACTACATGAAGTAGCGTTAGAAACAGTTCTACAAATAGCAGTATGCCTATAGTATGGCCTATAGTGAAGGGACAATTCACAATAAAGTTTAGAATTTCACAAAAGAAGTTTTCAGAGGAAGAAACAAAGATAGGGAATCAGAGGCTACGATATAGACCTAACCACTATGTTCGTATTAGCTTAAAGTCAGATTTTCTACAGGACAAGCGACTTAGAATGGAAAGGAGACATGACTACGTGAAGATGATAGAAAAGAAAACAGGAGTTATGATAGATGGGAAGTGATACAGGTAAATGGGGGGGTTTAGATAGGTAGAGACTTTCTTGGTAGCGGAATGTCAATACATATGGAAGATTACCAGACACACTAAAACTAGATAGTTTTAGGCAGGCAACAGGCATATATTCTATTGTTTAAAACGAGACAAGAAAATTACCTAAATTTATAAATCTGAACAACTTCTAGATTTTAATAAATTCTTAATTTTTTACCTTTTATGTTTTTAAATTAAATTTAAACCGTGTTTCCGTATTATTATTATGCGTAGATTGTATAAAAAACAACTTCCACTAGTCAGAAAACATAACTGGGTTTGCTGAAATGGTGCCGATGAGGCGATATTCTAGACAATATTAGTCTAGTAGCACGGCAGTGTGGTATCATTTGGTGCAATTGGCATGGGTGTGCAAGTGTTCCCAATATATCTTAAGGCACATTATTGTTGTGTTATATGATGAATATGATGATGGATGTTCCATGTTATGTGCGACATTTCAGTGGACATACACGTCAGTGTGATTGATAATGTTATTCAACTGTTTTTTATTACTATCGTAAGAATACAATATACCTTAGAGATTTTTGTACCATATCGAAGAGGCACGTGATTACCAACTGGCAGCCTGAAACATCTGTTTATGGGACCCTCAATTGTTTCTTGGTAAACCAATTATTACTCTATTTTCTTTAATAAATATTTGAAAAATAAACGTATTATTTTAACTAAGAATGGTCCTGCAGGAGGGACCATTAAACAAATATTTCTCTTATGCAGTAATAATCGTACAGTAGATTTCAGTTTATTTGTTTAATGCAGTTTTCATACGCATTTTAGTCCTCTTTTGTTTTCATCAGATCACAAAACCCAGTCTATTTTCTTCCATCCCTCGCCTAGACAAATCAGACGGGCTTGTTCTGTGTTTCACTCGCTTCTGTTATTCATAGTTACGTTTAAGTGTTTTCAGCTTGACGTGGATATTCCTTTTTCAGTGGCTGCAGCAGATCGACATCAGTTTTCACATTGAAGATTAACTTTAAATATACAGTTGTATAAGAAACGTTTTCCGGGCTGTTTGGCCGTGGTCTACGGTTTAATGACAAACCAAACGTTTCAACAGCACCACTGGCTGCCATCATCAGTGGAATTCAATGAAATCCAAGACCTCCTGAACGTAGGTTGTTATCGTCAAGCCCACAGTACTGTGGTAAAGGCTGAATTCTCGTGGTTATACTGGCATAATAAAGGTTGTACCATTAAATAAACGTAGTAAGATATGTTAAATGTGTAAATTACCTCTTTTTACTTATTTATAATTAAATACTGCCTTTTTATTTTTACGTAACTTTAATAGCTCATTTTACTTTAATTTGAAAATTGATCGCTTACAATGCGGCTCGCCGGTGGATTCCAGAGTTTAAGTGTGTCCCTCAGGCGCTCTCAAGTTGGGAACCACTCGTAACCACCACTACAGGCTAAACGTTAGACATCCACTTCGTTTGTGCTGTTCATTGTTTTGCCCACTTTTTTGGTGCCAATTGAATAAAACAATATTATGCCATTAACTTTCTTAGAAATTACGACAGTTTCAATTTTTCCAGTAGGCCTACACATAATTATTACTGTCTATAAAATACGGTATGTTGTTCTACAGCTCTATTTTCTACTTATAATGTCATTTATTAGAAATGTTGTTACTTTATTTTGTTTGTTACTTTAATAATAATATTTTGTAGTTCCTTTACTTGATTTTTCGTTTAATTTATTAAACCCTAATTTTTTTACTTAAAACGTATTCATTTGTATTTTACTTTCGATGACTGATGATAAGAACGGTTAAGGGTGTATAATGTCATCTCAGGTGTAATGTTATAGTGAACTCTATACCGTTCGTTGAACGTGGCTAGGTAGGGCCAACAATATGTTGGTTAACACAATATGCACAAAACTACAAGTAGGCATCGAGTTTCAACAGTTTGATACTAGAAAAGCAACCTGAGTAAAGCGATGGCTACATTACTCTACTGGAGTTCTGTTCGCCCAAATTAGCCGACTGTGATGAACACAGATTCTAGAGTAATCAAGGGTTAAGCTTCGCTCTTAAGTTTTTTTATAAAATGTGAACACATAATGTTTAAAACGGCTGAAGAAAATGAAAAGTTTAAAATAAACAGCAAGTAAATCAGTTAGGCTAATAAAACTGTCATCTACAGACCGCGGTGTCAATAAACAGCGACAGGCTATAACAATATGCTTGTTAATTTCGACTAACATTTTACAAATTTTAAAAATTAAATCATTAATACACATTTAGATCATCAACACACTAAATTAAATCAATTTAGATCTAATTCATTTAGATCAATTAATACAATATAAAGGAATGTACTGTAAGAATTATATAATTAAAAAAAATAGTAAAAAAGTGGTTTAAAAAACGATTTAAAAAAACCTACCAAAAGCCAGCAGGAAGTCGTAGCAACGACCAATCGGGACACAAATATTCAACAAGATCAAAAACTAAGATAGGAAAAATATATCTACTTCCCGATACATATTCCTAGTAAGGAAACAATACATCTTGATTGTAAAATAGTAATAAATATAAAAGTAGGTGTAACGCAAAAATTGAGCTATCGCAAATTTTACGAAATCAAACTATGCTGAACGCAAAGAAATGTGTATGTTTTAGAAAGCGGGGAGGTAGTGAAACGCCTGTACCGTTAGGCGGCGTTACATGAAAGAAATTAACTTGTAAAAAGCTGTAGAGTATAGCGGTAGGTTAGCAACGCCGGCCTTGGGGCTGACGTCTATAAGGAAGGTAATATTAGGCTAAGTCACGTTTTGGGACATAACTATCATAAAATGTATTATCGCTAGGATATTAGGGGTGTTTGCCAATGTTGTAAACTTTAAGTGCATGTAACAATAGATACCGTTATGTTCGAGAGAGCGATGTAAGAGTGAGATAGATAGTGACGCTAGTTTTTTAAGCACGTGAGACGCGAAAAACGTTCGGCAAATCAGAGGAAGCGTCATGTGTTGCGCGGGAGGTTTTCGCTAAGGAGATTGGGCGATTTTGTATTTAGCGCTAGTCTAAACCTATGGGATTGTTTTCTATCGAGACTTTGTTTTCTACTCGAGTAAGTGTTATAGTCTATTGAGTAGAAATATTAATATTATCAGTGATTAAAGTAGTTTGTAAACCTTACTTCTTACATGCTCATAGGCCAACATAAAATGCAAATCAACAATTTAACTCTTTCGTAAAGGCCTAGCAAGTAGTGTATTACATTCTGTCGCCCGGAATGTGGGACAATTGAGTCATTATTAAACAAATTATAGATTAAGACTAAGTAGAAGTTAAGAATAGAAATAGTATCAAACACAGCATATGATTACGCGAAGTAGGAGTAGGAGAGATAAAGACACACAAAACAACATTCACAACCTGTACAACAACATGAGCACAAATACAGATACCCAAAGGAACGAAATGGAATTTGAAATAAATAATCAGTTAGGCGATCCAGACATGCTCGCAGACATTTCAGAGGAGAATCAAGCGTCAGGGACGTGGGGACAAAACGGACAGAACGATGAAAACGCAGAGACACAACAATTTACACCAACAATAGTAGCAGAAATTCGATAAAGACCGGTATGTCAAACACCACTAGAGAAAGACAAAAACACTGATATATACACAATACTACAACAATTACTAGAATATCAGTTGTCACAACACACACGACGAATGGAGGAACGATCGAAAAAAATAGAAGAACAGATACAAAAACAATCAGAACAAACAAAAGAACAGCTCTCACAACAAATACAAGAAGAATCGAGAAATACAAAAGAACAACTCTCACAGCAAACACAACAAATACAAGAATTATCACAACAGTCGAGAAAAACAGAAAAACAACTGTTACATCAAACAGAACAAATACAAAGACAATCAGAACAGCTGGCTCAAACAAAAGCACAGATAGCACAACAAATTGGTGAACATGCGAAAAGAACAGACGAACGGTTAGAACAACATGAATTAAAATTAGAACAAGCGTTACAACAAATGAAAAAACAAATCCATAAACAACACATAGAAATAAGAAACGAAGTCGCAATACAAATGGAACAAGAGAGAACAAACAACAAAAAACTGTTCCAAGACTGCCAAGTAGAGACTAACAACAAAATCCAAGACAACACCGATAAGATTACTGAGATTAGTATTAATACTAATCAGCATATCATAGAGTTGGACGAACGGCATAGCAACAACATTCAAATCATGAGCGAAAAAATCAATGTAAACAACAAAAGATGCGAAAACAATACGGCAGCAATCAAAGAGTTACGAGCCGAAAAGCTGGAAGAAATGAAGAAAGTGAACGAAAATATAAATGTAATTGACCGTAAGTCGGAAGAAACTGACCTGCAAATACGACAGATACAACGAGAAGTTAGGAATAAATTAGCCTCAATTAGCAACCAGTCGTGCAATCGTAACATTACTCACGAACAAGTCAAAGAAATCAAGAAACATACAGAATTATCAATTAGCCGACACCAAACTGAAAAAGATTATCGAGTCAATTCAATCAAATGAACAGCATAAACCTGCCAGGAAATACACTTGGCATAATGGAAAGCTGTACCGTAAAGATAAGGGAGTATGGAAGCTAATGTTGACGGAGGAGTTGTGCCACAGCATGATCACGGAGCTACACGAGGCATACAGTCACGTGGGGAACCGGCGGACATATCAGCTGTTTAAGGAAAATTTCACCGCGGATTCCATAAATAAAATCTCAAAAGCAGTTACGAAAACCTGTATCACATGCCAAAAGAGTAAGGATCATTTTAAAAGGAGGTTAGGGGCGAATTAGTTCGGGTTAAATTCACGACGGTATGAGATAATCGAGACGCACGCGACGCAAACTGTGTTAGATGCACTTAATGTAAATTCAAGAATACATTGTAAATCAGAGTGTATAATTATACGACATAATTGTATGTATCACCAATATGTCAAGTGTAGTGTACATCTGTGATAAAGTGAATTAGTGCATTCGTAACCAGGATTAACGCGCAACAAACATCTGCTGACGACTCACCGGCATGCAACACCTTAAGGAACATCGCACATCGGAAGGATTCTCCACACAAGTAACAAATAAATGAACATTTGATTCAATATTGTTTTATAAATATATATATTTGTAATCAAATATAGTGACTCAATTTGTCTAAAAAGAACTCATTGCCACGAAATAATATTCAAATTGTAAGGCAAAACTATTCAAGTCATGTTAAAGAAATTTGTAGTATATAAATGCAAATGAATCATTAAAAGTTGATTGATATATTTTAATTTGTGTTTATTATTACTGGCGCCCTGAGGTACAATCAAGAGTCGGTACACTGGAGTAAGTGTTATAGTCTATTGAGTAGAAATATTAATATTATCAGTGATTAAAGTAGTTTGTAAACCTTACTTCTTACATGCTCATAGGCCAACATAATATGCAAATCAACAATTTAACTCTTTCGTAAAGGCCTAGCAAGTAGTATATTACATAGGGTCTATATGAATAAGTAGAGATTGCAAGTTTGAAAAATAGGCTATATAGTAGTAGATAAGGAGCATTGTGAAAAATGCTAGTTTTAGGTATTATTAGACTTGTAAGTAACAATTTTAAGTGCAGTGAAATGGTATGTAAGGATACTTTGCCGCGTGTGTAGTGTGAAGGTACGTAATTATTTTACGGGATATTTATAAAAACACGTTAATTTAAATAACTTTCGAGATATGGGAAATTTTGTGATGGGACTTATGTCTAAATGTTTGTAATAAAAATATTTGACCTGACGACAGTAGTTATTTTAAAAATCAGTAACTGAATGTATGCGTTTTTTAAGTAAAAAGGTTTTGTAGCTCATAAAATTGCTCGTAAAATATTTCAGGTTTTCGATATGAGTCACTCTGTTCCGAAACCTTCTTATACAGGAAACCTATTATCGGTAGGGAGATCAGAAGAAGGGGTTACCGAAGAACCAATCAGATTATTAGAAATTAAGTTTTTTAAATAAGAATTGGTCCATAACGATCGGTATGCCAGTTCCGACGAACGTAAGTTAGAAAATCCTGTTGAGTTACTGCCATAATTATTATACTTCAGCGCTATCCGCAAAAGTGCAAGGTATTTGCGAATAGTATATAGCCTATAAATGCTTCAAGCTTACTGGAAAGGTGAAAACCTAACACTCCAGTTAAACAGTAACCGTATCGGTTCGCAGTGTAAAATTATATAGGCTATAGTCGTGCCCGCGAGAAATATCTACACGCCCGAAAACGACCTTCAAGCCGGACATAGTAAATTATCCCATGTATTCATCCAGAAACCCGTCATCTGAAGTATCTGCAGTTGACAATAAAGGGAAGTGAACTTATTTATACACACCTATAAAATCTTATTTAAAAGAAAGACTCTAAGACAAATTATATCAGTAAGGACTTTATAGTTTAAATAAGACAAAAAGAACTTTGTAAATATTCATTTATTTCATTGTACAGTAAGTAAATTTTAGTTTATGTTAGCATACCATGGTAAACGGAGACAGATTAATTATTTTTTGTAAACTGTATTAAAGGTACAGTAGACTGTCAGAAAATTAATAGCATCATTAATAAATCCGCTTCATCATTCCAACAGCGCATATCTCGACTACTTATAGGTAGGCCTATATAGGACTATGTGTGTGTGTGTGTGTGTGTGTGTGTGTGTGTGTGTGTGTGTGTACATCATACAGAACATTACTTACATACACCAGTACAGTAGTATGAACAGTATATGCGTATAGTACATAGACCCTATATATAATACTGGCCTCTATAGAGGCTTAGGCCTGTATACAATGTATCTTTATATAGGCCTGTATAATAAACTTATTCACTAATAAACGTACAGTAGATTTCAGTTTATTTGTTTAATGGAATTTATATTTGAATTTTAGTTCTCTTTTGTTTTCATTAAATTAGCCTACATGTCTATTTCCAGGCTATTTCCTTCCATACCGCGGACAGTCAAAACAGAGTGCTTGTTTTTTTCAGCTCGATGTGGATATATTCCTTCTTCAGTGGCTGCCTATTCGAAAGAATTTGTGAAAGATTACAAAGTACTTACATTTTGTTCAACTGCCATTTGTTTAAACCTTTCCTATGTTCCGAGCGAGATTGTAGTAAATGGTGTATTTTAAACGCTTGTCACAACATTAACATCAGTTTCTCCAACTAAACAAGTGAACTGACATCACGAATGCGCGCAAGAATACATGGCTACTTGATCACGCATTCATACTTGCCTGACTACCAGATGGTGTCCACCTGTTGTTAGAGAACTGTAAGAATAAGTGGAGGACATATACACATTTATCGCCAAGCTACCTAAAGACTATCAATACCAAATTTTACAACAAGCAAAATCTTGGAAAGTAGCAGACCTGAAATTTACTTTTAGGACAAGTTTGTATGTGGCTTTTGTTTCTTTTTAATCTATTTTCGTCTTCTTATTGGAGTTTTATTACTGCTGCTCCAGCCTGCGTCCTTTAGCTTTTGTCGTGTCACAGGTTCTACTGTAGTAAACGTTTCAACTATAAACACTGCAATCAGATTACCGTTATCTACTCTTCTCTGTTGCTGTTTCTTGGTATAGACCTGTAACAGAATCTCGCTCGCTCCATGTATTAGTCGACTATGTTAAATATTTTGGAGAACAGATTCTTCAGTGCTTGTTTCCTTACGTTTGCTTTCATTCCGTTGCAGGCGAAGATACCCAATAGGCTCGTTAAGGAATCCATTTCATTGTCTCTCGTTTCTAATATATGTTTATGCAGCATGTCTTATTACAGAATATTAAACCTTTCTAATCAGAAATAATTTACAAAACCTGTACAATATTTATGCAGCACGTCTCATTAAATAATATTAAAATTTTCTGATCAGAAATCAGTAACAAAACCTGTCGTTATTCTCGGATGAAAAATCCTTACTAGCGTCACGGAACGTCTGACACATGAAGGAACTCCCGAACAAATTCAAACAGTGTACGTTTATGTGCATCTGGGATTAATTACGTACATAGTAAATAATTAGACAAACTGTCGCTGTAACCTGAAATCCATTCTCCCGCCTCTTCAGTATCCCAGCCAGTACCAGATCCCGTGATGCTCAACTACTGTAATCAGTTGACTGCATGACTTCAGAAGGGACGCTTCTTCTGTCCTTCTTGGTACTTTTTATATGAAAATTAGTTTCGCTCACCATGATTCGTCCAGGGGAACCATTTCAACCTTGCCTTCTCTATTCTCTCAACTATTGTTTCTATTGCTAGCATCCTTTTTCTTACTTTTTGGCTCCGGGCAATCTGTACTCCCATTATTCCCTTACTTCTACATAGGTATCCTAATCCATTACTAGTAATAACAATTTTCAGTTTTCTTCTTCTCTCGTCACCTAAATCTCAGAGCATACGGTTGGACCATTTCGATTGTTATTTGATCAATCCGTTCTTTGTTTGTTTGTGTTACTTGTGTTTATAGACCTACCACCAAATGCCGCTTTTTATTTTCAAAAATTGTTTATAACATACGTTACATATCGTATGTGTATATTATAACTGAGTCGTTGGCAAAGATGTATATACATAGATGCACATTCTCGATATGTATTGCCATCTTATATCATGATTGTTCCCACTGTTTAAGGTTATTTCAATGTAAATATAAGATAAAAGAGGGGCTATACTAAACCCATGTCCTAGTCCTTTAATATAGTATATTGGTTCTGATATGTAATGGTTTATCTTAATTCATTCTTTGATGTTTTTAAGTAATTACTGACACCATTATTTCTAGTTTGTTGCAAAAGTTTGTTGAAAAGTTAATTGCTTTATCTCTCTTTTTTTAAACTGATACCTTTTTGTAAGTCTGTTGTAATGTTAGATTAACTATACAATCTTCTTAATAACTAGGCTATTTTATAAAGTATCGTAAAATTTTAACAAAAAGGAGTTAGTTAATTGGAAAATAAAGTTAAACAGAAAGTGTTAAATTTTCATAAAAGCTTCATAAAGCACAATGTCTATCATACAGTAATAGCAAAATTACCGTTGAAATGGAAATAAAAATATTTCGTTAAATTTGTCATGTACCATTAGTAACACTGTAAAATTCATATATTTATCATACAAAAATAAGTTAAAAAATACTTGAAATTGTATTATGTAATGGTGGCACTGTCCTTGACTTTTAACAATAAAAGAATGCAAGAAGAATACAGTGTAAATGAAATGAGTTACGAATAAACGTGGAAAGTCAGTAACGAGATACATAAAATCCAACAGGAAAAACAAATCCTCAGTGTAACTAATGTACCAAAGGATTGGGAAAGAGATGTTTAAATAAAAGAGTATCAAACCACGTGTTTCCTTCGTACTAAACAGTCACAAAAGAAGACAAGGCATCTTTTTAGAAGATGTAACAGAAGAAAATACAAAAAATAAACGAGATAAAAAGAATTAAAAGAAGGCCTTTTTTATTAAATTAGGTATAAGAACAAAAAAATTAAACTTAAAACATTTTTCATAAAGAAAAACAACAGTATGGTATTCACGTAAAGATTTAAGTTGTGGCAAGCATTAAGTTCTGGAACAGGGAGGTCAAAAACCATCCAGTTACAGTTGTATGTAGAGAATACATTCCATACAGAATACGTCAGTTTAGTTAAAGTGTTAATATTCACGGTTAAAAAGAATTGTTGAATTCGGCAGCAACTGTTTTGGGCCACACTGTAGCTAACGACTCACTAATGCGGTTTATTGTTCATAAAGGATTGCAGTCACAGTAATTATTTAATTCAACAGATTGGTACGGTTGAAAAATTGATGACAGTAGCTGTAACTGTATAAAAATGGTTACAATTTTTTTAATATCAATTGGTAAATCGCTTTGATAAAGAATGCCATTGAAGTAAATAAAGTAAATCCGGAATATGAAGCTTTGGGTTTTGTCTGTAATGGATTTTTAAATTGTCCATTTATGAGATGCTAATGCCATTAGTCGAGTTGCTTGGAGTTGTAAAGCCAACTCAGCAGTAAACTCTTGTGTCGAATTAGTGAGCCTTCAAAGAAAAATCAGATCCAGATTTTATTTTATTTCTTCTTTTTGTTAAAAAAGGCGAAGAGAAATAACTGCGGTAAAGAGAGAATATGTAGTAGGATGGTAGGAGGGTAGTATAAGACAGGGGGTGGCTTGTAAAGATGGCGAAATGAGCACGAAAAGAATATCTGCACTTCCTTACCCTCAACCCCTTTCTAAATAATGATAATCATTTTCTTTTGAATAACAAACTCACAGACCCTTGAAGAATTTAGTCTATGATAAAAATGATGTCGCTTGCATTTTATACCACAAGCTCTCCTTTACTCGCTCTCTTTCTCTTATTCCTTCTAATTCTCCCCTTATCCTACTATCTCTTTCTACTCAACTTTTCACTTAGCCTTATCTTTTCTTACTTTAATATATTAAAATGAGGTAACTGAAACACTTATTGTAAGCAGATTAAAATGTGAATAAATTATTTATATACTTTTTTAGTAGTCTCCGCACGAAAATCTTTTATTCATTTTGCAAATTATGTAAGTAAATTTAATGGAAGCGCAGTTTTGTTTATTGAAGCAATATTTCTCTTAACATTTCTTCATTAAATATTTCATGGAAAACGAATACAGTAAGATAAAAAGATTCACATGAAGACAGGAATATGTCTAATCATTTTCTGCATTAAAAGCCCCTTTCTATTTTACTTTTTTAATTTATGCAAACATTTTGCTCGGTATATATGAGGGCACATGTGTCTCATTACAGACATAAACGACAGTAGTTTCTAATTTATCTAGGTTCATTAAATTGTAGGCCACAACTAGGATAAACGTGACGACTCCGCGTGTATTCCACCGTTCTGCGGTTTGGTGTTTGATGTATAAACTTTGACTAAAATATTTTCAACGAAAATACTGTAAAAACCGTACTAATCACAATTTGTTCACGTTTTATATTACTCGTATTTTTTATACAATTGTTTACGTTAAGTTAAAAATATATACATAATTTTTAATGTTTTTTTAAATAATTATTTATGATAAAATTTAAAAAAAGAATAATTTTTTTTACTCTTTTCTTAAATAAACATTTATACTGAATTAAAAATATTATTCACAATTTTTCTATTAGTCACAGTATTTAAACAAACATTTTTGAAAAAAAAAGGATTTCTATTCATACACATTTGCTTGTGCAGTTTATTCCATTTATCAGTGTAGTATTGTAAGCAAAATTTTTTTAATTTTATTTTAAATGGATTTCCTCTAATTTATTTAACTGCAGAAAACTATAGCCTATACAAAACCTATCCAAAACTATTTTATGGTTTATCCACGGATATGTCATGACACTATTGTTCTGTGGTTTTTGAGTTTTCACTTATTATGGTCGTAACAAGCTAAAATCAACACAGAAAACCCATTGAAACTGGCTTACGTTATTTTATGAAATAAACAGTAACTTCACATGGGGCAAATATATCTCACTACAGATATAAAAGGCGACAGTTTTAATTAATTTATCCAGAGATACTGATAATGTAAGTAATAATGATGATTTTGCGCGTGTGTTCGACCATATTGCAGTTTAGTATTGTATGCAAAAAGTCGACTAAACTTATTTTGTCTGAAATGTCTGGAAATATTATTTAACTACTGTAACAGATATAAACAATATCTTTGTGTTAAAGAGCTTTGTTGGCTGAATCAATAAACAGTTTGTTGATTAATGTAACAGTCATAATGAAAACTTTCCTCAAATTCAATGGCAGTAGAAGAAAAAGATTCAGAGAAGATTTGTACACAAAGCAATAAGGTCAAGGTTGAACATAGAAGACTTATCTTACTACTTTAGCCATTCAAGTGAAAAACTATATGATTTCAATACATAAAGTTATAACAGCATGAATCAATCCTAGAGCTACAGAGAATCGAAAGAAGACGCAAGAAATTTAAAGCCTACAATGTAGCCTGCAAAAGAGGATTTCGTTTAGAGAGTAGCCCTATAGAGAAAATTCCACCACGCAGCAAGAAAAGTATCACGCAGCATATATTCATGCGAAACGTATCTGTGACGTCTTGTACCATATTTCTTAACACCTTAACTTCGTATAAGAAAGACAAAGTGCCTGATGTTAATAAAATCATAATTTAATAAAATCTGATAGAATATAGGCTAATCTAAGCTTTCAAGTTAAATACTATTAATTTCAGAATTAGCAAATCAATCGCTGGAAGCCTGAGAATTTTGTGTTGCTGTTTGAGAAATACAAAACCAAAACCAAAAGGAGTGAATCGATAAAAAAGATTAGGTCTAATCTAGTAAAGACTGATATGTAACGGTAAATTTAGATAACATTAGGTTTATATACGTCATGTTTTTTAAATGAGTAGTCGAAATTACTACGTTGCTTGTTTTGAACACTTTCATGCCTTAGTTTGCTCAAAAATGTGTGATATCCCTTCATTTGCTCTATACGTTTGCCATTGTCTTATGTCGTCGATTTCTGAAAGCTGTGACCTGTGACCCTACTATTGATTTCATTTCAGAAATATTATTTTCCCTTTAAATGTGTACCTAAAAAGGTAAATAGATAACAGAATTCTTTAGTAACACTCTTAGTAATTCG
The DNA here is from genome assembly GCA_034769895.1 of Magicicada septendecula. Classification (NCBI taxonomy): domain Eukaryota; kingdom Metazoa; phylum Arthropoda; class Insecta; order Hemiptera; family Cicadidae; genus Magicicada; species Magicicada septendecula. The sequence continues at coordinate 232,115,036 of CM068368.1, read as the reverse complement.
CACAGTAATTCAGATTCGTGCAGTATATGAAATATAATTTCATGCAGGTAGGTAGTTTTATTTTTCTTTAAACCGTTTTATTAAGAAAGAGTTCTGCAGGAATATAGTTATATAGAAATGTTTTAATATTGTTCTCAGTTCAGACTTATGAGAGAAGTATTAAGTTATTTACAACGTAGTATTTAATATTTCTTGTGAATAAAGTAATTTCTGAAGTTTGAGTTTTGAGCATTAAATAATAGGTATTAAAAAAGTACTGACAAAAAATGTTACACCCTCGCCAATCTTTAGAAAGTAACTAAAGTTCTTGAGTGAACTCTGTTAACAAATGTAGGCTAAGTGTTAAACCAATATGAACGGTAAATAAATGTCTATGTGATGGTATCACTTCTGTCAGCACTAGAGTTATAGCCAGAAAGGGACAACAACCTACAATTTATTTCTTTAAAACGGAAAGAATTTTAGCTTTCAAGTTCAAAAATAAACATATTAAAGTAAAATGAACTAAAAGTAAATAAAAAAATTAATGTCTCATTAAAACTTAATATACTTTCATGGCGATTAGATCCAATAAGTAAGAAAGAAAAACGTTGTGAAAAGGCAAAGGCATTGTATTGACGATTGTTGTGGACGCAACTACGCGTAATTTGGACACAAAATTACGTTACACGCTTCAAGCTAATGGCATTACATACGATTAAAATATAATCGACAGGAATCCTTCTGGCCAGTGAGGAGTGTCCAGGCCATGGCGTTATCCATCAAAGACATTTGAATTTTCAAATGAGCTACGGTGCTTTGACCACACGATCGTCAAATTCAAATTACAAAATAAAAATTAATTTTTTCTATAAATTTATTTGTGCTTGCATTATTGTGTTCCTTTGTGACTTGACTTTTAAACATTTTACTGTAAACAGTAAACGAAAAAGAAGCTTATTTACTAAACGTCTTTTGGTCATGGCGTCACATGAATTCCTGACGTGTTTAAATCTTGGCACCTAGTAAGTGTTCTTGGCACGCAGAGCACACAAACTGTAAGTGACTATATTTTATTTTATATTGTATTTTATTTTGTATTAAGTCTACGTAAGTGAGTGCAACAGTCTGCCTTTCCTATATGAAGTAAGTTTATGAAATGATAAACAATAATGATTTGAAGATAATTAATATCTACATTGGAAAAACCCATGTAATACGTAATGATTTTATACTATCGATACACAATTACAATTAGTAAATAAATTATACTCTTATCTTAATTTTAAGTCAGCGGATTTTAGTATAATGCAACAAACATAAAACTTTGTAAGAACAATGAAAGTAGAAAGTAATTTATTTGAAGGAAAGAAGAAAGACAGACGGGACTCGTGAACTAAGTGTGGTTGTTCGATACTCTACAAAACTAAAATGACTATACGAGGCCAATGTATGGTTGTAGCACTTCTTCTGTCACGTACAGGCCTACTCACTAACAGGCCTATATGTTTTGTCTATGACGATGTATTTTTCAAGTAGAACAGTTAACTATTATGCAATGTTTGCAAATAAAATATGTAACGGGATGACAAGACATTTTTTTTAAATTAAGCGCAAGAGAGGTTTGGGTCTCGATCAAGCTCAGAAATTTTTACGTTTTTCTTTTGTTTAAGCTGTTTTTAAGGGCGATGTCACAGAAGACGATAAATGAGAAGTCTCATATAATGAAGGTGAAATAGTAGGAGATGAAAATGAAATCTGAAGAGATTCCAGTTCTGAAAAAAGGCTCTTCAGTACTTGCAAATTGAGAAATACCGTAACATACCTTTCTAATGAAAGTGAAGCTAGAAATGGTCAGAAAGGAAGAGAATTTCCAACGTCTCAAAGATCGATTCTCAATTATCCATTTTCTCATTGTATAATATACCGTATATATATTTTTTAAGTTTCTCAACATAATTAACGTTAACACCTTGACTTAGTATTAGAGAGGCAAAGTGTCTGGTGTCATAAACTTCAATAATTGAAATCACGTTACTCTACGTTTGCGTATTTCTGTTTGAAACGAAAGTTATTTGTATTTATATTTTTTCATTTTGACACTGTTGACACCATCATACAGTTCTTGCTATATTATTTTTTCCTTACGTCACGATAGTATATAGTGCTGTTTCTAAAGCTGTTTTAACATTCCCAACTGATATTCTGTTGGATTGTACGAGCTCACTCCGGCCGGACGTCGCATCGTGAAAAATGAACACCATGAAAATGATCTAAACCAAGGATCTTTCCACTTTGGAAGCGAGTTCACTGCGCCATCCGGATTCTTTAAAATGTATTTAATTTATATAAAAAATATGCATAATCTGAGACGCTGACGTCATGGTTAGAGATGGAAACTATCTATGCGTAGTTTATGTTGTATAGGCGTACTGTACATATGAAAACGCTAACTTTTCCTATTGAAAAGTTGAGAATAAAAATTATTTAACATTTCACTATTTACAGGAAATACGGGAGGATACACAAGAGGAAGTACAGGAGCATAGTATGTATATATTTTAAAAACTTATAGGACAATTATAGCTTTAAATACTTAATTTTCTTTTGAGTTTCCTAGCGTAAACAAAACCAAAATAGAATATATTAAATAATTACAAACATTTTGATAATTCTGTGTGCTGTATAATTTATTAATAAAACAATAAGTTGAGACGAAACAATTTGGTTGTTAAAGCTACTAAAAACCATGAACTCTTCCCAACGTACAGTGCAATGTATAATTCTCTCAATATACAGGTTGTCTGACTATTGTAGCCTACATGTTTCTGATTTGCAGTGGTTTTTCATTATGGCAGAAGACACTATAAGTTCCATTTTGATGCGGATATATATAATAACCTCACTTCATATTTTTACCAGAAGACTCTCTAAAAAGTACTTCTAATACAGAAATACATTGTGATTTCTAATTAAAAACTACGAGGCATAAGTTGCAAAAAGTACAAAGCAAAAACTCGTAAAACAAGTTGCAAATAATTACCACGATTTGAGGACAAAGTTAATACACAATAATAATAAATTTTATCACAAGAAAACAATATAAACGAAGAAAAGATTTTTTGTTTTTTATCTCCACGATAAGATATAATAATTTTTAAATTATATATTATTGATGTCTACGTGGGTCTTATGGTGACTTTTCACGTGTGAAATGTGGTTTTCGTGTGTTAATAAGGGTGAAAAAAGCTATGATTCTGATGTTATGAGCAAGAAATAATTTATTATTGATCATTAAGTTTAGCAGTTAGAACCGGATATAAAAAAGTGTCAACTGAATATAAATTTGAGGGCAACTGTATTTAAATTCAACTATACGAAATTTCCTCTTAACTGAAGAAACCATTGAAAATAATCAAGTATTACATGAATATTAATCCATGGCTTATAGTTCTTAAGATCTTCTTATACTTCTTCTTCCATCAAGAAAAAGACGAATCGCCTGTTCCGGTCTCAAAGGAAATACATCCACTTCACCAAAGCTTCCCAGATCTTTCTGCACTTGTTTTCCAATAAGCTTGCATTTCCAAATTTCCTTGGGCAACCTGCCTTCCGGCATACTACTATTCAGATGAAAAATCCACATTTCTTTGTTTTTCGCAATGCGATCTTGAATACCAAAAAAGTTTAGACTTTTTCGATGAGATGAGATAAGTCTATCCCTTCGCGCGCAGTCTATAATACATTGCGAAAATCTCATCTTCGGTGTCTGTTCCTATTAAGAGATTTCTTTACCGGAACCTAAGTTTCAGAACCATAAAAAAAGACAGGCACAGCCACTCTTAAAGTTAATTGTGAATTTTATCCCAATTGTAGCAGACATTCCTTACCGCGTTAGAAGCTGCGCTTAAAAAACCCTTTAAGAGTAAATTGTATGTTATAATGAATTACAACTTACAATTTTTCAAACCTTGTTAGACCAACTACGACAACTGTGAATGTTAATACAACCGGCCATACACAAACAAGAATAATTTGGGGTTAAGAACGAAGTAGAGTTATAAGACTGCCATTACTAGAAAAAAATTATGATTATTTATTCCTCGCTGGAGTAGAATTTAATGCAACCCTAAAAAATTATGAAAAATAAGACAAAGTTAGGTCATATGAACTAACAGACAACGAAACTAACAAGAGATTCGTAAGGTAGAAAATACATTGGTTATGCCTTGTAGGCCTAATACGAGTGGTAGGCCTATAAAGGAAGCAAAGCGAATAAGAGATTTCTGTAGCATGGCACAGTAATAACCACGACAATGACGAAAGAGGAATGCGATGATGAAATTTGAAAACAACATGAGAAGTGTAGAGGGTTAACGATTGACAGAGTAAAGTGGACAACAACTGTGGGAAAAGAAAATAATATGGACGAGATGTAAGAAGAAGCAACAGCTATGGACAGTAATGATTATAAGTAAGTATACGATTAACTATGCAGGAAGATCCCGTTTTCTTCTGAGTACAGTCGTTCCATTGTTCTTTCCGAATAATGTGATCATTAAATCGGCCTAAATCGGTTGCTATGTAAGTCAGTAACATGCGCATCCGCGGACCTTCGTTAGAGGATCAAAAACATAAACAGTACTCTCTCCGATGTAAGCCTTAATTTCAAAAGAAAATAAAGTACTCTCTTTCACACACACACACACACACACACACTCACAGTCACTCTCTCACTAATTCACTCGCACACCATTCATTTTTCTCTTTTACTCCCTGTCTACCCTCTCACTAATCGAGATACTATAAAAGAGACAAATATATTTTTATGTGTAGAGTAATTGCCGAACATAAGTCGTATGCTGATTACAAATTAATCCATTCAGCATTGTTTATTTTTAACAAATCTTTGACGCATTTCAAATATTTTGATCAACGCAAATATCATATAGGCCTATTAAATTCGAGTACTTTGAAGCATACGTCTATCTTTCCATAGTTACTTCTAAGAAATGTTTACGCCGTCCTTAGACGATGAAATTATTTGATTTCCACGCCCATTCACGATAAAACAAATTTGTGATACGCAAAAGATGATATTGTGTGAAAACCTCATATTTTTCAAAACCTCAAGATATTAATTAAGTTCATAAAATATTTTGTAATATGTGTTTCTGTATTTATTTGTATGTTGATTAAGTAAAAAAATCTTAGTAAGTTGGTATCACCTGAACCAGCCAGGTGACGACCCTAAATTATATTCAAGTAACTTCATTTGCATTTAAGTGAATCTGCAGTTTTTTTAAAATCTGTACTTGGTTTTATCTAAGCTTACTTGGTTGACGTAACTTCCGTCTACTTTCTACCTTAATTTAAATGAATAACAAGTTTACAAAATATCGAATTAGAAAAAAAAGACTATTAATATAATCCTTAAAACTCCCACTCCCTTCACAATTTCCGCATATCCTTAACAAAATTAAGAATTACAATGTAAAGTTTCCCTTATTGAATATATCTTCAAGTTTTCCAAGATTATATGATATAAAGTTGTTATCAGAAGAGACAAAAATTAGGAACAAGTAAAAAATTAAAGTCTTTTGACTGACAACAGATCGAAAACTTAACTCAGCTCCACTATTATCCTTCTTCGTAAGAACGTCCTTCCTTGGTATCATCAATAGTTGTTATCATTCATCATTCGTTTTTCCTCCTTCCCTTCTCGTATTATAGTCGCAACAAGTCAGTTTCTTCTTAACATAGGTCTATGTCCTAACCAGTTAGGATTACTTTTCTTAATACGTTTCTCTTTCCCGTATGTTTCCCACCGTTTCCTCGTGCCTTATGATATCCGTAAAGCGTACATACTGCATTCTCCTCCAAGGTCCTCATCTCAGAATTTTTTAGATAATTTAGCTCTCTACATCCGACGATCTATGTCTGTGATCCACAAAAAACCATCCTTCATGAAGATATGGTTCGTCAATATTATTTTCATTAATTAAATAATCAGTCTCTAAGTTAATAGTTTCTTGCTGAACTCTACTTTTGCTTTACTGTCTTTTATTTCTTTTATACATCTGACGTCAGTTATTGTTGTGCTACTCAATAAGTATGCTAAATTGCTCTACTTCTTCCAAGTTCTACACATTTCTTACAATGTTCGAACATATTTCCTCTTCCTCAATATTTTCATTACTTCACTTTTCTCAATTTTTATAGCCACAGTAGTCAGTTGTTTAACCTTTATATCAGCAGACTACTCAGAATACTAACGTCCTACTGCGACTATGCAGTAGGCCTATATACAGTAGACACTGCACGTAATGTCATGTACTGGAATAATAATAGACAAAGAGTGTTCTTGAAAATTTTAAATTAAAATTGATTCGTATATTTATAGTTTACAGTACAGTACAGTGCAGTACAGTACAGTACAGTACTTATAGTTTACAGTACTGTCTATTTACAGTTTCCTCAGTTATGTAAGATTTATAATTCCAACAAAGTAATTTAATTTGTAAGACGGTTTAAGGTAACAACGTTTAATTCATTTCCAGAAAGTGTAAGACACAGTGCAATCAAAATGTTTCAATCAAACACTAGAAAATCTTACAGATATTGCAGAGGAAAAGGTGAACAAATTTGTAGACAGTACCTGGACAGTAAAACATACGTCGACGATATCGCTAGTATAATTCACAACAACCCAGAAAATTAAGCGACTGAGGAATCTGACTATCCGCAAATAGCTTGTCAGCGCTTGGGCTGTTGTAAATTTTCTTTCTTAATAAAACAGAAAAATGAACTTGAGACGGAAACCAGGATAACAGGCCTTAATTTTAGCTATATTAAATTAAAGTTATGATATTTATAGATGAACATGCCACAATTAAAATGGGATCAAGTAACAGATCGCTTTAACTGAATGCTTAGAACAAACAGTTAGATTTAGTATAGAAAACAAAACAGCAGAAATAAAATGTAAGCTTGGAGCATGTGGAGTTGGTGTATATTATAAAATAAAAACCATCTCCAGTAGGGGTCTAACTCAAGCGAATGATTTGAAAATACCGAGGGAACTTAACTGTCGTAAAGTTAAAAAAGACTGATAGAACAGAAACACTTGGGAAACACTAAAAGGGAATTGTTAAAATTGAAACTCACCTTTTGAATTTTTTGATCAAAATTTTTTTATTTCGACTGGTAAAATCTCTGAAGATCGTTTGTAATTGACTGAAAATCAGGCGTAAGGTTTTTCCACGTTCCGAAAAAAAGTTAGCAAGCTCTAAAGTTTTCGATAACATCGTTGAATATTGAAGCAGCTTTTTATACACTTTCAAGCATTCATACCTTTCTGTATGCATTCATAGTACAGTGTAGGCCTACATATTATGTTACTGTTATTTAACTACATAAATGCGACAGTTTTACCATAGTAATCAAATTATCAGGGGCTTAGAAGATTACTGGGTTTGATACTGGACTAACAACCTAGAGGTCATACGTTAAACTCCGTGTTGTAAAGTATTACAAATCAATGTACATTTTTTAGTCAACGAAACTTAGGAATTCCAGGGTGACTTATAGTGCGTAGAAATAAGTTCTTAAAGTAACAACTAGGGTAATTATAGTGGATGGAGCGTACAGTAGGCTATATGCCCTACGACTGTGTTAGCTTCAGGCTCCTCTGTGTCTCCTATGCCATTTACTCCAATTGTTTACTAAGTGGGTTAAAATATATAATTTTTAGATATTCGTCAACATTCTTAAAGAAAATTTGATTGCACTGCTTATGTCAATCGAAATTAATGTAGGCCTATACATTTTTTGCATGTGTCAATTTGATTGTAGGTCTATACATTTTTTGTCAGAATTTATTTACAGTAGTTCAACAATATGAAAACAAGCGCTTTTCTTATTTATACTTTTATGCCGTATATTATCCTTAGTCCCATTTTGTTTATGAATAGAACTTATTTTTGGAGAATTCTATGAAGCATGCATCTTCATAGATATAGTTCCCATGATTTAAGGCGTACAGCTTTACAAAATACATAACACTGACAAAATTATATTTAAACAAACTAGTGTATAAGTCTGTGTGTGTTTGTGTGTGCGCGTGCGTGTGTCAGTCCAGTATTAATGCTACTGAATATTATGCGCTGTCGCGTAGAGAAACTCCACAATTTACGTGAAATAAGAAGGTAGCCTATGTTATCTCTATATGAGATAGAGAAAAAGATCATTCAGTACCCGTATCAAATAAAAATTATCACTGATGTGTAAGATATACAATACAAAACTCTGTACCCGTATAACGAATTATCTTCTTTTACCCAAGCAGACAAATACAGTTAAAGACACCTAATATTAAGACATCTTAAAAATGAATTTGTAGTGTTTTATGCACAAAACGAACAACTAACAAATAAACGAAATGTCTTGTTCAAACTGAGACTTATTTAATGAATTAACAACAGTGTTCCAAGCTGTTGCTGAGTGCTTGTTAGCCCTAACACCCCCGCGTTCTGTGTTGCCGACGGCTATACGCCAAATGCCGCTGCTTGGGGAGCACATGACGTCACCCGCTGTAGAATTAGAAACTGCAGTTCAGAGACTGCAGAGCTGAGATTAACGTGGCTGAGATCGCTTGCATATTAAGTAACTACGCGAATCTCCTGGGTGCGTCGTTTCAATTCAGATATCTCAAATAAAGCACTGGGAATAAAAAAGACACTTAGGAATGTTAACCAGTATCGTCTATATTGTAGATTGACAAAACATTAAGAAAGCAACAAATTAATTTGTACTGATGACAAGGTTGTCATTTGGCGATATGTTCATTAGGAACGATAAAGTGACATGTTTAAAATTGGTAGGCCTATAAAAGCGATTACCAGACATCATTACAGGTTGTAATAAGAGGAAAGCTGGTTTGGAATGATGTTAACGTTGTAAGTATAAACTCGGATGCAATCTTTACTTGGCGTTTGAAGCAAAGCACTAAGGACATAGGCCTAAATGTACAACTCATGCGTACATAAATACGTGAAAGCAATAATCCCAAACAGCTGAAAACATTTACAACGATTAATCGGCGTTTAACAAGTAGTTTACGTGAACTAACACGTACTTTCTTCGCCACATAAATTGCTCTCTGCGCACCAAATAGCATCTATACGCTGTAGCTTGATCTTAGGCTATTATGACACGTTGTCTGTTAAGTGATAAGGCAATACAATTTTCCCACCGGTTATCCATTAACTTGTAGAATACACTTTCCTAAACTTTATAGAGTGGATGTTCCTGTTGACACAGCCTATTTAGCAGATCCCTATTTGGATCTGCACCTAAATTCCTTTATGTTTTAATTCCTGGAGGCACTTCATACTTAACCGCTATAATCTACCTATATTCAATAGTAGTTTCGTGCCTGTACTTTTGGTAGAACAGCGCATTGTTATTAGGTTTACAAACTTACGTTTATGGTAAGGTTAAGAAACTTACTGTAGTGTCTATGTGGGTAGTGAACTGCGCGTATCATTATAATGTATTTGCGTACACATTAATCACGTTACGCCTGTCTATGGACACACTATTAAGTTACGCTATTGCGAAGAATGACTAGGAACAATTGTGTACACATTAGGAACAATTAACTGAAACTTTAATTAAACATAATGACATTAAGTGCAACACTCGATTAAAGTAACAGACAATTAAAACCACGTGTCTAGTATACAGAAATTAAAAGTTGTCAGCATATAGATCAAGTGGTCACGTCGCTTAGAGTAGGTCTGTTAGGCCTAATGTCGGAAGTAAGTATTCGCGATTGTGTTAATGCAGATGTACGTGGACCAATAAAATTGCAGAATTGCGATTTGCTGCATTACGTTACTAACGGCTTCATGAAAATTACAGTTTCAGTAGAAGGAAGTTCATAAGCAGAGTTCCGTTCTGTTCGTTAGCGGACACAGACAATGTTAAACACCTGAAGTAGGTAGAACGCAACCAGCACGACTCACGAGATAGTCTGATATCGAGATCAGAGGCGAGAAAGAAAGAGAGGAGCAAACGGACATAGAAACACGAGCCGCCGTGTATGACGAAATCCAGACGCTAGGGAAATGAAAAAAATAATTACGTTACAATAATATTTTCTACAAAAACGTTTCGAAGGCATTTGAAGACAATATGAGCTATTTTACAGAATTGGATAACTATTTTATGATAACTGAATAGAATTGGACAGGGGAATGCCACATTGAACAGTAATTACAAGTTAATGTCTGCTAAAGAAATAAACCTCGAAACAAAAAAAGCGTCTTAATTTTGTATGTTGCATAGCGCTTAACGGGTGGAAGACCTGAACATTAGAAGCAGTAGAAATGAGGAGGCCGACATTTGAAATGCTTTTGTAAGAAGTTACTGAAAATAAAGCAACAAGATCAACAACGAAAAGCCATTTGTGGAACAGACGATGGTTAGTGGTTTAAAAAAAAGTTACTGGTTTTACAATAGCTGTGAACATTTCATGGTTTTTAGGTTATCGGAAGAGACCAGTCACTTGCATGTAGACAATTTTAAAATTCGGCTATCGGCCGGTTAGAAGAACACACAAGGAACTATTTTTAGTTAACCAAGAAATTCAAATAGAATTATTCAAACCTCCCACATAGCCGTCCTATGCTTCGTAAAAATTCCAGATATCCTTCGGGATATGCTGCTATTGTATTTCCAAGCATAGAATTATATCAATTTGTTTACACGACAAAGCATAACTTTATTTTAAAACCCAAACATTGATGGTTAGGTCCACTACATACACATACTTACGTATCTAGTGTATGTAATGCATCAATAATCAATAATAGTCATCCCTTAGGGTGCATTTTACTTTAGACAACTATATTTGTTGGCAATGTTCTGCATACCAAGAAAAAGGATATCAAATAATAGTGTTTGAAAGGGTTACAAAGAATGCTAGTTTTAAAAAGTTGCCAAGAGAATTCAGGATTCGAAAAGAGAGAAGTACGGGTCCAGTGTGAGCCCTACACAGGTTAATGTAGGCCTATACTGTGATGAGTTCATCATTATTACCGACTAATAGGCTAATCATCTAAACCTAATTTAAATTGAATGATGTTAAATAAAAAATGTTTAATATAATAAACTGCAAAAATATTTACACTTTTTAGGAAGAAAGGAGATTACGCGGTAATAAAATTTAATTCATCTTGTAAAAACTACGTTACTATATATTTGACGCTATAAACTGAAGTTAGTAGTGTTGTTTTAAAAGTTATTATTTAAAAATTGTGGGACGTTATTTAGCTTTTTAAACTGAATCTGGAATCTTAAAATAAGGCATTAATGATGCACAGCAAACCTAAAAAATATTCCATGTTACTTTCATATAGTCGTAGTAAATGGGTGGTAGTAGTAATATGTACTAACAGAACCCTGACGAAGTACAATATGGTAGCTTACCAGTAGCATAGTAGAATAGAAGGCAGATCGGTGCAACTACTAACAAAAACTCTGACTTGATGCATATCACAAACAACTGTAGGCCTATAATGTGAAAATAATATCGTCTTGTCGCACTATCTAAAAATGATTTCTCATAATTTTATCTAAATTTGTATTGTTCTAAATGATATAACTAATCAACATAAGGTCCCCCTTTTTTGAAATCTCATTATAAGAAAATTTCCTACTCTCAACAGAAAAACTACTTTACATTTGTACCTCTTCTCTTCAGGATTCTTCTTGCCTTGTCGCCGGTAACAACGGATAATGATAATTTTCCTTGTCCTTGACTAGTGTAGGGGTTACAATATTGACAAAAGAGATTTCATGACGTAATGTATATTGTGTTATATTTCCTAAAGCAAGTCACAATGTTTAACGCAATACATAGCTAATATTAAAGAAAATTAAATTTTAAAGAAACAATATTCAACTGGCTTGTAAGAAATTTTTATTGAGTCAGAACATTCAACAACAAATTAAACCTTAATGAAAATAATAATTACTCTAATCCTGGCGGTCAAATTGTACAAAATATTTGCTTTAGAAACAATAATTTAGCAATTTCGACACAACAAGTAAATTTACTAAGTAACGTCAGTTTTCATGTTAATAACATCGGCAGAACACACTTACCTCTAGCTGCAGACAGCTCGCTTTTCTTTGTTCTTGTCAGTTTAATGGCGATATCTCCAGCTCTGCGCTCTTTGTGCACACATACACATCCAGTATTATGCTTACATAATGAAAAAAAACATGCGTGTAATTAAAGGTAAACACAACTCTCATGATGTTGATTCTGATTATGATGGTTTGGATGACGGCGACGGTGGTAGTGGTGGTGGCAGTGATGTAGATGGTGTATGTATAACGTTAGTTAATGAAATAATTCAACGGCTTGTTTGAAAAAAAAGAGAAAACACAGCGGAGAAGAGAAATATAAATTATATAGAGCAAAGCAATTGTATATGGAAGCTGTCTCATTAACAACTAATTGGGATATACTGTATATACGTGGTGGGGAAATAGGTGGCGGGGAATTAACGGGGTAGCGATGGGGGATGGCTGGGTGGATAGAAGAAGGGGTTTCGCAGAGGACAGGACAAAGGAATATGTAATTCCAAGAGTAGGAAAGGGGTGAACGGAGACCTGCTTATTATTTCAAGTCTCAAAGCCACACGGATTGTTTCGAGTCGAGAGTTGCAACGCAGGGAGGGACAGAGCCACAATTTCACTCGTCTCTCGTTAACAAATTACTAGAGAAATTCGAACCCCCTTCACAATTTCCACTGTTTACATCACTCGGGCGTGTACGCTCACACACACCCACACGCACTGCGTACTTATAGATACGTTTTAATTGATACAGAGCAAAAAAATGTGTGCGTAGTATCAAATACGGTCATAATTTGTTTCTCTCTTGCTTCCTATACTTACACGTGCAAAATCGTTGACTGCAATTTCAACCGTGAATCCGTCTGGCTGTATGGTAATTTTACACAACTCGTGGGTGGTTTGTGTTGAATGGTCAGATCTCATTACTTGTCATGCAAACTACCATGCGATATGGTGATTGCTTTCATCTACACAATATTCAAATTTACAATACAAACGGTGAGTTTTAAATCTACACCGAAATAATTGTATTACTCATTTACTACTCACACTTTATGCGTATAAGAAATTATCTGTACCTCGCATGTTGTGTAAACTGGGCTCAAGGTTTTACTTTGCCCGATGTTATTCATTAGTCTGCATCCTTCGCTATCTATGGTTATAATTCTTTAAACATAAAATTCAAATTTGAATTTCAGATTTTACTGAAGAGACGTACTAACAATATAAACAACCGTGAGAGAAAATTTTGTATACGTTAACTGGACATCTCACCGGGGGGGGATCCAGCAGTTATTCTGCAGACAGAACTCTGAAAAATTTACTGTTTAAATTTTGGCATTATTACACACTGTCCATAAGGTAAGTATATTATTTGCTGTAAATCTGTATCGCTCATCACTGACACAACCAATGACTCGTTCGGAACCAAATCCGGTTGCTAGAAAGACCAGTGTGACATATCTTTCTAACCCAACCAGATATTGTCATTGTTAAACTACTGGAATAGTTCCTCAAGAAAAATTTCTATATCGAAGTGATTTACCACAGTGAAGTAAATCTGAGTAGCCACAATCGGACTTCGCTGAACAGAAGACATTTGGAGTAACCCTATCAAACCCCACGAAGTTTAGAAACCAAACTTTATTGGTCAGTCAAAGTATAGTTAAGGCAAAATAGTCTAGAGTCCAAGAATATATAATTACACCGATAAAAAATAAAATGTGTAATCTTTATAAAATTCACAATATATGTATTTTATATTTATTTTATTCAATGCACTGAGTTAATGTTGACGTGTAATTTCAAACATCATGTTAAGTTTAAATTTTAAGCTTGTTTTCAGTAAAAGGAAATAATAAAAAACGAGTAGAATTTTTAGTTTAAAGGAAATTGTGTAAAGAGGAAAAGTGCTATTCAGTTATATCTGTAACTGATTGGTAAAGAGGAAAAGTGCTATTCAGTTATATCTGTAACTGATTGGTATCGATTAGGTGTCATTCTGACTACAGAAGTATTACTCGTTTGAGAATACTTAACAAATTGTATTTAACTAGAGGGAACTGCAGTGGTAGGTGCACAATGAAGGCCAAGGAGTGTGTAACTGTTATTAAATCAACACAATATTTTTATTTAAATAAAACTGAAGTGATTGTTGGTTGCTAGCCCAAAAGCTTATAATTAATCTAACTGTTTAAATTATAGAAATTCATAACTAAACTGTAATTAATTTAGAATTGTGGGATTAATTACATAACGAAGAAAATATTACAGCTTTTATTATAGCTGATTAACGTGACAAATGTAACGGGGCTATTTAGCTTGTGATGAATTTTGAAATTCAGAAGTTTATTCAGTAATAATATAAATTTATTTTTTTATGTTTTTGTTCAACGTTACAAGGTTAGGCCTACCATGGACTTCAATCGACTCCCAGCAGACGTCGGTGCCGAAGAGCAAATTTCACCGAATGTCTACCAAACCGCACGTACTAAGTGGGAACACGAGAAGAGATGCCGGGATTGGGAACGGGTCGATGTGCAAAGTAATTAGGCCGTGTTTACGCTGTCTTCCGGTCGGGCTGCCCTCGCCATAAACCATTGCCTATTGATCGATTTTGTTTTTCATTCGCCCTTATTCATTTTGCTCACGTCCAAAAGCTAAAAGTAATTCGATATTTTTTATGCTGAAAAGGGTTTGATTTCAAGAGAAAACAATAAAAGACATTGACAATGATGACGATTTCTTTTCGTTTGCAATTTTTCTTTTCATTAAATGAACAGCAGATTTTTTTTCTGTTAGCAGAGCTCGGCTGTAACAAAGCGCTGAAGAAACAAAGTGAGTTGATGTTTACTTCCCTCGTTTGTTTGTCAACCATAACCTTTCTGTTCAACAGTCTTCAGAAATTAGTGAAACACGTGCACGCCCGCACTCAACTCTCACATTCCCACACCCACACATTGTTTATTATTTGTCGTTTTGTCACTGGGTTTTTATTTATTTCCTATTTTGAAACACGTTCATTGTTTGTCAAGGCAAGGAATTATCGCTTAACACAATTAGACATGATACTCATGTAAAAGTTCTTCACTTATCCTACATTCATTTATTTTATTGTGTTGTTATGGATATTATAATTTAATCAAATCATAAAATGATCTATTGTCTTTAATAATAAGGTAACTAATATTCTAAAATAAAATTATATTATGTGAGTGCAATTTTGCAGATAGACTTACACACGTAGATACGTACAAAATTTAAGCTTATTAAATTTGAGAGAAAAAGACAAATAATATATTATTGAATGACTTCATGATCTTATCTAGTATGTACACCACAATATACGGTGTTTGGTATTTGGCCCTAGCTGTATTAAATAATTGCTAAAATTTTGAGTCATAAATTAAAAAGAGTTAAAATTAATTAACGAACAGAACTGTATCAATGAAGGTAAGAGGGATTGGATAAGTTCTAAAGAATATGTATAATAAAGAATGTTTGGTAAATTTTTATAACTGATTAAGTAATATATGTTACTTTAATATAATTTTTACTTTAATTACTTCAATTAATAATTATAGAATCATTACAAAATTAATTTACCATGGATTTAATCCTGCATCGAAATCATAAAATACTTATTACGTTTTTACAAAGAGACAATAATGTGTATTTAACACAAGTTTAAAGTGAATTAGAGTTGGAACAATGCTGCTAGTTGGCTTACTATCACGATTTAAGTTGGCAATCATGATATATTTTTATTGGAAAACATTGCAGATTAATTAAAATAAATGTAGGCTATTAAAATTTTAAAACATTGTTTTCAATCAACAATTGAAAAAATAAGGGTATTAATTAATGGTGATCTCGTAACGGGTGATCTCGAATAAAAACCTTAAAGTAGCAAAACGTTTCACCGTATCTTGATAAAATGTTTTTATATAATGATGGCATAACATACAACCACAATGTGTCAATTAAACATTATAGAATATAGATAGACATTATTTATTTTAATTATAGGCGCATTAAATTTTAAATTATACTAGTTTTGTCTGTGTGGGGGGTGTGGGTGGGTGGGTGCGTGTGTGTGTTTAATTCTTGACGATATAGGCCTAATTGTAGATTTCAACGATCATTGGATTAAGCCACTCAAGGTTTCCTCATACCGTGACTTGAAAATCCAGTAGGCGCGTAACACGTGGGATTCAATGCAGGCTATTTCATCTTCTTCACTTGATATACTAATGCAATTATCAGTACAAATATCACTGTCGAGTAAATATTTTTGGAGTCTTTTCCAAATTTTAGAAATAACAGACCATTACTTATTATTATTATCGTGGTGATACTAAAGATGATGATGATGACGTGATGATTACGGCCTTGATTGTGCTGATACTGACGATAACAATAATAATATTAATAACAATAATATAATAATAATTTTGTTTTATTATTATTATTAAGATAAGGAGAGGTGGAGGAGGAAGAGCAGCAGGATTTCCACACGGGAGATGTAAAGCTGGTGTGACGTAGTCAAACTACTGCCCAACCTCCAAACTGTAGTAGGCCTACACCTATACGTGGTACCGTATTATGAGGCTACACTCTATTAATCACGTAAAATATACTATATCACACTATTAATTACATTAGTCTGCCCAATGCATTGATTTAAACAATCGCGCAAAATAAGTGCTAATAAACAACCATTTTCATGCCACATGGACTATGTACTAATGTGTTTGTTTTTGGAATAACTACTAGTGCATGCGCATAATGTATGTAAGCTTCATGTCGCGTGAGAACTCTCTTCACTCCAGTACAATAGTATAGACCTGGCGATAGATTTTGCTTTGAACAGTCGCATAGTGGTCAAATAACTCGTTGCGATTATAACAAAACGTTCATTCATTTCGTACATGCTCACGACTGTCTTGTATACCATGAAATACCATAGTGTGACCATCGGCTGCAACAAGCAGGTGAGAACACTGGAAGCGTGCTAGTGTCGTTGTGGGGCGATAGCATGTGACAGAGAGACATAGTGTGCAAGTGAGACGGCCAACTGTTATCACGTAGTCTCATCTCTTTCCTCCCTAGACAACGCATTCTATAATTTTAAATCGGGATAATTCATCCACCGGGTAGGCGAACCTCACCGCTCAAGACAGACTGTCAGGTTTCTAGTACAAGTAGTACTGGGCCAATTGGTAATAGGCCTAACTACTACTGCTACACAATTGACATATTATTATACTTATTAGGCCTATTAGTAGGCGTATAATCTATAATAGGTACAAGAATAATAATACTTATTTTTACATTTGATATACAGTTATTATAATGTAATTTGTGGTAAATTATTAATATTGTAATTCTGTTTAATAGAATTATATGAGTTACGTTAAACTCTGAGCTATCCAAATTGTAGTAATACTGCTATACCACTAGGTGATAATTTTGTTACTATCAAGATAAGAACTATCAAGTTATTCTAGTAAACTTTATAGACAGCAGGTAGAAATTCAGTTGATGTAGACATTTTTTGTTTAAGCAACATAAACAGAGCGAGTAAGGGTTCATCAAAATATTCCTAATATTCCTAAAAAGTTCCAAAAAATTCCTAAGTAGCAATACAAATTTATGTTATTAGCTGCTATAAAGTACGGAGTCAGTGCAGAATTAAACTCCATTGGCTCCGACAAAATGCAGACGTTTTGGTGTTTCAATTAACTGAGATAAATATTTCCACCCCACGTTTCCGATTACTGCCCTTTCCACTGAAAACAAAACGGAAGTTGAACGTCTTTGTGTAGAAAGAATTTTGGCGTATACAGACTCCTATAACGAACCCGGAACTGAAGTACTACTGAAAAATACGCTACTCCTATCCGATTTCAACCGACCTTCCGTCCTCAGCGACGTCAATATGGCAGTCTGTCTGTCTGTCATTACACCCCTTCATCTCGTTCCTGTATAATAACTTCTGATAGTGTAGAATTCGTTCTTCTGGTGCACTAATTTATACACACAAAGAAAACAGTTTGCGTTTGGTATTGTTTTGTAGCAATTTTTATTAAGACGACTTAAACAGGTTTTAGGAAGAAAATCGAACAAAAAGTACACATAAGAATAAAATAAAAAACATTTAACCGAAGAACATTGTTTATAACAGAAAAATTCAACTTAGATAAATTTTAAATTAAAAAAAATTTGTTAAACAGGATACGTAACATGAAAGTTTAATATAACTAGGTCAGTTAAGTTCCAAATAAAAGTCTTTATTCCAAAGTTTCAACATTAGTTTTTGTCATCTTCAGGATAATTGTGGGATGGGTCTCTGAGACATTCGAATCACAACTTACGTGTCTAAATTGACATTCGGTTCGGATGTCACAAAAACTCGATTGTAAATTACTTGAGGCCAACAATACATTATGTTGAAACCCTGACACTAATAACTCAAGTCTAATACCGTAGTTTGATCATTAAACCGTCTCGTCATTTATTCAATTTATGATCTCAGCTATTCCTAATTATGTAGAAAAATAATATTGATTGAATTTCTAATGTTATCTGAGACAACAGTTTTCCTGGGGTCAAGCAAATATCTACTTCTAGCGTTTGACACTCTGGTGAAATAAATTTTCTCGTGTAGTGAGTATTGAGTATTGGGCCAAGACGTAAGGTGTGAGGTGTTGGCCAGCAGGACAAGGCGCTCCCGCTGTGTGTTGGGCCCACACTGTGCCTGGGACCTGTCAGCACCAACACAATGTGTATGTCATGTACACAAGACGGTACACAATGCCCTCCATCTCGCCTCGCCTCCCTTATTTGTTGTCGCTGTTCCTCCCTTACGTCTCACCTCGTTCTCCTTCACACACACACACACACACACACACACACACACACACACACACACACACACACACACACACACACACACACACACACACACACACACACACACACACACACACACACACACACACATTGCTCAATAACATTCTCTGTCTCTGTCTTCCACCCTTTATTTAATTCATACATCGTTCTTCACGTTTGACAACCTTTAAAAAATTTAACCTGACAATTATTATTTTTAATTTCAGATAACTGAAAGTTTGAAATGTTTTAGGATTTTAATATTATATGAAATTAAAATATTCAATTAATTAAAATATTAATTTAAATTTAAATTTAAATTAATTTACCTACAAACACATCACATACATATCTGAGTGTGTGAAAGAGAGAGAGAGAGAGAGAGAGAGAGAGTCAGACAGACAGAGATGGACGAGGAGACGGAGGAGGAGAGCAAAAACTTTTACATACGTTTGAACAAAATATTGTGTATCATATGATGGATTCAATTATACACATGTTAATTTTTAACATTGAAAATGTTTATAAGGACGTTTCGCACATTTGTGGCCGATCGCTGGTGCGTGATCGAAAATGGGAACAGGTGAGTTTCCATAGAAACTACTTCTTTGTTGTCAATAACGTAGAAAATTTTGAATTTTTTTGGTGAGTTTAAATGCCATATCCCCTTAAATGTATCGTAAGGTAGTACATCAGACAAGAATTTATTACGGAGCGATGGATCAGGAGGAAGCGAGTGGAAGTACGGCTCAGACTTCCACCGATTCGAGTGTAGAAGGAACTAATTTGAAGCATTTTCAATGCCCTTCTCTGTGCATTGCATTTGTGCAATGCCTGTAAATTTTTTTATTTCACTTTAATATAGGCCTAGTATCGAAAAGAATTAATACAGTAGGAGGAGAGTATTACCTCTCCTCAATTTGAGTTTCCTCAGTTTGATGGTGTCACATGTAGCCGTTATAAGTAAAAAGCTTTTAAGATTTTCTAGCTCATCCATATGTAACGAACAAAAAAAGAATCTTTTATTTTTAGTTTATCACGTCAGGAGTTAGATCTTTCCTTTTGTTTTTGGTTTCCAGACGTTGGACCACATCTTCGGTAATCATTATAAGTAGTTATAAGACGTACGCTGTTGCTGAATGTCAGAAAGCCACTGAAGTATTTAAATACTTATATAACACATTTTGAAGGCCGTAAATAAGAACCAATCACTTCTGTAACGTTTGGTTCCGGAAAATGTGTAAACATTGTACATCAGGAAAAATAATTGTTGAGAATATACTAGAAAACTCTACATTCATTTTTAAGTAAGTGTACCTGTCATTGTAGAAGTGAAAGTTTGTATTGTGCGGTGGGGGGTCGAGCTGCCTGGGAGGGGCCTCAACCCGCACACATGCGCGTTTACTGTGGGAGTCTAGAAAAGTAATGTTCTCGAAGTTTTAAATAAAAGGAAAGATCTGGAAGCTGTTTTTCTATATAAATAGAGATGCACTCGACAAGTACAGTTCAGTTTTAAATGTGCTCTTGTAATGTGTATTTCGTGTGTCCGTTTTATGTATACTTGCTACTAAACTGTTCCTTCAATAAAGCGTGTGTTTGCTCCTGTACTTAAATTATTCATTATTTTTACCCATACCTTAACAATAATAATAAATAAGAACCAATTGGAAGAAAGTGCTGAATGGTATAGACAGAACAAAACCATACCGTGTTGAATGGTATGTTACAAAATTAACAAAAGTAAAACTAAAGTGATGAAATATAGCAGGAGTGATGCCAGTAATGAACTGAATATTAAAATAAGAGGGTCTTTTGCGTTATACGACCACAAAGCATTGTAATTGGCATTTTGTTCATCTTTCATTAAACTGAGTATAGTTCTCAGAATTTGCTATCTCTGACTGATTAGTTAAAAGCTGCGTCCAGTCTCGCCTCTGTGTGTGTGTGTGTGTGTGTGTGTGTGTGTGTGTGTGTGTGTGTGTGTGTGTGTGTGTGTGTGATTTATACGAGTTGATTATAGAAACAAAAGCGAGTAATGGTAAAGGCAGTCAGCGGGTCTTTTCTGTTTTATAACAATATCATAATACTGAAAACTTACCAAAATAATGATGTAGATCTGCATAGAAGACTTTGAAGTAGTTTTATATTTTATTCATCAAAAACACAAATTTTATACACCAAAAACACCTAACCTAACCTAACCTAATTTCACGAACTGGAAAGTTATTGTTAATAATTCAGGAGGCCAAAAGGCCTTGATGTCCTGTATAATTTGTTCAAATAAGTCAGTGCCTGCATGTCGCTTCCGCCACATAAACTCACACAGGTAAGAGTCTAACATTTCCCTGAGTTCCGCACTCTTTCCTATTTCGACGCTTGGCTGACGACGGTGGAGCGATAAGATAACTTATAATTATTCTTGTATAGTGTACCACAGTCTGTAAATGAGAGAATATCATTTTAACTAATCAGTAAACAGAGATAGCAAATTCTGAGAACTATACTCAGTTTAATGAAAGATGAACAAAATGCCAATGCCAATGATTTGTGGTCGTATAACGCAAAAGACCCAAATAAGAAATGTAAATTGCAAGAGATACTGAATTCTGTTGGTTAGGAAATGAAAATCACAAAAAACGAAAGAAGCAAGGCAGAAGATGGAAAACTAGGCTTATACAGGCAGTTTTCTTTAAGCAGGAACGCTTTCTAATGTCAACAATGATTGAAATGTTAGGAAACTATTTTGATGCTATAACTAGGGAATATGACCCTGTATAGTAGCGAGGCATGGACCATGGAAAATCTTAATTGCTTTCGAAAAGTGGTGTTATAGAATGATGTTGAGGATAAGCTTGAGATACAGGATGAGGAATGAAGAGGTTGTGGAGATAGTTGAAGAGGGTAGACGTTTATGGAAGACTATAACCTGGAGAAAGAGCAGGTTGATGGGCCATATTCTGAGGCACCTGGCGTTAGTTAGTACACTATCCGAGAGGATGGTATTCTGAAAACAGTATAGAGGAAGACCTCTATTGGGATCCATAAGTCTGGCTATTGATGATATGGGTTTTGGGGGCAGAGTTGGAGCAGTGTGTTGTTTAGTTTGCTGGAGTGAAGAGACTTGCCTAGGATCATATCAAACCAGTTAAATGACTGATGACTAAAGAGATATTATACCTTCCATACCCCATTACGCATAACAAAATGTAAATTGTTATATTACACATGAGTCTGATGTAAAGTCTAAAAATGAAGACTACATGCATACACCTTGCATGAAAAATACTTACATTTAATGTAGTGTACGTTAAATAAATACAGTGTGTTGAGAATATACTAGAAAACTCTGCATTCAATTTTAAGTAAGTATACCTGTTATTGTAGAGTGAAAGTTTGTATTGTGCGGTGGGAGGTCTAGCTACCTGGGCGGGGCCTCAGCCCACACACATGCTTGTTTACTGTGAGAAGTCTACAAAAGTAATGTTCTGAAGTTTTAAATAAAAGGAAAAATCTGGAAGCTTTTTTCTATATAAACAGAGATGCACTCGACCAGTTAGTTCAGTTTTAAATCTGCTTTTGTAATGTGTATTTCGTGTGTCCGTTGTATGTATACTTGCTACTAAACTGTTCTTCAATAAAGCGTGTGTTTGCTCCTGTACTTAAATTATTAATTATTTTTACCCATACCTCAACAGGTTATGGGCCCAGTGGCATTTTAAAATCGGAGTGCAGTGTGTAATTGGAGTGCAAGTATAAAATATTTGTGCAAAAATGGAACCGAATATAAAAATTGAAAAACTTCGAGACAAAGATAATTGGCATCAATGGCGCTTCGTAGTACGCACATTGATGGAAGAGGATGATGATGTGCTGGATGTTTGCGAAGGAAGATTAGCCGAGCCAGCTGCAGGTGCAGAAGATCGTGACGCGTTGTTGGAAAAGTTCAAGAAGGCGGACAAAATTGCCAGAAAGTTAATTGTTACAACAGTGGAGAGGAAGCCTCTCGAACTTATAATGGGTTGTTCTACTGCCAAGGAGATGTGGGACAAATTGAATACAGCATATGATCTAAAATCTGATGAAAATCTGTCGATGATTCAAAAACAATTTTTTGAGTTTAAGTGGACAGAGAGTGAAAGTGTTACGTATAATATTTCAAAAATAGAACAGTTGGCTAGAAAAATGAAAAACCTCGGGGGAAAAATTGAAAAGACTATGGTGATGACTCGTGTTTTAACATCTTTGCCACAAAAATTTAATCATTTTCACAGTGCTTGGGATTCGGTATCTGACGATAAGAAGAATCTCGAAAATTTGACTGAGCGCTTGATGGCAGAAGAATTTAGATTACAAGAGCAAAAGGAAGTACACGAAGAGACGACAGCGTTACTAGCTAATCTGAAAATCGGTCATAAAGAACAGAAGAATGACTCTTATAAATATGAGAAGAATAATTTGAAACAAGAGCAGTGTTATAATTGTGGAAGACAAGGTCATTTAAAAAGGGACTGCTTCAGGTGTTATACGTGCAAAAGAAAAGGTCATAAAAGTAACAATTGCTTCATGAATAAGAATAATGGACAGCGAAGATGGTCGAATAATCAAGAAAGAAGTAACTCGTCTTCTGGACAGAAGAAATCAACATCGAGGTGACAACTAATAGGTGACAAAGGCAGCTGTGGCAATCGGGATGATCTCTGGATTGTGGATTCGGGTGCGACGGATCATATGTCGAAGCATCGAGAATGGTTTTCAACGTTCGAAGAATATACAACACCAGTCAGTGTAAGAATGGGCAACGGTATGACAATGTCTGCATATGGTAAAGGTAATATTGACTTTGAAACTTATAAAAATAGTGAACGAGTAGAAGGTACTATCTATAATGTATTATATGTTCCTGATTCAATGTATAATCTGTTTTCTGTTAAATATGCGGGTAAAAGGGGTATAGATTATGAAATAACACATAATGCTACGAGATGTACTTTAAAGCATGGTAATGAAATTCTTGTAACTGGTTCCGAATATGAGCCTGGTAGTTTGCTAAAATTAGACATTCAAACTTTAATTCCAAAAGAATGTAACGTGGTAGAACAAAAGAGCAGATCGAGCATTTCCAACGGTAATGTTTTACAATTATGGCACGAAAGACTTTGCCATCAAAATGTAAAACATGTGAAGAATTTTTTGAAAAATCTAAATATAAAATTTACGGATGAAAATTTCTTTTGTGAAGGTTGCGCTTATGGCAAAAATCATAGATTGCCTTTTCACAAAAGGATCGATCGTGCCACTAAAACTCGTGAAATAATTTATACTGACGTTTGTGGTCCTATGGAAGTAGAGTCTCTCGGTAGAAAGTTATATTTTGTTTCTTTTAAAGACGATTTTTCAAGTTATAGAGAAATTCATTTTATTCGAGAAAAATCTGAAGTAATAGAAAAACTAAAATCATTTTGTATCGGGGTTGAGAATCAATTTGCAACAAATATTAAAGGAATTCATTTTGATGGTGGTAAAGAATACGATAATAAAGCTGTGATCTATTTTTTAAATAGTAAAGGTATAAAATATTCGATTAATGTTCCATATACGCCCGAACAAAATTCAATTGCAGAGCGCGATAACCGAATCATTGTAGAGGCTGCTCGATCATTGTTATATTCAAATTCAAACTTACCTCTATTCTTATGGGCAGAAGCAATGAATACTGCTGTACATGTAATTAATAGAACAGGCCCAACAAAACAAAATAATAAAACTCCTTATGAGTTATGGAATGGAAAAACAGCTACTGTTGATAGATTTAAAATATTTGGAACCATGTGTTATGTACATATATCAAAAGAAAAGCGTAAGAAACTTGATAAAAAATCGATGAGAGGTTATCTGGTCGGATATCATGAGGATTGTAATCGGTTATCGTGTATATGTTCCGGAAGTGCGAGATGTCATTATAAGTAGAGATGTACTTTTTAAACCTGAAAGAGTATTAGCTGATTCAATTATTTTGAATTCTTTGAACAATAATAATAAAGAAACTGAAGAAAATGAAATTATAACTCCTAAAAATAATGAACTTTTACTTAAAAATGAATCAAATGAGTTTGAAGAAAGAGAACCTTTACAATCTTCAAATAGCGATAACAATCAAACTGGACAACAATTGCGCGATAGAACAAAATTAAAACCTACAGAATATTATGGATGTCCGATCACGTTTATTGCTGAAAAGTTACCATCTAATTATAACGAAGCAATTACAAGTAAAGAAAAAGATAGTTGGCAAGCTGCAATGCAGGACGAAATGAACTCTTTGTATGAAAATAAGACATGGGTATTAGTGGAAAAGCCAAAAGATAAAAAGGTGATTAACAATCGTTGGGTTTTTGTGAAGAAGCTCAATCCAGATGGTACAGAACGTTATAAAGCGCGGTTGGTTATTAAAGGTTATTCGCAACAGAAAGATATCGACTATAAAGAAACTTTTAGTCCGGTTGTTCGCTTTGATACAATAAGATTGATACTTAGTATTTCTGCTCGTGAAAATTTACATATCGGTAAATTTGATATAAAAACGGCTTTTTTATACGGTGACTTAAAGGAAGATATATATATGAAACATCCTGAAGGTTTTGATGATGGAAGCTCACGCGTATGTAAATTAATGAAAAGTTTATACGGCTTAAAACAAGCACCAAGATGCTGGACTGAGCACTTCACTAATTTTCTTGCAAATTTAGATTTTTGTCAAAGTACGGGTGACCCATGTTTATACATATATAACAATAATAATAATAAGATCTTGTTAGCAATTTATGTTGATGATGGACTTATTGCAGCTTCAAATGAAAGTTTGATTGATAAATTGTTGAATGATTTGAGTAAAAAATTTAAAATTACTAGTACTAAAGAAGTTACTAATTATCTTGGAATGGAAATTTGTAGATTGAATGATGGGTCTGTTTTCATTCATCAAAGTACTTATATTAACAAAATCTTAGAAAAGTTTAATATGTCAGAAGCTAATATTGTATCCACGCCAATTGATTGTAATCATGATGAATATTTATCAAAAACTATTGTAAGTAATGTACCTTATCGTGAAGCTGTCGGCAATTTGATGTTTTTGCAAATTGTAAGTCGTCCGGACATAAGTTTTGCTGTAAATGTTGTATCTAGAGTTTTAGACAAACCAAGTGTAGCTCATTGGTCAATTGTTAAACGAATTTTACGTTATCTAAAAGGTACGATTGATTTTGGATTACTATATTGTAAGGATGGCAACTTTAAAGCTTATAGTGATGCTGATTATGGTAGCGATACAGTTACACGTAAATCAACTTCTGGCGTAGCTTGTATGTATGCAAATGCTGCAATTATTTGGCGAAGTAAGAAGCAACAATCTGTATCATTATCAACAACCGAGTCAGAATTTGTAAGTGCAGCATTAGCAACAACTGAAATAATGTGGTTAAAGAAGTTATTTAATGAATACGATTGTAAGACTGATAAATATGATTTATATATAGATAATATGAGTGCATTAAAACTTATAAGTAATCCTGAATTCCATCAAAGGACAAAACATATTGATGTGAAATATAATTATGTACGTGATTGTTTTCAAAATGGAGAAATTGATGTACATTATGTTAAAAGTGATGAACAAGTTGCTGATATACTTACGAAAGCTTTGTCAAAACCAAAATTTGTTTATTTAAGATCTAAACTTGGACTTAAGAGTAAAAATGAATTTTTTAAAAATTAATGTGATTGTGAGAATGTAGAGTTTTAGGGAGGGTGTTGAGAATATACTAGAAAACTCTGCATTCAATTTTAAGTAAGTATACCTGTTATTGTAGAGTGAAAGTTTGTATTGTGCGGTGGGGGGTCTAGCTACCTGGGCGGGGCCTCAGCCCACACACATGCTTGTTTACTGTGAGAAGTCTACAAAAGTAATGTTCTGGAAGTTTTAAATAAAAGGAAAAATCTGGAAGCTTTTTTCTATATAAACAGAGATGCACTCGACCAGTTAGTTCAGTTTTAAATCTGCTTTTGTAATGTGTATTTCGTGTGTCCGTTGTATGTATACTTGCTACTAAACTGTTCTTCAATAAAGCGTGTGTTTGCTCCTGTACTTAAATTATTAATTATTTTTACCCATACCTCAACACAGTGAATAACGCAAAGATTAGAAAAAGATAATAATAATAATGAATACTACAATATGAGATTAATTATATTGTTCACTCGTTTCCTTGCAATAAAATCCCTTACGTACTTCAAATCAGGACAAACATTTTTTAACCAGGAATTGATTGACGATTAATTGACGCTCTGGTGTAATAATTAGTATGTTGTACGTGTACACGATGTACAGCCGATTCAGTGTACGAATCATGGAGGATTCTAGCCACTCGCCAATAGTAGTGTGGTTCCCATAAAAAATGTTCTTGGTGAATGAAAGGGTATCTCAGGCGTGAATACTCTCTCAACAAGGCAGAGAATAGTAGTAAGTAAGAATGGGTACCGAAGATATAGAAGAAACGCAGAGTGCCGACGTAGAATCGACAGATTTCTTAGCAAGAATCTGCTTCTTAACAACTAGTTATTGGTAAAGAAACATTGGTAACAAAACGTTATGCACAAATCAGTTGTAAGACAAGTGGCCGCTAGGATCTAGGATACTAGACAGATGTAGAAGGACTCCCCACTATAGGCTATATATGAGAGGATACCACGCTATGAGATACGCTTACTGTAATCAGACCATAGCATATCCCATGTATATATCCTTCGGGAAAATATACTATGATCCCGAGTAAAAGGAGGTTTGCCGATATGAGGATTGCCGGTGTAAGCGTTACTCGAGCGTGTAGGCTACTCGGTGTAGAAGACACTAAGGAATGTTATCGACCAGGAGGATCCAGCTCTACTTAATCACTAAAGAAGACTCCCCGAAGAAAGTGGGAATAAGTTGGCGAAAAGTAATATTACCTAGCGACTAGAATTTCATCAGATGATTTCGTACACTTGAATTGAGGAAAAAAGGGACTTGACGCTGTACTAGGCTAGTAGATAACACAAAACACTCCGTGAGTCTGAGTTGGCAATATCATACGGCATACATTAATTTACAGATACTGTTTGAATGTCACGCTTCAGCATTCCTATTTTCTGTTAAAGGAAATCATCTGTAGGAAAGAAATCCTGTGATTTGGATTACGTGAAAAGTTTTTGCTCAATTATAGACCTGTTTAGTTATATTTCTATAATTAAGATCAGCCAAATTTTGACCGACGTAAAACAAATTTTACTATAAAATCGAGTGTAAATAATAGAAACATATTATCCTATATATTATTCTAAATAGAAACAACATTTTTCTACATTAAGTTAAACGTTTTTAATACAGCTTGATGTAGGCCTACTTTTTCCATACACTTTTTTATTTCACCAATTTGATTTTTGTAATAGTGCGATAAACAATTATAAGCAAATTCACCATTTCCATACGTAAAATTCAGTTTACAATTAGTGCCACAAAATTATCAACAAATAGAAATAAGAAGCGACGTCTAAAAAAATTCAAAATACATCACTAGAATGAAATTCAGTGCTTTAATTACAAAATTTTATTGCAAAAAAAAGAATTTGTATTCTTTTAAAGTATGCCCAAGAAACTGCCTGCCTCTGAGGTCATAAACGTGCAGCTTCAAAATATTCAAAAGTAAAAAGTGGACATAGTGATCACAGTGAAATTATAATTATAATTAATTACAATATTTAAAATTAATATATACATAATCGTTTAATATATATCGTCAGATTGACGGATTAAGCCCATGTCCTGGGTTTGTAGGCCTACCTTCTAAATAGGTCTATTTATCTTCAGACTTTAATTTGACACTGGAAGGCTGGAAAAGGTGTATGGAAAACTGTTCACTATCTTTTCATTCTTTCTGGTATTCACTACGCAATCTCATTTTGCGAAGACTATAGCAATGTTAATGTAGTAACTGTCTGAAAAGTCCGTTTTTGTCTCAAACATTTTAAAAAAATTAACTGTTTTTTGTTGATTTTTTTTTTGTGAAAACCTGAAAATTGATTAATGAGGAGGGACGTCTGTTTAAACTTCTTTTTAGGCCTACTGGGGTTTGGTGGAGTGAATTTCTAATATCTTAGAGTACACTGTATCCCTCATATTGATCCCCTTATTTTGCAAAAAGCCCTAGCTAAAGCCACAAACGGCTTAAACATTGGTAGTAAACCAATAAAAATAATAATATTTGTATAAATTTTATATAACTTATTATAAAAATATAAGAGTGCCGGCGATGTCACAAAACATCTACAGATTTCAAGATTGGTATGAATTAAATATTGTTGAAAAGATAATATATTTAAGAAAATTGTTTTTCGTCGTCGTCTGCACTTTACGAATTATCGTTGCCTGTTCTGATTTCACTTTTTGGTCCATCTTCTGCGAGCTCGTCTTATACTCCTTCTGACTCGTGCGGCATCGTGGGTCACTTTCTTAATAATTCGTTCATCACCCATCCTTCTTAAGAGATTTCTCCACTGTATCTGTAGAGATATTTTCTATATAGGCTAGTTGGACTTTATCGTTCAACGCATATATTTCC
This sequence comes from Magicicada septendecula, assembly GCA_034769895.1. Classification (NCBI taxonomy): domain Eukaryota; kingdom Metazoa; phylum Arthropoda; class Insecta; order Hemiptera; family Cicadidae; genus Magicicada; species Magicicada septendecula. The sequence goes on along the minus strand of CM068368.1, from coordinate 232,085,361 downwards.
AAATCTTGTCTTATATCTTCATTCCTTAGTTTATCTAAGCTTAGTTTGCCTCAACAGAAAATCAGGCAGGGCAGGATAGCCCCATCACTCATCTTACCCTGTAATAGATAGATTACCGGTTCAGTGGATATTTAATAACTTATGAACTTTATACAATAGAGGTGGGCGAAAATTGTTAAATTATTTTCTAATATATCAAATACATAACCATTATTTAGAATATTATGTGGCCAACATTGGCACTCGCTTATTTATATTAAGCAGGTCATACTCCCTTTTGTTTTAAGCTGCACAACCACACTCTCTTTTGTCTTTGTTTGAAGATTAGTCTCAACAGACAGAACGAGAGCAACGTTAACCAGTCACAAATATTGTAGTAGAAAACCAGACGGTAGGCCTAATTAAACTTTTCTTACTGTCTGCAAAGCACTAGTATACGTTACGTTTGGCAAGTCCGATTCCTTCAAATGAGGATTTTTGGTATTTCAGAGAGGATTTAAACAAGACAAAGATCATCTTGTATAATTCAGTTAAGTGAAAAGGACTACTGTTGCTTATATGATCATAAACTCAAAACCTGTGAATTGCCAGAAATTGTTACAAACGTGTAAATATGTTTTCCATATTTATATGGTTACGTATTACAAATATTTTGTAGACATATGTTTACCATTACTGAAGTGAAATTTCGAAATAACTTTATTGTGTCAGCTTTCTAAACATAATTTAATTAAATTCATTACAGAAAAATGTGAAATCGTTTTGACTCGAAGAATATAAATTGATGTCACTCCAAAAGAGAAAAAGTAATCGTTAATGCGAGTTTATGAACTTGACGATTTTGTATTATTTAATATTAAAATTAGTATAAACTAGATACATGTAAGTTGCATTCATATTATTTAGGTCTAATATTATTCGTCGATTTTTTTGTATTATATTAATGATTTTTAATTCTTGTTTTAGTAGTGGTCCTGAACTAATAAATGATTTGGTCATAACCAGGCACAATTTGTACATTTTTATTGACGTTTTGACAGACTTTATTGTCATCATTAGGTAAATTGTAGACGAGTTGCTGTGACACAAGACACAAACACCAAAACACAAATTAGTTATCTTATCACCAAACACCACAACAATCATCTACAATTGGCTTGATGATAAGAATAAAACGTGTCGAAACCTCGACACAAATGTTTTAAAAATTCTGTGTAGTTATAATCGAACCTTATAAAACGTTTCATCATTACGGATTATATTTATGAACATCATAGAACATTTCATCATTACGGATTATAAACACGTTAATATCCTCTTGTAAAATGCATTCAATATACTAGCCTTTAAATCTGAATTTCTTTCAATACTTTTTGATCTAACTTGTGTTTCTGCTGGTGCCCTTCGACGTATATTTTTCGTTGAATTTCTGGTTGTGTCTGGAGTCTACAGTAGTAGCGTTGGTGCGCCTTTCACATTATTTTCTAACTACTGTAGAATAAGTTATTCTAATAGTGACGAAATTAAATATAGACACGTATTAATAACATATATGTAGAATGCAGTAATGGTTTTAAATTATTTTGTACTCCGCACATAATTTTGAATTACAGAAACCTATTAAAACAGAGAAAAAAAAATTACTGTAATACTTAGAATTACAATATTTTGGAATCATCAACTTGAGACTTCTTTTTCATATAGCCCTATTATGGCTGTCCTTCGATTCCGCTTACAGTCTACTTGCCGGAAGATAATTCTCAATCAGTTTTCTGAAGTTTGTGCTTACCACAGGAGTTCCCAATTCGTCTGTCCGTAATTAAGTTTTTAGCTCCATCCTTATAGTAATGTTGTAGAGACGTTCCTGTACCACTTGAGCAAAAGCCTACAGAATGACAATAACACGACGGGTTGGCTTCGTTGAAAAGGTGATAAATGCTAACTGTTGCAACGTGACAAGATATCGTCCTGCAATTGTACTAACGAGACGATCTGATGGCGTAAACGGAGAATATCACCAAAACGGTTGGAACTAGATATTGTGGTCACTCGCGTTACTTGCCCATGTTAAGAATAGCAGCTCGGCTGAAGAGGTGGCGGATGTATGAATTAATAGCGCCACCTCCGCTACCGAACAGGCCATAGCCAATATGCACTGGTATAGGTAGTGTTATGTTATAATGTTTTCAAAGTTGTGTTCCTGTCAGTGGCGAAGCTAGTAGTTAATGAATGGGTAGGTAAAAATCTTATCTTAAAATTTTTTTAAGGAATCACTAAAAGGATGGTGGTTCAAATCGGACGCTGAGGTAGAGTTTGCTGTAAGCGAATGGTTCCACAAACAGCCGTAAGAATTTTACTAGCAGGGAATCTACAGGTTGGTGCAACAGTGGAACTCATGTCTTAATGTTAATGGAGACTTCTTTTAAAATCGTTGAATAAAAAATGCTTTACAGCTCTATACGTGTTTCTATTGAACAATCCTTGTATTAGTCATACACAATAATACAACTGATTGAACTTCAAATTTTTAAACTTGATTAGTTTCTATATATATGTTTAATGTTACAAATAATTCAAATAACAATCTTGATCATCTGTTAGTTCAGCGGAATAACAGGGACACCTTTAATAACCGCATAAAATAAACACACTTATAAACAACACAGCACGCTTTAACTTGAATGTTTGGACCACAGAAATGAGGCATGCCTCAACGCTCTATGTGTACAGCACGGGACAATCCCCCCTCCCTTCACTTCCCTATCACTCCGGCACATTGCTTACATACGATGTATACAGAAAACGCTGAGGCAAGTTCAGGTTGCCTCATTCGCTTTAAACGAGCTATGCCGAGTCTCACCTGTCACCATCTAGCGGTCGCTCAGTAAAGCACGTTTCGGCCTAATAAATTCGACAGTCGCGGTAACAATGTATAATCTTTACGTTATGTAGTTCATACGTATTTATAATTTTTATTCTATAGAATTTTTTAGTGTAGGCATTGCCTCAATTGCCTCCATGTAACTTCGCCACTGGTTCCTGTCAATTTTTTTATGTTGGTTACATAAAGTTGTGATATATATATTGAGAGAGTGTTAATACATTAAACGCATTTGTATTTTGTAACAATATCACGCTGAGTTGGTGTTTTATTCACGCAAAATACTGACTTGTTATATGTCCGTCTACCCATGTTAAGACTGTTACGCAAGGGGATATTAAGGACAAAACAACAGAATGATTTCTCCAAAAGATTTTAAAAGTGGTTCATATGCTTCTACTTTTAACCGTTATAGTATCACAGTTCTAAGAACACACGATCACATCAAACGTTCTGTACGCGCGAGATATAAGCCTACTTGTATTTACGACTGAACGCAGTCATTGTTAATTTCATATGCTATGAAATTATTGCTAATTTCACTGCTGGCTTCCCGGATATGTCAGATAAGCAATTTCATTAATTCGAATCTCACGTAGATTTATTCCTTTACAACATAGCACGCTGATCCGTATAATACACTGGTTCTATCATAACATTATAAAACGTCAGCTGTATTTTGTCCAAGGCATTTCTTCTTCTTCAAGTAGAAAATAGGCCTGCTTCTTACAGCATAAAACTATGATACAATCTGAATCTACTAAAGATTAGTAACTATATTTCCACACCATATAAAATAATATTTATGGCGGGTGAATCGGATCAAAATTTTAAAAATTGTTTATAAAATTATTTAAGACGTTGGTTACTTAAATATAAATGATTTTAACATTAGAACATTTAATGTAGTTTTTAATGAAATTATTTGTATTACTAAAGAAAATCACTTATATTTAAATATAATTTGAAGTTAAGTACTAGTAGCAAACAATCCTATTCACCCGCAAGTGGTGGGTGAATCGAATCAGCAAGATGGATCAATCAGATTAACAAGAAATTTCATTAAAAATATTAATATCATAGTACTATATTTGTTTAATTAAATCCTCGAATAAACTAAGCATAGCCTATTATAAATAGTGTAGATAGGCACTCAGTATCTTTTTTAATTTCGTAAGTACAGGACCTACCTTAAGTTATAATACTAGGAATAAGAATAAAAATAGGAATAGGAATATGAACTAGGAATAGTAATCGGCTTTCTACTTGTTATGACCTTCACACCGAGCATGTAACAAACCTTGTAGTTTTTTTACTGATATTTTGAAGTAGCATCTTATTAAGCCTTGAAGGAAATTTTTCCTGTCCTTTTAAGTTTTTCAAATTTTGTTTAATTCTATTTACCTCGGGGAAAAAAGTTGCTGGTTGAACAACTTTAGCGTTAGCCAGGGCCGGATTTAAAGTTAGTGGGCCCCTAGGCTGAACATGTAGTGCTGGCCCCCAACTACCGGGGGAATGCCCTCTCAGTAAACCGGGGCGTCCGGGTCTCTCCCCCGGAAAATTTTTAAAATATATCTTCCAGAACTGCAAATGAAATCATTGTCAAGTGTACAAATTAAATTGGGATAGGCCTACACTGTTTTGTTGTAAATTTTGAAGACTATGTTAAAACAATTTAACGGTTTCAAGGTATCTCAATGTACAGTGGCATTCTGGAATCTATGAAAATAATAAAAAAAGATTGTACTCGTTTTTGTATTACACTCAAAAGACCCTAAACAGAATAAAAATTTAGGAAAAATAAAAATAACTGGCTTCCAAAGGAAAGTAAAACAATGTCATTGTAATTATCACAAATTAAGCATATTTTGAAAAAGAACATAAAAGAATTTGGGTATATTTACATTGTACAAATCTGTAAGTAAATCATAATTTTTTGTGCATCATAAAAAGATTGTATGGCCTACATACATTGTTACGATTGTATACAAAAGATACTACGGTACACTATTTTAATTAGGATTTGTTTTAATTTATTGGCTCTCGTCTACACTTAATATTAACAAATTTACTTATGACATCTTCATAAGATGACTGTTTCAAAATATATTGAGGGGGTTCATATTATAGGGTAGAGTGGGGCAAAAGTGCGCGGCGGGTAAGAGTTCAGATATGGTCAAATATGTTAATAAAGTAAAAAAAAAATCATTAATAAAATTAAGAAAGTTGTTTAAAGTTAAATAAAGTTAATTTATTCAAATTAATGTAATTGTTAACGTTTGCTCCCCCCCAATATGCGGACTTTTACCCCACCTATGGGAGCAAAATTTCGTATCTGACACGTTTTAAAAATATATTTGTTTACATGTGTTGCAATAGCTGAAATTATAAAAAGGGGGTCGTAATCGAACCTGAAGGGACTCCTGATATTTCTGTCAAAATATAATGAGACTCAGTGCAATGAGTGCAGTTTGAGATGAATTTAAAATTTAAGTGCGCACTCTTGCACTACTCTACCCTATGCATGGCTCATAATACCACCTTTTCCTCTAATAACTTGCTGTTCTCTGAAACACGAACCAAATAATTTTTATGCAAGTTGACTGTCCTTTTTATTTCTTTTTGTTTGTGGTGCGGGCCCCTAGGCTACAGCCTATGTAGCCTATGCTTAAATCCGGTACTGGCGTTAGCCCGAAAGCATAAGACTATGTCAATAAGTAACTAATTTGATATTTAAAATAGTTGTCTTACGCTACAGAAAAAGTAGCTTGTCGTTCTTTATTTAGCGGTGTGAATGATTACAACCTTCGATTAATGCTGATGTGAAAAGCACCACATCTTAGTGCTCCACTTTGAATGATAATACCGAACATCTTACAACGCCTGTTCTACGTCTTTATCAGTTCATAAAGATGCGTTTTCGCTTGTTGTGTTTGTTCGCTAGTCACAACAAGCAATCCAAAAAAGTAATATAAAATCTGAAATTCTTTAGGTTTCAAAATCTATCCGATTCAATCGAACTTTATTAACCTGACGCCCCGGCCGTGGATTGCCAGCTCTGCTTAGCGCGAACGAAACTTACACAGTAGACCTAATGTTCGTGCGTGGTTATAACCAGTGTTATATTAACGTTTATACCTTGTTAATGATTATGGAGTCACCGTGCCGACGAAATCAAACGTTGGTCTTGTGTTGCATCGTTGCACAAATGCCCTTAAATTGTATTGTACTGTTTTATCACTGTTGAATGACGAGAGGAAGCGAGAACTTTTTGCTCTAACTAGATAATTTTGGGTTCACAACTTTAAAATTTTGATCCACTTCTCCGTTCAATCCCGAAAATATGCAGAAAAATATATTAAATCCTGATCAATTAAATGCGGTCAAAGCCAACTTTTATTCTTGCACCCTATCTATAGAAAATTATAAAATCATTTGTATTTTATGTACATGATGTTTGTACATTTAAAAGTTTTTTAAAGCTTTTGAAGGAGGCAGGTTAATTGCCTCTTAGCAACAGCTTACAACAAGACTTCATTATCCAACGTTTATAAATTATCCATCAAATACGTGGCCAGGAAATGAAGGCCTAAATTTGATCTGTATACTTAAATTTTACCTTACTTTAAATCAACCGTAAACTGTAAATTTTGATTTTATTTTAACTTCTCTTGCTTTTGTGAATACAACCTACTTATTTGTTGATTGCTGTCACAACCGTCTATTTCATTTTAATTTTTTCCAGAAGCAAATTCTTTAGAAATGTTTTGTCAAAAATCCATTAAGCAAGTACACGCCTTAAAATATAGGCGTACTTGCATTGATTTGATGCATGCCAACCATCTTGAATACCCACAGTGACAGGACCTTTAAACTGCTGACTAGTTACTTGTTCTTATATTATTATCTGAAATATTTACTCTTCTTACCACAGAATAACGATAAACTAGTTATATATCCTGCTAGAAATTACTACTATATTAGTAATAACATTATTACTGCATTTCGATTAGTCTACACACCAACATTATGCTACTAATATTAATACTAGAAGTTAATTTAATGTTAACCAGAGTCAACCAAAGTGTTTTTTAGTAATTAGTCTCTTGATAACTTGAAACGATTATTCTATTCTCTACCAATTAGTAAATTTCTTCAAACTTTCCTAATTTCACTTCTATCGCATTCGACGCCTACTGTTCTCTACTTCTGTTCTCTGTTCTTCATGCTTCTACTGTCAAAACGTACTCCTCCAATATTGTCTCCCTCTGCAGTTTGTTTTCTAACTAATTCTTCAGGCATCATCAAATGCCAATGATACGGTTATCTTCACAAATCACATCATGTTTTTTGTATCCTTCGATTACTCCGCGTAGACATAATCCAGCACATAATAAATTGTTTTGCATACATTGTGCTTATTTGTTACACCGAACTACTAATTTCCGCATAGGCATACAGTTACGCAATACAAACAATTCACAAACAACAGTTAAAGTAACAAAATTAAATAACTACAATACTCCGCAACACGAAACAAACAATTAAACACTTGCCACTTTTACTAATATACTGACTTATGACAACCTATCTTTATCTTTACTAATCACAATATAGTTCACATTTTTCTGACCTGTTGTCTTATATCTAGGCTTAATACGCGGCCTAATAAAGATCCAATCAAAGGGATGAATATTTGTTTTTATCTTTTAATTCCCATGCTTCTAATCCGTATTTAAATGTTAGAACATTCATGGACACATAAAGGTTTATTATGATTATTTTAAAACGTCCGTCTGCAACATTCATGACAAGTTGCCAAAATTAACGAGAATTGCCAACATCAGCTTCGACTTTAGATCAAAATGTTTATTTCCCATTGAAAGAATTTATTATTTTTATATGTGCACTCTTATAATGTCAATAAATAATATAAGCGTATTACGATTTCGTCAGTTGAAAAATAAGAAATATATAATAAATTTGCAACCTTTCGCCTCACTAAATAAACCACGCCCCGAGATAACTTCTAGTCAAAAGTCATGAATATTCTGATAAGGAGATGCCACTTATCAATGTCTCAAGAAACACAGTCGACGTAACTGATTAAACTGCGTATCTCTGCAACGGACAAATAAAATTACGTTTCAAAACAAATCCATAACCATGCGGTCATTGACTTAATTTGGCAATCCTGTTAAGTCGTCTATATAAAAATTATCTACGTGGAAGTGATTAAGTAGTCCTACGTATGTTGCATCATTCACGGATTCGTTGCAACTGATGTTAATCCATTCCTCTCCTTTGGCTATGACGTTATGTTTATGTTATGAGGTGGCTCTGGACTGTTGACAGAAAACGTTTCAGTTCCATACTGTACGTAGTAGGCTACGTGGGGAATTGAAAAACATAAACTAATTAAACTTTAATTAGTTTATTGGACTTGTGAACTAATTGTTCATTATGAGGCTGTAAACGTGACTTCTATGTTATAAATGAAGACAGGTATAATTTTTACTGAATTTAAAGAAACGCTTTAGTTATTATTAAAACATAATTTGCTAACCCTGCTTATTAACATCAATGCAAGAATAATAAGAAAATTAATTTCCATAATGTTAGTACCAGCAGTACACATTAACACCAGTTTATGGTTAATTAATGTCACATTAACAGTGTGAGTGGTTTTGTTAGGACGTAGGAAATAGAATGACAATAAGAAGCTACTGCAGTCTAAGAATATAACAAACGGAATGTTTATTTGTCACATATACATTTATAAAACGCTAACAACTGGCTAATATTGTAATACCGGTATTCCATTTTATAGGTTGGGTACAAACTGTCTGCTTGATAGGCCTATTACGTGTCTTAAATTTCTGTTTTCTTTAGCAAATAATTTTATAAAAATATAAAATTTCTAAGACTGTTTGTGTTTCTGTATCTGCCTGTCTGTATACCTCTCTTTCCCTCTTTCTCTTTCTATCTCTCTCACTCTCTCTTTCTTTTTATCTCGTCTTCCTCACTCTTTTTTGTTCTCTCCACTTTATATTTCTATAGTCTGCAACATTCTCAATCCTGAGTCAGCTCTTTTCATTTGGTTGTTTAATTTGCGCAGTCATAAGGTAGTAAATTCTCCAAATCCTCTCCTCTACTCCTGTTTTGACTTGTATCTGCAACTAGAGATGCCTACGTAGATCTCTATAGTAGCGTTTTCCCGCCTCCTTCTGTAGTCTGGGCTGTTACGTATCACGGACAGATCATCAGCTTTCATGAAATTTTTCATCATAGAGTTAAGAGAATGATCTGACTCTCTGCCCCCTGATCCCTCTCTGAGAAGACACGTGGCACTTCCAACGTGTTCCAGAAGCTATTAAATCGCCAAGGTTCTTTTACGCGATCAGGGCGCACGACGTGTGGAAGCCAAAGATTGAACACGCCAAGCTACTGGAAGCTTATTTCAACACAAAGCATTAAGGAAGATATTTTTTACTACAATACAAAATTGTAAAAAATTAAATTGTACTTAAGGAATAGTCTATCAAACACGTAGCTTAAAATATTTTATAGGTAAAGGTTTGGGGAAGTGTATGACTACACATAAACGAACATGCACGCACTCAGCCGTGAATTACGCGCGTATGTTGTGAACTTCACTTACAACTTGTTACATGGTTCATAATTACTAGTAGTAATTAATTACAAACGGATTTAGTCCTTTGGTACTCAACAAATAAATATGATTATCTAGGCCTACTTTACATTGCATTCATTTGGCCTTACTGAATTCTACAAATATTTCGTCATTCGTGTATAAAAGTTGAAAACCCCAATCCATCCATCTGGGTTCTCTGCTAAGCTTAATCAGTTTTCCGTAACACCTGATTCACAACACTTCACTGCAAATATACCTTCCTGTAATTATCTTATGTAACAGATGTTCACGTACTACTTCTTGCTTATGTCTGTAGTCTATGCGCTTAACTCTGTGCTGTTAGACGTATGTTTTGAAAGAGTAAAGTTCAAACTTAGAATTTTGGACCATATATTTACAATTTTTTTTTCTAAATCAAAATACGTTTTATTATTACAGGAAAATATATTTGGCATACTTATTAAGCGGGTTGTACGCTATACCTTGAACGTGTTTGTTGAGTATTCTCACGTTCGTTCTACTATTTATACATTCTTATTCTTTGAGTAACACCTGTTACGCTCACACCTATTGTTCCAAACCGTAAACATATTTGCTGAAATCTTATTCAAGGCATAACTCTTACCGCTTATCAAACTCTCGGTCTGTGATGCTGAGTGGAAGACACGTTTACTCTTCAGTGAAAATACCAACGTAAGGAGGAGTTGTGGATTTGCTCCTGTGACATATGAAGAACTATGAAGGCTTGTGTACAAAAAGCTTATTATTTTACTCTTACAGTTTATGTTTGCTTATGTGCCTGTTTTCAATTACTCTCTTGTTCACATTACTTCAGATACCATTTCATTCCTAAATTCTTAATTATGCTCAACAGAAAATATAAATATTTTATATTTCTCTAAGGAATTTCTTTGTCTTGATTAAGAAATAGTTTTCCCTGATGAGTGTACTAGTAGGTAAAAATCGAGGTTGCTAAGAGATCTGATGGCTCCCCAGCCAGCTCGATCCTTTTTAGAATTACTTGACTTGAAATTTTGCCTGAATTTTGCGTACCACTACCACTGTCGAGCTAAAATAAAGTGCCAATTTCACCTGATCCCTATGAACGATCACCTCAAATCACATTGCCTCGTAGATGATACCACACACACGTGCGCGCGCGCGTATTTATATTTTGGCACAGGTGTAATACCAATTATATTAGTGACGTAATGGTCGTGTTTGATTTTTACGGATAAACTAATCAATCAGGTTTTGAGTACATTCAAATCGGTAAACATAGGTTGCGAAGACCTCGTAGTAAAACTAAAGACACACAGTAAAAAATACAATCAATACAGATTATATTTTTACACATACAATGACAGATAGACAGGCAGGCACACACGCGCGTGCGCACGCACACGCACCCACGCACATACACTACAAATAAATACCAAATGAGGGAAGAAACGTAGATTCTAACGAAACTGACAGTAGCCTACTATTTTTGATAGTGACTGTCACACAAGACGGGTGGAACTTATTTAACAACTAAAAGCAAGTTGTTTGTAAGTAAAATTAAAAAATATAATGATATGTTTTTGCTTAAAAAAATCAAGAATATTTGTCGAACAAGAAGACATGCTTTTCGTTAGGTGGTCAAGAATACTGGTAAATTCCATACCACGAATAACAGGCCTTTGTAAGACGGTAGAATAGTTTAAGTAGGGGAACCCGGGGCAGAACGGATACCCTAATACATAAGTGGTTGTAAAAAATTAATTTAAGGCAAGAAATTGGTGAAAATTTGTATACACAATCTTCAATTTATTGTCTTACCAAAAATGATACACCAAACAAGAATCGCTGGAAACCAGAGGACGTAAACTATCAGGTGCTAACGGTACTGGTATAGTCTACGTTTATGCGCATTGTGTGTTGATATATTTTTTTTTCAATGTAATTTTATGATTTGTTAAAGTTGTTCATTAGTTCAAACAAATTCTTTTCTCACTTATTCAAAATTTACTGCTCCATCGGGATGTACTTGTGTAACTGCCGAAAGTTCGTAATTCGGCTAATTTAGGTGGATGATACAAACGATATACAATACGATATTTCAATCTAGTGACAAACTTTCATAATCATTAGCAACATCGTATGTAATGGGGTGTCAGAAAGCATAGCATCTCATCTCAAAATACTTGGTCTACTTACAGTATCACTGACAACTGTCTGAGCAGAGCAGCGTCAGTGGATGGAAGATCCAAACAAGACAAATCTAGATTAGCATAGGCCAAATTTTCTTAAGAAAATCAGAGCTAACTAATCTTAACCCTATGGTCGATTGTATGGTCAATCGTAGACCATGAGAACAGGACCAGGAACACGGAAGAGAAGCACGGTGTTTGGAAACAATGCAAAAAAGAAAACAAAAGAAGACCGCTTCTTTTGTCCTGAGTCTAAATATAATTTTGAAGTATGGTATTACAAGAAACGTTGATAGTGCAAACGTCAGGCGAAGAGCAAGTAAGAATATTTTGGGTTCATACCTGCAGTTACGTTGTGAAAGGATTCTAACAGAGAGAGAACAACAGCAGGATGATGCGACGCGTTTAAATTGTGGTCTCCTGTTAAGGTTGCAAGAAAAGAAAAGCTTAAACCAAGTATCCGTGTAATAATAACAAACATAGGCCTACTTAAATTTACATAAGAAACTGGATAAATTCAAAATATAATGTTAATAAGCACGTAAATAGTGTTTTGACCTTGTTAATTTTTTGTCCTTAATGTACCTTAATTGACATGTAGGCCTATTGTAATGAATTTTATAGTAACTAGTCCTATAGGTTACAACTGCGGTTTACTTGAGAACGATCAACTTTCAGCTTGAAGCTTATATCTGATTTCAAGAATTGTTGATCTGAGCGAATTAAACACATGCTGTCTCTCTCTCTCCCTCCCTCTCTCTCCCCCTCACTCAACCCGTCTCTCTCACCACCACCCCCCACACACACAATCCTGAAACAAATTAAAATCTTTATGAAACAGTCAAAGAATACCTTTAATAATGTATAAAGAATTTTTTAGTACTTACAAGTAAACCTCTAGGTTTTTAGTACTTGTAAGTACTAAAAAATTCTTTATACAAAAATTAAAATCAAATTCTGACGATACTAGTTACATTAGTTTATTCTTAACTCTATGAGAATAACATTAATTTCTAACTATACAAAAAATGTTGGAAGGTAGAAAAAACCTGCTACTTTCTGTTACATCCGTTTTACGTTCGACAAAAAACGACGTTATTAGTCCTTTCGTGAGTGTAAATTAATTGTCAAAGCAAGTAAGTCCGACGTTGTTTCCCATACAAAAAAGAAACATACTAACCAATCTTTTACTATTAGTACAGGCGATATGTTTATAGAATTTAGAGCAAAAAATAAAATTTTCTTAAGCATAATTTTACTCTCTTTCTAGCGTGTTCAAATTTCGAAAACAACAAAGCCCTAAACTTGTTTTTGGATCTTACGTTCTAAACGTCATGATATTCAGCATCGAGTGTTCGTCAGTCATTATAATTATCTGTTTGTAGTCGCGGTTTGTAATTTACTAGTAAATTATAAAATTTTTTAAATTATTGGTAAATGCAAAAATAAAAAATATATATGACACCATTAGTACAGATTTAGACATAATGAAACCTCAACCAACAATTCTATAATATAATGTAAGGTACAATACATTAAAGCAGTGCCCAGATTTACCTTTGTTAGTCTAACAAAAGATATGACTAAGAGTCTTAAAACATAAAACTCGCAAAAGCCAAAGTCAGCTACATACTTATTGATTAACAATTTGGTTTCTAATTCAGAAAAAAACATACTCAAAAAGGTTAAAAAGATCTCCTTTAAAACGTACAAACAAAACATCAATATGAATAACTTGTACTCGGTAGTCTATATAGAACGAATTCAATTTAAATCTAAAAAACCGTATCTTCTACATTGAACTAACATTTTAATATTATTTTTGTAAGGTAGAATAGTTTAAAAATCTGTAAATTATATGCGTATATAAATATACAATTGTTATAATGCAAGTAATTGACGACTTACTATTAACAATATAGGTACATGGGACTATATAAGTATTAATAATAACTGTTCAAAAAATAGGTAATAAGAAAATAATTCACAATTTATCATAATATGTTTAAGATAATGGTAAATACTACGTACTGACATACTTTTCTTTCAAATATATTACTACTGCTATATATCTTTTACTTGCTAATTTAAAAAAATATTATGTAGGCTATTTGTGTGACTGAAGGTGTTATGAAATTTCTGAGCTGCACCATCATTTGTGAGACGGTAGACCTACTGTAGACAAAGACTTATTAATGAAACCACTACCTAAACATGTAAAGGAAAATTTTAATATTTACAATGCATGTAAATTTGAAGAGTTTCTTATAACTTTGATTTACAATGTTTTTCAAAAATTAGATTAAGACAGTTATGTCGTATAATTCTGTATTATTTTTTGACGTATGTGGTATAGTGATATTTATTATTAAATATAGTTTAATATTAACTTTAGGCTCACATAATGCGATAAGCAAAGTGAAGTCTATAAAGAGGTAAAGCGCTTTCAATTTCTTTCGGAAGATAGATGACAGGGGTGTACAATTACAAAATAGAAATAAAAACAAAAATACCATAATAATAATAATATAAATATAAAAATATTTAACAAATAAACACTATTCAGTAGGTACAAATAAATATAAGGTATAGTAAAAATATAATAATACTTGTACAATACACTTTTGCTAAAACAGGTTGCGTTTATTTGTAAAGGTGATAGGCCTACTAGCCTACTAGGCCAACGCTCAGTGAGCACAGTAAACATCAGCAGGCCTAATGGCCCAGTTATTTATCTGTACAGTTAAGTTATATTTGCTTAAAAATCTTGAGATTATGCAACTTAATCGTAATGTTTCACTTTCATTTCATATTCACTTTTTGAATTAAACATAAATACATATGCTATATTGAAATGCATTTTCAACACTAAATTCGTGAATCTTTGTGAAAAATAAAAAAAATGAATCGACTAAAAAATTAAAAATTTTTAGGAGTTATCACGATTCACGTTAACCAAATATTCGGAAAAATAATCCTGTAGGCCTGTATCTTTTAGTTTACTTTTTATAATTTTCACTGTCATTTTCAATTCAAAAATAGATAAAATCGTCTAGTTATTTTATTTTTTCAACACTCATGACAACAGTACAAAAACTAAACCTGCCTACATAATAAAGTGAAACACCAAAATCGATCTTAAAAACAGACAGAGCAGAGATTATACAGACAGAGTGTATTAAATATTATCTCTGGGTGATGTTGGCTAAGTAGTAGGCCTAAACGTAAACTGCTTAGGAAAGTAATAATTTTAAATGTATCTAAGTATAGGCCTATTTGGTTGTGTGCAAAGTAAAACATAATAGGTATTGGTACAATGATCGCAAAGATCTCTATGATTAATAAATATAAATTATGTAAATATAAACATACATAATAAAGCCTTTACAACATCAGTGCTGTTGTTAGATTATTGTTACTAACAACCATTTGATTAGATTAAAATTAAAGGTATGAAATACATAAAATTGTTTAAATAAACATTAACTAAATTAAATTAAGTATTTAAAATTCAGACAAAAAAAATAAAACAATGTGTAATACAATGAAGATTATATATATATATACTGTTTTATATAGGTATAATACAGTTTCTTGCAGTATTCTTGATTAAATATTATCAAATTATATTATTGCTGCAAGTTGTTGATATTATTAGATAATTATCCTGACATACGTTGCTGATATAATCAGTATCGTCAGAGGTTATACATGAATTAACAATAATCGAAATGTTTCGATTTCAATATAAAAATTAACGAATAATTGCATTTTTTGAAGTGAAAACTTCTATAGGCACGTTGGGCGATTTTTGGATGGGTAAAATCCTATGAGTTCGCGTCACCGACATGCTAATGCCAACATGATAATGTCGGCATGCTAATGTTAACAGTATATCTGTAGCTATAAGTATGACGTGTTGCGCGTGGCCAGCAGTGAAAGTATAGATTATACTTGTGTGTAATACTATTATTTTTTATACTATTTAACACACTTTTATCGTTTACGTACTTTATTTTGGAGTTTCTTACACTGCCGAATTTGCTATCGCGTGTTCGATCCCTAGCGCGATTTTTGGATGGGTAAAATCTTATGAATTCGCGTCACCGACATGCTAATGCCAACATATAATGCATACTTAATGCCAACAGTATATCTGTAGCTATAAGTATGACGTGTTGCGCGTGGCCAGCAGTGAAAGTATAGATTATACTTGTGTGTAATACTATTATTTTTTATACTATTTAACACACTTTTATCGTTTACGTACTTTATTTTGGAGTTTCTTACACTGCCGAATTTGCTATCGCGTGTTCGATCCCTAGCGCGATTTTTGGATGGGTAAAATCTTATGAATTCGCGTCACCGACATGCTAATGCCAACATATAATGCATACTTAATGCCAACAGTATATCTGTAGCTATAAGTATGACGTGTTGCGCGTGGCCAGCAGTGAAAGTATAGATTATACTTGTGTGTAATACTATTATTTATACTATTTAACACACTTTTATCGTTTACGTACTTTATTTTGGAGTTTCTTACACTGCCGAATTTGCTATCGCGTGTTCGATCACTAGCGCGATTTTGGCTTTCCGTATTAACAATTAACGCAATACTTATGATCTATTTTACATTATTTTTATTCTTATTAATTACTTATACTATATTATATGATATTTACATAATTGTTATTTGTCCGTCTGGCTGTTAACTTAGGGCTTTTCGTCATGTCTAATGTCGAAGTATGTATTTTTAATAGTTTTTTTATTATTGTAAGATTGTAACATTAGTGCTGTGTATATATATATATATAAGTAAAGTTAAATTGACTACGTGGAAAGTTTAATGTGTGTATACTGTGCATTGTTTAAATTGTGTTTTAGTTTGATCATTATTTTAAATGTTCAAATGTAGGATCACTGTGCAGTACAAAAGTGAGTACTAAATATGTTAATATTTTTATATAGAAAAATAAATAACATACACAAAGCATGTATTTTCAAATATTTCCAATATTCGTATCAATATTTCCGTTTAAAAATTTGATATTATTTATTTTTTATTTTTGATATTTGACCTCTGCCATACATCATGCAATGAGTATTTCATAGTGGCTTAGGAGTTATCTTACTAGCGTGGTAAAACAAATTTCTAGTTGTTCGATAGTATTTTTGCCGCGGATTAGTAATTAATAAGTAAACCATATAAAAATGTATATAATTGTTGCTCGGAGTGCCGATAGATGTGAAAACCAGACTGATGTTAAAGATTTTAATTTACAAAAAATTTTAATTTTTGATACTACAATTAATTTGAATATCCAAAAAAAAACACTGTTATTTCATAGTTTTAAATTTTCACTTCTGTCGGCAGTCCTCAATGACTGCCTATTTTTAAATTTTTTAATTTGTTAATTTATTAATCGAATAATAAAATTCGATTATTTGTTAATTTTTATATTTAAATCGAATCATTTCGATTATTGTTAATTCATTTATAACCTCTGAAGATTATATCAGAAACGTACGTCAGGATAATTATCTAATAATATCAACAACTTGCAGTAGTAATATAATTTGATAACATTATGTGTGTGTGTGTGTGTACATTTATGTATGTATGTATCTTCTCAAGTTTGAGGGATATAGGCCTACCAAGTTTTAGAGACATACCATGGCACAACCATTACCTTATAAAATTTTAGTCGGGTGTCCTTCCTTAAGTACATTAACATAGATCTTAATTGTATCATTATGTTGTCATACAATAATACTGTGATACAACAATCATGTTGCGATATCATATTATGCCGTGTAACACTATTTATTAGTGTCACTATACACATATACATGCATGAATATAAATAAGTAATATTATAGAAACAAGGAGAATCGAAAGGAATGGGCTATATAAAAAAGAGACTAATGGCACTCTTTGTTGGGCTTTTGAAGATAAATGTTGAACCCATAATTAATATATGTTTAAAAGTATTTAACTTTAATAGTGATAATGTAATATTACACATACGTTAAGATCTCAACAAGCACACTAAACACTTACATCAGATAAGCAAATTTAATTTAATATTTTGTTTTGACATATATCAAGTTTGTTGATAGTTTTCTTATTCATAATGAATACTAGAGCTTGATTTGAAACCACATGTAGTATAGTGCTCATTTGTTACAAGTTGTTAATGATTCTAAGTCAATTAGACTAAAAGAACACACTATAAGTAGACCTATATATAATTTTCTGTCGTTTTAAACTCACTTTATTAAAATAAACATTATGGCCTAGTTTTATGTTTACGTTAAAATACTGTTTGTGAACATAAGGATGCTGTTTGTTATGTTTTATTTTTAATTTAGTTACAATAATTGAGTATTAACTGGAAATATAGTGACAGAAATACAGTAAATATTAGTACAGTACAGTAGCATTAATTATTATATTGACAGAAATATTTTATTAAGATTGATTAAACCGTCTATTTTACGTGAATAAAAAAGATCTTGAGGATGTTTTTTGTTCCTCTAACATTGTTGACAATTTCATATAGGCCCTAAACTGAATGTTTGTCATAAACACGAGTGTTTGTAGTTTCTGAATTTGTCACTGATAAATAAAAATTACAAGATAAATCAGGAAATTAGTTTGATTTTTTCCTTGTGTTTTGAATAAGTTGGACTCAATCGGGATCATCAAAATTTCAACAGGAATACAACAAATTAGTTAAATGTTTATTTTATTTTTATTTTGTTTTATTTATAATGTGTGTTATAAACGCGCAAGCGTAAATTGAAGTACATTTACTTTTCTTCTTCTAATAGGGACTAGGCGAATCACGTGCTCCGGTCCCAAAGGAATATAGCCTATACATTTCACCAACGCCTCCTAGGTCTTGCTATACCTCGTTGAACAACAGGCTTGTATTGCCAAACTTCCTTAGGCAACCTGCCGCTGGCATCCTTTTCAGACGAACAATCCATCTCTCTTTGTTCTTTGCAATACAAGCTTGGTTATTACAAATTTTCAACTCTTTACGAATGCCTTCATTGTAGTATCTATCACTTCGTGCGCAAGAATCTCATCACCGATGCCTGTATTCTAATCAGAGGTTTTCTCGCCGGAAACCAAGTTTCAGAACCATACAATAATATTAGCACAACCATTACCTTATAAAATTTTAGTCGAGTTTCTTTCCTTAAGTACATTAACATAGGTATTCATTGTAACATTATGTTGTTATACAATGATACTGTGATACAACAATCATGTTGCGATGTCACATTATGTTGCCCAACACTAGTGATTAGTGTCTTTTTGAACAGATTACAGCATGTCAACTGCAAACAATTCTGATCGTAAACCTGTATTTCTTATAGGCTTAATAAGTTGTCACGTCTTTAATTAAAGAGATCGTTTTTTTGGCTGTTATTAATCGGTATACATTTAGTAGGATTCCTAGCAGAAGCGGTGGGGGAGGAAGCAGTAGCTGCAGCAGCAGCAGCAGCAGCAGTAGTAGTAGTAGTAGTAGTAGTAGTAGTAGTAGTAGTAGTAGTAGTAGTAGTAGTAGTAGTAGTGGTAGTAGTGGTGGTAGGAGGAGGAAGTCGAGGAGGTTGATGAGGAGGAAGGGAAAGAGGAGCAATGTGTGAAAGAAAGAAGAGTCCGGCACTATTATCGGCCGCAACAGAACCAAAGAACCAAGCGGGTGCCCATGATGGGTTCCCCTAAAAAAAAAAAAAAAAACGAGTGCAGTTTCTCAGTGAAACCGTTTACCGTTCGGCATCAAAACAACTCTATCTGTCATAGTTAGCAGGAATTATTAGAGGTAGCTCCCTCCACCCATATAGTCCCGTTGTACATTCTTGTATCATTTAAAGTCTACACTGACAGTAGAATAACGATGACACCGCTGTCGGGTCACTCAAAGTGAGAAGCTGCAGTTGCTGAATCTAATTGTCGCAACGCCGAGCCACCGTGGACAAGACATCTTCCTGTTACTATACTAACGGGACAATCTGGCATACGGACGGCATCACTGTTCTATAACAGTGACACATCGTATACGACATCACTGTCTTCTACACGAACATATGTCTCATCAAAGAGCTCTGTATGTAGGCCTACACGTTCCAAGAGCGCAAGCAATAGGGTACTTGTTATGGCAGTAATACACATTAATAATTGTAATACATCAGAAACAGTAATTAATTGTGATATAAATAAGGCCAATAACAATAATTAATTATTGTTACTACTTTTTTATTGAGTAGGCCTACATCAATAGCAAAAAAATGTGTAAGTCTTTATAATTCCCATACTTTTTCTAAGCGGTAATGATTTCATTGTACTTTGGTCAAATCAAATATTCAATAGGTCCAAGTTTTTGTAAGGAAACATTTACTGTAATGAATGCTAATGCTAATATTCGAAAGTTAGGCACATAGGCGTAGCTTACTGTTTAAAGTTAACGTGTATTTACATTTAAGTCTAAACAAAATATTCGCTGTGTTTTCCTTATCATTCACACTTATTTGCTAAGTGAAATAAAACTAATCAAGTACGCCAACGCCTACGTCATAGTTTCTGTTACAATGAGAATTGAGTAATAAAGTGATCTGTTTACATCACTTTAAACAATCAATCTATCTTTTGCAAGTTTGAAATAAAAATGGCATATACTAGGCCTATATATTTTAAAATATAGATAGGCCCTAATATTTTTGAAATAATTCATTAAATTTTGAAATTATATTTTAAATAAACATTAGGTTTGAAAAATTCTGTCTTGCTTCGCACTAGTGTATACAATTAATACGTATACAAGTGTTAATGAACTAGTGTTAGGTTTACTTGACTAATTTAAAAATAGGCCTAATTTTAGTAAATATTTTGCTGCCAACATCGCTAAAACATCATACTAATTAAGTTTCTAAACGCGGCCTTGTATTAATTAACATTATTTGTTGTGAATTTAACGACTACTTATAGATCTAATTATTTACTCAACAATTTTCGCGTTTTTTATCAATCGTTATGTTGTTTCAATTGAAATGCTTAATTTAAGAAGACATTATTAATTACCAACGTATAATGTTTGTATATTGCCCACATTCAATATAATAGTCTATTTGATGGGTAAACAGACTAGCTAATAATCTGAAAAGAATAAAATGCAAGAACTTTCCAGTCTGCATGAATGGAAGTTTTAAAAGAAGGGTTTTCTCATATCAACAGTAGCGTTTACAGATAGTCAGTTTTTTATAGGCTATGTCGGATGTTGCCATTGTAGTAGAAGCAGCCATTGTTGGCTCTAGCTAAAACTGTAATCCCAGTGACACCGCGGCGGCGTATTTCAATGGAAGTACGAAACAATTACTCTTTCTCCACGATGAAGTACAGTATTGTCAATGATGAAAAGGCGTTATAAAACTGCCACTCACAAACGATTTGTTTTATTGAGCGGCAACGTTAATATTACATTGAATACAACAATTGTCTATAATCACTGTAATACAACCATTTAACGGTAATCAAAATAATCTAGAAATAATATACATATATTTTTAAGTGAAAATATTTGGTGTACAGAACCTGCTAAATTGTTCATTTCACGCCAAGAAACCGACTATTGTTGGCAATCACACGTTAGTGCAAACATCTGTCACTAGGGTACGCTGGTTGTCGGGTTAAAAGCAGTGGCGTCTGAGTGCACTGCTATCTGTCGTACTAGATAAGAACTGTTTGGTCACGTTTAATTTCCATGAAGAGAAATACCGTTCAAAATAAAAAAATAAGCATGAATGACAAAGAACTAATTAATTTAAGATTGCTCACTTCAAAGTATTTTTTACAAAATATGACGACAAACGTTTTAGTAACCCTTTAGTCGATTGACGAGACAATAAATATTATCTTTTTAAACTGAAATAAACTATCTAACTCTTGTGAATTCAAATCACAGTTGCGTATAACACAAACGTGCGAGAGAAATAGCAAGATAATCTCCACAAGTAGACTATTCTTTTTAGAACTGTCATTTATTTAGAAAGTTGGGACTACATAAACCTCGCGACGTTCTTCATTTCTGAATGTCTTTATAAACGGTTCAATAACAGTAATAATGATAATAATAACTATAATGCGATTTATTATTAATGTTTATATTAATGTTTGACAATTCTTGTTGCCACTAATTTTGTTACTATTATTGGAGTAGTAATAGTAGTAGTAGTAGTAGTAGTAGTAGTAGTAGTAGGCCTAGTAGTACTAGTAGTAGTAGTTTTTGCTGCTGCAAAACTGGAAAGGCTTTGTTACCAGTAGCATAGTAGTTTTTGGTGCTGCAAAACTGGAAAGACTTTGTTACCAGTAGCATAGTAGTTTTTGGTGCTGCAAAACTGGAAAGACTTTGTTACATCTATAGGCCTAGGCTATGCCTTGTTAATATCGTAAAAACGTGTGTAGTAGGCCTAACACTGAGTACTTTATAGAAAACGACTCTTTCAAAATAAGTACATTTCGAGAAGTCGTGCACAGATGAATTTAGTATTTTTGTTAGGCCTAATACTGTATTCGATACTGCTATAGCCTATAGTCTACAATCAGTTGCGAACTGAATTTATGCGAAAGTTGTTACAGTTATGACAAAATTGTAATAAATGTATAAGCCTACAAATTGTAACAGAGGAGAGTAGGCCTACTTTAAACTGACTGTTAAATAGAACGACACATCGCATATAAGAATCAGTTAGACTTGTACACCATAGCCCATAGGCCTAGGCCTATAGGCCTAAATCTATGTGACATGATATACCCTAATATCACGTGAAAATCATAAAGTTAAAAAACATTAATAAAAAAGGTATTCTATTGTGTGACAAATGTTACCATCGTGCTCTCCTTGGAGACAACAGTTTAAAAAAAGGAACTCTACCAACTTAAATATGGTAACATGTGTGTGTGTGTGTGTGTGTGTGTGTGTGTGTGTGTGTGTGTGTGTGTGTGTGTGTGTGTGTGTGTGTGGGCGTGCGCGTTATTTTTATTTTAATAAACACAAAACGTAGGAGCAGTTCAACTAGGACAAAGTTGTACATAACGTACTATTTGAGTTATAGCCTACTACTACCATGTAAACAGGTCGGTCTAAATACATTTAACATTATGTTACGAATAGTCACAATCTGTTTATAAATAGATACTTACAGCTCTTAACATAGGCTACATCTTTTGTCTTGCATGAGTAGGTACAAAAGGCCTACTTAATTTGTCTGAAATAAATGTTCTTACCATATAGCCTATGCACTATCAGATAATAAGCAACATTCGAGCATATCAAAATAAGGAAAACGCGCGTGCGACAGTGACAGTGAAACTACACTTCAATTTGATTCGGTATCTAGGCTGTATGCGTTTTGTAAAGCAGTATTTTAGTTTTACAGTTTAAACGTGGTTTTAGCATGGTTCAGTTTCAGTTCAACTGCGGTTTTCTCACACCGACATGGGAATCTTTTATGTATTACTACATAGACTACCATCTCTTAAAAGGTATGAAGAAATAATAAACTATTTCTTATTAAACAATACAAATAAACAAACTTATAACCGCACGCGGGTTTAGAAATATCAAAACATTACTTTTGAGAAAGACTCAGTTATTTGTTTAACCGAAACACTGTTTTTGTTTAAAGTCTAAGTAGTAAACGAAAACAGAAGTTAATAAAACGTTCAGCTGAAATTCATAAACCAAGGTTACTTATCTTAAAAAATATACAGAATTAAGTAAAAGAGTTAAAAATAGAAAAGAAATATTGTAAATCTACGAAAATATGGATACCGAACCGAATCTCAATAACATAGGCTACTGGAGAGAAAGAACACCATTTCCTGTCTGTTGTATGTAGATAAATGACTATGTGCTTCGTTATTATATCTTTAATAAAAATAGAGTTACCAGCAGACTTTGCTGTGCAACCACGTTCGTTCTCGATACTTCGTAGATACTTCTATAATACAAATAACAATTCTAATCTCCAAATCTAATCGACAGAGCAGTAGAATTCGCCTAAATCTTAAGTAGTTGAACAGGTTTTATTTCTTATTCGCTTTTTCTTATTGTTCGTCATATTCTTAACATTTATTATACTTTATACTACAGTTTCAGCAGACAATGGTTGACAAGGTTGCAATGAAAAGGAGAGACAAACGCTCTGATATTCTGGCTGGTCTATGGTGAGCCACTGTTTTGTGACCGCCGCAGTAACTCATACGACTAACTACAGTTACTCATTGCCCAAACTTATTGCAAAAGTACAAGACGACAGTAACGATATATTATTAGTTGTAGAGCTTCTGAAAAATGACACTAATAATAAGAAGCTAAATTGCATTTATTACTAGTAAAATAATAGGCTTAATATTGCTAAAACTACCAATCTTAACTTAATCAAATTAATAATAAATTAAAACAGATCATTAACATTAAAAGTAAATTCAATTTCGAATTTACTTTGGTAATCTCATAAAATGATTATTATTGTAATGAGTATTGTAGCCTACTTTGGTACAATATCATAAAAACTCTTAGATGTCGTTGTCCATGACGTGTCCGTTACTTAACTAAATATAATTATTTCACTACGACTCGGAACACAAAACTTTTTATGGGTAAAAACGTAAAAGTTTTACCTTATAACCTGAACCGGTTTTCACTTTTAAAAAGCTTCTTCAGAGGTTGCCGCTGGTAGCACTGTCCAGTAGTTTTGTAAGCGATTCTGTATCCTGCTTTTTTGAATTTGTGGGCTATTTTTTCAGTTTGTTTGTTGATGTATGTTAGTGTTATGAATTTGTTGTTTTCTGTCTTTGTCTGTTGTTTGTTTTGTGTAGGAGTTTATTGACTATTGTTCTGTCGTATCCATTGGATTCTGCTACATAAAATATCTGTAACAAGACGGACAGTGCTACCAGCGGCAACCTCTGAAGAAGCTTTTTAAAAGTGAAAACCGGTTCAGGTTATAAGGTAAACCTTTTACGTTTTTACCCATAAAAAGTTTTGTGTTCCGAGTCGTAGTGAAATAATTATATCATAAAAACATTTGGTACCAATATAATATTTGGGGGTTTTACAAGCTACGCGTGACGGTCAAGAAATCTAAGTTGGCATACAAGGTGCGCGCGGCGGTCAGTTGTGCTCGCTCTAAGCCAGAGGTAAAAAGGAAAGAGGGACCTATTTTATAATTTGTTATGTTGTTATTTCGTAGTTGCATATAAACTAATAAAACTCAGATATCAGTAAGCTATATGTATACCCTATGATTAGTTTCAAAAATTAGCAATGTGTAAGTGCTAATATAGAATTATTCGAAGTCTTAAGTTTAAACACACAGGCTACTTTGGTTACAATACCTCTAGTGCGGTGGTTCTCATCCTTTTAAGTCCGGGACCCACCTATAAGGGTACTACACTTCATAGGACCTATAAGCATGAGCACCGGCAGAATTACTTGTGGGGGTGTGCACCTAGTTTATAATCATATTTTTACTCAAGTACTTTAAGCCCTCTTTTAAATTTAAACAAATTATACATACTTAATTCCACTTGATACTAAATATAATAGATATTTAAAACATAGCAAATCATTTTCTACCCCGACTTCGCGAACCACCAAATCCCCCCTCGGGATCCAGTAAGGGGTTGAGAAATGCTGCTCTACTGTGTTGTTAGTATTGTAAGTCTACACCACCTCCTCCAGTAGCCTATCCCATTTTCATAGCTTGTAATCTTTTCCTCATATGTTCTGTAGTTTCCCACACTTCAGCTCCATATGTTATAGTACTTTCAAATATCGTCTTATATTTTTTTAAATTTTTGTTTCGGGTCTTATTTGATTGCTCCATAAAGTGGAATGCACTATCTCGTCACTTGTTTCCCTTGTCTTATACGATTTTTTATTTCTGCTACACTTGTGCCGTCGTTTGTAACCATGACTCTGCAAAATTCAAAGTAAATAGCTTTTCGTCATGGTAGCTATTTCCATGTTCCGACAGGTGCATCTCCAACGTTCTAAAGCTGAATTCAAGTAGGACTATGGTTTAAATAAAGTGGGTGCTATAGCACAACCTAGTTTCAATCCCTTGCTGACTGGAAATTCATCAGATAGTCTTGAGCCTATCTTTGTGCTACTAGTAATGTTGGCATATAGCGCTTGCACAGCTCTAACGTATGCAGCATGACACCACTTCTTAATAAAACTGCCATAGCTTATTCAGTGGAACACTGTTATGTGCCTTCTTGACGTCTATAAATACTTAATAGGTTTCTAAATTTTTTTCAGAAGTTGTTTTAATGTGAAGATATTGTCTATACAAGCCTGTACGTTCTGTTCTCAATTTCCTCATATTAGCTTTCAGTTCTTGCTTTGCTAAGTTTTCTATATAACCTTGAGATGGAGTTGGTTACACTTACTCCTCTGTATTTCGATATCCTTCTGCTGGTTTTTTTTCGTGAAGGTTATAAATATATGCAGAAGCACTTCCATTCAAGAACGAGCTCTTCACCTTCTAAAAAGTAACTGAAGATAGACCTATACCAAAATGTCCAGAAGTAGGCCTGTCCTGTTTTTACGGAGTTTATACGGAGTCCATTTGGACCCGGTGCCCGTCCATTTTTCACGGTTTTCAGAGCATTCTTAACTTCGGTAACAGAAATTTCGTCTTCCTCAGACAACGACACATCAGAGAGATAAATCTCATGGTCATTTAATAGGAAAGTTGATTTCAAAATGTATGTTATTATTTCGTTAAAAGCAAATTATTTTATATTTATTCTATAAACCGCGCCCAGGGCGAAATAAGTAGGAAATTTGTTAATCTAGCACAATGAAGTGTTCTTTAATGTTGTATGTAACATATCTACAATTTAATTAAAATTACTTTCGACGTGGCGGTCTGCCACGGGCCGCTTGCTCTGCGACAAATCATTTTGAATTTATAATGATGGCATATTCATGTAAACGATGGACATTTTTTGGAGACAGGCATATTACCCTCAGTGGCAAACGTTTGTTTACTAACTGTAATCACAAACGTGAATGTTTTATGTAGATTAGTAGAAATACCACGTTTTTTCAGTAAATATAACTCAACAGCAATTAAACAAATAAGAAAACAAATTTAGATGCCAAAAGGTGTACACCGTTGAAGTACCGTGTACGTGAATTAGTTTTTATTGTTGATATGTTTTTCATTTTAATTAAAATTTTAATGTTTGACGATGTGGTATCAGGGATATATAGCCTATGTCTGAAGATGGAACGATCGTTCCGAAACGCGTCACAAAGCTACTAGAAGAAGTTACAGGACGGAACTGAAATAAGGTAATACATTAATTAAATAAAATGTTGCCTCGTGCGCAGCTTGTACAGACCGCCAAGAGTTGTAAACATCTTGCATAGACTTTTTGGATGCTGTAAAGTGTCCCTTCCAATTCCTTCGACCGCCGCGCCCAGCTTGTATAGACCGCCAAGAGTTGTATACATCTTGCATAGACTTTTTGGAGGCTGTAAAGTGTCCCTTCCAATTGCTTCGACCGCCGCGCCCAGCTTGTACAGACCTCCAAGAGTTGTATACATCTTGCATAGACTTTTTGGAGGCTGTAAAGTGTCCCTTCCAATTGCTTCGACCGCCGCGCCCAGCTTGTATAAACCCAATATTTGACGTTAGCTTTCAAATAATAAAAACAATCCTATAAATAACAAAAATAAGAAAATTTAACAACACGCAGATTAGTAAATATAAGTGTTGTTATACCTCACCTTGGAAGTAAGGTCCAAGGTAAATAAATTGCATAGGTTCCATTGCAAGAGCCATAAAAATATGCAATGGTAGGTTCTTCTCCTTAACCCATATGTTGGTGGGCTTGCAATTTCTTCAGTTCCGAAGACAGTCTCTTAATCATCATACACTTTCTTCCTCCTTTCAACTCATCCATGTACTCTGTCTGGGCCTTCCCCTCCCAATACGCCCCTCAATAATTTTCTCCATCAGGGTGGTGAACCAGCTTGAATGTGAGCAACCGTATTGCTTCTACTTTTTACAAAGTCTTTAAACAGAATTCTTCCTTTGGAAGAAGGAAGGAAGTGTGGAAGGAATTCTTCCACTCTCTTCAAAATCTCATCATTAGACACTCTTTCTACTCACGGTATTCTTAAGGCCCTTTTCCAGCACATTTCAAAAATACCATATTTCAAAAGCTTCAAGGTAGCTCCTCTCCAGTTTGTGAATATAGGCTACATCCGGAATGCCAAAACATACACTGTCTAGCGTAACCGAGAACTATATATATATATCCATTCATATTGTAACGTGACAAATGGTATGACATAAAACCATGTAAGATTTGCAAGAGTAAACGAATGAGAAGCTGTAAAAAAAAAACAAGTAATAAATAAAAGAATGATAGCATAACACTAATGACTATATTTGACAGACTCTAACTATGACTGACTATACCAAATTGTTTAGGTAAGGTGATGGGGAAAGATAAATGCAACATAAAATGAACTATGAAGGAATATTCGAGGCCAAATACCCTATTCCAAGTAAATTATAATTTGTAATGACCATCTAAAAGTACAAATTAATGAGTATGGAATTATATAATAAGTAGTAAGTAAACATGAATGAAATGATATACTGAGAATTTACTAGAAAACTCTACATTCAATTTTAAGTAAGTATACCTATTATTGTAAAGTGAAAGTTTGTATTGTGGGGTGGGAGGTCTAGCTACCTGGGCGGGGCCTCAGCCCACACACATGCTTGTTTACTGTGAGAAGTCTACAAAAGTAATGTTCTGGTAGTTTTAAATAAAAGGAAAAATCTGGAAGCTTTTTTTTATATGAACAGAGATGCACTCGACCAGTTAGTTCAGTTTTAAATCTGCTTTTGTAATGTGTATTCGTGTGTCCGTTGTATGTATACTTGCTACTAAACTGTTCTTCAATAAAGTGTGTGTTTGCTCCTGTACTTAAATTATTAATTATTTTTAACCATACCTCAACAGGTTATGGGCCCAGTGGCATTTTAAAATCGGAGTGCAGTGTGTAATTGGAGTGCAAGTATAAAATATTAGTGCAAAAATGAAAACAAATATAAAAATTGAAAAACTTCGAGACAAAGATAATTGGCATAAATGGCGCTTCGTAGTACGCACGTTGATGGAAGAGGATGATGATGTGCTGGATGTTTGCGAAGGAAGATTAGCCGCGCTAGCTGCAGATGCAGAAGATCGTGACGCATTGTTGGAAAAGTTCAAGAAGGCGGACAAAATTGCCAGAAAGTTAATTGTTACAACAGTGGAGAGAAAGCCTCTCGAACTTATAATGGGTTGTTCTACTGCCAAGGAGATGTGGGACAAATTGAATACAGCATATGATCTAAAATCTGATGAAAATCTGTCGATGATTCAAAAACAATTTTTTGAGTTTAAGTGGACAGAGAGTGAAAGTGTTACGTATAATATTCCAAAAATAGAACAGTTGGCTAGAAAAATGAAAAATCTCGGGGGAAAAATTGAAAAGACTATGGTGATGACTCGTGTTTTAACATCTTTGCCACAAAAGTTTAATCATTTTCACAGTGCTTGGGATTCGGTATCTGACGATAAGAAGAATCTCGAAAATTTGACTGAGCGCTTGATGGCAGAAGAATTTAGATTACAAGAGCAAAAGGAAGTACACGAAGAGACGACAGCGTTGCTAGCTAATCTGAAAATCGGTCATAAAGAACAGAAGAATGACTCTTATAAATATGAGAAGAATAATTTGAAACAAGAGCAGTGTTATAATTGTGGAAGACGAGGTCATTTAAAAAGGGACTGCTTCAGGTGTTATACGTGCAAAAGAAAAGGTCATAAAAGTAACAATTGCTTCATGAATAAGAATAATGGACAGCGAAGATGGTCGAATAATCAAGAAAGAAGTAACTCGTCTTCTGGACAGAAGAAATCAACATCGAGGATAGCACTAATAGGTGACAAAGGCAGCTGTGGCAATCGGGATGATCTCTGGATTGTGGATTCGGGTGCGACGGATCATATGTCGAAGCATCGAGAATGGTTTTCAACGTTCGAAGAATATACAACACCAGTCAGTGTAAGAATGGGCAACGGTATGACAATGTCTGCATATGGTAAAGGTAATATTGACTTTGAAACTTATAAAAATAGTGAACGAGTAGAAGGTACTATCTATAATGTATTATATGTTCCTGATTCAATGTACAATCTGTTTTCTGTTAAATATGCTAGTAAAAGGGGTATAGATTATGAAATAACACATAATGCTACGAGATGTACTTTAAAGCATGGTAATGAAATTCTTGTAACTGGTTCCGAATATGAGCCTGGTAGTTTGCTAAAATTAGACATCGAGCATTTCCAACGGTAATGTTTTACAATTATGGCACGAAAGACTTTGCCATCAAAATGTAAAACATGTGAAGATTTTTTTGAAAAATCTAAATATAAAATTTACGGATGAAAATTTCTTTTGTGAAGGTTGCGCTTATGGCAAAAATCATAGTTTGCCTTTTCACAAAAAGATCGATCGTGCCACTAAAACTCGCGAAATAATTTATACTGACGTTTGTGGTCCTATGGAAGTAGAGTCTCTCGGTAGAAGTTATATTTTGTTTCTTTTAAAGACGATTTTTCAAGTTATAGAGAAATTCATTTTATTCGAGAAAAATCTGAAGTAATAGGAAAACTAAAATCATTTTGTATCGGGGTTGAGAATCAATTTGCAACAAATATTAAAGAAATTCATTTTGATGGTGGTAAAGAATACGATAATAAGCAGTGATCTCTTTTTTAAATAGTAAAGGTATAAAATATTCGATTAATGTTCCATATACGCCTGAACAAAATTCAATTGCAGAGCGCGATAACCGAATCATTGTAGAGGCTGCTCGATCAATGTTATATTCAAATTCAAACTTACCTCTATTCTTATGGGCAGAAGCAATGAATACTGCTGTACATGTAATTAATAGAACAGGCCCAACAAAACAAAATAATAAAACTCCTTATGAGTTATGGAATGGAAAAACAGCTACTGTTGATAGATTTAAAATATTTGGAACCATGTGTTATGTACATATATCAAAAGAAAAGCGTAAGAAACTTGATAAAAAATCGATGAGAGGTTATCTGGTCGGATATCATGAGGATTGTAAAGGTTATCGTGTATATGTTCCGGAAGTGCGAGATGTCATTATAAGTAGAGATGTACTTTTTAAACCTGAAAGAGTATTAGCTGATTCAATTATTTTGAATTCTTTGAACAATAATAATAAAGAAACTGAAGAAAATGAAATTATAACTCCTAAAAATAATGAACTTTTACTTAAAAATGAATCAAATGAGTTTGAAGAAAGAGAACCTTTACAATCTTCAAATAGCGATAACAATCAAACTGGACGACAATTGCGCGATAGAACAAAATTAAAACCTACAGAATATTATGGATGTCCGATCACGTTTATTGCTGAAAAGTTACCATCCAATTATAACGAAGCAATTACAAGTAAAGAAAAAGATAGTTGGCAAGCTGCAATGCAGGACGAAATAAACTCTTTGTATGAAAATAAGACATGGGTATTAGTAGAAAAGCCAAAAAATAAAAAGGTGATTAACAATCGTTGGGTTTTTGTGAAGAAGCTCAATCCAGATGGTACAGAACGTTATAAAGCGCGGTTGGTTATTAAAGGTTATTCGCAACAGAAAGATATAGGTTATAAAGAAACTTTTAGTCCGGTTGTTCGCTTTGATACAATAAGGTTGATACTTAGTATTTCTGCTCGTGAAAATTTACATATCGGTAAATTTGATATAAAAACGGCTTTTTTATACGGTGACTTAAAGGAAGATATATATATGAAACAACCTGAAGGTTTTGATGATGGAAGCTCACGCGTATGTAAATTAATGAAAAGTTTATACGGCTTAAAACAAGCACCAAGATGCTGGACTGAGCACTTCACTAATTTTCTTGT
The DNA here is from genome assembly GCA_034769895.1 of Magicicada septendecula. Classification (NCBI taxonomy): domain Eukaryota; kingdom Metazoa; phylum Arthropoda; class Insecta; order Hemiptera; family Cicadidae; genus Magicicada; species Magicicada septendecula. The sequence goes on along the minus strand of CM068368.1, from coordinate 232,053,575 downwards.
AAATTTAGATTTTTGTCAAAGTACGGGTGACCCATGTTTATACATATATAACAATAATAATAATAAGATCTTGTTAGCAATTTATGTTGATGATGGACTTATTGCAGCTTGAAATGAAAGTTTGATTGATAAATTGTTGAATGATTTGAGTAAAAAATTTAAAATTACTAGTACTAAAGAAGTTACTAATTATCTTGGAATGGAAATTTGTAGATTGAATGATGGGTCTGTTTTCATTCATCAAAGTACTTATATTAACAAAATCTTAGAAAAGTTTAATATGTCAGAAGCTAATATTGTATCCACGCCAATTGATTGTAATCATGATGAATATTTATCAAAAACTATTGTAAGTAATGTACCTTATCGTGAAGCTGTCGTCAATTTTATGTTTTTGCAAACTGTAAGTCGTCCGGACATAAGTTTTGCTGTAAATGTTGTATCTAGAGTTTTAGACAAACCATGTGTAGCTCATTGGTCAATTGTTAAACGAATTTTACGTTATCTAAAAGGTACGATTGGTTTTGGATTTCTATATTGTAAGGATGGCAACTTTAAAGCTTATAGTGATGCTGATTATGCTAGCGATACAGTTAAACGTAAATCAACTTCTGGCGTAGCTTGTATGTATGCAAATGCTGCAATTATTTGGCGAAGTAAGAAGCAACAATCTGTATCATTATCAACAACCGAGTCAGAATTTGTAAGTGCAGCATTAGCAACAACTGAAATAATGTGGTTAAAGAAGTTATTTAATGAATGCGATTGTAAGACTGATAAATATGATTTATATATAGATAATATGAGTGCATTAAAACTTATAAGTAATCCTGAATTCCATCAAAGGACAAAACATATTGATGTGAAATATAATTATGTACGTGATTGTTTTCAAAATGGAGAAATTGATGTGCATTATGTTAAAAGTGATGAACAAGTTGCTGATATACTTACGAAAGCTTTGTCAAAACCAAAATTTGTTTATTTAAGATCTAAACTTGGACTTAAGAGTAAAAATGAATTTTTAAATTAATGTGATTGTGAGAATGTAGAGTTTTAGGGAGGGTGTTGAGAATTTACTAGAAAACTCTACATTCAATTTTAAGTAAGTATACCTATTATTGTAAAGTGAAAGTTTGTATTGTGCGGTGGGAGGTCTAGCTACCTGGGCGGGGCCTCAGCCCACACACATGCTTGTTTACTGTGAGAAGTCTACAAAAGTAATGTTCTGGTAGTTTTAAATAAAAGGAAAAATCTGGAAGCTTTTTTCTATATACACAGAGATGCACTCGACCAGTTAAGTTCAGTTTTAAATCTGCTTTTGTAATGTGTATTTCGTGTGTCCGTTGTATGTATACTTGCTACTAAACTGTTCTTCAATAAAGTGTGTGTTTGCCCATGTACTTAAATTATTAATTATTTTTAACCATACCTCAACATAAATGAACCAGTATAATAATAAAAAAATAATAGTATATTTATTGTAAAACCAAAAACACTATTACAATTGATTTAAAGTGATAGTAATAATCATAAATGTATAATTAATGTAGAACCCAAAAACATTATTACAAGTGAATCAAAATAGTGAGAAGTGATAAAGTGACAAATAAATAAAGATAAAATATTTATTATCTCAAGGTCAAGGGAGAATACTGATGAATGTAAAATATTAAGTTGCATTATTATGTGATGGTTTTAAAATAATCATAGGTCATTTTTAAGTATTAGGTTCATTATTATTGTTTAAAACTGCTAAGATATATTGTAATATTTAATTATTTATGTTCATGAAGTTATGTGTAAAGTTTTAAGACTAATAGACAATACATAATCTGTTGTACTAAAGTTAGACCAAGGAAATTATGTATTTTGTCTATAAGTAAAGGATTATATTGTTTTATAAGGTTTAGAAACCAACAAATTTTGTATTTTAAGTAATTATGTTAGTTTGTTTATGTAGAAGATGTTTTAAAGTAACAACATAAATATCATTTGTTAGAATAAGTGTAGGTATAGGATTTCAGACATGTTAGCTGCTAGGCCTATATAAAAAACTAGAAAATTGTAAATTTTAAGGTATAACAGCAAGGTTTAGGGAAATAATGAATGTAATATGAATAGGTTTAATGATATTAGTCTGCACAACAAAAATTTATTAGAAATAAGAAGTTTAAAATTAATTATTAAGAAAATTAGGTGGTAAAAATGAAAAATCATTATTTGTTAACTAAAAGTAACCTTGTTTGGTTTCAAATTGATGTACAAGTTAAAAGCAAGACAATGATGTTATTAGATTTAGATTCACAGTTAGTATAAGGGAATTAGACCAATTTAAAGATATTTGACCAATTTTCTACAGAAAGACAATGTATTTCAATGACAATATCTCATCATGTCCACCAATCAAATTTCGTATTTTAACCCTAGAAACAACAAATTTAGGTAAATAATCTAGGAAGTTCTTTAGGAACCATTAATAAGTAAAGCCTGAAGAAATTACAGAGCTTGAGATTAAAAAAAAAGTAATAGAAAACGAGCAAACTAATAAAAATCTGAATATAGCATCAGAGATTATTAATAATAATCCAAAAAGCAGTTCCAAGCGGACCACAGAAGTGGATAAATCACTAAAAGGAAAACCAACTATACCCAAGACATTTTAACTGGACCTGAGATGAGGAAACAGTCGCTAAGTATAAACTATTTTGAATTATCACGTAACGAAGACAGACAAAGTGAATTACACTAATAACACTGATTTCACACTCACTAATTAAAATTGTGGACTTATTTTGATAATGAACAATTAAAACTAACACTAAAATCAGTATTCTAGTCATTTCTTGTGGGAAAACTGTAAATTAATTCCATACTGTATTAACCAACTTAACCTAGAAACACTAATTCTTTCGAACGTAGTTTGTGACCATAGTCGTCCATATTTTTTCAAATATATAATATTTGTACATTTATTGCAAAGCTTGTACTTTTATTTGTGTGTTTCAATACTTTTTTCTGTAGCCAAAAGGATATTTACACGCCCTGAGATTAAACGAAATCGACCATCGTTTTACTGCTATCACCGGTTGATAAACAGAATAGCCAAACGGCAATAAATAAAGTAAGCCAGGCAATTTGATTTAAATAATCTGGAACATTATTGTGTAACTAAAGGGTTTGAGAAATGGACAATTAAAACATTATTATCTGTAATATTGTATGTTTGGTTTCCGATAGTTTTAAAAATAGAATTGATTTTGATATAATAAACATAACCTATTTCGAGCTACGAAGAAGAGTTGGCAACGCCGATTTCAGCAGAATTTTTGAAATGAACGGCGGAAAAAAGGTGAGTTCCACAGTAATTATCATTACGGGACCTTTTTAAATTGTTATAGATTTGACGCTACCAACGTGTGGCAAATATAATACGCAATCCATTAGATTGTTACAATATGCATAGCATATACACCTAGAATGCCAAAAACGAGAATGCTTGACAAATACTGGAACTGTCCTAAAATAAAAGAGGATGGACAAAACCTTTATTAGGGTTAAAAGACAAAAAGAAAAAGTAGGCTATGTGTAATTTTGAATAAAATGATAACTAAAGCAAAAATACAGACAGCACAATGTAAGTTATACGGAGGCCTAATACAATCGTAAACATTGTTATCGTTCCATGAAAAATTCCTTTACAAAAATTTCTATTTGAATTTAGACATTCCACAAGCTTTACTCGGCGACTGTCATAATACAGAAAAATAACACAGTACTAGTTTATTTTCGATGGAAACAACTTTGTGTAACAACAAAAACCAAATTTTTGTTAAAGGTAGGCCTATAAATTAATTCCTGACTAGTCTACAAGTTAGCTCAAATTACTGCACATTACCTGTTTAATAAAATTCTTCTCCCCCTTCTACTCCACCATCTCTCATACACACAAACACTCTCTCGCTGACTCATTTTGTGTGTACAGATAATTGAGTCCTCGTCTTGAACATGTAACAATAGACACCTGCAGGTTGTAGGGTACAGCAACCGTCAGTAACTTTCTACACTTTTACACGATGATATAAAAACCTCAAATCAGATTTTCTCGTGAACGTGTTATTTCCCATTTGTGAGCGAGCGAACGTAAAAAAAGAGGGAAATAGACTGACAGGGGAGGAGGGAGAAGAAAAAACTAGCTGCGCATCATTTATACGAGCAATTGGATGTGCCGAATAAAAATCATGTTCGCGCGCTTCTGGTGACGGTTTGAGCACGTTCCTGGATGTCATAACAGTATCACCGCATTACGATATTGTATGTAACAAATACACAGACGTCGCTCCCATTCTGATGACTTATACAATATTTCAAATTGATAAACCAACGCGTTTGTTTCTTTTTTTTTTTTTTTTTTTTGCATACGTTTTATTCCAATTAGAGCTGTTTCATTTTAACAATACAATTTATCTCGTTGTAACCCCTTTCCCGTATAATCATGCACACACTCACATAGGAAAAAATGGATACATTTTCTTAGTGAGAGGCGGAGAAATATATACACAATACTTACTACAGTCCAACTTCGTCGTACTTATTTGCTAAACTGCTAAATGTCATGTTCTGGACGAGGCCTTTCATTGTTTCCACCATTTTCAAGTCCTAAACCACGACCTAGACCAAACCATTTTTGGTCGTGGTTTATGACTTGAAAATGGTGGAAACACTGAAAGGCCTCGTCCATTACATGACATTCAGCAGTTTAGCAAATAAGCACGACGAAGTTGGAGTTACAGAGACTGCTAACTCAAATAACAAGATTAACACACCACTGTAGGCTACTCAGTATAGTACACATTCTATTAGACACGTTCCAGTGTAATATACCAGTACAGGGTCTACTGGTAAGCTACCTGAACTCGCACACTATTCTAAGCGCGAAATATATGTATTACTACTTAAAATCAAACAAATTTTATTTTTTAAAACTAGAGTAATGGTCGTCGTATGTATGATTCTTAGCGGTAGGCGCAAAACACCACTTCCAGGTTTGCTCTATCTTGAACAGTAAAAACGTGTAAAAAGAATTAAGAAAACCTTGATTGCTCGGATAATTCTTAAACTAAAATAACAATTGTAAAGCAGTCAATCATTATTACTTTTTTGTTATTATGAGTCCAATAAACACTGAACATACCGAAAACTATATTGGCTTTTTAATTAAATTTATATCATACATACATATCATACATGGAAAACAATTTAATCCTATTTTAAATTTATGTATGTTTCCACAATTATGTATAGGTCTACGTCTAATACTTTTTACAAATATTTATAACTGATAATAATATTTTTTTCATCTGATATAATTTTTTTTTTGTAAATGTAGTTTACATATTGAAGGCGATCGAAAATTTGTAAGGAGCGCCGAAAGACAGTAACTCCTATACCGAGACATTTAAAGATGTCGAGTTTGTATTTTTAACAAAATTCCTCATAACTTGGCCCCTCACATAGACTTTTGCAGTTTTTCAAAATGTTGACTTCCATTTTTGACCCGTTGAGCCCTTAAAGTAAAAAAATTTAAGTTTTATTTTGACCAAACCTAAAAACCTTTTTTGAAAATTCCAAATCTGGCCAACCTACTCACCATATTCAGATTGTGGTTACAAGTTTCTTTAAGTTTATACACGAATTTCTGATATTTTTTCAAACTTTTGGTGGATCGGTCTCAAAAACAATAGACTCTGCGACCTAAAGTTATAGACACGCATACCAACTTTTATGATATCGGTTGTTGCATTCAGAAGTTATCATAAGACACGCCAAATACTCGTAGATAGATAGACAGACGGATAGAGAGACAGACAGACAAATGCCAAACGGTTGAGTTACACTGAGGAATCGCTGGCTCCTTCAGTTATACATTATGTGAATTGGTTTCAGCTTCAAACCTGAAACTAATAATACACACGCGCGCACGCGTTAACACACGCACACACACACAATAATTATTGAAAGCTATAAACTCACAGCTATGTGAAGAGCACATAACAATTTTTTTAAGTTACAAGTCAAGATTTTAAATACCTACCGCTGATGTACCGTTTAGTTATCTACGATTGCATGCACCTGCTTCTAAACCGTAAATGAAATGTTTATTCCGAATTAAACTCTTAATTGAATACCTTCTATACGAATGAAAATGAGAGTGAAATAATCTAATACAAATGATGATTTATTAACCAAAACATAGAGCTGATTAGAAAGTCTGAATAAATACCTATGGCTAAATAGGTAGGCCTATACTTGGTATGAAACACTTCATTAATTTATTGTATATTATTAATATGTAATTATATATTACACAAAACCTACGTATTTAATTTTGGGCTTGTCACTGGAGTATATGAAATTTTGTAGCCTTTCTTCTTTTTTCTTTTCCTGGCGTTACAACCCAGCGTTGGTTTTAGCCTGCTCAATGACTTTCTTCAATTCCGCCCTCTCATTACATATCCGTATCCATATCCTCACGTTCTACATCGCAAATCATCCTCCACGTCATCCATCCATCTCTTTCTGGGTCTACTTCTGATTCTTCTTCCTACCGGTCTCCAATCTGCAATTCTCTTAGCCATTCTTCTGTCATTCATTCACCTTACGTGGCCCAGCCACTCAAGCCTTCTACTGTTAATAAACTGGACTATGTCGACACCCTGAATAGCAGAATCCAGTTCATGGTTCATCTAATAGGCATCTTCAGTTTGTAGAGGCCTAAAGATTTTTCGCAAGACTTTTCGTTCTATCGTTAGACTTTTCGCAAGACTCTTCGTTATTCACAAGACGTTTCATCCTTAGATGCTGTTTGTCTGTGCTGGTTAATGTCCAGGCTTCGCATCCGTATGATACTACCGATCATGTAAGACTTTTGTAGGCTACATAGTTTATGTTGTTTGCTTAACATCCTGGAAATTTTGTAGCCTGTGATGTCGCAAAACACGTCTGCTTCCGGCTTTGTGCCAAGCAATGCCAAAACAGGTGAGCTAATCAACTAACAATAATTGATTATGGTTAACGCATACATAAAAATTTATTTTTGGCAGAGAGATAAAACTGAAGCAACCGCTTAAAAGCATCCTTGTGAATCGTCTATATACTTTTAAATCTGAACATCAATAACTTCAATACACATTAATTATAATTTATACCTATAACATTTTTACACAAAAAGTTATTAGGTACTCGCGTAAGGGGCTACTGATACAATTCGTTTTTAGTGTTAACTATAAGTATGCACTTGCAGTTTGAACTATATCACTTTATTTACATTTACCCTTGACATCATAAGTTGTTTTATCATTGCATATTCACTGTAACTGTAGAGACGTTAGAAAAGTAGATATAATTATGCATATTTAAAATATTAATTGGCATTGTTCTCCAACTGTTAGGGTGTTCTATAAAATACCTATGTGCATTTTATATTTGTTTTCTAGTCCAGCTTGAGGTATAATAGCCAAAAATTTTAATCTTAATTGACATTTAAGATGAGATTTCAGTTAAATTTCGTTTTCAGTGTGATCAATAGGTGTAATCAACTAAAAAACATAAAAGTATAGGCCTCTACGTGGTTTTCTGCAGACTATCATATTGTCTGAAATGGAATCATAATTCTACCTGTCCATTTATACTGACTCTGGTCCTCCGGTGGTTTCGTTGGTGTCTTCTAAAACTAAAGTGGCACCTCTTAAAACTTTATCAATCCCACGTTTGGAGTTGTTGGGAGCTTATCTTTTAGCCAAACTTGTTCGTCATTATGTTGGCTTATTCTCGTCATGTATTCAATTGAGTCAAGTTTTCTTATGGACGGACTCGACGATTGTCTTGGATTGGCTGAATATGCCTACTTTTAAATTGAAGACGTTTATTGCTAATCGGGTGGCTGCCATTACCGAGTGGACCGATACTAAATCTTGGCGTCATGTTCATGGTGTTTCTAACCCCGCTGATTTAGCCTCTAGAGGTACGTCACTCTCCAGCCTCCAGTCGTCGACATTGTGGTGGTCAGGGCCAGATTGGTTAAAGCTTGATGCTCTGCACTGGCCCCCTATTAATTATCGCCCAAATCACGACGTGCAAGATGTTGCCTTGGAGACCAAAGTCTCTTCGTTTCTCACTCAGGAGCCCCGGGTGGAATTGTTTGAGCACTTGTCCTCGTGGCCCTTAGTGGTGGGGGTTACCTCAGTTATCTTAAGGTGGGCTATGCCTTCGCGGATTGAAGCTTCCACAGCCATGGTTTGGAAGAAGTTGGCTGTTAAGTATATTTTACGCTACATTCAGCGCAGCGTGTTTGGACAGGAGCTCGCGGCTCTTCGTTTAGGTAAGCGGCTCCCGGTCCGTATTCAGCGCCTGGTCCCGTTTATAGATGATTTTGGCCTCATTCGAGTACGCGGTCGCTTGACCAACTCTGCGGTTACTAGAAATCGTTTTCCGGTTTTACTGCCCAAGCATCACCACCTAGTAGGGTTGCTAATTCATCACACCCATGTGTGGTTAGGTCATGCCGGGCCCTTGCAAGTTCAATTTCAGTTTACCCAAAATTATTGGATTTTGTCCGCACGTCAGGTCATAAGAACCATAATTTGGAAATGTCTTCCTTGTTTCAGGGCGCGTCCTTGTCCCACCAACCCGTTAATGGGGGATCTGCCAATCCCTAGGGTTAATCCGGCACCTCCATTTTATTCTTCCGGCATGGATTATGCTGGCCCCTTTTTGGTACGGGCTTACGCTGTTCGGAAGGCACCTATAGTCAAAGCGTATCTATGCATTTTCATCTTCTTAGCCACTAAAGCAGTTCACTTTGAAGTAGCTATGGATCTTTCAATGCCCCAGTTTATTGATGTGTTGAGGCGGTTTATTAGTTGTCGTGGTGCTCCGAAAACACTGTATTCGGATTGTGGTAGGAATTTTGTGGGGTCGCGCTCCGAACTTAAACGGGAGTTGAAAAATGTTCTTTCCAATCCTGACCTGTCAGCTCAGATAACAGCTTTTGCGGTTGACAATAACATTGAGTTTAAATTTATCCCTCCGTCTGCCCCTCATCAGGGTGGCTTGTGAGAACGGGCTGTCCAGTCGGCCAAGTTTCACATGAAACGCATGATTGGGACCAGGTCGTTGACCGTAGCAGAATTTTCGTCTTTATGCATTCGCATTGAGGCAATCTTAAATTCCCGTCCTTTAACTGCCCTATCTTCAGATCCAAGTGATTACCAGGCTCTAACGCCTGGTCATTTTCTGGTTGGCCGCCCCATTACCGCGCCCCCGAAAGCTGAAGTCTCGTTAAATGAAGGGACCGTCCGTCATTACAAACAAATTGCCGCTTTGCTCCAAGCATTTTGGAAAAGGTGGCGTTTGGAATACTTGACGGCACTTCATGCCAGATCGAAGTGGTCGTCTAAGTCAAGAAACTTAATGGTTGGGGACCTGGTGGTTATGGAGGAACATAATTCTCCCCCCCCCCCCTGATGTGGCCTCTTGGCCGAGTTTCAGCTGTGTTTCCGGGGAGCGACGGGGTTGTTCGTCGCGCTTCAGTTAAAACTTCCACAGGTTCTTTTGAACGACCTGCTATTAAATTATACAGGTTGCCTATATCTTCTTGATTGGGTTTGTCTTGTTTTTCAGGTGAGCAGAATTAGTTTCAATGATTGTGTTGTGGACTTACTTGACACTTTTCTGGGATTTCCCAGGTGATTCCTTCCAGCTGTTGTCCGCAGTGAAGTTTACATTGTGGAATGTTTCTGGCATGGCGTTGTGCCAGTTTATTGGGAGTTATGGATGCTCAACAAATCAACAACAACAAAAATAAGTAAAAAAAAAAATGATAAAAAGGGGAATAAAGGAAACAAAAAAAAAATAATAAAGGGGAAAAAATGTAAAAAAACTAGGGAATACTAACATACTAACTAAGTTGATTTGCTGAGATTTACATTGTGTTTGGCTGGGCCATTGTTTATTGCATGTTGTTGGGTTTTGTCTGCTCTACCCGAACCTTTCGGATTGCTCGCCTGGTCGATGCGCCCGCGGCGGAGTTATTCGGCATGGTTTTCTAATTAATTGCATGTTTTGCATATTTTTCTGTATGTTTGTATTTTTTTGTGTTTGCGTGTGACCCCCTCCTATGTTGGAGGGCAATTTTCAGAGACTGTTCACCAAAAGCCAAATTTTTTGTAATGTATTTTGGCCATGTCTTTTGGTGTAGTTGGTGGTTGACCCATTGCGGTCAACGGGGGCCGGTGTTCGATATTTCGGATCGAACCGGTCAACAATTTTCATTTTTCCGAAGTTGGCACTAGGACGTTTGTAGGGTCCATTCATGCACTGGACCTGAAGCCTTTGTCGTACGCCAACCATCTTAGTGTCACCATCCACGAGTCGGGACTCCTCGGCAGGTAGAAATCCGTGCATGTAACCTATCCTCTTCCCAACCAGTCTATCCTGCCTGAGTGTCAGGATCAACCCAGTCGTGAGATTACGGTAAGTCATTTTAATATTATTTATTTCTTGTTAGCAATTCTGCATGCTGCTTGATTATCAAACTATCAAATTATCCAGTAAGAAAGCCGTCTTACTTTCAATCTTTCAAAATAATATTGTACAAATTATTTATATAAATAAAGATAATTTTATCACATATTTTTGATAAATCGTTAGTTAAGTCTAGTTATTTCGTCAGGGATTGCATTTTCCCCATTTCCAGCATGTAAAATACACGGAAGGAACCGTTTTAAATTAATATGATAAGACGCATTTTCTGCTGGTTGATTGCGCATCCTTTGTGTTCGGCAGGCTCGAGCCGCACTCTCCATAGGCCTATTGTCAATTCGTGACAATTGTTTTATTTGAACATGTGCTGCTGCGTTATCTTTTCTCTGATGTTATGGAGAAAATTCTGATTACCTATTTTCCATGGCTTAAAATCGTTAAAGCTAGTACTACAATCGACGGCACGACATTCAAAGAGTAGGGGTTTCAGTAAAGCCATTATACCGTACACTAAGGACTAATAGTCTTACATTTAAAACGTTACTCATATTTATGACGAGGTAAATTGGATATCCCAGCTGAAGAAGGTTTCCAGTGAAAACGTTCCATAAATTATTAAAATGTACACGTTGGTCTTTTTGCATAAGCTGAAAATTAAATTAGACGTATTTTTAAAACTCCTTTATGTATTATTCGTGTTATTCACTTGTAATAAATGCTATATCGTGAATGTATGTAGCCTAAACTGCAGGAGGTGTTATAGACGCCCTCAGTACATAGACCTATCTTGTTTGTCATTTGTAATCCAAATGTTTTAGATCGGGTCAGACAGCAAACTCAACAAATGTTACGAACGGCAAACTGCAGTCACAAGAGTAGGAAAGTGCCCTTACTAAGCTCTCAGTTCAAAGTTTAAGCTTTACCTATACCAATGGAATTGTCATCGCGTTATAGTTAAAGGACTCCGTAATGCAATATCATTCTAATGTATTGCAACAGGCAGAATTTGCATGGGAAATAATAATTTAAGTCTTAGCGTATGATAACACGTTGCAATGACAAATTGTCTAAGTAAAGACTGCAGGTTCGGACACTGTATTATAGAAAATAAGACACATGTTAAATTGTTTAGTTTAAGTTAATTTTTGACAGTAAACAAAAATAATTAGTGTTGTAAAATAGTGCAAAAATTTGCGTAGGCATATGGCGAGTGCGCGTGTGCGGGTATGTGTAACTATGTTACGGGATAATATTAAAAAACATATTAAATTAAATAACTTTCGTGAAAATAAAAATTCTGACATTAAGATTTGAACAATGGTAAATAGACAGGAATCTTAATATTACAAATAAGAAAAACGTGGCCATCTTCAAACTTATCGCTTGGAAACCGAAACGTGTAAACGCACTAACTAGATGAGTAATTCCCCCTCCAACATTGTTTTAATACTTCAGAAGATCAGAGGGAATTTGATCGTTAAGAGAGTCATTGAAGACAATTCAGCCCCACTTAAAGTTTACACAGGCACTATAATATCCACTATACAGTCTCCATTATTTACATACGGGAAATTGTCTGGCATACAGCTGGCAATCCGAAAATTGACATACATTTGTAACACGGTTCACATTGCGTTTAGCCACCAATCGTTTTTTGGAGACATTTTCGATGAAGTGGTGATTGACATGGACTTTATGAATGCACACGGGTGTATAGAGGCTTTTAAAGACAATGCCTTAAATAAGAAATATGTAGGCCATATTCTTGCACAGTCGATATGGCAGAGACATCTTACCATTCGTTAGGCAAGTGAAGACAACGGAATAAAAAATTACCAGGTGGAGGAAGATGAACTTTTGTGGCGGCTGTGGAAATGGCAGGAAAACGAGACGACAAAGTACCATCTTGTCATGGGGATAGAAGAGGGGATAGAAAAGGCAAGAATTACGATAAAAACATATTAAGAGATATTTCCTAATTAAAGTCACTTTTAAATCGCAAAACTTGTTATAATACTATACTTATTTAACATTACGAAATAGAATATTTATTTAATAATCAATTTATAATAATAGTGTAGACCGTAAGTACATTATGCGGCAGCATTTCAGAATCCTACGAACGCGATAGTTGTTTTGTTACTGCCTGACAATGCATGAAAGCCCCTCTTGTTATTCTTTAAACCCAGTTCACTTTAATAAACAGTATTTAATCACCTATGAGTAGTGGTCGGGAACCCGATTATATATCGTTTCTTACAATTTGCTTACAAAACTAACAATTCGGCCCAATAATAAGGAAACATCATTTATTTATGTTTATGCATCCGTACGCGATCGCGCGTGAAGATTTACAATCAGCACCGTTTCCAAGACGAATCGTGTTACCATCTAACCTATACTCTTTCGTAATCACGCCTCGACATCACGACTTTGTATAAATCAAACCAATTTTGTCACCCGTCTCGTTCTTTTTCTTCTGGCTGTTATCAACTTATACACAAACTTACAAAACGACTTCTTTCTTTCTTAAATAATATTCTCTTTTTTGAGGTTTATACATTAAATGGGGGATCTTTGTTACTCGCCTTCCACGTCTTGTTACATTTAACTTTCTTCAGATCATTCTCTCTTGTGTCAATTGCTTTCTTTTATGTTTAAAATCAATCAGTTTAAAAGTTTCATTTTTCTGATGCAATCGTGTAACTTGAAGATATAGCTATATCCATTACGGTATGCCGTTCTGTAATTGGAGTGACAAATGATTCCCTCTTACGACCACTCCAACTTTTTAGTAGAAATATACTTTCACGATACGATTTCTACATAATTATAAGTATTTTAATTTTGATCAAAGATTTAAAAACGCAAAGTATCTCGTCATATTCGTTTAATTCTATTACAGTTCCCTTCAGTTATTTTTCTCTCGTTTTCTTTCTCTTTTACTCAAAGACAAAACACACCAACAGACAAATGTATGCGCACGCATACAAAGGCATTACAACATGTACGTCCGCATTACTGTACATGCTGCACATATTCCCCAGCCTTCTAAACCATATTTCAAGTATCAAGGCAAACAGTTGTATTTCGAATTGATATCGTGTACTGTGGTTTTCAAACATCCTAACGTAAGCTGCGAACAGGTCATCTCAGGAGCTGTTATTAGAAGCTAAAATTTTCGTGAAAATCAGTATGTTTAGAAACGTATGAAACTTTAAAGTAATTTAAGTTTCTTTATCATAAATGTAAGCAAATAAAAATGTTTGCATAAGAACATAAAACTTAATGCGTGTTTATCTTGAAAGCCGTATTTTGTGTGATAACAAATACACAGGGTTTAGTAATTAAATCGAATATTAATATCTTCAGGCAATCGTAACGAGCATCGTGTAGTCCGAGCAGAACCACTTGGGAGGTTCCACACCGCCATGCCTATGTCTTTACAAAATGTTTGTACATAATGTAATCGCGGTAATGCAAAGAACGTCTCAGAATCTATCACAAAAGATTTAGTTATCTTGCCCACTGATGCAGTTGATAAGACTCTCCATGGAGACCGAGAATTCAAGTCACAAAATAGTAGCGTATGATTCTTATGGTACAATATTAAAAGAGTGAAGTCAATAAGTGGTGAATGAAATAAAATAATATTAACTTTAAAAACATTTTTCTTCTTACTTGGGCCTAAATTCATACTTGGTCTGACAATATCTGAGTAATCTGAGTACTGATGTGGCGTCACGCTTTGGGACTCAATATTCCAACAAGAAATATACTTACTGATATTGATCAACCGACCAGCGTAGAAGAGGAAGACCTTGACAGTACCTAGTCGTGGATACTTAGTAGCAGTTGCTTGTGAACATCATTTTATTGAGAAGCCTTAAAAAATGTTGGAATATGTTCAGACCTCAGAGTTGTTACTCCAGATTGACGACGACGATATATATATATATATATATATATATATAGCCTACACATTAACAAATTGTATTTAACTAATTATTTTCGGGTCTTAAGGTCATAGTAAAAGAAAACAAAAACCAAACTGGTAATACGCCTATTATATATTTTAGGTTCGGAGATACCGAAGAATGTGTGTGTGTGTGTGTGTGTGTGTGTGTGTGTGTGCGCGCGTGCGTGCGTGCACATTTTATATAAAAGTTAAATTATACTAATATGAAACTCAAATATTGTGATTTGTATGTGTAAAATATTATTAACAGTGTAGGCCTATAGCCTGTATTGGATTATGAATTTACCGTATTCAATTTTGTTTTCACTGCTTTAATTTATACTACAAACACCACATCACTCAGTACTTATATAAAAGCGAAACTGTCTTTAAATAATAACAGAATCTTTTAACAAAGCTGCAGTATCTTTCTTATCAAATTATAAGAAATAAACGCGTCTTCTGCGCAAGCGGACTACCCATCCTAGTTTTCATTTTAGTCTCTCTTTCTCTCCCCCTTCTCTCTCTCCCCCCTCCCTCTCTCTTTCTATGGATAAGTCCTCTTGTAGATTACAATTATCGTTCGGCTTAGTCACTCCATCATTCCAAGGGTTTAAAAAAGTGAAATATCCTAGTAAAGTAAAATCGTTTACTAAATACGTAAAATCAAAATGTTAATAATAATTAACAAGAAGAAATATTGTTTTGTGTATTTGTTTTTTGTGAAAATTTAATGGCTAAAAGCAAGAGAAGGGAGTCTTCATTGTTAAATGAGAAGTTAGTAAGACAGTTTAGGAAATTGAATTTTTGACGTTGAAAACGTCACTTTCTAAGATAATTATTAAGCCATTTTGTATTTTCTTGAAGACGGGCGAGAATAAATTATATTTTAAAGCGAGTTATGTTTAACCGTACTAAGTGAGATGAATCGTTCATGACAAGACGCCATAGCTCCAGGGTGAGATGATATTAGCGTCATTATAAAGGTTAGGACGCCTAGTTACGAGAGAGAGAGTTATCTTATTAAGGGAAGAGGGCCGGGTGGGGTGGATGTTTAAATTGGGAGTGACGCGTGAACAAGCTGTGACAAGAAGGCAACCCTCTCTCGCGCACACACACACACACACACCACCCACCCTCATGCTCCCACACCCTCAATGTACACGTGTTTTAGACACTGTAGACACCCTCTATACAATAATTGCGAGTTCTTACAAACAATTAGGTGAGAGACACTGTGACAAGTCTTCACTTTATCCTGTTTCTCTATCTGTCTGTGTCTGTCTCTCTTCCTCTCTACCTCCCTCTGTCTTTTATTTGTCATGCCCATGTCTGTGCATATGCTGCAAACATAAAAAGTAAAATAAAAAAAATTATCACTTCTTCAAGACAAAGATACTTAATGGATATGAAAATATGACTTGAACTACAACGAGTCCGAGAGACGCAGTGTAGAGAGGGCAGTGGACTCTTCCAGAAGGGGGTTTGCCTGGGGCTCAAGTCCGTGTCAGATGTAGCGTTCATCGCGAAGTCTAGCCAGAATATTAATAATAATAATAATAATAATAATATCATAATAATATTTTTTTTTATAGAGGCGGAAAATGATTTTTGCACCGTCAGAGGAGGCCGTGCTTCCTCTGGTGTGTGGGATTTTCACCCACTAAAAAACCCACCTCTAATTCAGGCATTCATATTGTAACGAGAAGATTCTGTCGTATTCTGTAAAAGTGTGTTTTATCGTGTGTTAGCCCCACACGTTGTAGTCGTTACTTTATGTTTATTTCTAACAGTCGTACCTTTTCTAACTTCTCACGCTGACGATGTCCGTCGCGAACGCACGAATTACCAGTACCGATAGCTTCACGCGTGTAATCCTTACCTGTCCTTCAATGAGTAAATTTATTTCCCGGGCGGCGCCAAATTGTTTATGAAAACAATTTAAAATGTTAAACTGAGTGGTCGTTCTATGCGGTGATGACTAATTCAAATTACCCTCGCAACTGGCGGGAATTTGAATCTCGTTCGTCGTGCTGCCGACGTCTAACGCTGACAGACAATTTTGCTCGTCGCTAAAGTACACAAACTTTATAATACAGTGTATAATGAAATAAAGGACGGTTATTACTACTCAGTACTATTTTATTAACGAGAAATAGTTAATAATTATTCAGTTAAATACAAAAATATACTGTTATTAAATAATGTTGCTCCGGCAATAAATAGACACTATTCTCAGGTTGGCTAAGTTGATTGAAACGTTCCTAAATCGACATGGCTGTCGTCAGTGTTTATTTTCTACAGTTCGTTCAATCGTTGAGTTCTTTTGATTACGAAAATATATTAATAAGATGATAATAAAGTACACTTCCTTACATCAATGGTACTTATATACTATTAGAGTTAAATACAATTCGTTTTTTAATAGTTAAAAAGTGTGTGTTAATAATTCGTAATTTGTACATAGGTTATTTTATGTTTACATACAAGTTTAGTTTTTATTATCAATCAATCCTTGAAAGAAATTTAGTTACCAAGTTCGGAGTCAGAGTTATTTGTGTTGTGAGAAAAGTTAATTAGAATTTAGTTCGTAAATTCGGGTAGTTCATATATATACTTAACAAATCTTGTTGAATTCTGGTGAAGAGTCACTTAGTTCTTAGTTAGGTTGGGTCGATACGATCATCAATCTTCCATTATTTATAGTTTGGATTGCATCTGGCTTCTTTTTCAAATAATTTGGATAAAATCATTAATTTTGAAGATTAAAATCTGGTCTATTATCTCTGTTGGGTTAACCAATTCTTCATTATACTTCTTGCGTCCTCATCTCGTTAAATTTTGAAGTATTTATTATTATTTTAATTGAAAATTTAGTCGAATATGGTTTGGCTTCTGTATCTCTTGATCGTCAATAATGGACTAATATTTTATAACGGAATTATATTAAATAACGTTCCGTTGTTATGGCAACTGTCTATACTCTCATTGGTTGATTACATTTATGTCTATTGTTATAATATTTGAATTTTAATTCAAAATGAATAAATATTTTCTGATGGCTATTATTCTTCTGTCTTCTTATCTATGTATTAGATATTATCACAACTGTTTATATTTTCTTTCAAAGATCATTTTGACATCCCACAAAGCTGGGTTTGTTTATGTATTAAAGTTTTGACAAAAATGTTAATATTATGTTATTACATTTCTTTCTTATTTTATGTTTTTAATCTAACTCTGACATCTTAATATGGTTCACTAATTGTACTTAATGAGTTACTTGCCCTGAATTTTCTAATACAATAGTTAATTTCTTACAATTTGTTTATTTTGGATTTCTACAGTTAGACATTTTATAGGCCTAAGTAGTAATTGGCTATATCTTCTTATTTTACACAAATTAAAGCTTATTTTTCATTTACATATGTTTTGCTTGGTGTCACTTATGACTTGTTTACATTTTGAATTAATTTGGGCTGTTTTACAATAATTGAATGTTCTTATTAATTTACAAAACATTGCTCGTCTGTTATTCTCTTATTTCTTTTTCTGTCTTTACTCTAATGATTATTATTATGTTTGTACAATTTTATCTCCTTACTCGTATCTATTGCCATTTCTTATAACTTGTTTATCATTTAATATTACTTATAAAACATAACACAAAAATTAGGTTTATGGTCTGTTTACTTTTCAGCCATATTCCTTCTTATAAACTTAACTCTTTTAATTGAACAAATAACAATTTTGGTGAATATTTGTATAACACCATTTATACTATTTTGATAATTATCCCTTTGAACAATTTTATTGACAAAGTATGTCTTATTTTCATTGCGCTCATAACTAATTTATTGTTATTTAACACTATTATATTAATGGTCTATCCATCTCTTAACATTTACTATATATTTTTACTGTGTATGCATTGTAACAATAACATCCTTAATATCATTATGGGATCTTTATCCTGAATACAACTGTACTATTAATCTACTATCAATTTTAACTATAATAACAATATTCTGGTTACTCTTAGTTTTTGGTACCTTTCACCCTTAAACTATAGTGTTAATCACTGGTTTTGGTGTCTTTACCTATATGTTGTGTTTTATATTTACTTGTTCACTCTCACTTCTATATGAGTTCTGATTTATAATTCTGGTTGTTTATCTCTACTTTAGGTTACACTTGCACATTGCACTTTTTTACTGTACTTTAGTGTTAATATTGGATATTTCCTAATATTTATTTCTTTTACTCACTTTTAACACTTACACTGTTAATCACCTTCACTTCCTACCTATCTCTCACTTTTGGGTTTTTTATTGTTTTATACACAATTGATAGTTAGTCTGTTAACAATTTTATGTTTTGATTTACTTATCATCATAGAGTTATTAATAACATATAATATCTATTACTCTGGTTAGTGTACTTTAACTGAGATTATTTTATTTATTTTTAATACTTGTTACTAGACATTTATTATTTGTTTGATCCTATTTTATCATTAATTTGTCTTTTCTCATTTTATTGTCTTTATCTGGCCAATCTCTGGGGTGGGGTCATAGTCATTTGTTTGTCAGTCTAGTCTATTCACTTATTTATTATTCTTGTTTACAAGTCTCCTTTTTTCTTTCTTAATTCCATTTTATTTTATTTTTTTTTCATTATTATTCATTAAATTATTTTACCCTTTATCATTTATCTAATATTTGTGGATCCCCTATAGGGTCTGATTTATGCAACGTTATAATATCCATCCTGGAACCACTTAGCGTATTACTTCAGGATGGAGCCTGTTGCGCCCTTATCGGGCGCCTTCTAGTTGTTCCTCATCTTCTACTGCCCGTTGGGTGCAAGTTGGGCCTGTCTTTTTTTCTAGTAAGACCAACTGATTAAATGCATTGATGCGATCCCACTCCGCCTTACCACGAAGCATAAGCGCAACTATGCTCTTAGGCGTGAACTACCCGAGCTCCACTTCCAGTACCATTCTCTGTGTTGCGAATTTGCAGCACTTGTAAAACGTTTGCGAGGCATCTTCATGGGAAGAGTCTCCGTTTTGTCTGGGCTTTGCACCTTTCCCATTCTATAGAGGTAGGCATTAAAATTGCCGTGGTCACTGAGCAACTGGATTAGATGGTAGCTGACCTCACCGTGTTGGCGGCCGATCCATTCCTTCAAGTTTGGTGTAAGCCTTGCGGTCCATCTTCCTCTATCCTCTCTATCCCAACGATTTTGCCAGTGCAGGAGAGTGAATAATAATAATAATAATAATAATAATAATAATAATAATAAGAAGAAGAAGAAGAAGAAGAAGAAGAAGAAGAAGAAGAAGAAGAAGAACAACAACAACAACAACAACAACAACAACAATACGTTTCTATCCACCAGCACGGATTCAGAATAGGGGCAATCCGCCATCGGTGCGATCTCCGAGTTGATCGAGGCGCAGAGACAACGTGTCAGCAGGCGGCCTTTGGTCTTGGTGACCCATAAGAAACACGTTTAACTTGGCGAATTTGTGTGACATGTTAGAGGTTCTTGTGCAGACTTTTTAATACCACCATATCTTTTAGATAATTGTAATAGATTACCTGACGGATCGCCGGCTAGTCTACGGAACGGGGCAGGGTCAACTGACAAAGGTCATCACCTCAGGTGAGACGCAGGAGTCAATACTGGGACCTGATCTTTTAAAAGTCTTATACGACATCTTGTTATGTACAGAGATAACCAAGAACGTGTTCCTAGTGGGGTATGATGATGATGTGACGGCACATAATCCAGATCTGGCTCAGGTGAAGCTGAACTAGGTCATGTGCCGAGGCATTGGATGGGTGGCGAGCCACTGTCTCCAACTGGAAATCTCGAAGACCATAATCGTCATGTTGATTAAGAGAAGGATACCTACAATCATTCCGTGCAGGGTAGGGAGTGAAGAATTCATACAACAAGAATGGCCAAGTACCTGAGGGTAACGCTCGACTGTAAGCTCATCTTCTGGGACCATATCCGAAAGGGATGTGATAAGGCGGGTATGGTGACTGTTTCCCTTAGTAGACTGATGGCCAATATTCACGGGCCTTTGCCGAGTAAGAGAAGGCGGCTGATGCTATCAGTGCAGTATATCCTGCTATACGGTGCGGAAGTTTGGGCCGATGCTACTTTGGCGCGGAAGTACGGGAATGGCTTCTGTCCAGCGGCCAGGACCACTGAGGATCGTGTACTCTTATAGAACCATGTCGGAGCCGGCAGTTCTGGTGGTGGCCAGCGTCATCCCGATAGACGTCTTAGCACAGGAGCGCAAATTGGCGCGCGCACTGGAGATCTTGGCAGAGTAGAGGCAGCTGTCCAGGCCTATGCTCATAGTATGACCTTATGGCAGCAGAGGTTGAACGATGACACCAGAGGTCGCTGGACGGCAAGAGTCATCAGAACTTAGGACCGTGGATGAAGGGAAGCTATGGCGAGGAATACTTTTCCCTCACGCAATTCCTGACAGCCCGTGGGGACATTCGTATCCCCACCGAATAGGAAGGGTGGCGTCCCGTCAATGCAGGTACTGTACATCAGAGAGTGCTTACGGTTAGAGGATGACTGTCTGAATCTCAGCTCAAGGATAGGAATTTTCAGTCCTGATAACGTTGTTGAATTGATCCTTCAGAGTGAAGGCAAATGGGAAACAATGGCAGTGTATAATACCTGGCCAAATTATAAAGCTATCCCTTAAAAGAAACAACATTTTGGTTTTCCACTATATATAGATTACATAGCTGTTATTTAATGTTAATTTAATGTGAAATTTCGTTAGGAGAATAACCTTTTTTTTTTGGTATACGACGTATGTTGGCAACACAGCGAGATTGTTTACATCATTTGTTAGGTATTACACAACATTGCAGTCAGCTGTGTGGTTCAGTAAAGTTCTTTTGAACTTGTTTTAATACCAGTTTATGTTTTGAATTGTTACTTTTTGGTGTTCGGTTGTTTTATAATTTTATTTAAAGTGTAAATCATATACAACAGTGATAAGTTTGGGTAATCTTTGTTGGTCAACAACGTTCGAGCAACCATCATGTCATGAAATAAAAAATATCAATTCTTTCTTATGTATGTTCTTAAGACATAATGATGTTTTAGGATTAGATCGTAGAAACCAAGCTCATTTAAGATATTAAATACGATAAGATGAATGGTTGCATTGTTTAAAATGTTAAAGGTTATAAATGTACATTATTATTTATTTATTACTGTGGTACGAGTTGTGTTTGAAAGAAGAATTTAATTACGAAAATAATACTACTCGGATACAGGTTAAAAATACATATTGTTACGACAGTGTAACTGATCGTCGTATGATACAGTGGAAAAACAAAATACAAGACACTAGTTAAGTCACTAATCACCAGCCTTAATTATCTCGATTAAACAGTTTGTAATCAACCAGATAGTCTCTTACAACAAATCAAATAAAAATTGTTCACACGCAATAAAATGTCAACTAATACAAAACACAATTCTATTACAACTGTACCACACGATAATAAAACACGTAACACTTCGCCACAATACATCGAACCGCACTGCGTAAATCGCCACTCAAACGCACTGTGTAAATCCCCCGACATAACTCGACTGAACGTTGCTGAGTACTTGTATTTATACCCCGCTGAGATTCCTGAATATTAGCGAATAGGCGTCCAATAGAAAACACTAGAACGTAATTCATTGCGGCGTTGAAACAGCACGCGCGGCCAGTATGGTGTAGACCCGATAGTTAACGCGTAGGCTAATTGTCTGTCACCGCAAAGTAGCAGAATTATGTACGCACATACACATTACAGCTGGATTAATCGAGAAAATTGTAGAAAGTTCCGTATTACTTAACACTTTTTCCGCATTACGTAACAATATACAAAAAATAGTAAATAACGAGAAAATTACCTGCAATTATTTACCTTAATTGTAATTCATATAGAGAATCGCATTATAATATTTGGATGTTTACGTGGATAACAGGATGACGCGCATCGGAAGTAAACCTGATGACCAGGGGTTGTGCGGAGAGATGGACAAGCCCGTGGCCGCCCGCTATTGTGCCGCGTCTCGACAGTCTTGTAAAGTTTACTCCGCGGGAATCGAAAACTCGTCGGTTTCCAGACGTGGCCTGCGACCGGTCGTGGTTTTTCAACTAGGAACTAACTGAGCGTGAGGGTACGTCGAGGCCGGTTCCAAGATCCATCTGGCACAGACAGGCTTTGAACGAGGGCGCTTATTAGGGGAATGTCCTGAAAGCGGACAGAGTGGCGGTAGAATTTCCATGACTTTTATGTAGTAGTCAATAATCCTGAGAACTTCAAAGATGAATATCTAAAAAAAAACTCTAAAACATTATCGGGACTGCTTTCAGTTATAGTCGGCTGTGATGGTCGTACATCGTTATAGCGTAATGGTGCCTAGACATACATCAGTATAATATGATTCTTATCGTTGTCAACACCTGCGTCATCATTGTTGACGTCGCCATCATCATGACCATAGTTATAATCGTTGTTACCTTGCTTGTAAATTTTCCTGGGTTTCTGTATTTCTGCAAAAGCACATCTATCTTTTATTTTAGTTTTTCAGCATGTAACGTTTCGATCTTTATATACGACGCATCTTCTGTGACTCGATGGTCATACTGTTATCATCAATATCATTTTCATAATATCGTCGCAACATTGAAATTACTGTATTCAACTCTCATTACCTATATGTATTCAACTCTCATCTATATCTATAAAAATGAATGTTTGTTTCTTTCTTTGTCCCGTATGCGTTCCTATACCATTCATCCGATTGCGATGAAACTTCGGTGAGTTGTTGTGCGCACGCCCGCGAAGGTTTATGAATTTTTTTCGATGGGGTCCTTTGGGGGGTTCTTGGGGTTTCCACATCTCCTCCTAAACCACTGGACCGATTTCAACCAAACTTGGCACAAATATTTTATGCAACGGGAGAACCAACATAGGGTAGGTGTTTTTTCGATGGGGTCCTTTGGGGGGTCCTTTGGGGTCTTCCACATCTCCTCCTAAACCACTGGACCGATTTCAACCAAACTTGGCACAAATATTTTACGCAACGGGAGAACCAACATAGGATAGGTGTTTTTTTCGACGGGGTCCATTGGGGGGTCCTTTGGGGTCTTCCACATCTCCTCCTAAACCACTGGACCGATTTAAACCAAACTTGGTACAAATATTTTACGCAACGGGAGAACCAACATAGAATATGTGTTTTTCGATATGATCCTTCGGGGGGTCCTTTTGGGGGTCCTTTGGGGTCTTTCACATCTCCTCCTAAACCACTGGACCGATTTCAACCAAACTTGGCACAAATATTTTACGCAACGGGAGAACCAACATATGATATGTGTTTTTTTGATATGATACTTCGGGGGTCCTTTTGCGGGTCCTTTGGGGTCTTCCACATCTCCTCCTAAACCACTGGACCGATTTCAACCAAACTTGGCACAAAATATTTTACGCTAAGGGAGAACCAACATAGGATAGGTGTTTTTTCGATGCGGTTCTTTTGGGGGTTCTTTGGGGTCTTCCACATCTCCTCCTAAACCACTGGACCGATTTCAACCAAACTTGGCACAAATATTTTACGCAACGGGAGAACCAACATAGGATAGGTGTTTTTTTTCGATACGATCTTCTGGGGGGTCCTTTGGAGTCTTAAAAAACTAACTTATTAGATCTGGTTACTATGGAAACCCAATGGAATAGATTCTGTTCTAAATATATTATCGCATTAAATTGAAGACCACGCGAGCGAAGTCTTTATATATTATATATATACAAACACTTTCTTTCTTTGAGTGGCATTGCAACGCATGCCGGGTACTCGCTAGTTACCTATAAAAGGACACGTCATCATTCATCACGCACTTTGTCTAACATAGCCACGTCATTTCCTTCTACGTACTCTAACTTATTTGTTTAATCCGTAGGATGCCCGCCTACAGTACTTCCTGAGATTTACTACAGGTTTCACACTTCAGTTATGTGTTTAATTACTTTGTATTTAAAAGAAATTTTAGACTTTCTCAGAGAACAAGTAACTGGACTTGATAATAGCTCTTAGGACATATGAAATTTAATCCTCGCAAAAGTACACGTTTACATGTGGTTCACATTACATACTATAGAATTACTATTTTTTACAGCTTTTTTTAAATAATTATAAATTGCTGAAAATTAAAAAAAAAGAGATATTTTTTGTCAGGTGTGGGGTTCGACCCACGCTTCCATCGGGAACCAGAGCTTAGATCTGGCGCCTTAGACCACTCGGCCAACCTGACTGTATATGTACGTAATTTTAACGTGTACATGAATTATGCCCATTTTAAAAGGAACACAAATGCATGTTAAGTACCTGAAATAAAAAGCTGATTATTTATAAAACTATATTTTTCCTGAAGTTAGTTTTTCACTTAACATTTCTTTATCAATTTTTACATCCGTTAAATACATCTGTCAGTACAATATAATTTTTCATCTTCTGCACGAATTGTAGAATTTTTTACGTAATTCATTGCGGCATTGAAACAGCACGCGCGGACCGGTATGGTATAGACCCGATAGTTAACGCGTAGGCTAATTGTCTTTCACCACAAAGTAGCAGCATTATGTACGCACATACACATTACAGCTGGAACAATCGAGAAACTTGTAGAAAGATCCGTATTACTTAACACTTTTTCCGCATAACGTAACAATATACAAAATATAGTAAATAACGAGAAAATTACCTGCAATTATTTACCTTAATTGTAATTCATATAGAGAATAACACTATAATATTGGGACGTTTACGCAGATAACAGGAATACGCGCATCGGAAGTAAACCTGATGACCAGGAGTTGTGCGGAGAGATGGACAAGCACGTGGTCGCCCGCTATTGTGCCGCGTATCGACAGTCTTGTAAAGTTTACTCCGCGGGGATCGAAATACTCGTCGGTTTCCAGACGTGGCCTACGACCTGCCGTGGTTTTTCAACTAGGGAACTAACTGAGCGTGAGGGTACGTCGAGGCCGGTTTCAAGATCCTTCTGGCACAGACAGGCTTTGACCGAGGGCGCTTATTAGGGGCATGCCCTGAAAGCAGGCAGAGTGGCTGTACAATTTCCATTACTTTTAAGTAGTAGTCAATAATCCTGAGAACATCTAAGATGAATAATTAAAAAAAACTCTAAAACATTATCGTGAATGCTTTCAGTTATAGCCGGCTGTGATGGCCGTACATCGTCATAGCGTAAAGGTACCTAGACATACATCAGTTTAATATGATTCTTATCGTTGTCAACACCTGCGTCATCATTGTTGACATCACAATCATCATGGCCTTAGTTATAATCGTTGTTACCTTGCTTGTAAATTTTCCTGGGATTCTGTATTTCTGCAAAAGCACCTCAAACTTTTATTTTATTTTTTCAGCACGTAACGTTTCGATCTTTATATACGACGCATCTTCCGTGACTCGATGGTCATACTGTTATCATCAATATCATTTTCATAATATCGTCGCAACATTGAAATTACTGTATTCAACTCTCATTAACTATAAAAGGACACGTCATCATTCATCACGCACTTTGTCTAACATAGCCACGTCATTTCCTTCTACGTACTCTAACTTATTTGTTTAATCTGTAGGATGCCGGCCTACAGTACTTCCTGAGCTTTTACTACATGTTTCGCACTTCAATTAGGTGTTTAATTACTTTCTATTTAAAAGAAATTTTAGACTTTCTCAGAAAACAAGTAAATGGACTTGATAATAACTCTTAAGACATATGAAATGTAATCCTCGCAAAAGTACACGTTTACATGTGGTTCACATTACATACTATAGAATTACTATTTTTCACAGCTTTTTTTTAGATAATTATAAATTGCTAAAATTTAAAAAAAAGAGATGTTTGTTGTCAGGTGTGGGGTTCGAACCCACGCTCCCATCGGGAACCTGAGCTTAGATCCGGCGCCTTAGACCACTCGGCCAACCTGACTGTACATGTACATAATTTTAACGTGTACATGAATTATGTCCATTTTAAAAGGAACACAAATGCATGTTAAGTACCTGAAATAAAAAGCTGATTATTTCTAAAATTATATTTTTTCTGAAGTTAGTTTTTCAGTTAATATTTCTTTATCAATTTTTACATCCGTTAAATACATCTGTCAGTACAATATAATTTTTCATCTTCTGCTCGAACTGTAGAAATTTTTACGTAATTCATTGCGGCGTTGAAACAGCACGCGCGGACCGGTATGGTATAGACCCGACAGTTAACGCGTAGGCTAATTGTCTTTCACCGAAAAGTAGCAGCATTATGTACGCACATACACATTACAGCTGGAGTAATCGAGAAACTTGTAGAAAGATCCGTATTACTTAACACTTTTTCCGCATTACGTAACAATATACAAAATATAGTAAATAACGAGAAAATTACCTGCAATTATTTACCTTAATTGTAATTCATATAGAGAATCATATTATAATATTGGGACGTTTACGCAGATAACAGGAAGACGAGCATCGGAAGTAAACCTGATGACCAGGAGTTGTGCGGAGAGATGGACAAGCCCGTGGTCGCCCGCTATTGTGCCGCGTCTCGACAGTCTTGAAAAGTTTACTCCGGGGGGATCGAAATACTCGTCGGTTTCCAGACGTGGCCTACCACCTGCCGTGGTTTATCAACTAGGGAACTAACTGAGCGTGAGGGTACGTCGAGGCCGGTTTCAAGATCCTTCCGGCACAGACATGCTTTGACCGAGGGCGCTTATTAGGGGAATGTCCTGAAAGCGGGCAGAGTGGCGGTACAATTTCCATTACTTTAAAGTAGTAGTCAATAATCCTGAGAACTTCTAAGATGAATAATTAAAAAAAAAATCTAAAACATTATCGGGACTGCTTTCAGTTATAGCCGGCTGTGATGGCCGTACATCGTTATAGCGTAAAGGTGCCTAGACATACATCAGTTTAATATGATTCTTATCGTTGCCAACACCTGCGACATCATTGTTGACATCGCCATCATCATGACCTTAGTTATAATCGTTGTTACCTTGCTTAAATTTTCCTGGGTTTCTGTATTTCTGCAAAAGCACCTCTATCTTTTATTTTATTATTTCAGCACGTAACGTTTAGATCTTTATATACGACGCATCTTCCGTGACTCGATGGTCATACTGTTATCATCAATATCATTTTCATAATATCGTCGCAACATTGAAATTACTGTATTCAACTCTCATTAGCTATGAAAGGACACGTCATCATTCATCACGCACTTTGTCTAACATCTCCACGTCATTTCCTTCTACGGACTCTAACTTATTTGTTTAATCTGTAGGATGCCCGCCTACAGTACTTCCTGAGCTTTTACTACATGTTTCGCACTTCAATTAGGTGTTTAATTACTTTCTATTTAAAAGAAATTTTGACTTTCTCAGAAAACAAGTAAATGGACTTGATAATAACTCTTCAGGCATATGAAATGTAATCCTCGCAATAGTACAAGTTTACATGTGGTTCTCATTACATACTATAAAATTAATATTTTTCACAGTTTTTTTTTTTATTATAAATTGCTAAAAATAAAAAAAAAAAAAGAAAAGATATGATTTTTTGTCAGGCGTGGGGTTCGAACCCACGCTCCCAATCGGGAACCAGAGCTTAGATCTGGCACCTTACACCGCTTGACCAAACTGACTGTACATGTACATAATTTTAACGTGTACATGAATTATGTCCATTTTAAAAGAAACACAAATGCATGTTAAGTATATGAATTAAAAAGCTGATTATTTCTAAAATTATATTTTTTCTGAAGTTAGTTTTCCACTTAATCTTTCTATATCAATTTTTACATCTGTTAAATACATCTGTATTTAAAGATTGTTAGTTATAATCGTTGTTACCTTGCTTCAATTTTCCTGGGTTTCTGTATTTCTGCAAAAGCACCTCTATCTTTTATTTTATTTTTTCAGCACCTACCGTTTCGATCTTTATATACGACGCATCTTCCGTGACTCGATGGTCATACTGTTATCATCAATATCATTTTCATAATATCGTCGCAACATTGAAATTACAGTATTCAACTCTCATTACCTATAAAAGTACACGTCATATATTCATCACGCACTTTGTCTAACATAGCCACGTCATTTCCTTCTACGTACTCTAACTTATTTGTTTAATCTGTAGGATGCCCGCCTACAGTACTTCCTGAGATTTACTACAGGTTTCGCACTTCAATTATGTGTTTAATTACTTTGTATTTAAAAGAAATTTTAGACTTTCTCAGAGAACAAGTAACTGGACTTGATAATAGCTCTTAAGACATATGAAATGTAATCCTCGCAAAAGTACACGTTTACATGTGGTTCACATTACATACTATAGAATTCCTTTTTTTCACAGTTTTTTTAGATAATTATAAATTGCTAAAAATTAAAAAAAAGAGATATTTGTTGTCAGGTGTGGGGTTCGAACCCACGCCCCCATCGGGAACCAGAGCTTAGATCTGGCGCCTTAGACCGCTCGGCCAACCTGACTGTACATGTACGTAATTTTATCGTGTACATGAATTATGTCAATTTTAAAAGGAACACAAATGCATGTTAAGTACCTGAAATAAAAAGCTGATTATTTCTAAAATTATATTTTTTCTGAAGTTAGTTTTTCACTTAAATTTCTTTATCAATTTTTACATCCGTTAAATACATCTGTCAGTACAATATAATTTTTCATCTTCTGCACGAATTGTAGAATTTTTTACGTAATTCATTGCGGCTTTGAAACAGCACGCGCGGACCGGTATGGTATAGACCCGATAGTTAACGCGTAGGCTAATTGTCTTTCACCGCAAAGTAGCAGCATTATTTACGCACATACACATTACAGCTGGAATAATCGAGAAACTTGTAGAAAGATCCGTATTACTTGACACTTTTTCCGCATTACGTAACAATATACAAAATATAGTAAATAACGAGAAAATTACCTGCAATTATTTACCTTAATTGTAATTCATATAGACATTCACATTATAATATTGGGACTTTTACGCAGATAAAAGGAAGACGCGCATCGGAAGTAAACCTGATGACCAGGAGTTGTGCGGAGAGATGGACAAGCACGTGGTCGCCCGCTATTGTGCCGCGTCTCGACAGTCTTTTAAAGTTTACTCCGCGGGGATCGAAATACTCGTCGGTTTCCAGACGTGGCCTACGACCTGCCGTGGTTTTTCAACTAGGGAACTAACTGAGCGTGAGGGTACGTCGAGGCCGGTTTCAAGATCCTTCTGGCACAGACAGGCTTTGACCGAGGGCGCATATTAGGGGAATGTCCTGAAAGCGGGCTGAGTGGCGGTACAATTTCCATTACTTTTAAGTAGTAGTCAATAATCTTGAGAACTTCTAAGATGAATAATTAAAAAAAACTCTAAAACATTATCGTGACTGCTTTCAGTTATAGCCGGCTGTGATGGCCGTACATCGTTATAGCGTAAAGGTGCCTAGACATACATCAGTTTAATATGATTCTTATCGTTGTCAACACCTGCGTCATCATTGTTGACATCGCCATCATCATGACCTTAGTTATAATCGTTGTTACCTTGCTTAAATTTTCCTGGGTTTCTGTATTTCTGCAAAAGCACCTCTATCTTTTATTTTATTTTTTCAGCACCTAACGTTTCGATCTTTATATACGACGCATCTTCCGTGACTCGATCGTCATACTGTTATCAACAATATCATTTTCATAATATCGTCGCAACATTGAAATTACTGTATTCAACTCTCATTAGCTATAAAAGGACACGTCATCATTCATCACGCACTTTGTCTAACATCTCCACGTCATTTCCTTCTACGTACTCTAACTTATTTGTTTAATCTCTAGGATGCCCGCCTACAGTACTTCCTGAGATTTACTACAGGTTTCACACTTCAATTATGTTTTTAATTAGTTTGTATTTAAAAGAAATTTTAGTCATTCTTAGAGAACAAGTAACTGGACTTGATAATAGCTCTTCAGACTAATGAAATGTAATCCTCGCAAAAGTACACGTTTACATGTGGTTCACATTACATACTATAGAATTAATATTTTTCACAGCTTTTTTTTTGAAATTTATAGGTTGCTAAAAATTAAAAAAAAAAGAAAAGATATGATTTTTTGTCAGGTGTGGGGTTCGAACCCACGCTCCCAATCGGGAACCAGAGTTTAGATCTGGTACCTTACACCGCTCGGCCAAACTGACTGTACATGTACATAATTTTAAAGTGTACATGAATTATGTCCATTTTAAAAGAAACACAATTGCATGTTAAGTATATGAATTAAAAAGCTGATTATTTCTAAAATTATATTTTTTCTGAAGTTAGTTTTCCACTTAATCTTTCTATATCAATTTTTACATCTGTTAAATACATCTGTATTTAAAGATTATTAGTTATAATCGTTGTTACCTTGCTTAAATTTTCCTGGGTTTCTGTATTTCTGCAAAAGCACCTCTATCTTTTATTTTATTTTTTCAGCACGTAACGTTTCGATCTTTATATACGACGCATCTTCCGTGACTCGATGGTCATACTGTTATCATCAATATAATTTTCATAATATCGTCGCAACATTGAAATTACTGTATTCAACTCTCATTACCTATAAAAGGACACGTCATCATTCATCACGCACTTTGTCTAACATAGCCACGTCATTTCCTTCTACGTACTCTAACTTATTTGTTTAATCCGTAGGATGCCCGCCTACAGTACTTCCTGAGATTTACTACAGGTTTTACACTTCAATTATGTGTTTAATTACTTTGTATTTAAAAGAAATTTTAGACTTTCTCAGAGAACAAGTAACTGGACTTGAAAATAGCTCTTAAGACATATGAAATATAATCCTCGCAAAAGTACACGTTTACATGTGGTTCACATTACATACTATAGAATTACTATTTTTCACAGCTTTTTTTAGGTAATTATAAATTGCTAAAATTAAAAAAAAAAGAGATTTTTTTGTCAGGTGTGGGGTTCGAAACCACGCTCCCATCGGAAACCAGAGCTTAGATCTAGCGCCTTAGACCACTCGGCCAACCTGACTGTACATGTACATAATTTTAACGTGTACATGAATTATGTCAATTTTCACAAATTTAACACAAATGCATGTTAAGTACCTGAAATAAAAAGCTGATTATTTCTAAAATTATATTTTTTCTGAAAATAGTTTTTCACTTAATATTTCTTTATCAATTTTTACATCCGTTAAATAGATCTGTCCGTACAATATAATTTTTCATCTTCTGCACGAATTGTAGAAATTTTTACGTAATTCATTGCGGCGTTGAAACAGCACGGGCGTACCGGTATGGTATAGACCCGATAGTTAACGCGTAGGCTAATTTGCTTTCACCGCAAAGTAGCAGCATTATGTACGCACATACAGATTACAGCTGGAATAATCGAGAAACTTGTAGAAAGATCCATATTACTTAAAACTTTTTCCGCATTACGTAACAGTATACAAAATATAGTAAATAACGAGGAAATTACCTGCAATTATTTACCTTAATTGTAATTCATATAGAGAATCACATTATAATATTGGGACGGTTACGCAGATAACAGGAAGACGCGCATCGGAAGTAAACCTAATGACCAGGAGTTGTGCGGAGAGATGGACAAACCCGTGGTCGCCCGCTATTGTGCCGCATCTCGACAGTCTTGAAAAGTTTACTCCGGGGGGATCGAAATACTCGTCGGTTTCCAGACGTGGCCTACGACCTGCCGTGGTTTTTCAACTAGGGAACTAACTGAGCGTGTGGGTACGTCGAGGCCGGTTTCAAGATCCTTCTGGCACAGACAGGCTTTGACCGAGGGCGCATATTAGGGGAATGTCCTGAAAGCGGGCAGAGTGGCGGTACAATTTCCATTACTTTTAAGTAGTACTCAATAATCTTGAAAACTTCTAAGATGAATAATTAAAAAAAACTCTAAAACATTATCGTGACTGCTTTCAGTTATAGCCGGCTGTGATGGCCGTACATCGTTATAGCGTAAAGGTGCCTAGACATACATCAGTTTAATATGATTCTTATCGATGTCAACACCTGCGTCATCATTGTTGACATCGCCATCATCATGACCTTAGTTATAATCATTGTTACCTTGCTTAAATTTTCCTGGGTTTCTGTATTTCTGCAAAAGCACCTCTATCTTTTATTTTATATTTTCAGCACGTAACGTTTCGATCTTTATATACGACGCATCTTCCGTGACTCGATGGTCATACTGTTATCAACAATATCATTTTCATAATATCGTCGCAACATTGAAATTACTGTATTCAAATCTCATTACCTATAAAAGGACACGTCATCATTCATCACGCACTTTGTCTAACATAGCCACGTCATTTCCTTCTACGTACTCTAACTTATTTGTTTAATCTGTAGGATGCCCGCCTACAGTACTTCCCTGAGATTTACTACAAGTTTCACGCTTCAATAATCTTTTTAATTATTTTGTATTTAAAAGAAATTTTAGACATTCTTAGAGAACAAGTAACTGGACTTGATAATAGCTCTTCAGACATATGAAATGCAATCCTCGCAAAAATACACTTTTACATGTGGTTCACATTACATACTATAGAACTAATATTGTTCACAGCTTTTTTTTAGATAATTTTAAATTGCAAAAAATTCAAAACAATGAGATATTTTTTGTCAGGTGTGGGGTTCGAACCCACGCTCCCATCGGGAACCAGAGCTTAGATCTGGCACATTACACCGCTCGGCCACACTGACTGTACATGTACATAATTTTAACGTGTACATGAATTATGTCCATTTTAAAAGAAACACAAATGCATGTTAAGTATATGTATATAAAAGCTTAAGTATAAGTAAGTGTGTGTATATATATATATATATATATAAGTATATACATACTTAACAGTATGTATATACTGTTAAGTATAAGTATATGGATTAAAAAGCTGATTATTCCTAAATTATATTTTTTCTGAAGTTAATTTTCCACTTAATCTTTCTATATCAATTTTTACATCTGTTAAATACATCTGTATTTAAAGATTATTAGTTTTAATCGTTGTTACATTGCTTAAATTCTCATGGGCTTCTGTATTTCTGCAAAAGCACCTCTATCTTTTATTTTATTTTTTCAGCACGTAACGTTTCGAACTTTATATCCGACGCATCTTCCGTGACTCGATGGTCATACTGTTATCATCAATATCGTTTTCATAATATCGTCGCGACATTGAAATTACTGTATTCAACTCTCATTACCTATAAAAGGACACGTCATCATTCATCACGCACTTTGTCTAACATAGCCACATCATTTCCTTCTACGTACTCTAACTTATTTGTTTAATCTGTAGGATGCCCGCCTACAGTACTTCCTGAGATTTGCTACAGGTTTCACACTTCAATTATGTGTTTAATTTCTTTGTATTAATAGAAATTTTAGACTTTCTCAGAGAACAAGTAACTGGACTTGATAATAGCTCTTAAGACATATGAAATGTAATCCTCGCAAAAGTACACGTTTACATGTGGTTCACATTACATATTATAGAATTATTATTTTTCACAGCTTTTTTTTAGATAATTATAAATTGCTAAAAACTAAAAAAAAGAGATATTTGTTGTCAGGTGTGGGGTTCGAACCCACGCTCCTATCGGGAACCAGAGCTTAGATCTGGCGCCTTAGACCACTCGGCCAACCTGACTGTACATATACATAATTTTAACGTGTTCATGAATTATGTCCATTTTAAAAGGAACACAAATGCATGTTAAGTACCTGAAATAAAAAGCTGATTATCTCTAAAATTATATTTTTTCTGAAGTTAGTTTTTCAGTTAATATTTCTTTATCAATTTTTACATCCGTTAAATACATTTGTCAGTACAATGTAATTTTTCATCTTCTGCTCGAATTGTAGAATTTTTTACGTAATTCATTGCGGCGTTGAAACAGCACGCGCGGACCGGTATGGTATAAACCCGACAGTTAACGCGTAGGCTAATTGTCTTTCACCGCAAAGTAGCAGCATTATGTACGCACATACACATTACAGCTGGAATAATCGAGAAACTTGTAGAAAGATCCGTATTACTTAACACTTTTTCCGCATTACGTAACAATATACAAAATATAGTAATTAACGAGAAAATTACCTGCAATTATTTACTTTAATTGTAATTCATATAGAGAATCACATTATAATATTGGGACGTTTACGCAGATAACAGGAAGACGAGCATCGGAAGTAAACCTGATGACCAGGAGTTGTGCGGAGAGATGGACAAGCCCGTGGTCGCCCGCTATTGTGCCGCGTCTCGACAGTCTTGAAAAGTTTACTCCGCGGGGATCGAAATACTCGTCGCTTTCCAGATGTGGCCTACGACCTGCCGTGGTTTTTCAACTAGGGAACTAACTGAGCGTGAGGGTACGTCGAGGCCGGTTTCAAGATCCTTCCGGCACAGACATGTTTTGACCGAGGGCGCTTATTAGGGGAATGTCCTGAAAGCGGGCAGAGTGGCGGTACAATTTCCATTACTTTTAAGTAGTAGTCAATAATCCTGAGAACTTCCAAGATGAATAATTAAAAGAAACTCTAAAACATTATCGGGAGTGCTTTCAGTTATAGCCGGCTGTGATGGCCGTACATCGTTATAGCGTAAAGGTGCCTAGACATACATCAGTTTAATATGATTCTTATCGTTGTCAACACCTGCGTCATCATTGTTGACATCGCCATCATCATGACCTTAGTTATAATCGTTGTTACCTTGCTTAAATTTTCGTGGGTTTCTGTATTTCTGCAAAAGCACCTCTATCTTTTACTTTATTTTTTCAGCACGTAACGTTTCGTTCTTTATATACGACGCATCTTCCGTGACTCGATGGTCATACTGTTATCAACATTATCATTTTCATAATATCGTTGCAACATTGAAATTACTGTATTCAACTCTCATTTCCTATAAAAGGACACGTCATCATTCATCACGCACTTTGTCTAACATCTCCACGTCATTTCCTTCTACGTACTCTAACTTATTTGTTTAATCTGTAGGATGCCCGCCTACAGTACTTCCCTGAGATTTACTACAAGTTTCACACTTCAATTATGTTTTTAATTAGTTTGTATTTAAAAGAAATTTTAGACATTCTTAGAGAACAAGTAACTGGACTTGATAATAGCTCTTCAGACATATGAAATGTAATCCTCGCAAAAGTACACGTTGTAACGTTACATAACCCTGTCCCAATAAACTAAATCATAATAACATCAATGTCAGAAATGGGTAACCTATGGCTCGCTCAATATTACATTATATCACTCAATATGATAAACAATTCGAGTGGTATACAGTGCAAAGTGAGTTCTAGTGTACCCATTGAATTGAAAAATAAAAGTGAAAGTAAAGTATTACCAAACTGTGTTATGTGCGTGGAAATTATAAAACTATGAAAGTATGCTATAATACTAACTGATCTTGTAGTTTATTTTGTTTATTGTAATATTTATATTGTATGAACAACTAATTGTTATACCCAAGTTAATATTATATTTTTTCAAATAATTGTGTTAGATTATAAGAAAACCCAGTTTTAGTTTTAAAAGACATAAAAATTTAATTACCAAAAGATAATAAAAATTAAAATAATACTATGAGGGAGATGGCAACAGGAAGTAGTGCCGTGTAGGAATACTATTCGAGACTAAATAAATAATATATATAAATTTATTTAAAGATAATAAAATGATAATATACTTATATACAATGTCATAAGAAAATTAACCAAAACTTATTATGTAAACTAAATGGAGATAGAAACCGGAATGGAAAGGAATTATTTTTCCATAAATAAAATATAAATTTATAATAATTACAAAATGCCTGCATAATAAAAATACTATGTGTTACTAAGAGTGACGGAAAAATAACAAGTATTGTTAAGAAAAATTTTGAACAAAAAACCGTAGAGTTGAAGAAACGATGCTACTATAATTAAAAAAAATAACCTTTTTTGGAACGTTGGAGGAGTTGAAATTAACGCAAGATTGACAAACAGCATGACCACTATCTAATTATACATGATTAATCCAAATTAAATGGTTATATTCATTAATAAACAGTGAATGAAAACCTTCTGATGATCCAACATGGTTTCGGCCTAGTTCTCGTTGACAATTGGAAAATACTCCAGACGGTAAGAAAATTATAACGCAAGACGGACCTCACCACAGAAAAAGCTTCAATCCAGTAAGAACCATACGGAGCGAGGTAATATAAACATTTTTTCGTAATAATTCCAGAAGAAAACTCATTCTGAACAGTGATATAGAACAAAAAATAATCATTTGATCATATGTTTTTTAAAGTAAACAAATATCGCTGCTCTCTTACGGTAATTCCTGGAACTACATACTACATGAAAAATAAACAAAATTATTTATTAATTTTTCGGTATTTGTAAAGCGTAGTAATTATCCATTTATGACACTCTCGTAACAAAAAGAACTTACGCTGAACCCTGGGGAATTATTAAGAATTATGTATTAATTGATGTTTTTTATTATAGCGTAAAAATTGGGTAAATAACACTATATATGTTTTGCTCCTTAGACAACTCTATGTTTACTCGGTAAAGTCGAGATGATGTTTTATTGAAGATAAGATTAATTGTGATACCTCTATTTTGGTGGCAGGAGACAAAAGTCAATAATAAATAAAGCAATATTATTGAAAATTAATCTTGAATAATAAAGTGTTATAATTTATTGTAGTGGGTAGTTATAAGAAATTTCAGCACAACAAACAGAAGAAATCGTCTCAACTGAGTGGAAATAGTGATGCTTGCTCTCTCTTCTGCATAAGGCTGAACAACTTCCCTCCTTGACCCCAAATCACACACTCTCGATTTCTCTTCAGATTGAGTAAAACAAAATAAACAAAATCCTTTATTTATACTTTTGAAAACGTCAGTTAGTATAAATCAGAAGTGACGCATCCTGCGTGAGGCATATAATATAACTCGCAAGTACCTCATTAAGTGGGACGTTACAAGTTTGGCAAACCCAACATTTGGGGCTTGACTAAAGGTGTACGTTTCGCAAGTACCTCACATTAAGCGGGACGTTACAGATTTGGCTTCCATCGCGGGGCTTGAACAACAGCGATCAGACCTAGTACGTTACAGATTTGGCGCTCAACGTAAAAGGGCGGAATTAGAAAGAATTTTGATATTTAATAAAAATATATACCAAAAAATCTAATTATCGTTGGCAGTTATGAGAAAACAAGAAATGCCTAATACCCGAGGCAAATCGAAGAAGAGGGCAGAAGAAAAGGAGATTGAAGAAGGTGGACAGGAACAAGAAATAGAATTAGTCACGGACAGTGAAATGGACCAACAAACAGGCGATAAAGAAGAAACCGAAGTAGTTATGGATACGGAAAAGGAAGTAGTGGAAGAGGATGCCCAAGGGGACCAACCAGACAAAGCGGTAGCCAGAGAAGAACCTAATTGGCAAGACATGATGAAATTTAGGGCAGAACAATTTAAGGAACAGAATAAACAAACTAATGAACAATTTAGAAAACAGGAGGAAACTTCAAAGCAAACCAATAACAAAATAGATGAAAATTTTAGAAAACAGGAGGAAGCCTTGAAACAAACCAATGAGGAAAATAAGGAAAATTTTAAGAAACAGGAGGAAAGTTTAGTCAAACAACTAAATGAAAAAATAGAAACCATTCATGGAAATATCAAACAAACCATGAATGAACAATACCATGAACTGAAGGAAACGGTTGAAGGGCAAAGAGAAGAGATGAATGCTAAATTTGAAGAGAATAATGAGAATTTAAAACAAATTGAGGGTAAGATGGAGAATTTCAACAAGGAATTAAGAGAAAATCTAGAAGGTAAAATTGAACTGGTCAATAATACGTTAAGCCAAAGAGTAGAAGAATATAAGGAAGAGGCAGAGAAGAAATTAATAGAAACTAACCAAAGATTAGATAAAACTGAAGAGAAGATGGAGCTAATTAAAACTGGAGTCGAGGCACGAATGGAAAAAGAAGGACAAGATAATCAAGTTCGTGTAATGGCCATACGACAAGAAAACAATGACCAGTTAGATAGTATCAAAAACAGTCTAAATTGTAAATTTTCAGAGTTTCATAAAACAGTAGAGAATGTAAAAAGTCAGTGTGATAGCCAAGCAGAGAAATTAGATAGTTTGCAACAAATACAAACCAATTTTCAATGTGATGTAGATAGAATAATTGCAAGATCTGCATGCAGCAGTCATCATGTTTATCCAGATAGTAAGGAAAGTGTAAACTTTCGGGATTATCGCAGAAACCCACTTGAATTTTTAGGGAGAGTAGACGAAATTTTGAACAGATCAAAGGAGAATCGATGGAATATGATAAAAGGTCTATTAGACGAATCGTTCAAAAATATCAATGATAATTGGTGGACAGCAATTAGGAACGAGGTGTGTGATTATGGGGGTTTCAAAACTATGTTCAAACTTAAGTACTGGTCAGAATCAGTACAAAACATTATTAGGGATGATATCTGTCATGGTAGGTATGACCGTATTGTGGGACAAACACCTACTGCTTACTTTTTAGGGAAAGTGTGTATCGCAAAGTATTTAGACCCTAAGATACCTGAAGAGTGTTTAGTGACCAAAATGGCGTATCATTTCGAAGAGAAGATCATTAGTGCACGCTTAAGTGGACAGATTAAAACTATTGGAGGCATGGAAACGCTGCTAGAAAATTATGAACAGGAGTCTTATTATAGGAGAAGTAGATGGAGGTCAGGGAATACCGAGGAGAGGAGGAATGAACCACCAAGAGAGAATCGGCCCCGAGTTAATTATGTACATGCTAATAACAATTATTTCAATAATAGATATCGCGGAAGATGGTCTAATAATAATCGACAGAATTACAGACATGATTCTTATCATCGAGACGAAGGTACACAAAGGAGTATGAACGTCGAGCAACCTAGATTCAGAGAGAGTGATGGAGAAAGGATACCGATAAACAATATTCAACATAATGAAAATGTTGAAGCAACCAATAGTAATGATGGAAATAGGGGAAACGGGTACCAGCAGTGAGAAGATGTGATTGCCCGTCACTGCTAGAAACAACAGGGCACAGAATTTACCATACACCCAATTATAATACTAATTTGAATCAACCAATAACCATTATCAGAAATAATTTTCTAAAAAATATACAGTCCGAGTTAATGGAAGAAAGAGTAATTAAAGAGTCATCACCAAACAACGACATAGTCTATATACAAATAAAATTAAATGG
The DNA here is from genome assembly GCA_034769895.1 of Magicicada septendecula. Lineage (NCBI taxonomy): Eukaryota > Metazoa > Arthropoda > Insecta > Hemiptera > Cicadidae > Magicicada > Magicicada septendecula. The sequence goes on along the minus strand of CM068368.1, from coordinate 232,013,593 downwards.
AGTGTCAGCAGAGGCCATGATTGATACAGGAGCCAATATTTCAATTATTGATCAATTAGAATTAGATCGTATTACTGAGTTAACTACTGAGAGAATACCTACTTTACCAATTAACAATTTAACAATTGTTGGTGCTACCGGGAAACAAAATAAAACAATAAAAAAACAAGTGTCTTTGAATGTTACCACTAATGGAATAGGAATACCTATGGGATTTTTAGTAGCTAAAGGGCTACCGTTTAGGGTGTTAATAGGGTGTGATATGCTACGGCGACACACTGCAATTATAAATCTGGCCAGGGGTATAGTAACCTTGAGCACAGAAAATGGTGAGTTAACGGCTGAGATAATTGGTAGCCAAAGTGCCCCTCAGTGTCCGAGCTCATTTTTTGTTAGGGAGGATAATAGATTAACCCTAGGTAATAATATAGAAGTAACAGAATCAAAGATTTGGAAAGAGAAGATAGAAGAAATAATGGAGTTTCAGAATAGGCAGGCACCGGAAATAATTAGTATAGAACAGAAACAACAACTTATAAAAATTTATAATAAATATAAATCAGTATTCTCAGAATCACCAGGAAAAGCAAAAAACTTCGTGTGTGAACTAAAATTTAAAGAAAATGTAAATTTTAATAAACGATCATACCCTATTGCTCAAGCTTTGAAAGAGGCAGCAAGGAAAGAAATTCAAAGAATGATATTAGAAGACATAATTGAAAGAAGTAATTCTCCATATACCAGCCCATTGGTAGCTATACCGAAGAAAGATGGTCAAGTCAGACTATGTCTCGATGCTCGGGAGTTGAATAAAATGCTCATTAACGATCGCACGTCTCCAGGTGAGATTGAGGAGATAATGAAAAAATTCTATGGATGCAAGTACATGAGTACTTGTGATGCAGTCTGTGGATACTGGCAAATAGAGTTGCACCCTAACAGCAGACAATATGTTGCTTTCATATTCGAAGGACGAAATTATCATTTTAAGCGTTTGCCTTTTGGATTGGTAAATTCTGTGGCTGTGTTCATCCAATGCATGGACCAAATTTTGGGTAAGGAAGTTTTAGATTTTACTACCATATATGTTGATGACATACTAATTACGTCTTGTACTTGGGAGGAGCATTGTAACCGAGTGGAAACAGGGTTAAATAAACTTTTGCAACATAATATAACTTTAAAACTGGATAAATCTAAATTTATCACACATGAACTACCATTTTTAGGATTCATTTTATCTGCTACTGGAATTAAACCATCTCTTGAAAAAGTAAAGGCTATTCAAGATTTTCCCAAACCAAGAAACTTGAAACAATTACAATCATTTTTGGGGATATGCAACTATTATAGAAAATTTCAACAGAATTATTCAGAAGTAACAGCTAAATTTCAATGTTTACTTTCAAAGAAAAACAAGTGGAAATGGGAAGAAAGTGAAGATAATAATTTCCAGATAGTAAAAAATAAATTTCTTGACTGCATCATGTTACATCACCCAAATTTTAATAAACGTTTTTTCATAAATTGTGATGCTAGTAACATTAGCCTTGGAAGTGAGCTATATCAGGAAGATGAAGAAGGAAATCATGGAGTTATCAGTTTTGCAAGCAGAGTACTGAGTAGTTGTGAGAGAAATTATACAGTAACTGAAAAAGAACTGCTGAGTGTGGTGTTCTCATGTATAAAATTTCGAACATTTATTTTGGGATACCCAGTGACTATCAGAACTGATCACAGATCAATTTCGTTTTTAAAAAATTGTAAACTTAATCACGGCAGACTTACTAGATGGGCATTAATACTTTAAGAATATAATTTAGATTGGGAATATATTCCAGGAAAGAAGAATGTAATAGCAGACCGATTATCCCGGGTTAACCTTGAAAAAGGAACTTGTGAAATAGAACCAGAAAGCATTGGAAAAATATATTACATAATTAAGAGGGCAAAGGAGTTACAAGATATAATTAATAAAATAAAAGTCGATCAACAAAGTGACACTAAATTAACAAAAACTAAGGAACGAATATTACAACATGACCCTATAATAATGAAATTTTTTTGTGTTTATGAAGAGATCCTTTTTATTCGTCCTACCATTAAGGATCATGTCTGGAAGATGTATGTACCAGCAGCAACAGAAGTAGCATTGATTCAGGATTATCATGAAAGGTATGGCCATATGGGATCGCTCAAAGTTATTAAAGCTTTATCTGAACATTGTTACGTGAAAGCTATAAATAAAAGAGTAAGAGAGATAGTAAAAACCTGTAACATATGTCAGCTAGTAAAAGTAAATAATGAGAAGAAAACAGGCACCATGATTACCATAACATCTAATAAAAAACTTAAAAAGATTTTTTTGGATATCTGCGGACCTTTTCCCAGAAGTGGAGGAAGACATAAATATAAATATATCATCATATTATTTGATCATTATACGAAATACACAAAACTCTACGATATTAGTAGAGCTACAACGAAGAAAATTCTAGAAGTAATTATAAAAAAATACTTACCTGAGGTGGGAACACCGGAAATGATTATAACTGATCATGGAACGCAATTTCGGGGGAAAAGGTGGAAAGAAGAATTGAGAAATTGGCAAATAAGAACATACAAGACATCAGTGTACCACCCTAGTAGCAATCCTGCTGAGCGTGTATTAAGGGAAGTTGGCAGAATTCTACGCACCTACTGTCATCAAGAACATAAAAACTGGAGTCAGTATATTGAATCAGCCGAGACTTTTCTTAATTGGTCATACCATGACACTATCGGTACTAGCCCTTATCAGGTAATGTTTGATAAACCACCACCAAGAGAAATTACGTCATTGATAAATTTCCCTCCAGGAGAGAGAGTAGAGTTCGACCAAGTGGAAATGCACAACAGAGTGTTGCATAAAGTAGAACTTCAACAAAAAAGGGATCAGGGAAAAAGGAGAAGATTGGATATATACCAGTTGGGAGATAAAGTACTAATAAAAAATAGACAACTACCCAGTTCTATAGAGGGTATTGCTCGGAAGCTACTGCTACTTTATACTGGCCCTTACCTCATAACCCAGGTGAAGGGGAATAATACTTACGAAATTAAAACAATTAACAATAATAAAATAAAGGGGGTGTATAATCAGTCGGAAATGAAACACTATTATGAAGACAAAGTCAAGACCATTTGGAGACTTGAACCAATCAACAATTTATTTCTATCAACAAGTTGAACTAAAATAAATTTGTTCTAGTGGGGGGGCTTTATGTAACGTTACATAACCCTGTCCCAATAAACTAAATCATAATAACATCAATGTCAGAAATGGGTAACCTATGGCTCGCTCAAAATTAAATTATATCACTCAATATGATAAACAATTCGAGTGGTATACAGTGCAAAGTGAGTTCTAGTGTACCCATTGAGGTGAAAAATAAAAGTGAAAGTAAAGTATTACCAAACTGTGTTATGTGTGTGGAAATTATAAAACTATGAAAGTATGCTATAATACTAACTGATCTTGTAGTTTATTTTGTTTATTGTAATATTTATATTGTATGAACAACTAATTGTTATACCCAAGTTAATATTATATTTTTTCAAATAATTGTGTTAGATTATAAGAAAACCCAGGGTTAGTTTTAAAAGACATAAAAATTTAATTACCAAAAGATAATAAAAATTAAAATAATACTATGAGGAAATGGCAACAGGAAGTAGTGCCGTGTAGGAATACTATTCGAGACTAAATAAATAATATATATAAATTTATTTAAAGATAATAAAATGATAAAATACTTATATACAATTTCATAAGAAAATTAACCAAAACTTATTATGTAAACTAAATGGAGATAGAAACCGGAATGGAAAGGAATTATTTTTCCATAAATGAAATATAAATTTATAATAATTACAAAATGCCTGCATAATAAAAATACTATGTGTTACTAAGAGTGATGGAAAAATAACAAGTATTGTTAAGAAAAATTTTGAACAAAAAAACCGTAGAGTTGAAGAAACGATGCTACTATAATTAAAAAAAATAACCGTTTTTGGAACGTTGGAGGAGTTGAAATTAACGCAAGATTGACAAACAGCATGACCACTATCTAATTATACATGATTAATCCAAATTAAATGGTTATATTCATTAATAAACAGTGAATGAAAACCTTCTGATGATCCAACATGGTTTCGGCCTAGTTCTCGTTGACAATTGGAAAATACTCCAGACGGTAAGAAAATTATAACGCAAGACGGACCTCACCACAGAAAAAGCTTCAATCCAGTAAGAACCATACGGAGCGAGGTAATATAAACATTTTTTCGTAATAATTCCAGAAGAAAACTCATTCTGAACAGTGATATAGAACAAAAAATAATCATTTGATCATATGTTTTTTAAAGTAAACAAATATCGCTGCTCTCTTACGGCAATTCCTGGAACTACATACTACATGAAAAATAAACAAAATTATTTATTAATTTTTCGGTATTTGTAAAGCGTAGTAATTATCCATTTCTGACACTCTCGTAACAAAAAGAACTTACGCTGAACCCTGGGGAATTATTAAGAATTATGTATTAATTGATGTTTTTTATTATAGCGTAAAAATTGGGTAAATAACACCATATATGTTTTGCTCCTTAGACAACTCTGTGTTTACTCGGTAAAGTCGAGATGATGTTTTATTGAAGATAAGATTAATTGTGATACCTCTATTTTGGTGGCAGGAGACAAAAGTCAATAATAAATAAAGCAATATTATTGAAAATTAATCTTGAATAATAAAGTGTTATAATTTATTGTAGTGGGTAGTTATAAGAAATTTCAGCACAACAAACAGAAGAAATCGTCTCAACTGAGTGGAAATAGTGATGCTTGCTCTCTCTTCTGCATAAGGCTGAACAACTTCCCTCCTTGACCCCAAATCACACACTCTCGATTTCTCTTCAGATTGAGTAAAACAAAATAAACAAAATCCTTTATTTATACTTTTGAAAACGTCAGTTAGTATAAATCAGAAGTGACGCATCCTGCGTGAGGCATATAATATAACTCGCAAGTACCTCATTAAGTGGGACGTTACAAGTTTGGCAAACCCAACATTTGGCTTGACTAAAGGTGTACGTTTCGCAAGTACCTCACATTAAGTGGGACGTTACAGAATTGGCGTACAACTGTGGGGCTGAATTAACGAAACCGGTAATTGCAATACACTCATAAGTGGTGAATGCCTCCCATAAGTGGGACGTTACAACGTTTACATGTGGTTCACACTACATACTATAGAATTAATATTTTTCACAGCTTTTTTTTTTGAAAATTATAGATTGCTAAAAATTAAAAAAAAAAAAAGATATGATTTTTTGTCAGGTGTGGGGTTCGAACCCACGCTCCCAATCGGGAACCAGAGCTTAGATCTGGCACCTTACACTGCTCGACCAAACTGACTGTACATGTACATGATTTTAACGTGTACATGAATTATGTCCATTTTAAAAGAAACACAAATGCATGTTATGTATATGAATTAAAAAGCTGATTATTTCTAAAATTATATTTTTTTTGAAGTTAGTTTTCCACTTAATCTTTCTATATCAATTTTTACATCTGTTAAATACATCTGTATTTAAAGATTATTAGTTATAATCGTTGTTACCTTGCTTAAATTCTCCTTGGTTTCTGTATTTCTGCAAAAGCAACTCTACCTTTTATTTTATTTTTTCAGCACGTAACGTTTCGATCGATATACGACGCATCTTCCGTGACTCGATGGTCATACTGTTATCATCAATATCATTTTCATAATATCGTCGCAACATTGAAATTACTGTATTCAACTCTCATTACCTATAAAAGGGCACGTCATCATTCATCACGCACTTTGTCTAACATAGCCACGTCATTTCCTTCTACGTACTCTAACTTATTTGTTTAATCTGTAGGATGCCCGCCTACAGTACTTCCTGAGATTTGCTAAAGGTTTCACACTTCAATTTTGTGTTTAATTGCTTTGTATTTAAAAGAAATTTTAGATTTTTTCAGAGAACAAGTAAAAGGACTTGTTAATAGCTCTTAAGACATATGAAATGTAATCCTCGCAAAAGTACACGTTTACATGTGATTCACATTACATACTATAGAATTACTATTTTTCACAGCTTTTTTTTAGATAATTATAAATTGCTAAAAATTAAAAAAAAGAGGTATTTTATGTCAGGTGTGGGGTTCGAACCCACGCTCCCATCGGGAACCAGAGCTTAGATCTGGCGCCTTAGACCACTCGGCCAACCTGACTGTACATGTACGTAATTTTAACGTGTACATGAATTATGTCCATTTTAAAAGGAACACAAATGCATGTTAAGTACCTGAAATAAAAAGCTGATTATTTCTAAAATTATATTTTCCCTGAAGTTTGTCTTTCACTTAATATTTCTTTATCAATTTTTACATCCGTTAAATACATATGTCAGTACAATATAATTTTTCATCTTCTGCACGAATAGTAGAATTTTTTACGTAATTCATTGCGGCGTTGAAACAGCACGCGCGGACCGGTACGGTATAGACCCGATAGTTAACGCGTAGGCTAATTGTCTTTCACCGCAAAGTAGCAGCATTATGTACGCACATACACATTACAGCTGGAATAATCGAGAAACTTGTAGAAAGATCCGTATTACTTAACACTTTTTCCGCATTACGTAACAATATACAAAATATAGTAAATAACGAGAAAAATACCTGCAACTATTTACCTTAATTGTAATTCATATAGAGAATCACATTATAATATTGGGACGTTTACGCAGATAACAGGAAGACGCGCATCGGAAGTAAACCTGATGACCAGGAGTTGTGCGGAGAGATGGACAAGCCCGTGGTCGCCCGCTATTGTGCCGCGTCTCGACAGTCTTGTAAAGTTTACTCCGCGGGGATCGAAATACTCGTCGGTTTCCAGACATGGCTTACGACCTGCCGTGGTTTTTCAACTAGGGAACTAACTGAGAGTGAGGGTACGTCGAGGCTGGTTTCAAGATCCTTCTGGCACAGACAGGCTTTGACCGAGGGCGCTTATTAGGGGAATGTCCTGAAAGCGGGGAGAGTGGCGGTTCAATTTCCGTTACTTTTAAGTAGCAGTCAATAATCCTGAGAACTTCTAAGATGAATAATTAAAAAAAACTCTAAAACATTATCGGGACTGCTTTCAGTTATAGCCGGCTTTGATGGCCGTACATCGTTATAGCGTAAAGGTGCCTAGACATACATCAGTTAAATATGATTCTTATCGTTGTCAACACCTGCGTCATCATTGTTGACATCGCCATCATCATGACATTAGTTATAATCATTGTTACCTTGCTTAAATTTTCCTGGGTTTCTGTATTTCTGCAAAAGCACCTCTATCTTTTATTTTATTTTTTCAGCACGTAACGTTTCGATCTTTATATACGACACATCTTCCGTGACTCGATGGTCATACTGTTATCAACAATATCATTTTCATAATATCGTCGCAACATTGAAATTACTGTATTCAACTCTCATTAGCTATAAAACGTGTACATGAATTATGTCCATTATAAAAGAAACACAAATGCATGTTAAGTATATGAATTTTAAAGCTGATTAGTTCTAAAATTATATTTTTTTTGAAGTTAGTTTTCCACTTAATCTTTTTCCACTTTTCAATTTCCGTTACTTTTAAGTAGTAGTCAATAATCCTGAGAACTTCTAAGATGAATAATTAAAAAAAACTCTAAAACATTATCGGGACTGCTTTCAGTTATAGTCGACTGTGATGGTCGTACATCGTTATAGCATAAAGGTGCCTAGACATACATTAGTTTAATATGATTCTTAGCGTTGTCAACACCTGCGTCATCATTGTTGACATCGCCATCGTCATGGCCTTAGTTATAATCGTTGTTACCTTGCTTGTAAATTTTCCTGGGTTTCTGTATTTCTGCAAAAGCACCTCTATCTTTTATTTTAGTTTTTCAGCACGTAACGTTTCGATCTTTATATACGACGCATCTTCCGTGACTCGATGGTCATACTGTTATCATCAATATCATTTTCATAATATCGTCGCAACATTGAAATTACTGTATTCAACTCTCATTACCTATAAAAGGACACGTCATCATTCATCACGCACTTTGTCTAACGTCTCCACGTCATTTCCTTCTACGTACTCTAACTTATTTGTTTAATCTGTAGGATGCGCGCCTACAGTACTTCCTGAGCTTTTACTACATGTTTCACACTTCAATTATGTGTTTAATTACTTTGTATTTAAAAGAAATTTTAGACTTTCTCAGAGAACAAGTAAATGGACTTGATAATAACTCTTAAGACATATGAAATGTAATCCTCGCAATAGTACAAGTTTACATGTGGTTCACATTATATACTATAAAATTAATATTTTTCACAGTTTTTTTATTATAAATTGCTAAAAATTAAAAAAGAAAAGATATGATTTTTTGTCAGGTGTGGGGTTCGAACCCACGCTCCCAAACGGGAACCAGAGCTTATATCTGGCACCTTACACCGCTCGGCCAACTTGACTGTACATGTACATAATTTTAACGTGTACATGAATTATGTCCATTTCAAAAGAAACACAAATGCATGTTAAGTATATGAATTAAAAAGCTGATTATTTCTAAAATTATATTTTTTCTGAAGTTAGTTTTCCACTTAATCTTTCTATATCAATTTTTACATCTGTTAAATACATCTGTATTTAAAGTTTTTAGTTATAATCTTATTTTGTTTTTATATAGTATCCAAGTCACTTTTTCACAATAATTTAATTAGCTTTTATCCGTCAGTGACTTTGTTCTAGCGTTTTTTATATAGACGCGTTTCGTGACATTTGTCACATCTTCAGTAATCCTCGTCAAAAGTTAAAATTCACATAAAACGCATAAAAACACATTTCCACATATTTACTAAATTACAATAACGACACACACATAACACGATGTAACTTCGGCTTCGTTGGACCGGTCCGACCGCGCGTGTAGTTGCCGAGCCACTAATTGAACTTAGTCAATCTTTATCACCAGTCATTACCGTCATGCGCGATTATATTTAGGGCTGTATCATATAGTGAGTGAGATTGAAACCTTAATTGTTCTTTTAGTATACTGTTATTGTTGATATTCTTATCTTTAAATGATTTATAAATCTCAAACTCCTCGAGAGCGTCCATTAACCTACCCTTACCGCATACATGGATTGCTTTGAAATTAGTATTGAAATCTGTGTAATTATGGTTATGCATCCTTAGATGGCGCGCATAATTAGATTTGGTCTTGTCTAAATCATTCCTTGGTAGATGTTCTTTGTATCTTTTCAAGAAAGACCTGCCAGTTTGACCCAGATAGAAACAATCACAGTCATCACATGCCATCCTGTAAACACCTGTTTTCTCTTCTAACGGGAATGGTTGTTTTATGCGTAACAAATTAGATATATTATTATTTGTTTTAAACGCGACTTTTATATTGAATTTAGAGAACACATTGGATATAATGTTAGGTAAAAGGCTACCGTACACTGTCGTTATATACTTTTTATTATTATTTTTATTAATTTTAACTTTATTATCATCGATGGTATTATGGTGGGATCTAGTTTTATATAGGTGTCGCTTAAGAAGTCTATCTATCATCGAACTCTTGTACCCATTCGCTATTGCTATGTGCCTTATTATATCCAATTCGTCCTGAAAGTCCTTTTGGTTAAGTGGAATCGTTACCAACCTATGAACAAAACTGTTGTAAGCCGCCATTTTCTGACTATATGGGTGATGAGAATCGGCGTGTATTGTAATATCTGTGGTGGTGGGTTTCCTATATATTTTATATTGAAATTTATTAAGATACTTTGTAACAGTCAGGTCCAAAAAATTGAGTTTATTGTCAACCTCTGTTTCGAGGGTAAATTGTATGTTCTTGCTAAGGCTGTTCAAATAACGTTTAAATTTCTCTATCTGCCGTAGCGTGCCATTAAAAATTATAATGGTGTCGTCTACATATCGTGCATAGAATTTAATATTATTACAAAATTTGTTATTCTCTGAGAACATGTAAGTATTTTCAAAATGATGCAAGTATAAATCCGCCAGCAGTCCTGAAAGTGGCGAACCCATTGCGAGACCAAACTCTTGTAGGTAAAAATTATTATTAAAAGTGAAGTAATTCTGCTTCAACAGGACATTCAACAATAAAATTAACTCATCTATTTGTTTGTGATTCAGCTTCTCACCTTCAATGAGAAGATCTTTTACAATTGAAATTGTGTCATGAACCGGCACGTTTGTGTATAAATTAACTATGTCAAATGAAGCGATTTTGTACGTAGGCAAGAGTTCGATATCCTGGACCCTTTTAATAAAGTCAATATTATTTTTTTTATGCTGTGATTATTTTTTAAAACGATACTATTTTTAATAATATGATATAATTTCTTTGCCGTCTTATAGCCAGGTGCAGATGTGTAATTTATGAGGGGTCTGACAGGAATATTTGCCTTATGTATCTTCGGTAGTCCCGTGAGCTGCGGGGCGCGTGCATTTATTGGTTTTATATAACGGCGAACATTATCATCAAACAAACTACCGCAACGATTAATAATGCCATTTAGCTGTTTGACGTATTCATTGGTGGGGTCACTGTTCAATGTCCGAATGTTATTGTTATCTATAAATCCAAGTACTTTGTTATTATAGACCTGTATATCTAATATAACAATTGTGTTCCCCTTATCGGATTTAGTGATCACGGCATTATTAGAAGTAAGTTTGTCTTTAATTTGTCTTAATATTTTGGTTTCTGTGGCATGTTTACGGTATGTTGTCAGTGGTTTATTAAGCTTAATACGTTTATTTAGTTTGACATTCATTAACGCACGTAATTCGTTTTGTATTTGATGGTCGGATACAGTTTTAATGGCTGCTTCCATATTGGCAATCTCATTGATAAAGCGGTTATTATTACGTAAGTTGGGTGGAATGTTATATTTTAAACCCTTGTTGAGTACGTCCAATTCTTCCTTATCAAAGACGATCGAAGTCGAAGTTTGATTAGATATGCGTGTGTAAAAATTATGTTTGTGCTCAATATTGATCTTACTATGTCCTTTGTTCGCTAAGTTTGAAAACTTCTTATTCTGGGTTATATATGTACCGTAAACAAGGGTTACTTGAGCCCAAATTTTTAAAATTTTCAACAATTTTTTATATAAACTTATAAAAAATAAAAATTTGATATACAGGGGTTATTTTCTTTAACTTATGATATATTCTGGGTGGTTCAATAAGAAAACTTTATTATTTTGGCTTTTTATCATATATATATAAAAAAATTACTTTGGGTTCAAGTTACCCCTATGATTGGGTTACTTGAGCCCGCAGCATATTTTCCTATTCTCTTCCAAAATAAAAACACAAGGGATCAAGTAGGACCTAGGTTCTTTGAAAATAAACATCTTCTTGTACAAAAAATTAAAAATCCTGTTTATTTTTATACAAAAGTCATGAAATAAGGAATATTTTTTGGGAACCTAAATCAGTTGAATATAAAGAAAAGGTTAATTAGAAAACGTTTTACATTGGGCGTAAAGAAAACAGTCCTCGCTTCATCGATTTTGGTGGGTCAAGTTTAAGACAATATCTTGCCACTTGTAAAATAAAATGTCTTTTTTCTCCGGCCATTTCCACGCCTTTAGAGTAGGTTCCATGCAGTCTACAAGGGCACCATATCTTTTATTTCTTGGACAACCCCCGGATAATTTTTTCCATTCCACTCGACAAGAACAAAATTTCCGACTTGCAATGATTCTTTATTAATAGGAATTTGTTTTTCTTTTGAGGGTTGTTTTGATTGTGTTTCTGAAAGCTGGCTTTTACCAAATCGGATAGGCAAATGCTCCACAAATTCGTCCTCACTTTTGTAAACGCTGACATCACTTTCTCCGCCTGAATGTAAACTATATGCGTCTTCATCTTCTGAGGTTGAACTACAAGAAACTTCACTCTTACGTTTAGGTTTAATTGGTTTTACAGTTTTAGGATACTTTTTTAGCTCTTTTTTGGCCGCCGATAATGACGTTGATGGAATTTCATCCTGCACAGAAGAAGAATTTTCATAACTTGGAGATCAGATACACAAATGCTCTTCCCAGCTGAAACTTGCAATTTTTTCTTCTTGGTGGGGCGAGGATCGAGCTGAAACTCATTTCGCTTCTGTTCCAACTGTTCAAGGAATGCTTCTCCAACCATGCTCAAATTTAAGTGTTTGTCCTGATTAGGCACCCGTTGCAAAATTTCTTCCTTGTTAATTGGAGCTATGCCTGCTTTCTTGAAGCCTGCCTTTAGATTGCTTGCCATGTTTGGTTGCAATTCATCTAAGACAGTTCGTAACAGCATGGGGAACTGATCCTTTGGAAGCACGCCCAATCTTTTACCTGCATCAGACTGTTTCCACCTGTTGAGGACATCTCTCCATTTCATTTTTAATGGCCTAAAATAGGCTATGCCCAGTGGCTGGGTTAAGTGAGTGGAATTAGGGGGTAGGCAAATAAAACTGATGGTATTTTCTTCACATAAGTTGACAACATTAACACTTATATGTGACGTCAAATTATCGCCTATTATAACTTTCTTCCCCTCTTGTCTCTTCAGAACAGGTAGCAGATGACTGATGAACCATTCCTCAAAAATTGCTAAGTCTATCCAACCGTGTTTACTTCTGTTGTAGCGCGCACCAAGTGGCCCATTTTCAGTCCAGGTGTCCCACAAGTGCTCAGCCTTATAGATGATGTAGGGTGGAAGTGCAGTCCCTGATGCGTTGCCACAAAACATGACGCTTATGCTAGACTTGGTTGAGTTTATAACCCTCTCTGGATATTTGCAGCCCCTGCTACAAATAACTTTTTTCCTACCAGGGTCATCACTCATGTTACTTTCATCGTAAATGTAAATATTGGCTGAAGGAACTCCTTCAAGCTCATTACTTAAATTTTCTATGTAATCAGTGATGACTTTTTCGTCAACAGAGGCTCGGGCTCGTTTTATATTTGCTGCAAATCTTACAGCTAACTGATGATGTCTGTTTAAAAAAGATTTGACCCAATCTCTGCCGGGAAGATTGTTTTTAAACTGACTTACAATTCTTCCTTGCCTAGCTAAATAAGCTTTCACTATGAATCTAAAATCTATTTCATCACATGGTAATCCAAAATCACAGATTTTGTCGAGATGGCTCGCAAAAGCCAGCTCTTCTTCAGTGGTGAATACTTTAGGATATCCTGGACTATTTATGTGCTGATTTTTAAGTTTTCTCTTAATGGTAGCTCTACTTATCTTATAAAAAGATTCTGCCTCTCTTTGTGTCATCTGTTTTGTTCTTACAGCCTCCAAACACTCTTGTAGTTTTTCATCTGTGTAGTCGGCGTACCTCCGGCTCCCCAATTGCCTTTTGTACTTGCTCGGCATGCTAGTCTCCGTCCCTGAAAAAAGGAGATCTGTTTTAAATATATATATATATATATATATATATATATATATATTGATACAAATAATCATTATTCAAACAACTAAATAGAAAAAAAACATGCATGTGGGCTACTTGAGCCCAACATTAACCTGGGCTCAAGTAACCCGTATATTTAGGTTATGTTGACATGCTTAGCAAAAAAGATATTTTATAATTACTGAATACATGTAACTATATGATCAGGTGGTGAATAGTTTCTAGAGATATATAGCATAAAAAAAATAGACTTACCTGAGTTCTTAAAGCACAAAATGTGATGTACACGGATGAAAGTTTTCAGAAACAAAAATACAACACTTTTCATAACAATCAAAACACTCAGACCTGCAACCTGCTGGTCATTTCTCGAACCCTGAAATCTTATGTCATTCTAGGCAGTTGTGTTACCTAGCAGAAAAACGTCTAACTCCGTCCTTCTCGTGACTTTTAGTTAAATTGAGGGCTGATTGAAACACTTTTTCTTTTTGGGCTCAAGTAATACCTGTGGGCTCACGTAACCCTATTTTACTCGGTACTGTAAGTTATATCTGATGTACATTTATTCACATAATCTAAAATATTTTCGATTATAGCAGGATGGACGCTATCGAGTAATTGTAAGTGTAATTTGTACAACCGGTTATTCAGCATTAATTTCTTCCTATACAAGTATTTAATTTCCGATTTACCCAGAAAAGTTCTGCATGTTCTTTAGTTTTTCTTGCAGTTGGTGAGGTATTATTAATGTATATCCTGGCGTACTTCGGAATCAGGTTATTTTCTAAGCATTTCTTATTGAATTTAATGTGCAAGTTAGTTTTTAATAGTTTCATTTTAACGTTTTGGTATTTAAGTACTATCGATGCCTGACTAGCTTCCATTTTATTTTGTATTTATATAGTATTCAAGTCACTTTTTCACAATAATTTAATTACCTTTTATCCGTCAGAGACTTCGTTCTAGCGTTTTTTATATAGACGCGTTTCGTGACATGTGTCACATCTTCAGTAATCCTCGTCAAAAGTTAAAATTCACATAAAACACATAAAAACACATTTGCGCATATTTACTAAATTACAATAACGACACACACATAACACGATGTAACTTCGGCTTCGGCTAAATATAATCGCGCATGACGGTAATGACTGGTGATAAGGATTGACTTAGTTCAATTAGTGGCTCGGCAACTACACGCGCGGTCGGACCGGTCCAACGAACCATACATGCACATAATTTTAACGTGTACATGAATTATGACCATTTCAAAAGAAACACAAATGCATGTTAAGTATGTGAATTAAAAAGCTGATTATTTCTAAAATTATATTTTTTCTGAAGTTAGTATTCAACTTAATCTGTCTATATCAATTGTTACGTGTGTTAAATACATCTGTATATAAAGAGTATTAGTTATAATCGTTGTTACCTTGCTTGTAAATTTTACTGGGTTTCTGTATTTCTGCAAAAGCATTTCTACCTTTTATTTTAATTTTTCAGCACGTAACGTTTCGATCTTTATATACGACGCATCTTCCGTGACTCGATGGTCATACTGTTATCATCAATATCATTTTCATAATATCGTCGCAACATTGAAATTACTGTATTCAACTCTCATTACCTATAAAAGGCACATCATCATTCATCACGCACTTTGTCTAACATAGCCACGTCATTTCCTTCTACGTACTCTAACTTATTTGTTTAATCTGTAGGATGCCCGCCTACAGTACTTCCTGAGCTGTTACTACACGTTTCACACTTCAATTATGTGTTTAATTACTCTGTATTTAAAAGAAATTTTAGACTTTCTCAGAGACCAAGTAACTGGACTTGATAATAGCTCTTAAGACATATGAAATGTAATCCTCGCAAAAGTACACGTTTACATGTGGTTCACAATACATACTATAGAATTAATATTGTTCACAGCTTTTTTTTTAGATAATTATAAATTGCTAAAAATTCAAAAAAATGAGATATTTTTTGTCAGGTGTGGGGTTCGAACCCACGCTCCCATCGGGAACCAGAGCTTAGATCTGGCGCCTTAGACCACTCGGCCAACCTGACTGTACATGTACATAATTTTAACGTGTACATGAATTATGTCCATTTTAAAAGTAACACAAATGCATGTTATGTACATGAAATAAAAAGCTGATTATTTCTAAAATTATATTTTTTCTGAAGATAGTTTTTCACTTAATATTTCTTTATCAATTTTTAAATCTGTTAAACTCATCTGTATTTTAAGATTATTTTAGTTAGAATCGCTGTTACCATGCTCGCAAATTATCCTGGCTTTCTGAATTTCAGCAAAAACACTTCTAACTTTTATTTTATTTTTTCAGGACGTAACGTTTCGATTTTTAACGATGATGCATCTTCTGTGACTCGATGGTCATACTGTTATCATTAATATCATTTTCATAAAATAGTCGCAACATTGAAATTACTGTATTCAACTCTCATTAGCTATAAAAGGACACGTCATCATTCATCACGCACTTTGTCTAACATCTCCACGTCATTTCCTTCTACGTACTCTAACTTGTTTGTTCAATCTGTAGGATGCCCGCCTACAGTACTTCCTGAGCTATTACTACATGTTTCACACTTCAATTATGTGTTTCATTACTTTGTATTTAAAAGAAAGTTTAGACTTTCTCAGAGAACAAGTAACTGGACTTGATAATAGCTCTTCAGACATATGAAATGTAATCCTCGTAAAAGTACACGTTTACATATGGTTCACATTACATAATATAGAATTAATATTTTTCACAGCTTTTTTATTTGAAAATTATATATTGCTAAAAATTAAAAAAAAAAGAAAAGATGATTTTTTGTCAGGTGTGGGGTTCGAACCCACGCTCCCATCGGGAACCAGAGCTTAGATCTGGCGCCTTAGACCACTCGGCCAACTTGACTGTACATGTATATAATTTTAACGTGTACATGAATTATGTCCATTTCAAAAGAAACACAAATGCATGTTAAGTATATGAATTAAAAAGCTGATTATTTCTAAAATTATATTTTTTCTGAAGTTAGTTTTCCACTTAATCTTTCTATATCAATTTTTACATCTGTTAAATACATCTGTATTTAAAGTTTTTAGTTATAATCTTATTTTGTTTTTATATAGTATCCAAGTCACTTTTTCACAATAATTTAATTAGCTTTCATCCGTCAGTGACTTTGTTCTAGCGTTTTTTATATAGACGCGTTTCGTGACATTTGTCACATCTTCAGTAATCCTCGTCGAAAGTTAAAATTCACATAAAACGCATAAAAACACATTTCCACATATTTACTAAATTACAATAACGACACACACATAACACGATGTAACTTCGGCTTCGTTGGACCGGTCCGACCGCGCGTGTAGTTGCCGAGCCACTAATTGAACTTAGTCAATCTTTATCACCAGTCATTACCGTCATGCGCGATTATATTTAGGGCTGTATCATATAGTGAGTGAGATTGAAACCTTAATTGTTCTTTTAGTATACTGTTATTGTTGATATTCTTATCTTTAAATGATTTATAAATCTCAAACTCCTCGAGAGCGTCCATTAACCTACCCTTACCGCATACATGGATTGCTTTGAAATTAGTATTGAAATCTGTGTAATTATGGTTATCCATCCTTAGATGGCGCGCATAATTAGATTTGGTCTTGTCTAAATCATTCCTTGGTAGATGTTCTTTGTATCTTTTCAAGAAAGACATGCCAGTTTGACCCAGATAGAAACAATCACAATCATCACATGCCATCCTGTAAACACCTGTTTTCTCTTCTAACGGGAATGGTTGTTTTATGCGTAACAAATTAGATATATTATTATTTGTTTTAAACGCGACTTTTATATTGAATTTAGAGAACACATTGGATATAATGTTAGGTAAAAGGCTACCGTACACTGTCGTTATATACTTTTTATTATTATTTTTATTAATTTTAACTTTATTATCATCGATGGTATTATGGTGGGATCTAGTTTTATATAGGTGTCGCTTAAGAAGTCTATCTATCATCGAACTCTTGTACCCATTCGCTATTGCTATGTGCCTTATTATATCCAATTCGTCCTGAAAGTCCTTTTGGTTAAGTGGAATCGTTACCAACCTATGAACAAAACTGTTGTAAGCCGCCATTTTCTGACTATATGGGTGATGAGAATCGGCGTGTATTGTAATATCTGTGGTGGTGGGTTTCCTATATATTTTATATTGAAATTTATTAAGATACTTTGTAACAGTCAGGTCCAAAAAATTGAGTTTATTGTCAACCTCTGTTTCGAGGGTAAATTGTATGTTATTGCTAAGGCTGTTCAAATAACGTTTAAATTTCTCTATCTGCCGTAGCGTGCCATTAAAAATTATAAAGGTGTCGTGTACATATCGTGCATAGAATTTAATATTATTACAAAATTTGTTATTCTCTGAGAACATGTAAGTATTTTCAAAATGATGCAAGTATAAATCCGCCAGCAGTCCTGAAAGTGGCGAACCCATTGCGAGACCAAACTCTTGTAGGTAAAAATTATTATTAAAAGTGAAGTAATTCTGCTTCAACAGGACATTCAACAATAAAATTAACTCATCTATTTGTTTGTGATTCAGCTTCTCACCTTCAATGAGAAGATCTTTTACAATTGAAATTGTGTCATGAACCGGCACGTTTGTGTATAAATTAACTATGTCAAATGAAGCGATTTTGTACGTAGGTAAGAGTTCGATATCCTGGACCCTTTTAATAAAGTCAATATTATTTTTTTTATGCTGTGATTATTTTTTAAAACGATACTATTTTTAATAATATGATATAATTTCTTTGCCGTCTTATAGCCAGGTGCAGATGTGTAATTTATGAGGGGTCTGACAGGAATATTTGCCTTATGTATCTTCGGTAGTCCCGTGAGCTGCGGGGCGCGTGCATTTATTGGTTTTATATAACGGCGAACATTATCATCAAACAAACTACCGCAACGATTAATAATGCCATTTAGCTGTTTGACGTATTCATTGGTGGGGTCACTGCTCAATGTCCGAATGTTATTGTTATCTATAAATCCAAGTACTTTGTTATTATAGACCTGTATATCTAATATAACAATTGTGTTCCCCTTATCGGATTTAGTGATCTCGGCATTATTAGAAGTAAGTTTGTCTTTAATTTGTCTTAATATTTTGGTTTCTGTGGCATGTTTACGGTATGTTGTCAGTGGTTTATTAAGCTTAATACGTTTATTTAGTTTGACATTCATTAACGCACGTAATTCGTTTTGTATTGATGGTCGGATACAGTTTTAATGGCTGCTTCCATATTGGCAATCTCATTGATAAAGCGGTTATTATTACGTAAGTTGGGTGGAATGTTATATTTTAAACCCTTGTTGAGTACGTCCAATTCTTCCTTATCAAAGACGATCGAAGTCGAAGTTTGATTAGATATGCGTGTGTAAAAATTATGTTTGTGCTCAATATTGATCTTACTATGTCCTTTGTTCGCTAAGTTTGAAAACTTCTTATTCTGGGTTATATATGTACTGTAAGTTATATCTGATGTACATTTATTCACATAATCTAAAATATTTTCGATTATAGCAGGATGGACGCTATCGAGTAATTGTAAGTGTAATTTGTACAACCGGTTATTCAGCATTAATTTCTTCCTATACAAGTATTTAATTTCCGATTTACCCAGAAAAGTTCTGCATGTTCTTTAGTTTTTCTTGCAGTTGGTGAGGTATTATTAATGTATATCCTGGCGTACTTCGGAATCAGGTTATTTTCTAAGCATTTCTTATTGAATTTAATGTGCAAGTTAGTTTTTAATAGTTTCATTTTAACGTTTTGGTATTTAAATACTATCGATGCCTGACTAGCTTCCATTTTATTTTGTATTTATATAGTATTCAAGTCACTTTTTCACAATAATTTAATTACCTTTTATCCGTCAGAGACTTCGTTCTAGCGTTTTTTATATAGACGCGTTTCGTGACATGTGTCACATCTTCAGTAATCCTCGTCAAAAGTTAAAATTCACATAAAACACATAAAAACACATTTGCGCATATTTACTAAATTACAATAACGACACACACATAACACGATGTAACTTCGGCTTCGGCTAAATATAATCGCGCATGACGGTAATGACTGGTGATAAGGATTGACTTAGTTCAATTAGTGGCTCGGCAACTACACGCGCGGTCGGACCGGTCCAACGAACCATACATGCACATAATTTTAACGTGTACATGAATTATGACCATTTCAAAAGAAACACAAATGCATGTTAAGTATGTGAATTAAAAAGCTGATTATTTCTAAAATTATATTTTTTCTGAAGTTAGTATTCAACTTAATCTGTCTATATCAATTGTTACGTGTGTTAAATACATCTGTATATAAAGAGTATTAGTTATAATCGTTGTTACCTTGCTTGTAAATTTTACTGGGTTTCTGTATTTCTGCAAAAGCATTTCTACCTTTTATTTTAATTTTTCAGCACGTAACGTTTCGATCTTTATATACGACGCATCTTCCGTGACTCGATGGTCATACTGTTATCATCAATATCATTTTCATAATATCGTCGCAACATTGAAATTACTGTATTCAACTCTCATTACCTATAAAAGGCACATCATCATTCATCACGCACTTTGTCTAACATAGCCACGTCATTTCCTTCTACGTACTCTAACTTATTTGTTTAATCTGTAGGATGCCCGCCTACAGTACTTCCTGAGCTGTTACTACACGTTTCACACTTCAATTATGTGTTTAATTACTCTGTATTTAAAAGAAATTTTAGACTTTCTCAGAGACCAAGTAACTGGACTTGATAATAGCTCTTAAGACATATGAAATGTAATCCTCGCAAAAGTACACGTTTACATGTGGTTCACAATACATACTATAGAATTAATATTGTTCACAGCTTTTTTTTTAGATAATTATAAATTGCTAAAAATTCAAAAAAATGAGATATTTTTTGTCAGGTGTGGGGTTCGAACCCACGCTCCCATCGGGAACCAGAGCTTAGATCTGGCGCCTTAGACCACTCGGCCAACCTGACTGTACATGTACATAATTTTAACGTGTACATGAATTATGTCCATTTTAAAAGTAACACAAATGCATGTTATGTACATGAAATAAAAAGCTGATTATTTCTAAAATTATATTTTTTCTGAAGATAGTTTTTCACTTAATATTTCTTTATCAATTTTTAAATCTGTTAAACTCATCTGTATTTTAAGATTATTTTAGTTAGAATCGCTGTTACCATGCTCGCAAATTATCCTGGCTTTCTGAATTTCAGCAAAAACACTTCTAACTTTTATTTTATTTTTTCAGGACGTAACGTTTCGATTTTTAACGATGATGCATCTTCTGTGACTCGATGGTCATACTGTTATCATTAATATCATTTTCATAAAATAGTCGCAACATTGAAATTACTGTATTCAACTCTCATTAGCTATAAAAGGACACGTCATCATTCATCACGCACTTTGTCTAACATCTCCACGTCATTTCCTTCTACGTACTCTAACTTGTTTGTTCAATCTGTAGGATGCCCGCCTACAGTACTTCCTGAGCTATTACTACATGTTTCACACTTCAATTATGTGTTTCATTACTTTGTATTTAAAAGAAAGTTTAGACTTTCTCAGAGAACAAGTAACTGGACTTGATAATAGCTCTTCAGACATATGAAATGTAATCCTCGTAAAAGTACACGTTTACATATGGTTCACATTACATAATATAGAATTAATATTTTTCACAGCTTTTTTATTTGAAAATTATATATTGCTAAAAATTAAAAAAAAAAGAAAAGATGATTTTTTGTCAGGTGTGGGGTTCGAACCCACGCTCCCATCGGGAACCAGAGCTTAGATCTGGCGCCTTAGACCACTCGGCCAACTTGACTGTACATGTATATAATTTTAACGTGTACATGAATTATGTCCATTTCAAAAGAAACACAAATGCATGTTAAGTATATGAATTAAAAAGCTGATTATTTCTAAAATTATATTTTTTCTGAAGTTAGTTTTCCACTTAATCTTTCTATATCAATTTTTACATCTGTTAAATACATCTGTATTTAAAGTTTTTAGTTATAATCTTATTTTGTTTTTATATAGTATCCAAGTCACTTTTTCACAATAATTTAATTAGCTTTCATCCGTCAGTGACTTTGTTCTAGCGTTTTTTATATAGACGCGTTTCGTGACATTTGTCACATCTTCAGTAATCCTCGTCGAAAGTTAAAATTCACATAAAACGCATAAAAACACATTTCCACATATTTACTAAATTACAATAACGACACACACATAACACGATGTAACTTCGGCTTCGTTGGACCGGTCCGACCGCGCGTGTAGTTGCCGAGCCACTAATTGAACTTAGTCAATCTTTATCACCAGTCATTACCGTCATGCGCGATTATATTTAGGGCTGTATCATATAGTGAGTGAGATTGAAACCTTAATTGTTCTTTTAGTATACTGTTATTGTTGATATTCTTATCTTTAAATGATTTATAAATCTCAAACTCCTCGAGAGCGTCCATTAACCTACCCTTACCGCATACATGGATTGCTTTGAAATTAGTATTGAAATCTGTGTAATTATGGTTATGCATCCTTAGATGGCGCGCATAATTAGATTTGGTCTTGTCTAAATCATTCCTTGGTAGATGTTCTTTGTATCTTTTCAAGAAAGACCTGCCAGTTTGACCCAGATAGAAACAATCACAATCATCACATGCCATCCTGTAAACACCTGTTTTCTCTTCTAACGGGAATGGTTGTTTTATGCGTAACAAATTAGATATATTATTATTTGTTTTAAACGCGACTTTTATATTGAATTTAGAGAACACATTGGATATAATGTTAGGTAAAAGGCTACCGTACACTGTCGTTATATACTTTTTATTATTATTTTTATTAATTTTAACTTTATTATCATCGATGGTATTATGGTGGGATCTAGTTTTATATAGGTGTCGCTTAAGAAGTCTATCTATCATCGAACTCTTGTACCCATTCGCTATTGCTATGTGCCTTATTATACCCAATTCGTCCTGAAAGTCCTTTTGGTTAAGTGGAATCGTTACCAACCTATGAACAAAACTGTTGTAAGCCGCCATTTTCTGACTATATGGGTGATGAGAATCGGCGTGTATTGTAATATCTGTGGTGGTGGGTTTCCTATATATTTTATATTGAAATTTATTAAGATACTTTGTAACAGTCAGGTCCAAAAAATTGAGTTTATTGTCAACCTCTGTTTCGAGGGTAAATTGTATGTTATTGCTAAGGCTGTTCAAATAACGTTTAAATTTCTCTATCTGCCGTAGCGTGCCATTAAAAATTATAAAGGTGTCGTGTACATATCGTGCATAGAATTTAATATTATTACAAAATTTGTTATTCTCTGAGAACATGTAAGTATTTTCAAAATGATGCAAGTATAAATCCGCCAGCAGTCCTGAAAGTGGCGAACCCATTGCGAGACCAAACTCTTGTAGGTAAAAATTATTATTAAAAGTGAAGTAATTCTGCTTCAACAGGACATTCAACAATAAAATTAACTCATCTATTTGTTTGTGATTCAGCTTCTCACCTTCAATGAGAAGATCTTTTACAATTGAAATTGTGTCATGAACCGGCACGTTTGTGTATAAATTAACTATGTCAAATGAAGCGATTTTGTACGTAGGTAAGAGTTCGATATCCTGGACCCTTTTAATAAAGTCAATATTATTTTTTTTATGCTGTGATTATTTTTTAAAACGATACTATTTTTAATAATATGATATAATTTCTTTGCCGTCTTATAGCCAGGTGCAGATGTGTAATTTATGAGGGGTCTGACAGGAATATTTGCCTTATGTATCTTCGGTAGTCCCGTGAGCTGCGGGGCGCGTGCATTTATTGGTTTTATATAACGGCGAACATTATCATCAAACAAACTACCGCAACGATTAATAATGCCATTTAGCTGTTTGACGTATTCATTGGTGGGGTCACTGCTCAATGTCCGAATGTTATTGTTATCTATAAATCCAAGTACTTTGTTATTATAGACCTGTATATCTAATATAACAATTGTGTTCCCCTTATCGGATTTAGTGATCTCGGCATTATTAGAAGTAAGTTTGTCTTTAATTTGTCTTAATATTTTGGTTTCTGTGGCATGTTTACGGTATGTTGTCAGTGGTTTATTAAGCTTAATACGTTTATTTAGTTTGACATTCATTAACGCACGTAATTCGTTTTGTATTGATGGTCGGATACAGTTTTAATGGCTGCTTCCATATTGGCAATCTCATTGATAAAGCGGTTATTATTACGTAAGTTGGGTGGAATGTTATATTTTAAACCCTTGTTGAGTACGTCCAATTCTTCCTTATCAAAGACGATCGAAGTCGAAGTTTGATTAGATATGCGTGTGTAAAAATTATGTTTGTGCTCAATATTGATCTTACTATGTCCTTTGTTCGCTAAGTTTGAAAACTTCTTATTCTGGGTTATATATGTACTGTAAGTTATATCTGATGTACATTTATTCACATAATCTAAAATATTTTCGATTATAGCAGGATGGACGCTATCGAGTAATTGTAAGTGTAATTTGTACAACCGGTTATTCAGCATTAATTTCTTCCTATACAAGTATTTAATTTCCGATTTACCCAGAAAAGTTCTGCATGTTCTTTAGTTTTTCTTGCAGTTGGTGAGGTATTATTAATGTATATCCTGGCGTACTTCGGAATCAGGTTATTTTCTAAGCATTTCTTATTGAATTTAATGTGCAAGTTAGTTTTTAATAGTTTCATTTTAACGTTTTGGTATTTAAATACTATCGATGCCTGACTAGCTTCCATTTTATTTTGTATTTATATAGTATTCAAGTCACTTTTTCACAATAATTTAATTACCTTTTATCCGTCAGAGACTTCGTTCTAGCGTTTTTTATATAGACGCGTTTCGTGACATGTGTCACATCTTCAGTAATCCTCGTCAAAAGTTAAAATTCACATAAAACACATAAAAACACATTTGCGCATATTTACTAAATTACAATAACGACACACACATAACACGATGTAACTTCGGCTTCGGCTAAATATAATCGCGCATGACGGTAATGACTGGTGATAAGGATTGACTTAGTTCAATTAGTGGCTCGGCAACTACACGCGCGGTCGGACCGGTCCAACGAACCATACATGCACATAATTTTAACGTGTACATGAATTATGACCATTTCAAAAGAAACACAAATGCATGTTAAGTATGTGAATTAAAAAGCTGATTATTTCTAAAATTATATTTTTTCTGAAGTTAGTATTCAACTTAATCTGTCTATATCAATTGTTACGTGTGTTAAATACATCTGTATATAAAGATTATTAGTTATAATCGTTGTTACCTTGCTTGTAAATTTTACTGGGTTTCTGTATTTCTGCAAAAGCATTTCTACCTTTTATTTTAATTTTTCAGCACGTAACGTTTCGATCTTTATATACGACGCATCTTCCGTGACTCGATGGTCATACTGTTATCATCAATATCATTTTCATAATATCGTCGCAACATTGAAATTACTGTATTCAACTCTCATTACCTATAAAAGGACACGTCATCATTCATCACGCACTTTGTCTAACATAGCCACGTCATTTCCTTCTACGTACTCTAACTTATTTGTTTAATCTGTAGGATGCCTGCCTACAGTACTTCCTGAGCTGTTACTACATGTTTCACACTTCAATTATGTGTTTAATTACTTTGTATTTAAAAGAAATTTTAGACTTTCTCAGAGAACAAGTAACTGGACTTGATAATAGCTCTTAAGACATATAAAATGTAATCCTCGCAAAAGTACACGTTTACATGTGGTTCACATTACATACTATAGAATTAATATTGTTCACAGCTTTTTTTTAGATAATTATAAATTGCTAAAAATTCAAAAAATTGAGATATTTTTTGTCAGGTGTGGGGTTCGAACCCACGCTCCCATCTGGAACCAGAGCTTAGATCTGGCGCCTTAGACCACTCGGCCAACCTGACTGTACATGTACATAATTTTAACGTGTACATGAATTATGTCCAGTTTAAAAGGAACACAAATGCATATTATGTACATGAAATAAAAAGCTGATTATTTCTAAAATCATATTTTTTCTGAAGATAGTTTTTCACTTAATATTTCTTTATCAATTTTTACATCTGTTAAATTCATCTGTATTTAAAGATTATTTTAGTTAGAATCGCTATTACCTTGCTTGCAAATTATCCTGGCTTTCTGAATTTCAGCAAAAACACTTGTAACATTTATTTTATTTTTTCAGGACGTAACGTTTCGATTTTTAACGATGATGCATCTTCTGTGACTCGATGGTCATACTGTTATCATTAATATCATTTTCATAAAATAGTCGCAACATTGAAATTACTGTATTCAACTCTCATTAGCTATAAAAGGACACGTCATCATTCATCACGCACTTTGTCTAACATCTCCACGTCATTTCCTTCTACGTACTCTAACTTGTTTGTTCAATCTGTAGGATGCCCGCCTACAGTACTTCCTGAGCTATTACTACATGTTTCACACTTCAATTATGTGTTTCATTACTTTGTATTTAAAAGAAAGTTTAGACTTTCTCAGAGAACAAGTAACTGGACTTGATAATAGCTCTTCAGACATATGAAATGTAATCCTCGTAAAAGTACACGTTTACATATGGTTCACATTACATAATATAGAATTAATATTTTTCACAGCTTTTTTATTTGAAAATTATATATTGCTAAAAATTAAAAAAAAAGAAAAGATATGATTTTTTGTCAGGTGTGGGGTTCGAACCCACGCTCCCATCGGGAACCAGAGCTTAGATCTGGCGCCTTAGACCACTCGGCCAACTTGACTGTACATGTACATAATTTTAACGTGTACATGAATTATGTCCATTTCAAAAGAAACACAAATGCATGTTAAGTATATGAATTAAAAAGCTGATTATTTCTAAAATTATATTTTTTCTGAAGTTAGTTTTCCACTTAATCTTTCTATATCAATTTTTACATCTGTTAAATACATCTGTATTTAAAGTTTTTAGTTATAATCTTATTTTGTTTTTATGTAGTATCCAAGTCACTTTTTCACAATAATTTAATTAGCTTTTATCCGTCAGTGACTTTGTTCTAGCGTTTTTTATATAGACGCGTTTCGTGACATTTGTCACATCTTCAGTAATCCTCGTCAAAAGTTAAAATTCACATAAAACGCATAAAAACACATTTTCACATATTTACTAAATTACAATAACGACACACACATAACACGATGTAACTTCGGCTTCGTTGGACCGGTCCGACCGCGCGTGTAGTTGCCGAGCCACTAATTGAACTTAGTCAATCTTTATCACCAGTCATTACCGTCATGCGCGATTATATTTAGGGCTGTATCATATAGTGAGTGAGATTGAAACCTTAATTGTTCTTTTAGTATACTGTTATTGTTGATATTCTTATCTTTAAATGATTTATAAATCTCAAACTCCTCGAGAGCGTCCATTAACCTACCCTTACCGCATACATGGATTGCTTTGAAATTAGTATTGAAATCTGTGTAATTATGGTTATGCATCCTTAGATGGCGCGCATAATTAGATTTGGTCTTGTCTAGATCATTCCTTGGTAGATGTTCTTTGTATCTTTTCAAGAAAGACCTGCCAGTTTGACCCAGATAGAAACAATCACAATCATCACATGCCATCCTGTAAACACCTGTTTTCTCTTCTAACGGGAATGGTTGTTTTATGCGTAACAAATTAGATATATTATTATTTGTTTTAAACGCGACTTTTATATTGAATTTAGAGAACACATTGGATATAATGTTAGGTAAAAGGCTACCGTACACTGTCGTTATATACTTTTTATTATTATTTTTATTAATTTTAACTTTATTATCATCGATGGTATTATGGTGGGATCTAGTTTTATATAGGTGTCGCTTAAGAAGTCTATCTATCATCGAACTCTTGTACCCATTCGCTATTGCTATGTGCCTTATTATATCCAATTCGTCCTGAAAGTCCTTTTGGTTAAGTGGAATCGTTACCAACCTATGAACAAAACTGTTGTAAGCCGCCATTTTCTGACTATGTGGGTGATGAGAATCGGCGTGTATTGTAATATCTGTGGTGGTGGGTTTCCTATATATTTTATATTGAAATTTATTAAGATACTTTGTAACAGTCAGGTCCAAAAAATTGAGTTTATTGTCAACCTCTGTTTCGAGGGTAAATTGTATGTTCTTGCTAAGGCTGTTCAAATAACGTTTAAATTTCTCTATCTGCCGTAGCGTGCCATTAAAAATTATAAAGGTGTCGTGTACATATCGTGCATAGAATTTAATATTATTACAAAATTTGTTATTCTCTGAGAACATGTAAGTATTTTCAAAATGATGCAAGTATAAATCCGCCAGCAGTCCTGAAAGTGGCGAACCCATTGCGAGACCAAACTCTTGTAGGTAAAAATTATTATTAAAAGTGAAGTAATTCTGCTTCAACAGGACATTCAACAATAAAATTAACTCATCTATTTGTTTGTGATTCAGCTTCTCACCTTCAATGAGAAGATCTTTTACAATTGAAATTGTGTCATGAACCGGCACGTTTGTGTATAAATTAACTATGTCAAATGAAGCGATTTTGTACGTAGGCAAGAGTTCGATATCCTGGACCCTTTTAATAAAGTCAATATTATTTTTTTTATGCTGTGATTATTTTTTAAAACGATACTATTTTTAATAATATGATATAATTTCTTTGCCGTCTTATAGCCAGGTGCAGATGTGTAATTTATGAGGGGTCTGACAGGAATATTTGCCTTATGTATCTTCGGTAGTCCCGTGAGCTGCGGGGCGCGTGCATTTATTGGTTTTATATAACGGCGAACATTATCATCAAACAAACTACCGCAACGATTAATAATGCCATTTAGCTGTTTGACGTATTCATTGGTGGGGTCACTGTTCAATGTCCGAATGTTATTGTTATCTATAAATCCAAGTACTTTGTTATTATAGACCTGTATATCTAATATAACAATTGTGTTCCCCTTATCGGATTTAGTGATCACGGCATTATTAGAAGTAAGTTTGTCTTTAATTTGTCTTAATATTTTGGTTTCTGTGGCATGTTTACGGTATGTTGTCAGTGGTTTATTAAGCTTAATACGTTTATTTAGTTTGACATTCATTAACGCACGTAATTCGTTTTGTATTTGATGGTCGGATACAGTTTTAATGGCTGCTTCCATATTGGCAATCTCATTGATAAAGCGGTTATTATTACGTAAGTTGGGTGGAATGTTATATTTTAAACCCTTGTTGAGTACGTCCAATTCTTCCTTATCAAAGACGATCGAAGTCGAAGTTTGATTAGATATGCGTGTGTAAAAATTATGTTTGTGCTCAATATTGATCTTACTATGTCCTTTGTTCGCTAAGTTTGAAAACTTCTTATTCTGGGTTATATATGTACTGTAAGTTATATCTGATGTACATTTATTCACATAATCTAAAATATTTTCGGTTATAGCAGGATGGACGCTATCGAGTAATTGTAAGTGTAATTTGTACAACCGGTTATTCAGCATTAATTTCTTCCTATACAAGTATTTAATTTCCGATTTACCCAGAAAAGTTCTGCATGTTCTTTAGTTTTTCTTGCAGTTGGTGAGGTATTATTAATGTATATCCTGGCGTACTTCTGAATCAGGTTATTTTCTAAGCATTTCTTATTGAATTTAATGTGCAAGTTAGTTTTTAATAGTTTCATTTTAACGTTTTGGTATTTAAATACTATCGATGCCTGACTAGCTTCCATTTTATTTTGTATTTATATAGTATTCAAGTCACTTTTTCACAATAATTTAATTACCTTTTATCCGTCAGTGACTTCGTTCTAGCGTTTTTTATATAGACGCGTTTCGTGACATGTGTCACATCTTCAGTAATCCTCGTCAAAAGTTAAAATTCACATAAAACACATAAAAACACATTTGCGCATATTTACTAAATTACAATAACGACACACACATAACACGATGTAACTTCGGCTTCGGCTAAATATAATCGCGCATGACGGTAATGACTGGTGATAAGGATTGACTTAGTTCAATTAGTGGCTCGGCAACTACACGCGCGGTCGGACCGGTCCAACGAACCATACATGCACATAATTTTAACGTGTACATGAATTATGACCATTTCAAAAGAAACACAAATGCATGTTAAGTATGTGAATTAAAAAACTGATTATTTCTAAAATTATATTTTTTCTGAAGATAGTATTCCACTTAATCTGTCTATATCAATTGTTACGTCTGTTAAATACATCTGTATTTAAAGATTATTAGTTATAATCGTTGTTACCTTGCTTGTAAATTTTCCTAGGTTTCTGTATTTCTGCAAAAGCACAACAAGCTTTTATTTTAGTTTTTCAGCACTTAACTTTTCGATCTTTATATACGAGGCATCTTCCGTGACTTGATGGTAATACTGTTATCATCAATATCATATTCATAATATCGTCGCAACATTGAAATTACTGTATTCAACTCTCATTACCTATAAAAGGACACGTCATCATTCATCACGCACTTTGTCTAACATAGCCACGTCATTTCCTTCTACGTACTCTAACTTATTTGTTTAATCTGTAGGATGCCCGCCTACAGTACTTCCTGAGCTTTTACTACATGTTTCACACTTCAATTATGTGTTTAATTACTTTGTATTTAAAAGAAATTTTAGATTTTCTCAGAGAACAAGTAAGTGGACTTGATAATAACTATTAAGACATATGAAATATAATCATCGCAATAGTACAAGTTTACATGTGGTTCGCATTACATACTATAAAATTAATGTTTTTCACAGTTTTTTTATTATAAATTGTTAAAAATTAAAAAAAAGAAAAGATATGATTTTTTTGTCAGGTGTGGGGATCGATCCCACGCTCCCAATCGGGAACCAGGGCTTAGATCTGGCACCTTACACCGCTCGGCAACTTGACTGTACTACATGTCCATAATTTTAACGTGTACATGAAATATGACCATTTCAAAAGAAACACAAATGATGCATGTTAAGTATATGAATTAAAAAGCTGATTATATCTATAATTATATTTTTTCTGAAGTTAGTATTCCACTTTATCTTTCTATATCAATTTTTACGTCTGTTAAATACATCTGTATTTAAAGATTATTAGTTATAATCGTTGTTACTTTGCTTGTAAATTTTCTTGGGTTTCTGTATTTCTGCAAAACATTTCTACCTTTTATTCTAATTTTTCAGCATGTAACGTTTCGATCTTTATATACGACGCATCTTCCGTGACTCGATGGTCATACTGTTATCATCAATATTATTTTCATAATACCGTCGCAACATTGAAATTACTGTATTCAACTCTCATTACCTATAAAAGGACACGTCATCATTCATCACGCACTTTGTCTAACATAGCCACGTCATTTCCTTCTACGTACTCTAACTTATTTGTTTAATCTGTAGGATGCCCGCCTACAGTACTTCCTGGGCTGTTACTACATGTTTCACACTTCAATTATGTGTTTAATTACTTTGTATTTAAAAGAAATTTTAGACTTTCTCAGAGAACAAGTAACTGGACTTGATAATAGCTCTTAAGACATATGAAATGTAATCCTCGCAAAAGTACACGTTTACATGTGGTTCACATTACATACTATAGAATTAATATTGTTCACAGCTTTTTTTTAGATAATTATAAATTGCTAAAAATTCAAAAAATTGAGATATTTTTTGTCAGGTGTGGGGTTCGAACCGACGCTCCCATCTGGAACCAGAGCTTAGATCTGGCGCCTTAGACCACTCGGCCAACCTGACTGTACATGTACATAATTTTAACGTGTACATGAATTATGTCCAGTTTAAAAGGAACACAAATGCATATTATGTACATGAAATAAAAAGCTGATTATTTCTAAAATTATATTTTTTCTGAAGATAGTTTTTCAATTAATATTTCTTTATCAATTTTTACATCTGTTAAATTCATCTGTATTTAAAGATTATTTTAGTTAGAATCGCTGTTACCTTGCTTGCAAATTATCCTGGCTTTCTGAATTTCAGCAAAAACACTTGTAACTTTTATTTCATTTTTTCAGGACGTAACGTTTCGATTTTTAACGATGATGCATCTTCTGTGACTCGATGGTCATACTGTTATCATTAATATCATTTTCATAAAATCGTCGCAACACTGAAATTACTGTATTCAACTCTCATTACCTATAAAAGGGCACACGTCATCATTCATCACGCACTTTGTCTAACATAGCCACGTCATTTCCTTCTACGTACTCTAACTTATTTGTTTAATCTGTAGGATGCCCGAATACAGTACTTCCAGAGCTGTTACTACATGTTTCACACTTCAATTATGTGTTTAATTACTTTGTATTTAAAAGAAACTTTAGACTTTCTCAGAGAACAAGTAACTGGACTTGATAATAGCTCTTAAGACATCTGAAATGTAATCCTTGCAAAAGTACACGTTTACATGTGGTTCACATTACATACTATAGATTTAATATTGTTCACAGCTTTTTTCTAGATAATTATAAATTGCAAAATATTCAAAAAATGAGATATTTTTTGTCAGGTGTGGGGTTCGAACCCACGCTCCCATCGGGAACCAGAGCTTAGATCTGGCGCCTTAGACCACTCGGCCAACCTGACTGCACATGTAAATAATTTTAACGTGTACATGAATTATGTCCATTTTAAGAGGAACACAAATGCATGTTATGTACATGAAATAAAAAGCTGTTTATTTCTAAAATTATATTTTTTCTGAAGACAGTTTTTCACTTAATATTTCTTTATCAATTTTTACATCTGTTAAATTCATCTGTATTTAAAGATTATTT
Organism: Magicicada septendecula; assembly: GCA_034769895.1. Lineage (NCBI taxonomy): Eukaryota > Metazoa > Arthropoda > Insecta > Hemiptera > Cicadidae > Magicicada > Magicicada septendecula. The sequence continues at coordinate 231,980,990 of CM068368.1, read as the reverse complement.
TAGTTAGAATCGCTGTTACCTTGCTTGCAAATTATCCTGGCTTTCTGAATTTCAGCAAAAACACTTGTAACTTTTATTTTATTTTTTCAGGACGTAACGTTTCGATTTTTAACGATGATGCATCTTCTGTGACTCGATGGTCATACTGTTATCATTAATATCATTTTCATAAAATCGTCGCAACATTGAAATTACTGTATTCAACTCTCATTAGCTATAAAAGGACACGTAATCATTCATCACGCACATTGTCTAACATCTCCACGTCATTTGCTTCTACGTACTCTAACTTGTTTGTTCAATCTGTTGGATGCCCGCCTACAGTACTTCCTGAGCTTTACTACATGTTTCACACTTCAATTATGTGCTTCATTACTTTGTATTTAAAAGAAACTTTAGACTTTCTCAGAGAACAAGTAACTGGACTTGATAATAGACATATGAAACTCTTCAGACATATGAAATGTAATCCTCGTAAAAGTACACGTTTACATATGGTTCACATTACATACTATAGAAATAATATTTTTCACAGCTTCTTTTTTTTGAAATTATAAATTGCTAAAAATTAAAAAAAAAGAAAAGATATGATTTTTTGTCAGGTGTGGGGTTCGAACCCACGCTCCCATCGGGAACCAGACCTTAGATCTGGCGCCTTAGACCACTCGGCCAACCTGACTGTACATGTACATAATTTTAACGTGTACATGATTTATGTCCATTTTAAAAGGAACACAAATGCATGTTAAGTACATGATATAAAAAGCTGATTATTTCTAAAATTATATTTTTTCTGAAGTTAGATATTCACTTAATATTTTTTATCAAATTTTACATCCGTTAAATACATCTGTCAGTACAATATAATTTTTCATCTTCTGCACGAATTGTAGAATTTTTTACGTAATTCATTGCGGCCTTAAAACAGCACGCGCGGACCGGGATGGTATAGACCCGATAGTTAACGCGTAGGCTAATTTTCTTTCTCCGCAAAGTAGCAGCATTAAGTACGCACACACACATTACAGCTGGATTAATCGAGAAACTTGTAGAAAGTTCCGTACCACTTAACACTTTTTCCGGATTACATAACAATATACAAAAGATAGTAAATAACGAGAAAATTATCTGCAATTATTTACCTTAATTGTAATTCATATAGAGAATCGCATTATAATATTTGGACGTTTACGTGGATAACAGGATGACGCGCATCGGAAGTAAACCTGATGACCAGGAGTTGTGCAGAGAGATGGACAAGCCTGTGGTCGCCCGCTATTGTGCCGCGTCTCGACAGTCTTGTAAAGTTTACTCCGCGGGGATCGAAATACTCGTGGGTTTCCAGACGTGGCCTGCGACCGGTCGTGGTTTTTCAACTAGGAACTAACTGAGCGTGAGGGTACGTCGAGGCCGGTTCCAAGATCCATCTGGCACAGACAGGCTTTGACCGAGGGCGCTTATTAGGGAAATGTCCTGAAAGCGGACAGAGTGGCGGTAGAATTTCCATGACTTTTATGTAGTAGTCAATAATCCTGAGAACTTCAAAGATGAATATTTAAAAAAAACTCTAAAATATTATCGGGACTGCTTTCAGTTATAGTCGGCTGTGATGGTCGTACAACGTTATAGCGTAAAGGTGCCTAGACATACATCAGTTTAATATGATTCTTAGCGTTGTCAACACCGGCGTCATCATTGTTGACATCGCCATCATCATGGCCTTAGTTATAATCACTGTTACCTGGCTTGTAAATTTTCCTGGGTTTCTGTATTTCTGCAAAAGCAAAACACGCTTTTATTTTAGTTTTTCAGCACGTAACGTTTCGATCTTTATATACGACGCATCTTCCGTGACTCGATGGTCATACTGTTATCATCAATATCATTTTCATAATATCGTCGCAACATTGAAATTACTGTATTCAACTCTCATTACCTATAAAAGGACACACGTCATCATTCATCACGCACTTTGTCTAACATAGCCACGTCATTTCCTTCTACGTACTCTAACTTATTTGTTTAATCTGTAGGATGCCCGCCTACAGTACATCCTGAGCTTTTACTAAATGTTTCACACTTCAATTATGTGTTTAATTACTTTGTATTTAAAAGAAATTTTAGACTTTCTCAGAGAACAAGTAAATGGGCTTGATAATAACTCTTAAGACATATGAAACGTAATACTCGCAATAGTACAAGTTTACATGTGGTTCACATTACATACTAAAAAATTAATGTTTTTCACAGTTTTTTTATTATAAATTGTTAAAAATTAAAAAAAAAGAAATGATATGATTTTTTGTCAGGTGTGGGGATCGAACCCACCCTCCCAATCGGGAACCAGAGCTTAGATCTGTCACCTTACACCGCTCGGCCAACTTGACTGTACTACATGTACATAATTTTAACGTGTACATGAATTATGACCATTTCAAAAGAAACACAAATGATGCATGTTAAGTATATGAATTAAAAAGCTGATTATATCTAAAATTATATTTTTTCTGAAGTTAGTATTCCTCTTTATCTTTCTATATCAATTTTTACGTCTGTTAAATACATCTGTATTTAAAGATTATTAGTTATAATCGTTGTTACCTTGCTTGTAAATTCTCCTGGGTTTCTGTATTTCTGCAAAAGAATTTCTACCTTTATTTTAATTTTTCAGCACGTAACGTTTCGATCTTTATATACGACGCATCTTCCGTGACTCGATGGTCATACTGTTATCATCAATATCATTTTCATAATATCGTCGCAACATTGAAATTACTGTATTCAACTCTCATTACCTATAAAAGGACACGTCATCATTCATCACGCACTTTGTCTAAGATAGCCACGTCATTTCCTTCTACGTACTCTAACTTATTTGTTTAATCTGTAGGATGCCCGCCTACAGTACTTCCTGAGCTGTTACTACATGTTTCACACTTCAATTATGTGTTTAATTACTTTGTATTTAAAAGAAATTTTAGACTTTCTCAGAGAACAAGTAACTGGACTTGATAATAGCTCTTAAGACATATGAAATGTAATCCTCGCAAAAGTACACGTTTACATGTGGTTCACATTACATACTATACAATTAATATTGTTCACAGCTTTTTTCTAGATAATTATAAATTGCTAAATATTCAAAAAATGAGATATTTTTTGTCAGGTGTGGGGTTCGAACCCACGCTCCCATCGGGAACCAGAGCTTAGATCTGGCGCCTTACACCACTTGGCTATCCTGACTGCACATGTAAATAATTTTAACGCGTACATGAATTATGTCCATTTTAAAAGGAACAAAAATGCATGTTATGTACATGAAATAAAAAGCTGTTTATTTCTAAAATTATATTTTTTCTGAAGACAGTTTTTCACTTAATATTCCTTTATCAATTTTTACATCTGTTAAATTCATCTGTATTTAAAGATTATTTTAGTTAGAATCGCTGTTACCTTGCTTGCAAATTACCCTGGCTTTCTGAATTTCAGCAAAAACACTTGTAACTTTTATTTTATTTTTTCAGGACGTAACGTTTCGATTTTTAACGATAATGCATCTTCTGTGACTCGATGGTCATACTGTTATCATTAATATCATTTTCATAAAATCGTCGCAACATTGAAATTACTGTATTCAACTCTCATTAGCTATAAAAGGACACGTCATCATTCATCACGCACATTGTCTAACATCTCCACGTCATTTCCTTCTACGTACCCTAACTTGTTTGTTCAATCTGTTGGATGCCCGCCTACAGTACTTCCTGAGCTTTACTACATGTTTCACACTTCAATTATGTGCTTCATTACTTTGTATTTAAAAGAAACTTTAGACTTTCTCAGAGAACAAGTAACTGGACTTGATAATAGACATATGAAACTCTTCAGACATATGAAATGTAATCCTCGTAAAAGTACACGTTTACATATGGTTCACATTACATACTATAGAAATAATATTTTTCACAGCTTCTTTTTTTTAAATTATAAATTGCTAAAAATTAAAAAAAAAAGAAAAGATATGATTTTTTGTCAGGTGTGGGGTTCGAACCCACGCTAACATCGGGAACCAGACCTTAGATCTGGCGCCTTAGACCACTCGGCCAACCCGACTGTACATGTACATAATTTTAACGTGTACATGATTTATGTCCATTTTAAAAGGAACACAAATGCATGTTAAATACATGAAATAAAAAGCTGATTATTTCTAAAATTATATTTTTTCTGAAGTTAGATATTCACTTAATATTTTTTATCAAATTTTACATCCGTTAAATACATCTGTCAGTACAATATAATTTTTCATCTTCTGCACGAATTGTAGAATTTTTTACGTACTTCATTGCGGCCTTGAAACAGCACGCGCGGACCGGTATGGTATAGACCCGATAGTTAACGCGTAGGCTAATTGTCTTTCTCCGCAAAGTAGCAGCATTAAGTACGCACACACACATTACAGCTGGATTAATCGAGAAACTTGTAGAATGTTCCGTACCACTTAACACTTTTTTCGGATTACGTAACAATATACAAAAAATAGTAAATAACGAGAAAATTATCTGCAATTATTTACCTTAATTGTAATTCATATAGAGAATCGCATTATAATATTTGGACGTTTACGTGGATAACAGGATGACGCGCATCGGAAGTAAACCTGATGACCAGGAGTTGTGCAGAGAGATGGACAAGCCTGTGGTCGCCCGCTATTGTGCCGCGTCTCGACAGTCTTGTAAAGTTTACTCCGCGGGGATCGAAATACTCGTGGGTTTCCAGACGTGGCCTGCGACCGGTCGTGGTTTTTCAAATAGGAACTAACTGAGCGTGAGGGTACGTCGAGGCCGGTTCCAAGATCCATCTGGCACAGACAGGCTTTGACCGAGGGCGCTTATTAGGGAAATGTCCTGAAAGCGGACAGAGTGGCGGTAGAATTTCCATGAATTTTATGTAGTAGTCAATAATCCTGAGAACTTCAAAGATGAATATTTAAAAAAAACTCTAAAACATTATTGTGACTGCTTTCAGTTATAGTCGGCTGTGATGGTCGTACAACGTTATAGCGTAAAGGTGCCTAGACATACATCAGTTTAATATGATTCTTAGCGTTGTCAACACCGGCGTCATCATTGTTGACATCGCCATCATCATGGCCTTAGTTATAATCACTGTTACCTGGCTTGTAAATTTTCCTGGGTTTCTGTATTTCTGCAAAAGCAAAACACGCTTTTATTTTAGTTTTTCAGCACGTAACGTTTCGATCTTTATATACGACGCATCTTCCGTGACTCGATGGTCATACTGTTATCATCAATATCATTTTCATAATATCGTCGCAACATTGAAATTACTGTATTCATCTCTCATTACCTATAAAAGGACACACGTCATCATTCATCACGCACTTTGTCTAACATAGCCACGTCATTTCCTTCTACGTACTCTAACTTATTTTTTTAATCTGTAGGATGCCCGCCTACAGTACATCCTGAGATTTACTAAATGTTTCACACTTCAATTATGTGTTTAATTACTTTGTATTTAAAAGAAATTTTAGACTTTCTCAGAGAACAAGTAAATGGACTTGATAATAACTCTTAAGACATATGAAATGTAATCCTCGCAATAGTACAAGTTTACATGTGGTTCACATTACATACTAAAAAATTAATGTTTTTCACAGTTTTTTTATTATAAATTGTTAAAAATTAAAAAAAAAAGAAATGATATGATCTTTGTCAGGTGTGGGGATCGAACCCACCCTCCCAATCGGGAACCAGAGCTTAGATCTGGCACCTTACACCGCTCGGCCAACTTGACTGTACTACATGTACATAATTTTAACGTGTACATGAATTATGACCATTTCAAAAGAAACACAAATGATGCATGTTAAGTATATGAATTAAAAAGCTGATTACATCTATAATTATATTTTTTCTGAAGTTAGTATTCCACTTTATCTTTCTATATCAATTTTTACGTCTGTTAAATACATCTGTATTTAAAGATTATTAGTTATAATCGTTGTTACCTTGCTTGTAAATTTTCCTGGGTTTCTGTATTTCTGCAAAAGCATTTCTACCTTTTATTTTAATTTTTCAGCACGTAACGTTTCGATCTTTATATACGACGCATCTTCCTTGACTCGATGGTCATACTGTTATCATCAATATCATTTTCATAATATCGTCGCAACATTGAAATTACTGTATTCAGCTCTCATTACCTATAAAAGGACACGTCATCATTCATCACGCACTTTGTCTAACATAGCCACGTCATTTCCTTCTACGTACTCTAACTTATTTGTTTAATCTGTAGGATGCCTGCCTACAGTACTTCCTGAGCTGTTACTACATGTTTCACACTTCAATTATGTGTTTAATTACTTTGTATTTAAAAGAAATTTTAGACTTTCTCAGAGAACAAGTAACTGGACTTGATAATAGCTCTTAAGACATATAAAATGTAATCCTCGCAAAAGTACACGTTTACATGTGGTTCACATTACATACTATAGATTTAATATTGTTCACAGCTTTTTTCTAGATAATTATAAATTGCTAAATATTCAAAAAATGAGATATTTTTTGTCAGGTGTGGGGTTCGAATCCACGCTCCCATCGGGAACCAGAGCTTAGATCTGGCGCCTTAGACCACTCGACCAACCTGGCTGTACATGTACATAATTTTAACGTGTACATGAATTATGTCCATATTAAAAGGAACACAAATGCATGTTATGTACATGAAATAAAAAGCTGTTTATTTCTAAAATTATATTTTTTCTGAAGACAGTTTTTCACTTAATATTTCTTTATCAATTTTTAAATCTGTTAAATTCATGTGTATTTATAGATTATTTTAGTTAGAATCGCTGTTACCTTGCTTGCAAATTATCCTGGCTTTCTGAATTTCAGCAAAAACACTTGTAACTTTTATTTTATTTTTTCAGGACGTAACGTTTCGATTTTTAACGATGATGCATCTTCTGTGACTCGATGGTCATACTGTTATCATTAATATCATTTTCATAAAATCGTCGCAACATTGAAATTACTGTATTCAACTCTCATTAGCTATAAAAGGACACGTCATCATTCATCACGCACATTGTCTAACATCTCCACGTCATTTCCTTCTACGTACTCTAACTTGTTTGTTCAATCTGTTGGATGCCCGCCTACAGTACTTCCTGAGCTTTACTACATGTTTCACACTTCAATTATGTGCTTCATTACTTTGTATTTAAAAGAAACTTTAGACTTTCTCAGAGAACAAGTAACTGGACTTGATAATAGACATATGAAACTCTTCAGACTAATGAAATGTAATCCTCGTAAAAGTACACGTTTACATATGGTTCACATTACATACTATAGAAATAATATTTTTCACAGCTTCTTTTTTTTTAAATTATAAATTGCTAAAAATTAAAAAAAAAAAAAAAGATATGATTTTTTGTCAGGTGTGGGGTTCGAACCCACGCTCCCATCGGGAACCAGACCTTAGATCTGGCGCCTTAGACCACTCGCCCAACCTGACTGTACATGTACATAATTTTAACGTGTACATGATTTATGTCCATTTTAAAAGGAACACAAATGCATGTTAAGTACATGAAATAAAAAGCTGATTATTTCTAAAATTATATTTTTTCTGAAGTTAGATATTCACTTAATATTTTTTATCAAATTTTACATCCGTTAAATACATCTGTCAGTACAATATAATTTTTCATCTTCTGCACGAATTGTAGAATTTTTTACGTAATTCATTGCGGCCTTGAAACAGCACGCGCGGACCGGTATGGTATAGACCCGATAGTTAACGCGTAGGCTAATTGTCTTTCTCCGCAAAGTAGCAGCATTAAGTACGCACACACACATTACAGCTGGATTAATCGAGAAACTTGTAGAAAGTTCCTTACCCCTTAACACTTTTTCCGGATTACATAACAATATACAAAAAATAGTAAATAACGAGAAAATTATCTGCAATTATTTACCTTAATTGTAATTCATATAGTGAATCGCATTATAATATTTGGACGTTTACGTGGATAACAGGATGACGCGCATCGGAAGTAAACCTGATGACCAGTAGTTGTGCAGAGAGATGGACAAGCCTGTGGTCGCCCGCTATTGTGCCGCGTCTCGACAGTCTTGTAAAGTTTACTCCGCGGGGATCCAAATACTCGTGGGTTTCCAGACGTGGCCTGCGACCGGTCGTGGTTTTTCAACTAGGAACTAACTGAGCGTGAGGGTACGTCGAGGCCGGTTCCAAGATCCATCTGGCACAGACAGGCTTTGACCGAGGGCGCTTATTAGGGAAATGTCCTGAAAGCGGACAGAGTGGCGGTAGAATTTCCATGACTTTTATGTAGTAGTCAATAATCCTGAGAACTTCAAAGATGAATATTTAAAAAAAACTCTAAAATATTATCGGGACTGCTTTCAGTTATAGTCGGCTGTGATGGTCGTACAACGTTATAGCGTAAAGGTGCCTAGACATACATCAGTTTAATATGATTCTTAGCGTTGTCAACACCGGCGTCATCATTGTTGACATCGCCATCATCATGGCCTTAGTTATAATCACTGTTACCTGGCTTGTAAATTTTCCTGGGTTTCTGTATTTCTGCAAAAGCACCTCTATCTTTTATTTTATATTTTCAGCACGTAACGTTTCGATCTTTATATACGACGCATCTTCCGTGAATCGATGGTCATACTGTTATCATCAATAACATTTTCATAATATCGTCGCAACACTGAAATTACTGTATTCAACTCTCATTACCTATAAAAGGGCACGTCATCATTCATCACGCACTTTGTCTAACATAGCCACGTCATTTCCTTCTACGTACTCTAACTTATTTGTTTAATCTGTAGGATGCCCGAATACAGTACTTCCAGAGCTGTTACTACATGTTTCACACTTCAATTATGTGTTTAATTACTTTGTATTTAAAAGAAATTTTAGACTTTCTCAGAGAACAAGTAACTGGACTTGATAATAGCTCTTAAGACATCTGAAATGTAATCCTTGCAAAAGTACACGTTTACATGTGGTTCACATTACATACTATAGATTTAATATTGTTCACAGCTTTTTTCTAGATAATTATAAATTGCAAAATATTCAAAAAATGAGATATTTTTTGTCAGGTGTGGGGTTCGAACCCACGCTCCCATCGGGAACCAGAGCTTAGATCTGGCGCCTTAGACCACTCGGCCAACCTGACTGCACATGTAAATAATTTTAACGTGTACATGAATTATGTCCATTTTAAAAGGAACACAAATGCATGTTATGTACATGAAATAAAAAGCTGTTTATTTCTAAAATTATATTTTTTTTTTGAAGACAGTTTTTCACTTAATATTTCTTTATCAATTTTTACATCTGTTAAATTCATCTGTATTTAAAGATTATTTTATTTAGAATCGCTGTTACCTTGCTTGCAAATTATCCTGGCTTTCTGAATTTTAGCAAAAACACTTGTAACTTTTATTTTATTTTTTCAGGACGTAACGTTTCGATTTTTAACGATGATGCATCTTCTGTGACTCGATGGTCATACTGTTATCATTAATATCATTTTCATAAAATCGTCGCAACATTGAAATTACTGTATTCAACTCTCATTAGCTATAAAAGGACACGTCATCATTCATCACGCACATTGTCTAACATCTCCACGTCATTTGCTTCTACGTACTCTAACTTGTTTGTTCAATCTGTTGGATGCCCGCCTACAGTACTTCCTGAGCTTTACTACATGTTTCACACTTCAATTATGTGCTTCATTACTTTGTATTTAAAAGAAACTTTAGACTTTCTCAGAGAACAAGTAACTGGACTTGATAATAGACATATGAAACTCTGCAGACATATGAAATGTAAACCTCGTAAAAGTACACGTTTACATATGGTTCACATTACATACTATAGAAATAATATTTTTCACAGCTTCTTTTTTTTTAAATTATAAATTGCTAAAAATTAAAAAAAAAAGAAAAGATATGATTTTTGTCAGGTGTGGGGTTCGAACCCACGCTCCCATCGGGAACCAGACCTTAGATCTGGCGTTCTAGACCACTCGCCCAACCTGACTGTACATGTACATAATTTTAACGTGTACATGATTTATGTCCATTTTAAAAGGAACACAAATGCATGTTAAGTACATGAAATAAAAAGCTGATTATTTCTAAAATTATATTTTTTCTGAAGTTAGATATTCACTTAATATTTTTTATCAAATTTTACATCCGTTAAATACATCTGTCAGTACAATATAATTTTTCATCTTCTGCACGAATTGTAGAATTTTTTACGTAATTCATTGCGGCCTTGAAACAGCACGCGCGGACCGGTATGGTATAGACCCGATAGTTAACGCGTAGGCTAATGGTCTTTCTCCGCAAAGTAGCAGCATTAAGTACGCACACACACATTACAGCTGGATTAATCGAGAAACTTGTAGAAAATTCCGTACCACTTAACACTTTTTCCGGATTACATAACAATATACAAAAAATAGTAAATAACGAGATAATTATCTGCAATTATTTACCTTAATTGTAATTCATATAGAGAATCGCATTATAATATTTGGACGTTTACGTGGATAACAGGATGACGCGCATCGGAAGTAAACCTGATGACCAGGAGTTGTGCAGAGAGATGGACAAGCCTGTGGTCGCCCGCTATTGTGCCGCGTCTCGACAGTCTTGTAAAGTTTACTCCGCGGGGATCGAAATACTCGTGGGTTTCCAGACGTGGCCTGCGACCGGTCGTGGTTTTTCAACTAGGAACTAACTGAGCGTGAGGGTACGTCGAGGCCGGTTCCAAGATCCATCTGGCACAGACAGGCTTTGACCGAGGGCGCTTATTAGGGAAATGTCCTGAAAGCGGACAGAGTGGCGGTAGAATTTCCATGACTTTTATGTAGTAGTCAATAATCCTGAGAACTTCAATGATGAATATTTAAAAAAAACTCTAAAATATTATCGGGACTGCTTTCAGTTATAGTCGGCTGTGATGGTCGTACAACGTTATAGCGTAAAGGTGCCTAGACATACATCAGTTTAATATGATTCTTAGCGTTGTCAACACCGGCGTCATCATTGTTGACATCGCCATCATCATGGCCTTAGTTATAATCACTGTTACCTGGCTTGTAAATTTTCCTGGGTTTCTGTATTTCTGCAAAAGCAAAACACGCTTTTATTTTAGTTTTTCAGCACGTAACGTTTCGATCTTTATTACGACGCATCTTCCGTGACTCGATGGTCATACTGTTATCATCAATATCATTTTCATAATATCGTCGCAACATTGAAATTACTGTATTCAACTCTCATTACCTATAAAAGGACACACGTCATCATTCATCACGCACTTTGTCTAACATAGCCACGTCATTTCCTTCTACGTACTCTAACTTATTTGTTTAATCTGTAGGATGCCCGCCTACAGTACATCCTGAGCGTTTACTAAATGTTTCACACTTCAATTATGTGTTTAATTACATTGTATTTAAAAGAAATTTTAGACTTTCTCAGAGAACAAGTAAATGGACTTGATAATAACTCTTAAGTCATATGAAATGTAATCCTCGCAACAGTACAAGTTTGCATGTGGTTCACATTACATACTAAAAAATTAATGTTTTTCACAGTTTTTTTATTATAAATTGTTAAAAATTAAAAAAAAAGAAAAGATATGTTTATTTGTCAGGTGTGGGGATGGAACCCACCCTCCCAATCGGGAACCAGAGCTTAGAACTGGCACCTTACACCGCTCGGCCAACTTGACTGTACTACATGTACATAATTTTAACGTGTACATGAATTATGACCATTTCAAAAGAAACACAAATGATGCATGTTAAGTATATGAATTAAAAAGCTGATTATATCTATAATTATATTTTTTCTGAAGTTAGTATTCCACTTTATCTTTCTATATCAATTTTTACGTCTGTTAAATACATCTGTATTTAAAGATTAATAGTTATAATCGTTGTTACCTTGCTTGTAAATTTTCCTGGGTTTCTGTATTTCTGCAAAAGCACCTCTATCTTTTATTTTATATTTTCAGCACGTAACGTTTCGATCTTTATATACGACGCATCTTCCGTGAATCGATGGTCATACTGTTATCATCAATATCATTTTCATAATATCGTCGCAACACTGAAATTACTGTATTCAACTCTCATTACCTATAAAAGGGCTCGTCATCATTCATCACGCACTTTGTCTAACATAGCCACGTCATTTCCTTCTACGTACTCTAACTTATTTGTTTAATCTGTAGGATGCCCGAATACAGTACTTCCAGAGCTGTTACTACATGTTTCACACTTCAATTATGTGTTTAATTACTTTGTATTTAAAAGAAATTTTAGACTTTCTCAGAGAACAAGTAACTGGACTTGATAATAGCTCTTAAGACATCTGAAATGTAATCCTTGCAAAAGTACACGTTTACATGTGGTTCACATTACATACTATAGATTTAATATTGTTCACAGCTTTTTTCTAGATAATTATAAATTGCAAAAAATATTCAAAAAATGAGATGTTTTTTGTCAGGTGTGGGGTTCGAACCCACGCTCCCATCGGGAACCAGAGCTTAGATCTGGCGCCTTAGACCACTCGGCCAACCTGACTGCACATGTAAATAATTTTAACGTGTACATGAATTATGTCCATTTTAAAAGGAACACAAATGCATGTTATGTACATGAATTAAAAAGCTGATTATATCTATAATTATATTTCTTCTGAAGACAGTTTTTCACTTAATATTTCTTTATCAATTTTTACATCTGTTAAATTCATCTGTATTTAAAGATTATTTTAGTTAGAATCGCTGTTACCTTGCTTGTAAATTTTCCTGGGTTTCTGTATTTCAGCAAAAACACTTGTAACTTTTATTTTATTTTTTCAGGACGTAACGTTTCGATTTTTAACGATGATCCATCTTCCGTGACTCGATGGTCATACTGTTATCATCAATATCATTTTCATAATATCGTCGCAACATTGAAATTACTGTATTCAACTCTCATTACCTATAAAAGGACACGTCATCATTCATCACGCACTTTGTCTAACATAGCCACGTCATTTCCTTCTACGTACTCTAACTTATTTGTTTAATCTGTAGGATGCCCGCCTACAGTACTTCCTGAGCTGTTACTACATGTTTCACACTTCAATTATGTGTTTAATTACTTTGTATTTAAAAGAAATTTTAGACGTTCTCAGAGAACAAGTAACTGGACTTGATAATAGCTCTTAAGACATATGAAATGTAATCCTCGCAAAAGTACACGTTTACATGTGGTTCACATTACATACTATACAATTAATATTGTTCACAGCTTTTTTCTAGATAATTATAAATTGCAAAATATTCAAAAAATGAGATATTTTTTGTCAGGTGTGGGGTTCGAACCCACGCTCCCATCGGGAACCAGAGCTTAGATCTGGCGCCTTAGACCACTCGGCCAACCTGACTGCACATGTAAATAATTTTAACGTGTACATGAATTATGTCCATTTTAAAAGGAACACAAATGCATGTTATGTACATGAAATAAAAAGCTGTTTATTTCTAAAATTATATTTTTTCTGAAGACAGTTTTCACTTAATATTTCTTTATCAATTTTTACATCTGTTAAATTCATCTGTATTTAAAGATTATTTTAGTTAGAATCGCTGTTACCTTGCTTGCAAATTACCCTGGCTTTCTGAATTTCAGCAAAAACACTTGTAACTTTTATTTTATTTTTTCAGGACGTAACGTTTCGATTTTTAACGATGATGCATCTTCTGTGACTCGGAGGTCATACTGTTATCATTAATATCATTTTCATAAAATCGTCGCAACATTGAAATTACTGTATTCAACTCTCATTAGCTATAAAAGGACACGTCATCATTCATCACACACATTGTCTAACATCTCCACGTCATTTCCTTCTACGTACTCTAACTTGTCTGTTCAATCTGTTGGATGCCCGCCTACAGTACTTCCTGAGCTTTACTACATGTTTCACACTTCAATTATGTGCTTCATTACTTTGTATTTAAAAGAAACTTTAGACTTTCTCAGAGAACAAGTAACTGGACTTGATAATAGACATATGAAACTCTGCAGACATATGAAATGTAATCCTCGTAAAAGTACACGTTTACATATGGTTCACATTACATACTATAGAAATAATATTTTTCACAGCTTCTTTTTTTTTAAATTATAAATTGCTAAAAATTAAAAAAAAAAGAAAAGATATGATTTTTTGTCAGGGGTGGGGTTCGAACCCACGCTCCCATCGGGAACCAGACCTTAGATCTGGCGCCTTAGACCACTCGCCCAACCTGACTGTACATGTACATAATTTTAACGTGTACATGATTTATGTCCACTTTAAAAGGAACACAAATGCATGTTAAGTACATGAAATAAAAAGCTGATTATTTCTAAAATTATATTTTTTCTGAAGTTAGATATTCACTTAATATTTTTTATCAAATTTTACATCCGTTAAATACATCTGTCAGTACAATATAATTTTTCATCTTCTGCACGAATTGTAGAATTTTTTACGTAATTCATTGCGGCCTTGAAACAGCACGCGCGGACCGGTATGGTATAGACCCGATAGTTAACGCGTAGGCTAATGGTCTTTCTCCGCAAAGTAGCAGCATTAAGTACGCACACACACATTACAGCTGGATTAATCGAGAAACTTGTAGAAAATTCCGTACCACTTAACACTTTTTCCGGATTACATAACAATATACAAAAAATAGTAAATAACGAGATAATTATCTGCAATTATTTACCTTAATTGTAATTCATATAGAGAATCGCATTATAATATTTGGACGTTTACGTGGATAACAGGATGACGCGCATCGGAAGTAAACCTGATGACCAGGAGTTGTGCAGAGAGATGGACAAGCCTGTGGTCGCCCGCTATTGTGCCGCGTCTCGACAGTCTTGTAAAGTTTACTCCGCGGGGATCGAAATACTCGTGGGTTTCCAGACGTGGCCTGCGACCGGTCGTGGTTTTTCAACTAGGAACTAACTGAGCGTGAGGGTACGTCGAGGCCGGTTCCAAGATCCATCTGGCACAGACAGGCTTTGACCGAGGGCGCTTATTAGGGAAATGTCCTGAAAGCGGACAGAGTGGCGGTAGAATTTCCATGACTTTTATGTAGTAGTCAATAATCCTGAGAACTTCAAAGATGAATATTTAAAAAAAACTCTAAAATATTATCGGGACTGCTTTCAGTTATAGTCGGCTGTGATGGTCGTACAACGTTATAGCGTAAAGGTGCCTAGACATACATCAGTTTAATATGATTCTTAGCGTTGTCAACACCGGCGTCATCATTGTTGACATCGCCATCATCATGGCCTTAGTTATAATCACTGTTACCTGGCTTGTAAATTTTCCTGGGTTTCTGTATTTCTGCAAAAGCAAAACACGCTTTTATTTTAGTTTTTCAGCACGTAACGTTTCGATCTTTATTACGACGCATCTTCCGTGACTCGATGGTCATACTGTTATCATCAATATCATTTTCATAATATCGTCGCAACATTGAAATTACTGTATTCAACTCTCATTACCTATAAAAGGACACACGTCATCATTCATCACGCACTTTGTCTAACATAGCCACGTCATTTCCTTCTACGTACTCTAACTTATTTGTTTAATCTCTAGGATGCCCGCCTACAGTACATCCTGAGCGTTTACTAAATGTTTCACACTTCAATTATGTGTTTAATTACATTGTATTTAAAAGAAATTTTAGACTTTCTCAGAGAACAAGTAAATGGACTTGATAATAACTCTTAAGTCATATGAAATGTAATCCTCGCAACAGTACAAGTTTGCATTTGGTTCACATTACATACTAAAAAATTAATGTTTTTCACAGTTTTTTTATTATAAATTGTTAAAAATTAAAAAAAAAGAAAAGATATGTTTATTTGTCAGGTGTGGGGATGGAACCCACCCTCCCAATCGGGAACCAGAGCTTAGAACTGGCACCTTACACCGCTCGGCCAACTTGACTGTACTACATGTACATAATTTTAACGTGTACATGAATTATGACCATTTCAAAAGAAACACAAATGATGCATGTTAAGTATATGAATTAAAAAGCTGATTATATCTATAATTATATTTTTTCTGAAGTTAGTATTCCACTTTATCTTTCTATATCAATTTTTACGTCTGTTAAATACATCTGTATTTAAAGATTAATAGTTATAATCGTTGTTACCTTGCTTGTAAATTTTCCTGGGTTTCTGTATTTCTGCAAAAGCACCTCTATCTTTTATTTTATATTTTCAGCACGTAACGTTTCGATCTTTATATACGACGCATCTTCCGTGAATCGATGGTCATACTGTTATCATCAATAACATTTTCATAATATCGTCGCAACACTGAAATTACTGTATTCAACTCTCATTACCTATAAAAGGGCACGTCATCATTCATCACGCACTTTGTCTAACATAGCCACGTCATTTCCTTCTACGTACTCTAACTTATTTGTTTAATCTGTAGGATGCCCGAATACAGTACTTCCAGAGCTGTTACTACATGTTTCACACTTCAATTATGTGTTTAATTACTTTGTATTTAAAAGAAATTTTAGACTTTCTCAGAGAACAAGTAACTGGACTTGATAATAGCTCTTAAGACATCTGAAATGTAATCCTTGCAAAAGTACACGTTTACATGTGGTTCACATTACATACTATAGATTTAATATTGTTCACAGCTTTTTTCTAGATAATTATAAATTGCAAAATATTCAAAAAATGAGATATTTTTTGTCAGGTGTGGGGTTCGAACCCACGCTCCCATCGGGAACCAGAGCTTAGATCTGGCGCCTTAGACCACTCGGCCAACCTGACTGCACATGTAAATAATTTTAACGTGTACATGAATTATGTCCATTTTAAAAGGAACACAAATGCATGTTATGTACATGAAATAAAAAGCTGTTTATTTCTAAAATTATATTTTTTTTTTGAAGACAGTTTTTCACTTAATATTTCTTTATCAATTTTTACATCTGTTAAATTCATCTGTATTTAAAGATTATTTTATTTAGAATCGCTGTTACCTTGCTTGCAAATTATCCTGGCTTTCTGAATTTTAGCAAAAACACTTGTAACTTTTATTTTATTTTTTCAGGACGTAACGTTTCGATTTTTAACGATGATGCATCTTCTGTGACTCGATGGTCATACTGTTATCATTAATATCATTTTCATAAAATCGTCGCAACATTGAAATTACTGTATTCAACTCTCATTAGCTATAAAAGGACACGTCATCATTCATCACGCACATTGTCTAACATCTCCACGTCATTTGCTTCTACGTACTCTAACTTGTTTGTTCAATCTGTTGGATGCCCGCCTACAGTACTTCCTGAGCTTTACTACATGTTTCACACTTCAATTATGTGCTTCATTACTTTGTATTTAAAAGAAACTTTAGACTTTCTCAGAGAACAAGTAACTGGACTTGATAATAGACATATGAAACTCTGCAGACATATGAAATGTAAACCTCGTAAAAGTACACGTTTACATATGGTTCACATTACATACTATAGAAATAATATTTTTCACAGCTTCTTTTTTTTTAAATTATAAATTGCTAAAAATTAAAAAAAAAAGAAAAGATATGATTTTTGTCAGGTGTGGGGTTCGAACCCACGCTCCCATCGGGAACCAGACCTTAGATCTGGCGTTCTAGACCACTCGCCCAACCTGACTGTACATGTACATAATTTTAACGTGTACATGATTTATGTCCATTTTAAAAGGAACACAAATGCATGTTAAGTACATGAAATAAAAAGCTGATTATTTCTAAAATTATATTTTTTCTGAAGTTAGATATTCACTTAATATTTTTTATCAAATTTTACATCCGTTAAATACATCTGTCAGTACAATATAATTTTTCATCTTCTGCACGAATTGTAGAATTTTTTACGTAATTCATTGCGGCCTTGAAACAGCACGCGCGGACCGGTATGGTATAGACCCGATAGTTAACGCGTAGGCTAATGGTCTTTCTCCGCAAAGTAGCAGCATTAAGTACGCACACACACATTACAGCTGGATTAATCGAGAAACTTGTAGAAAATTCCGTACCACTTAACACTTTTTCCGGATTACATAACAATATACAAAAAATAGTAAATAACGAGATAATTATCTGCAATTATTTACCTTAATTGTAATTCATATAGAGAATCGCATTATAATATTTGGACGTTTACGTGGATAACAGGATGACGCGCATCGGAAGTAAACCTGATGACCAGGAGTTGTGCAGAGAGATGGACAAGCCTGTGGTCGCCCGCTATTGTGCCGCGTCTCGACAGTCTTGTAAAGTTTACTCCGCGGGGATCGAAATACTCGTGGGTTTCCAGACGTGGCCTGCGACCGGTCGTGGTTTTTCAACTAGGAACTAACTGAGCGTGAGGGTACGTCGAGGCCGGTTCCAAGATCCATCTGGCACAGACAGGCTTTGACCGAGGGCGCTTATTAGGGAAATGTCCTGAAAGCGGACAGAGTGGCGGTAGAATTTCCATGACTTTTATGTAGTAGTCAATAATCCTGAGAACTTCAATGATGAATATTTAAAAAAAACTCTAAAATATTATCGGGACTGCTTTCAGTTATAGTCGGCTGTGATGGTCGTACAACGTTATAGCGTAAAGGTGCCTAGACATACATCAGTTTAATATGATTCTTAGCGTTGTCAACACCGGCGTCATCATTGTTGACATCGCCATCATCATGGCCTTAGTTATAATCACTGTTACCTGGCTTGTAAATTTTCCTGGGTTTCTGTATTTCTGCAAAAGCAAAACACGCTTTTATTTTAGTTTTTCAGCACGTAACGTTTCGATCTTTATTACGACGCATCTTCCGTGACTCGATGGTCATACTGTTATCATCAATATCATTTTCATAATATCGTCGCAACATTGAAATTACTGTATTCAACTCTCATTACCTATAAAAGGACACACGTCATCATTCATCACGCACTTTGTCTAACATAGCCACGTCATTTCCTTCTACGTACTCTAACTTATTTGTTTAATCTGTAGGATGCCCGCCTACAGTACATCCTGAGCGTTTACTAAATGTTTCACACTTCAATTATGTGTTTAATTACATTGTATTTAAAAGAAATTTTAGACTTTCTCAGAGAACAAGTAAATGGACTTGATAATAACTCTTAAGTCATATGAAATGTAATCCTCGCAACAGTACAAGTTTGCATGTGGTTCACATTACATACTAAAAAATTAATGTTTTTCACAGTTTTTTTATTATAAATTGTTAAAAATTAAAAAAAAAGAAAAGATATGTTTATTTGTCAGGTGTGGGGATGGAACCCACCCTCCCAATCGGGAACCAGAGCTTAGAACTGGCACCTTACACCGCTCGGCCAACTTGACTGTACTACATGTACATAATTTTAACGTGTACATGAATTATGACCATTTCAAAAGAAACACAAATGATGCATGTTAAGTATATGAATTAAAAAGCTGATTATATCTATAATTATATTTTTTCTGAAGTTAGTATTCCACTTTATCTTTCTATATCAATTTTTACGTCTGTTAAATACATCTGTATTTAAAGATTAATAGTTATAATCGTTGTTACCTTGCTTGTAAATTTTCCTGGGTTTCTGTATTTCTGCAAAAGCACCTCTATCTTTTATTTTATATTTTCAGCACGTAACGTTTCGATCTTTATATACGACGCATCTTCCGTGAATCGATGGTCATACTGTTATCATCAATATCATTTTCATAATATCGTCGCAACACTGAAATTACTGTATTCAACTCTCATTACCTATAAAAGGGCTCGTCATCATTCATCACGCACTTTGTCTAACATAGCCACGTCATTTCCTTCTACGTACTCTAACTTATTTGTTTAATCTGTAGGATGCCCGAATACAGTACTTCCAGAGCTGTTACTACATGTTTCACACTTCAATTATGTGTTTAATTACTTTGTATTTAAAAGAAATTTTAGACTTTCTCAGAGAACAAGTAACTGGACTTGATAATAGCTCTTAAGACATCTGAAATGTAATCCTTGCAAAAGTACACGTTTACATGTGGTTCACATTACATACTATAGATTTAATATTGTTCACAGCTTTTTTCTAGATAATTATAAATTGCAAAATATTCAAAAAATGAGATATTTTTTGTCAGGTGTGGGGTTCGAACCCACGCTCCCATCGGGAACCAGAGCTTAGATCTGGCGCCTTAGACCACTCGGCCAACCTGACTGCACATGTAAATAATTTTAACGTGTACATGAATTATGTCCATTTTAAAAGGAACACAAATGCATGTTATGTACATGAATTAAAAAGTTGATTATATCTATAATTATATTTCTTCTGAAGACAGTTTTTCACTTAATATTTCTTTATCAATTTTTACATCTGTCAAATTCATCTGTATTTAAAGATTATTTTAGTTAGAATCGCTGTTACCTTGCTTGTAAATTTTCCTGGGTTTCTGTATTTCAGCAAAAACACTTGTAACTTTTATTTTATTTTTTCAGGACGTAACGTTTCGATTTTTAACGATGATGCATCTTCCGTGACTCGATGGTCATACTGTTATCATCAATATCATTTTCATAATATCGTCGCAACATTGAAATTACTGTATTCAACTCTCATTACCTATAAAAGGACACACGTCATCATTCATCACGCACTTTGTCTAACATAGCCACGTCATTTCCTTCTACGTACTCTAACTTATTTGTTTAATCTGTAGGATGCCCGCCTACAGTACATCCTGAGCGTTTACTAAATGTTTCACACTTCAATTATGTGTTTAATTACATTGTATTTAAAAGAAATTTTAGACTTTCTCAGAGAACAAGTAAATGGACTTGATAATAACTCTTAAGTCATATGAAATGTAATCCTCGCAATAGTACAAGTTTGCATGTGGTTCACATTACATACTAAAAAATTAATGTTTTTCACAGTTTTTTTATTATAAATTGTTAAAAATTAAAAAAAAAGAAAAGATATGTTTATTTGTCAGGTGTGGGGATGGAACCCACCTTCCCAATCGGGAACCAGAGCTTAGAACTGGCACCTTACACCGCTCGGCCAACTTGACTGTACTACATGTACATAATTTTAACGTGTACATGAATTATGACCATTTCAAAAGAAACACAAATGATGCATGTTAAGTATATGAATTAAAAAGCTGATTATATCTATAATTATATTTTTTCTGAAGTTAGTATTCCTCTTTATCTTTCTATATCAATTTTTACGTCTGTTAAATACATCTGTATTTAAAGATTATTAGTTATAATCGTTGTTACCTTGCTTGTAAATTCTCCTGGGTTTCTGTATTTCTGCAAAAGAATTTCTACCTTTATTTTAATTTTTCAGCACGTAACGTTTCGATCTTTATATACGACGCATCTTCCGTGACTCGATGGTCATACTGTTATCATCAATATCATTTTCATAATATCGTCGCAACATTGAAATTACTGTATTCAACTCTCATTACCTATAAAAGGACACGTCATCATTCATCACGCACTTTGTCTAACATAGCCACGTCATTTCCTTCTACGTACTCTAACTTATTTGTTTAATCTGTAGGATGCCCGCCTACAGTACTTCCTGAGCTGTTACTACATGTTTCACACTTCAATTATGTGTTTAATTACTTTGTATTTAAAAGAAATTTTAGACTTTCTCAGAGAACAAGTAACTGGACTTGATAATAGCTCTTAAGACATATGAAATGTAATCCTCGCAAAAGTACACGTTTACATGTGGTTCACATTACATACTATACAATTAATATTGTTCACAGCTTTTTTCTAGATAATTATAAATTGCTAAATATTCAAAAAATGAGATATTTTTTGTCAGGTGTGGGGTTCGAATCCACGCTCCCATCGGAAACCAGAGCTTAGATCTGGCGCCTTAGACCACTCGACCAACCTGGCTGTACATGTACATAATTTTAACGTGTACATGAATTATGTCCATATTAAAAGGAACACAAATGCATGTTATGTACATGAAATAAAAAGCTGTTTATTTCTAAAATTATATTTTTTCTGAAGACAGTTTTTCACTTAATATTTCTTTATCAATTTTTAAATCTGTTAAATTCATCTGTATTTAAAGATTATTTTAGTTAGAATCGCTGTTACCTTGCTTGCAAATTATCCTGGCTTTCTGAATTTCAGCAAAAACACTTGTAACTTTTATTTTATTTTTTCAGGACGTAACGTTTCGATTTTTAACGATGATGCATCTTCTGTGACTCGATGGTCATACTGTTATCATTAATATCATTTTCATAAAATCGTCGCAACATTGAAATTACTGTATTCAACTCTCATTAGCTATAAAAGGACACGTCATCATTCATCACGCACATTGTCTAACATCTCCACGTCATTTCCTTCTACGTACTCTAACTTGTTTGTTCAATCTGTTGGATGCCCGCCTACAGTACTTCCTGAGCTTTACTACATGTTTCACACTTCAATTATGTGCTTCATTACTTTGTATTTAAAAGAAACTTTAGACTTTCTCAGAGAACAAGTAACTGGACTTGATAATAGACATATGAAACTCTTCAGACTAATGAAATGTAATCCTCGTAAAAGTACACGTTTACATATGGTTCACATTACATACTATAGAAATAATATTTTTCACAGCTTCTTTTTTTTTAAATTATAAATTGCTAAAAATTAAAAAAAAAAAAAAGATATGATTTTTTGTCAGGTGTGGGGTTCGAACCCACGCTCCCATCGGGAACCAGACCTTAGATCTGGCGCCTTAGACCACTCGCCCAACCTGACTGTACATGTACATAATTTTAACGTGTACATGATTTATGTCCATTTTAAAAGGAACACAAATGCATGTTAAGTACATGAAATAAAAAGCTGATTATTTCTAAAATTATATTTTTTCTGAAGTTAGATATTCACTTAATATTTTTTATCAAATTTTACATCCGTTAAATACATCTGTCAGTACAATATAATTTTTCATCTTCTGCACGAATTGTAGAATTTTTTACGTAATTCATTGCGGCCTTGAAACAGCACGCGCGGACCGGTATGGTATAGACCCGATAGTTAACGCGTAGGCTAATTGTCTTTCTCCGCAAAGTAGCAGCATTAAGTACGCACACACACATTACAGCTGGATTAATCGAGAAACTTGTAGAAAGTTCCTTACCACTTAACACTTTTTCCGGATTACATAACAATATACAAAAAATAGTAAATAACGAGAAAATTATCTGCAATTATTTACCTTAATTGTAATTCATATAGAGAATCGCATTATAATATTTGGACGTTTACGTGGATAACAGGATGACGCGCATCGGAAGTAAACCTGATGACCAGGAGTTGTGCAGAGAGATGGACAAGCCTGTGGTCGCCCGCTATTGTGCCGCGTCTCGACAGTCTTGTAAAGTTTACTCCGCGGGGATCGAAATACTCGTGGGTTTCCAGACGTGGCCTGCGACCGGTCGTGGTTTTTCAACTAGGAACTAACTGAGCGTGAGGGTACGTCGAGGCCGGTTCCAAGATCCATCTGGCACAGACAGGCTTTGACCGAGGGCGCTTATTAGGGAAATGTCCTGAAAGCGGACAGAGTGGTGGTAGAATTTCCATGACTTTTATGTAGTAGTCAATAATCCTGAGAACTTCAAAGATGAATATTTAAAAAAAACTCTAAAATATTATCGGGACTGCTTTCAGTTATAGTCGGCTGTGATGGTCGTACAACGTTATAGCGTAAAGGTGCCTAGACATACATCAGTTTAATATGATTCTTAGCGTTGTCAACACCGGCGTCATCATTGTTGACATCGCCATCATCATGGCCTTAGTTATAATCACTGTTACCTGGCTTGTAAATTTTCCTGGGTTTCTGTATTTCTGCAAAAGCAAAACACGCTTTTATTTTAGTTTTTCAGCACGTAACGTTTCGATCTTTATACACGACGCATCTTCCGTGACTCGATGGTCATACTGTTATCATCAATATCATTTTCATAATATCGTCGCAACATTGAAATTACTGTATTCAACTCTCATTACCTATAAAAGGACACACGTCATCATTCATCACGCACTTTGTCTAACATAGCCACGTCATTTCCTTCTACGTACTCTAACTTATTTGTTTAATCTGTAGGATGCCCGCCTACAGTACATCCTGAGCGTTTACTAAATGTTTCACACTTCAATTATGTGTTTAATTACATTGTATTTAAAAGAAATTTTAGACTTTCTCAGAGAACAAGTAAATGGACTTGATAATAACTCTTAAGTCATATGAAATGTAATCCTCGCAACAGTACAAGTTTGCATGTGGTTCACATTACATACTAAAAAATTAATGTTTTTCACAGTTTTTTTATTATAAATTGTTAAAAATTAAAAAAAAGAAAAGATATGTTTATTTGTCAGGTGTGGGGATGGAACCCACCCTCCCAATCGGGAACCAGAGCTTAGAACTGGCACCTTACACCGCTCGGCCAACTTGACTGTACTACATGTACATAATTTTAACGTGTACATGAATTATGACCATTTCAAAAGAAACACAAATGATGCATGTTAAGTATATGAATTAAAAAGCTGATTATATCTATAATTATATTTTTTCTGAAGTTAGTATTCCACTTTATCTTTCTATATCAATTTTTACGTCTGTTAAATACATCTGTATTTAAAGATTAATAGTTATAATCGTTGTTACCTTGCTTGTAAATTTTCCTGGGTTTCTGTATTTCTGCAAAAGCACCTCTATCTTTTATTTTATATTTTCAGCACGTAACGTTTCGATCTTTATATACGACGCATCTTCCGTGAATCGATGGTCATACTGTTATCATCAATATCATTTTCATAATATCGTCGCAACACTGAAATTACTGTATTCAACTCTCATTACCTATAAAAGGGCTCGTCATCATTCATCACGCACTTTGTCTAACATAGCCACGTCATTTCCTTCTACGTACTCTAACTTATTTGTTTAATCTGTAGGATGCCCGAATACAGTACTTCCAGAGCTGTTACTACATGTTTCACACTTCAATTATGTGTTTAATTACTTTGTATTTAAAAGAAATTTTAGACTTTCTCAGAGAACAAGTAACTGGACTTGATAATAGCTCTTAAGACATCTGAAATGTAATCCTTGCAAAAGTACACGTTTACATGTGGTTCACATTACATACTATAGATTTAATATTGTTCACAGCTTTTTTCTAGATAATTATAAATTGCAAAATATTCAAAAAATGAGATATTTTTTGTCAGGTGTGGGGTTCGAACCCACGCTCCCATCGGGAACCAGAGCTTAGATCTGGCGCCTTAGACCACTCGGCCAACCTGACTGCACATGTAAATAATTTTAACGTGTACATGAATTATGTCCATTTTAAAAGGAACACAAATGCATGTTATGTACATGAATTAAAAAGTTGATTATATCTATAATTATATTTCTTCTGAAGACAGTTTTTCACTTAATATTTCTTTATCAATTTTTACATCTGTCAAATTCATCTGTATTTAAAGATTATTTTAGTTAGAATCGCTGTTACCTTGCTTGTAAATTTTCCTGGGTTTCTGTATTTCAGCAAAAACACTTGTAACTTTTATTTTATTTTTTCAGGACGTAACGTTTCGATTTTTAACGATGATGCATCTTCCGTGACTCGATGGTCATACTGTTATCATCAATATCATTTTCATAATATCGTCGCAACATTGAAATTACTGTATTCAACTCTCATTACCTATAAAAGGACACACGTCATCATTCATCACGCACTTTGTCTAACATAGCCACGTCATTTCCTTCTACGTACTCTAACTTATTTGTTTAATCTGTAGGATGCCCGCCTACAGTACATCCTGAGCGTTTACTAAATGTTTCACACTTCAATTATGTGTTTAATTACATTGTATTTAAAAGAAATTTTAGACTTTCTCAGAGAACAAGTAAATGGACTTGATAATAACTCTTAAGTCATATGAAATGTAATCCTCGCAATAGTACAAGTTTGCATGTGGTTCACATTACATACTAAAAAATTAATGTTTTTCACAGTTTTTTTATTATAAATTGTTAAAAATTAAAAAAAAAGAAAAGATATGTTTATTTGTCAGGTGTGGGGATGGAACCCACCTTCCCAATCGGGAACCAGAGCTTAGAACTGGCACCTTACACCGCTCGGCCAACTTGACTGTACTACATGTACATAATTTTAACGTGTACATGAATTATGACCATTTCAAAAGAAACACAAATGATGCATGTTAAGTATATGAATTAAAAAGCTGATTATATCTATAATTATATTTTTTCTGAAGTTAGTATTCCTCTTTATCTTTCTATATCAATTTTTACGTCTGTTAAATACATCTGTATTTAAAGATTATTAGTTATAATCGTTGTTACCTTGCTTGTAAATTCTCCTGGGTTTCTGTATTTCTGCAAAAGAATTTCTACCTTTATTTTAATTTTTCAGCACGTAACGTTTCGATCTTTATATACGACGCATCTTCCGTGACTCGATGGTCATACTGTTATCATCAATATCATTTTCATAATATCGTCGCAACATTGAAATTACTGTATTCAACTCTCATTACCTATAAAAGGACACGTCATCATTCATCACGCACTTTGTCTAAGATAGCCACGTCATTTCCTTCTACGTACTCTAACTTATTTGTTTAATCTGTAGGATGCCCGCCTACAGTACTTCCTGAGCTGTTACTACATGTTTCACACTTCAATTATGTGTTTAATTACTTTGTATTTAAAAGAAATTTTAGACTTTCTCAGAGAACAAGTAACTGGACTTGATAATAGCTCTTAAGACATATGAAATGTAATCCTCGCAAAAGTACACGTTTACATGTGGTTCACATTACATACTATACAATTAATATTGTTCACAGCTTTTTTCTAGATAATTATAAATTGCTAAATATTCAAAAAATGAGATATTTTTTGTCAGGTGTGGGGTTCGAATCCACGCTCCCATCGGAAACCAGAGCTTAGATCTGGCGCCTTATACCACTCGACCAACCTGGCTGTACATGTACATAATTTTAACGTGTACATGAATTATGTCCATATTAAAAGGAACACAAATGCATGTTATGTACATGAAATAAAAAGCTGTTTATTTCTAAAATTATATTTTTTCTGAAGACAGTTTTTCACTTAATATTTCTTTATCAATTTTTAAATCTGTTAAATTCATCTGTATTTAAAGATTATTTTAGTTAGAATCGCTGTTACCTTGCTTGCAAATTATCCTGGCTTTCTGAATTTCAGCAAAAACACTTGTAACTTTTATTTTATTTTTTCAGGACGTAACGTTTCGATTTTTAACGATGATGCATCTTCTGTGACTCGATGGTCATACTGTTATCATTAATATCATTTTCATAAAATCGTCGCAACATTGAAATTACTGTATTCAACTCTCATTAGCTATAAAAGGACACGTCATCATTCATCACGCACATTGTCTAACATCTCCACGTCATTTCCTTCTACGTACTCTAACTTGTTTGTTCAATCTGTTGGATGCCCGCCTACAGTACTTCCTGAGCTTTACTACATGTTTCACACTTCAATTATGTGCTTCATTACTTTGTATTTAAAAGAAACTTTAGACTTTCTCAGAGAACAAGTAACTGGACTTGATAATAGACATATGAAACTCTTCAGACTAATGAAATGTAATCCTCGTAAAAGTACACGTTTACATATGGTTCACATTACATACTATAGAAATAATATTTTTCACAGCTTCTTTTTTTTTAAATTATAAATTGCTAAAAATTAAAAAAAAAAAAAAGATATGATTTTTTGTCAGGTGTGGGGTTCGAACCCACGCTCCCATCGGGAACCAGACCTTAGATCTGGCGCCTTAGACCACTCGCCCAACCTGACTGTACATGTACATAATTTTAACGTGTACATGATTTATGTCCATTTTAAAAGGAACACAAATGCATGTTAAGTACATGAAATAAAAAGCTGATTATTTCTAAAATTATATTTTTTCTGAAGTTAGATATTCACTTAATATTTTTTATCAAATTTTACATCCGTTAAATACATCTGTCAGTACAATATAATTTTTCATCTTCTGCACGAATTGTAGAATTTTTTACGTAATTCATTGCGGCCTTGAAACAGCACGCGCGGACCGGTATGGTATAGACCCGATAGTTAACGCGTAGGCTAATTGTCTTTCTCCGCAAAGTAGCAGCATTAAGTACGCACACACACATTACAGCTGGATTAATCGAGAAACTTGTAGAAAATTCCGTACCACTTAACACTTTTTCCGGATTACATAACAATATACAAAAAATAGTAAATAACGAGATAATTATCTGCAATTATTTACCTTAATTGTAATTCATATAGAGAATCGCATTATAATATTTGGACGTTTACGTGGATAACAGGATGACGCGCATCGGAAGTAAACCTGATGACCAGGAGTTGTGCAGAGAGATGGACAAGCCTGTGGTCGCCCGCTATTGTGCCGCGTCTCGACAGTCTTGTAAAGTTTACTCCGCGGGGATCGAAATACTCGTGGGTTTCCAGACGTGGCCTGCGACCGGTCGTGGTTTTTCAACTAGGAACTAACTGAGCGTGAGGGTACGTCGAGGCCGGTTCCAAGATCCATCTGGCACAGACAGGCTTTGACCGAGGGCGCTTATTAGGGAAATGTCCTGAAAGCGGACAGAGTGGTGGTAGAATTTCCATGACTTTTATGTAGTAGTCAATAATCCTGAGAACTTCAAAGATGAATATTTAAAAAAAACTCTAAAATATTATCGGGACTGCTTTCAGTTATAGTCGGCTGTGATGGTCGTACAACGTTATAGCGTAAAGGTGCCTAGACATACATCAGTTTAATATGATTCTTAGCGTTGTCAACACCGGCGTCATCATTGTTGACATCGCCATCATCATGGCCTTAGTTATAATCACTGTTACCTGGCTTGTAAATTTTCCTGGGTTTCTGTATTTCTGCAAAAGCAAAACACGCTTTTATTTTAGTTTTTCAGCACGTAACGTTTCGATCTTTATACACGACGCATCTTCCGTGACTCGATGGTCATACTGTTATCATCAATATCATTTTCATAATATCGTCGCAACATTGAAATTACTGTATTCAACTCTCATTACCTATAAAAGGACACACGTCATCATTCATCACGCACTTTGTCTAACATAGCCACGTCATTTCCTTCTACGTACTCTAACTTATTTGTTTAATCTGTAGGATGCCCGCCTACAGTACATCCTGAGCGTTTACTAAATGTTTCACACTTCAATTATGTGTTTAATTACATTGTATTTAAAAGAAATTTTAGACTTTCTCAGAGAACAAGTAAATGGACTTGATAATAACTCTTAAGTCATATGAAATGTAATCCTCGCAACAGTACAAGTTTGCATGTGGTTCACATTACATACTAAAAAATTAATGTTTTTCACAGTTTTTTTATTATAAATTGTTAAAAATTAAAAAAAAAGAAAAGATATGTTTATTTGTCAGGTGTGGGGATGGAACCCACCCTCCCAATCGGGAACCAGAGCTTAGAACTGGCACCTTACACCGCTCGGCCAACTTGACTGTACTACATGTACATAATTTTAACGTGTACATGAATTATGACCATTTCAAAAGAAACACAAATGATGCATGTTAAGTATATGAATTAAAAAGCTGATTATATCTATAATTATATTTTTTCTGAAGTTAGTATTCCACTTTATCTTTCTATATCAATTTTTACGTCTGTTAAATACATCTGTATTTAAAGATTAATAGTTATAATCGTTGTTACCTTGCTTGTAAATTTTCCTGGGTTTCTGTATTTCTGCAAAAGCACCTCTATCTTTTATTTTATATTTTCAGCACGTAACGTTTCGATCTTTATATACGACGCATCTTCCGTGAATCGATGGTCATACTGTTATCATCAATATCATTTTCATAATATCGTCGCAACACTGAAATTACTGTATTCAACTCTCATTACCTATAAAAGGGCTCGTCATCATTCATCACGCACTTTGTCTAACATAGCCACGTCATTTCCTTCTACGTACTCTAACTTATTTGTTTAATCTGTAGGATGCCCGAATACAGTACTTCCAGAGCTGTTACTACATGTTTCACACTTCAATTATGTGTTTAATTACTTTGTATTTAAAAGAAATTTTAGACTTTCTCAGAGAACAAGTAACTGGACTTGATAATAGCTCTTAAGACATCTGAAATGTAATCCTTGCAAAAGTACACGTTTACATGTGGTTCACATTACATACTATAGATTTAATATTGTTCACAGCTTTTTTCTAGATAATTATAAATTGCAAAATATTCAAAAAATGAGATATTTTTTGTCAGGTGTGGGGTTCGAACCCACGCTCCCATCGGGAACCAGAGCTTAGATCTGGCGCCTTAGACCACTCGGCCAACCTGACTGCACATGTAAATAATTTTAACGTGTACATGAATTATGTCCATTTTAAAAGGAACACAAATGCATGTTATGTACATGAATTAAAAAGTTGATTATATCTATAATTATA
Organism: Magicicada septendecula; assembly: GCA_034769895.1. NCBI lineage: Eukaryota > Metazoa > Arthropoda > Insecta > Hemiptera > Cicadidae > Magicicada > Magicicada septendecula. Next base: position 231,950,175 of record CM068368.1, on the reverse strand, counting down.
TTTCTTCTGAAGACAGTTTTTCACTTAATATTTCTTTATCAATTTTTACATCTGTCAAATTCATCTGTATTTAAAGATTATTTTAGTTAGAATCGCTGTTACCTTGCTTGTAAATTTTCCTGGGTTTCTGTATTTCAGCAAAAACACTTGTAACTTTTATTTTATTTTTTCAGGACGTAACGTTTCGATTTTTAACGATGATGCATCTTCCGTGACTCGATGGTCATACTGTTATCATCAATATCATTTTCATAATATCGTCGCAACATTGAAATTACTGTATTCAACTCTCATTACCTATAAAAGGACACACGTCATCATTCATCACGCACTTTGTCTAACATAGCCACGTCATTTCCTTCTACGTACTCTAACTTATTTGTTTAATCTGTAGGATGCCCGCCTACAGTACATCCTGAGCGTTTACTAAATGTTTCACACTTCAATTATGTGTTTAATTACATTGTATTTAAAAGAAATTTTAGACTTTCTCAGAGAACAAGTAAATGGACTTGATAATAACTCTTAAGTCATATGAAATGTAATCCTCGCAATAGTACAAGTTTGCATGTGGTTCACATTACATACTAAAAAATTAATGTTTTTCACAGTTTTTTTATTATAAATTGTTAAAAATTAAAAAAAAAGAAAAGATATGTTTATTTGTCAGGTGTGGGGATGGAACCCACCTTCCCAATCGGGAACCAGAGCTTAGAACTGGCACCTTACACCGCTCGGCCAACTTGACTGTACTACATGTACATAATTTTAACGTGTACATGAATTATGACCATTTCAAAAGAAACACAAATGATGCATGTTAAGTATATGAATTAAAAAGCTGATTATATCTATAATTATATTTTTTCTGAAGTTAGTATTCCTCTTTATCTTTCTATATCAATTTTTACGTCTGTTAAATACATCTGTATTTAAAGATTATTAGTTATAATCGTTGTTACCTTGCTTGTAAATTCTCCTGGGTTTCTGTATTTCTGCAAAAGAATTTCTACCTTTATTTTAATTTTTCAGCACGTAACGTTTCGATCTTTATATACGACGCATCTTCCGTGACTCGATGGTCATACTGTTATCATCAATATCATTTTCATAATATCGTCGCAACATTGAAATTACTGTATTCAACTCTCATTACCTATAAAAGGACACGTCATCATTCATCACGCACTTTGTCTAAGATAGCCACGTCATTTCCTTCTACGTACTCTAACTTATTTGTTTAATCTGTAGGATGCCCGCCTACAGTACTTCCTGAGCTGTTACTACATGTTTCACACTTCAATTATGTGTTTAATTACTTTGTATTTAAAAGAAATTTTAGACTTTCTCAGAGAACAAGTAACTGGACTTGATAATAGCTCTTAAGACATATGAAATGTAATCCTCGCAAAAGTACACGTTTACATGTGGTTCACATTACATACTATACAATTAATATTGTTCACAGCTTTTTTCTAGATAATTATAAATTGCTAAATATTCAAAAAATGAGATATTTTTTGTCAGGTGTGGGGTTCGAATCCACGCTCCCATCGGAAACCAGAGCTTAGATCTGGCGCCTTATACCACTCGACCAACCTGGCTGTACATGTACATAATTTTAACGTGTACATGAATTATGTCCATATTAAAAGGAACACAAATGCATGTTATGTACATGAAATAAAAAGCTGTTTATTTCTAAAATTATATTTTTTCTGAAGACAGTTTTTCACTTAATATTTCTTTATCAATTTTTAAATCTGTTAAATTCATCTGTATTTAAAGATTATTTTAGTTAGAATCGCTGTTACCTTGCTTGCAAATTATCCTGGCTTTCTGAATTTCAGCAAAAACACTTGTAACTTTTATTTTATTTTTTCAGGACGTAACGTTTCGATTTTTAACGATGATGCATCTTCTGTGACTCGATGGTCATACTGTTATCATTAATATCATTTTCATAAAATCGTCGCAACATTGAAATTACTGTATTCAACTCTCATTAGCTATAAAAGGACACGTCATCATTCATCACGCACATTGTCTAACATCTCCACGTCATTTCCTTCTACGTACTCTAACTTGTTTGTTCAATCTGTTGGATGCCCGCCTACAGTACTTCCTGAGCTTTACTACATGTTTCACACTTCAATTATGTGCTTCATTACTTTGTATTTAAAAGAAACTTTAGACTTTCTCAGAGAACAAGTAACTGGACTTGATAATAGACATATGAAACTCTTCAGACTAATGAAATGTAATCCTCGTAAAAGTACACGTTTACATATGGTTCACATTACATACTATAGAAATAATATTTTTCACAGCTTCTTTTTTTTTAAATTATAAATTGCTAAAAATTAAAAAAAAAAAAAAGATATGATTTTTTGTCAGGTGTGGGGTTCGAACCCACGCTCCCATCGGGAACCAGACCTTAGATCTGGCGCCTTAGACCACTCGCCCAACCTGACTGTACATGTACATAATTTTAACGTGTACATGATTTATGTCCATTTTAAAAGGAACACAAATGCATGTTAAGTACATGAAATAAAAAGCTGATTATTTCTAAAATTATATTTTTTCTGAAGTTAGATATTCACTTAATATTTTTTATCAAATTTTACATCCGTTAAATACATCTGTCAGTACAATATAATTTTTCATCTTCTGCACGAATTGTAGAATTTTTTACGTAATTCATTGCGGCCTTGAAACAGCACGCGCGGACCGGTATGGTATAGACCCGATAGTTAACGCGTAGGCTAATTGTCTTTCTCCGCAAAGTAGCAGCATTAAGTACGCACACACACATTACAGCTGGATTAATCGAGAAACTTGTAGAAAATTCCGTACCACTTAACACTTTTTCCGGATTACATAACAATATACAAAAAATAGTAAATAACGAGATAATTATCTGCAATTATTTACCTTAATTGTAATTCATATAGAGAATCGCATTATAATATTTGGACGTTTACGTGGATAACAGGATGACGCGCATCGGAAGTAAACCTGATGACCAGGAGTTGTGCAGAGAGATGGACAAGCCTGTGGTCGCCCGCTATTGTGCCGCGTCTCGACAGTCTTGTAAAGTTTACTCCGCGGGGATCGAAATACTCGTGGGTTTCCAGACGTGGCCTGCGACCGGTCGTGGTTTTTCAACTAGGAACTAACTGAGCGTGAGGGTACGTCGAGGCCGGTTCCAAGATCCATCTGGCACAGACAGGCTTTGACCGAGGGCGCTTATTAGGGAAATGTCCTGAAAGCGGACAGAGTGGCGGTAGAATTTCCATGACTTTTATTTAGTAGTCAATAATCCTGAGAACTTCAAAGATGAATATTTAAAAAAAACTCTAAAATATTATCGGGACTGCTTTCAGTTATAGTCGGCTGTGATGGTCGTACAACGTTATAGCGTAAAGGTGCCTAGACATACATCAGTTTAATATGATTCTTAGCGTTGTCAACACCGGCGTCATCATTGTTGACATCGCCATCATCATGGCCTTAGTTATAATCACTGTTACCTGGCTTGTAAATTTTCCTGGGTTTCTGTATTTCTGCAAAAGCAAAACACGCTTTTATTTTAGTTTTTCAGCACGTAACGTTTCGATCTTTATTACGACGCATCTTCCGTGACTCGATGGTCATACTGTTATCATCAATATCATTTTCATAATATCGTCGCAACATTGAAATTACTGTATTCAACTCTCATTACCTATAAAAGGACACACGTCATCATTCATCACGCACTTTGTCTAACATAGCCACGTCATTTCCTTCTACGTACTCTAACTTATTTGTTTAATCTCTAGGATGCCCGCCTACAGTACATCCTGAGCGTTTACTAAATGTTTCACACTTCAATTATGTGTTTAATTACATTGTATTTAAAAGAAATTTTAGACTTTCTCAGAGAACAAGTAAATGGACTTGATAATAACTCTTAAGTCATATGAAATGTAATCCTCGCAACAGTACAAGTTTGCATGTGGTTCACATTACATACTAAAAAATTAATGTTTTTCACAGTTTTTTTATTATAAATTGTTAAAAATTAAAAAAAAAGAAAAGATATGTTTATTTGTCAGGTGTGGGGATGGAACCCACCCTCCCAATCGGGAACCAGAGCTTAGAACTGGCACCTTACACCGCTCGGCCAACTTGACTGTACTACATGTACATAATTTTAACGTGTACATGAATTATGACCATTTCAAAAGAAACACAAATGATGCATGTTAAGTATATGAATTAAAAAGCTGATTATATCTATAATTATATTTTTTCTGAAGTTAGTATTCCACTTTATCTTTCTATATCAATTTTTACGTCTGTTAAATACATCTGTATTTAAAGATTAATAGTTATAATCGTTGTTACCTTGCTTGTAAAATTTCCTGGGTTTCTGTATTTCTGCAAAAGCACCTCTATCTTTTATTTTATATTTTCAGCACGTAACGTTTCGATCTTTATATACGACGCATCTTCCGTGAATCGATGGTCATACTGTTATCATCAATATCATTTTCATAATATCGTCGCAACACTGAAATTACTGTATTCAACTCTCATTACCTATAAAAGGGCTCGTCATCATTCATCACGCACTTTGTCTAACATAGCCACGTCATTTCCTTCTACGTACTCTAACTTATTTGTTTAATCTGTAGGATGCCCGAATACAGTACTTCCAGAGCTGTTACTACATGTTTCACACTTCAATTATGTGTTTAATTACTTTGTATTTAAAAGAAATTTTAGACTTTCTCAGAGAACAAGTAACTGGACTTGATAATAGCTCTTAAGACATCTGAAATGTAATCCTTGCAAAAGTACACGTTTACATGTGGTTCATATTACATACTATAGATTTAATATTGTTCACAGCTTTTTTCTAGATAATTATAAATTGCAAAATATTCAAAAAATGAGATATTTTTTGTCAGGTGTGGGGTTCGAACCCACGCTCCCATCGGGAACCAGAGCTTAGATCTGGCGCCTTAGACCACTCGGCCAACCTGACTGCACATGTAAATAATTTTAACGTGTACATGAATTATGTCCATTTTAAAAGGAACACAAATGCATGTTATGTACATGAATTAAAAAGTTGATTATATCTATAATTATATTTCTTCTGAAGACAGTTTTCCACTTAATATTTCTTTATCAATTTTTACATCTGTCAAATTCATCTGTATTTAAAGATTATTTTAGTTAGAATCGCTGTTACCTTGCTTGTAAATTTTCCTGGGTTTCTGTATTTCAGCAAAAACACTTGTAACTTTTATTTTATTTTTTCAGGACGTAACGTTTCGATTTTTAACGATGATGCATCTTCCGTGACTCGATGGTCATACTGTTATCATCAATATCATTTTCATAATATCGTCGCAACATTGAAATTACTGTATTCAACTCTCATTACCTATAAAAGGACACGTCATCATTCATCACGCACTTTGTCTAACATAGCCACGTCATTTCCTTCTACGTACTCTAACTTATTTGTTTAATCTGTAGGATGCCCGCCTACAGTACTTCCTGAGCTGTTACTACATGTTTCACACTTCAATTATGTGTTTAATTACTTTGTATTTAAAAGAAATTTTAGACGTTCTCAGAGAACAAGTAACTGGACTTGATAATAGCTCTTAAGACATATGAAATGTAATCCTCGCAAAAGTACACGTTTACATGTGGTTCACATTACATACTATACAATTAATATTGTTCACAGCTTTTTTCTAGATAATTATAAATTGCAAAATATTCAAAAAATGAGATATTTTTTGTCAGGTGTGGGGTTCGAACCCACGCTCCCATCGGGAACCAGAGCTTAGATCTGGCGCCTTAGACCACTCGGCCAACCTGACTGCACATGTAAATAATTTTAACGTGTACATGAATTATGTCCATTTTAAAAGGAACACAAATGCATGTTATGTACATGAAATAAAAAGCTGTTTATTTCTAAAATTATATTTTTTCTGAAGACAGTTTTCACTTAATATTTCTTTATCAATTTTTACATCTGTTAAATTCATCTGTATTTAAAGATTATTTTAGTTAGAATCGCTGTTACCTTGCTTGCAAATTACCCTGGCTTTCTGAATTTCAGCAAAAACACTTGTAACTTTTATTTTATTTTTTCAGGACGTAACGTTTCGATTTTTAACGATGATGCATCTTCTGTGACTCGATGGTCATACTGTTATCATTAATATCATTTTCATAAAATCGTCGCAACATTGAAATTACTGTATTCAACTCTCATTAGCTATAAAAGGACACGTCATCATTCATCACGCACATTGTCTAACATCTCCACGTCATTTCCTTCTACGTACTCTAACTTGTTTGTTCAATCTGTTGGATGCCCGCCTACAGTACTTCCTGAGCTTTACTACATGTTTCACACTTCAATTATGTGCTTCATTACTTTGTATTTAAAAGAAACTTTAGACTTTCTCAGAGAACAAGTAACTGGACTTGATAATAGACATATGAAACTCTTCAGACATATGAAATGTAATCCTCGTAAAAGTACACGTTTACATATGGTTCACATTACATACTATAGAAATAATATTTTTCACAGCTTCTTTTTTTTTAAATTATAAATTGCTAAAAATTAAAAAAAAAAGAAAAGATATGATTTTCTGTCAGGTGTGGGGTTCGAACCCACGCTCCCATCGGGAACGAGACCTTAGATCTGGCGCCTTAGACCACTCGCCCAACCTGACTGTACATGTACATAATTTTAACGTGTACATGATTTATGTCCATTTTAAAAGGAACACAAATGCATGTTAAGTACATGAAATAAAAAGCTGATTATTTCTAAAATTATATTTTTTCTGAAGTTAGATATTCACTTAATATTTTTTATCAAATTTTACATCCGTTAAATACATCTGTCAGTACAATATAATTTTTCATCTTCTGCACGAATTGTAGAATTTTTTACGTAATTCATTGCGGCCTTGAAACAGCACGCGCGGACCGGTATGGTATAGACCCGATAGTTAACGCGTAGGCTAATTGTCTTTCTCCGCAAAGTAGCAGCATTAAGTACGCACACACACATTACAGCTGGATTAATCGAGAAACTTGTAGAAAGTTCCGTACCACTTAACACTTTTTCCGGATTACATAACAATATACAAAAAATAGTAAATAACGAGAAAATTATCTGCAATTATTTACCTAAATTGTAATTCATATAGAGAATCGCATTATAATATTTGGACGTTTACGTGGATAACAGGATGACGCGCATCGGAAGTAAACCTGATGACCAGGAGTTGTGCAGAGAGATGGACAAGCCTGTGGTCGCCCGCTATTGTGCCGCGTCTCGACAGTCTTGTAAAGTTTACTCCGCGGGGATCCAAATACTCGTGGGTTTCCAGACGTGGCCTGCGACCGGTCGTGGTTTTTCAACTAGGAACTAACTGAGCGTGAGGGTACGTCGAGGCCGGTTCCAAGATCCATCTGGCACAGACAGGCTTTGACCGAGGGCGCTTATTAGGGAAATGTCCTGAAAGCGGACAGAGTGGCGGTAGAATTTCCATGACTTTTATGTAGTAGTCAATAATCCTGAGAACTTCAAAGATGAATATTTAAAAAAAACTCTAAAATATTATCGGGACTGCTTTCAGTTATAGTCGGCTGTGATGGTCGTACAACGTTATAGCGTAAAGGTGCCTAGACATACATCAGTTTAATATGATTCTTAGCGTTGTCAACACCGGCGTCATCATTGTTGACATCGCCATCATCATGGCCTTAGTTATAATCACTGTTACCTGGCTTGTAAATTTTCCTGGGTTTCTGTATTTCTGCAAAAGCAAAACACGCTTTTATTTTAGTTTTTCAGCACGTATCGTTTCGATCTTTATACACGACGCATCTTCCGTGACTCGATGGTCATACTGTTATCATCAATATCATTTTCATAATATCGTCGCAACATTGAAATTACTGTATTCAACTCTCATTACCTATAAAAGGACACACGTCATCATTCATCACGCACTTTGTCTAACATAGCCACGTCATTTCCTTCTACGTACTCTAACTTATTTGTTTAATCTGTAGGATGCCCGCCTACAGTACATCCTGAGCGTTTACTAAATGTTTCACACTTCAATTATGTGTTTAATTACATTGTATTTAAAAGAAATTTTAGATTTTCTCAGAGAACAAGTAAATGGACTTGATAATAACTCTTAAGTCATATGAAATGTAATCCTCGCAATAGTACAAGTTTGCATGTGGTTCACATTACATACTAAAAAATTAATGTTTTTCACAGTTTTTTTATTATAAATTGTTAAAAATTAAAAAAAAAGAAAAGATATGTTTATTTGTCAGGTGTGGGGATGGAACCCACCTTCCCAATCGGGAACCAGAACTTAGAACTGGCACCTTACACCGCTCGGCCAACTTGACTGTACTACATGTACATAATTTTAACGTGTACATGAATTATGACCATTTCAAAAGAAACACAAATGATGCATGTTAAGTATATGAATTAAAAAGCTGATTATATCTATAATTATATTTTTTCTGAAGTTAGTATTCCACTTTATCTTTCTATATCAATTTTTACGTCTGTTAAATACATCTGTATTTAAAGATTAATAGTTATAATCGTTGTTACCTTGCTTGTAAATTTTCCTGGGTTTCTGTATTTCTGCAAAAGAATTTCTACCTTTATTTTAATTTTTCAGCACGTAACGTTTCGATCTTTATATACGACGCATCTTCCGTGAATCGATGGTCATACTGTTATCATCAATAACATTTTCATAATATCGTCGCAACACTGAAATTACTGTATTCAACTCTCATTACCTATAAAAGGGCACGTCATCATTCATCACGCACTTTGTCTAACATAGCCACGTCATTTCCTTCTACGTACTCTAACTTATTTGTTTAATCTGTAGGATGCCCGAATACAGTACTTCCAGAGCTGTTACTACATGTTTCACACTTCAATTATGTGTTTAATTACTTTGTATTTAAAAGAAATTTTAGACTTTCTCAGAGAACAAGTAACTGGACTTGATAATAGCTCTTAAGACATCTGAAATGTAATCCTTGCAAAAGTACACGTTTACATGTGGTTCACATTACATACTATAGATTTAATATTGTTCACAGCTTTTTTCTAGATAATTATAAATTGCAAAATATTCAAAAAATGAGATATTTTTTGTCAGGTGTGGGGTTCGAACCCACGCTCCCATTGGGAACCAGAGCTTAGATCTGGCGCCTTAGACCACTCGGCCAACCTGACTGCACATGTAAATAATTTTAACGTGTACATGAATTATGTCCATTTTAAAAGGAACACAAATGCATGTTATGTACATGAAATAAAAAGCTGTTTATTTCTAAAATTATATTTTTTTTTTGAAGACAGTTTTTCACTTAATATTTCTTTATCAATTTTTACATCTGTTAAATTCATCTGTATTTAAAGATTATTTTATTTAGAATCGCTGTTACCTTGCTTGCAAATTATCCTGGCTTTCTGAATTTTAGCAAAAACACTTGTAACTTTTATTTTATTTTTTCAGGACGTAACGTTTCGATTTTTAACGATGATGCATCTTCTGTGACTCGATGGTCATACTGTTATCATTAATATCATTTTCATAAAATCGTCGCAACATTGAAATTACTGTATTCAACTCTCATTAGCTATAAAAGGACACGTCATCATTCATCACGCACATTGTCTAACATCTCCACGTCATTTGCTTCTACGTACTCTAACTTGTTTGTTCAATCTGTTGGATGCCCGCCTACAGTACTTCCTGAGCTTTACTACATGTTTCACACTTCAATTATGTGCTTCAATACTTTGTATTTAAAAGAAACTTTAGACTTTCTCAGAGAACAAGTAACTGGACTTGATAATAGACATATGAAACTCTGCAGACATATGAAATGTAAACCTCGTAAAAGTACACGTTTACATATGGTTCACATTACATACTATAGAAATAATATTTTTCACAGCTTCTTTTTTTTTAAATTATAAATTGCTAAAAATTAAAAAAAAAAGAAAAGATATGATTTTTGTCAGGTGTGGGGTTCGAACCCACGCTCCCATCGGGAACCAGAGCTTAGATCTGGCGCCTTAGACCACTCGGCCAACCTGACTGCACATGTAAATAATTTTAACGTGTACATGAATTATGTCCATTTTAAAAGGAACACAAATGCATGTTATGTACATGAAATAAAAAGCTGTTTATTTCTAAAATTATATTTTTTCTGAAGACAGTTTTCACTTAATATTTCTTTATCAATTTTTACATCTGTTAAATTCATCTGTATTTAAAGATTATTTTAGTTAGAATCGCTGTTACCTTGCTTGCAAATTACCCTGGCTTTCTGAATTTCAGCAAAAACACTTGTAACTTTTATTTTATTTTTTCAAGACGTAACGTTTCGATTTTTAACGATGATGCATCTTCTGTGACTCGATGGTCATACTGTTATCATTAATATCATTTTCATAAAATCGTCGCAACATTGAAATTACTGTATTCAACTCTCATTAGCTATAAAAGGACACGTCATCATTCATCACGCACATTGTCTAACATCTCCACGTCATTTCCTTCTACGTACTCTAACTTGTTTGTTCAATCTGTTGGATGCCCGCCTACAGTACTTCCTGAGCTTTACTACATGTTTCACACTTCAATTATGTGCTTCATTACTTTGTATTTAAAAGAAACTTTAGACTTTCTCAGAGAACAAGTAACTGGACTTGATAATAGACATATGAAACTCTTCAGACATATGAAATGTAATCCTCGTAAAAGTACACGTTTACATATGGTTCACATTACATACTATAGAAATAATATTTTTCACAGCTTCTTTTTTTTTAAATTATAAATTGCTAAAAATTAAAAAAAAAAGAAAAGATATGATTTTCTGTCAGGTGTGGGGTTCGAACCCACGCTCCCATCGGGAACCAGACCTTAGATCTGGCGCCTTAGACCACTCGCCCAACCTGACTGTACATGTACATAATTTTAACGTGTACATGATTTATGTCCATTTTAAAAGGAACACAAATGCATGTTAAGTACATGAAATAAAAAGCTGATTATTTCTAAAATTATATTTTTTCTGAAGTTAGATATTCACTTAATATTTTTTATCAAATTTTACATCCGTTAAATACATCTGTCAGTACAATATAATTTTTCATCTTCTGCACGAATTGTAGAATTTTTTACGTAATTCATTGCGGCCTTGAAACAGCACGCGCGGACCGGTATGGTATAGACCCGATAGTTAACGCGTAGGCTAATTGTCTTTCTCCGCAAAGTAGCAGCATTAAGTACGCACACACACATTACAGCTGGATTAATCGAGAAACTTGTAGAAAGTTCCGTACCACTTAACACTTTTTCCGGATTACATAACAATATACAAAAAATAGTAAATAACGAGAAAATTATCTGCAATTATTTACCTAAATTGTAATTCATATAGAGAATCGCATTATAATATTTGGACGTTTACGTGGATAACAGGATGACGCGCATCGGAAGTAAACCTGATGACCAGGAGTTGTGCAGAGAGATGGACAAGCCTGTGGTCGCCCGCTATTGTGCCGCGTCTCGACAGTCTTGTAAAGTTTACTCCGCGGGGATCCAAATACTCGTGGGTTTCCAGACGTGGCCTGCGACCGGTCGTGGTTTTTCAACTAGGAACTAACTGAGCGTGAGAGTACGTCGAGGCCGGTTCCAAGATCCATCTGGCACAGACAGGCTTTGACCGAGGGCGCTTATTAGGGAAATGTCCTGAAAGCGGACAGAGTGGCGGTAGAATTTCCATGACTTTTATGTAGTAGTCAATAATCCTGAGAACTTCAAAGATGAATATTTAAAAAAAACTCTAAAATATTATCGGGACTGCTTTCAGTTATAGTCGGCTGTGATGGTCGTACAACGTTATAGCGTAAAGGTGCCTAGACATACATCAGTTTAATATGATTCTTAGCGTTGTCAACACCGGCGTCATCATTGTTGACATCGCCATCATCATGGCCTTAGTTATAATCACTGTTACCTGGCTTGTAAATTTTCCTGGGTTTCTGTATTTCTGCAAAAGCAAAACACGCTTTTATTTTAGTTTTTCAGCACGTATCGTTTCGATCTTTATACACGACGCATCTTCCGTGACTCGATGGTCATACTGTTATCATCAATATCATTTTCATAATATCGTCGCAACATTGAAATTACTGTATTCAACTCTCATTACCTATAAAAGGACACACGTCATCATTCATCACGCACTTTGTCTAACATAGCCACGTCATTTCCTTCTACGTACTCTAACTTATTTGTTTAATCTGTAGGATGCCCGCCTACAGTACATCCTGAGCGTTTACTAAATGTTTCACACTTCAATTATGTGTTTAATTACATTGTATTTAAAAGAAATTTTAGACTTTCTCAGAGAACAAGTAAATGGACTTGATAATAACTCTTAAGTCATATGAAATGTAATCCTCGCAATAGTACAAGTTTGCATGTGGTTCACATTACATACTAAAAAATTAATGTTTTTCACAGTTTTTTTATTATAAATTGTTAAAAATTAAAAAAAAAGAAAAGATATGTTTATTTGTCAGGTGTGGGGATGGAACCCACCTTCCCAATCGGGAACCAGAGCTTAGAACTGGCACCTTACACCGCTCGGCCAACTTGACTGTACTACATGTACATAATTTTAACGTGTACATGAATTATGACCATTTCAAAAGAAACACAAATGATGCATGTTAAGTATATGAATTAAAAAGCTGATTATATCTATAATTATATTTTTTCTGAAGTTAGTATTCCACTTTATCTTTCTATATCAATTTTTACGTCTGTTAAATACATCTGTATTTAAAGATTAATAGTTATAATCGTTGTTACCTTGCTTGTAAATTTTCCTGGGTTTCTGTATTTCTGCAAAAGAATTTCTACCTTTATTTTAATTTTTCAGCACGTAACGTTTCGATCTTTATATACGACGCATCTTCCGTGAATCGATGGTCATACTGTTATCATCAATAACATTTTCATAATATCGTCGCAACACTGAAATTACTGTATTCAACTCTCATTACCTATAAAAGGGCACGTCATCATTCATCACGCACTTTGTCTAACATAGCCACGTCATTTCCTTCTACGTACTCTAACTTATTTGTTTAATCTGTAGGATGCCCGAATACAGTACTTCCAGAGCTGTTACTACATGTTTCACACTTCAATTATGTGTTTAATTACTTTGTATTTAAAAGAAATTTTAGACTTTCTCAGAGAACAAGTAACTGGACTTGATAATAGCTCTTAAGACATCTGAAATGTAATCCTTGCAAAAGTACACGTTTACATGTGGTTCACATTACATACTATAGATTTAATATTGTTCACAGCTTTTTTCTAGATAATTATAAATTGCAAAATATTCAAAAAATGAGATATTTTTTGTCAGGTGTGGGGTTCGAACCCACGCTCCCATCGGGAACCAGAGCTTAGATCTGGCGCCTTAGACCACTCGGCCAACCTGACTGCACATGTAAATAATTTTAACGTGTACATGAATTATGTCCATTTTAAAAGGAACACAAATGCATGTTATGTACATGAATTAAAAAGTTGATTATATCTATAATTATATTTCTTCTGAAGACAGTTTTTCACTTAATATTTCTTTATCAATTTTTACATCTGTCAAATTCATCTGTATTTAAAGATTATTTTAGTTAGAATCGCTGTTACCTTGCTTGTAAATTTTCCTGGGTTTCTGTATTTCAGCAAAAACACTTGTAACTTTTATTTTATTTTTTCAGGACGTAACGTTTCGATTTTTAACGATGATGCATCTTCCGTGACTCGATGGTCATACTGTTATCATCAATATCATTTTCATAATATCGTCGCAACATTGAAATTACTGTATTCAACTCTCATTACCTATAAAAGGACACGTCATCATTCATCACGCACTTTGTCTAACATAGCCACGTCATTTCCTTCTACGTACTCTAACTTATTTGTTTAATCTGTAGGATGCCCGCCTACAGTACTTCCTGAGCTGTTACTACATGTTTCACACTTCAATTATGTGTTTAATTACTTTGTATTTAAAAGAAATTTTAGACGTTCTCAGAGAACAAGTAACTGGACTTGATAATAGCTCTTAAGACATATGAAATGTAATCCTCGCAAAAGTACACGTTTACATGTGGTTCACATTACATACTATACAATTAATATTGTTCACAGCTTTTTTCTAGATAATTATAAATTGCAAAATATTCAAAAAATGAGATATTTTTTGTCAGGTGTGGGGTTCGAACCCACGCTCCCATCGGGAACCAGAGCTTAGATCTGGCGCCTTAGACCACTCGGCCAACCTGACTGCACATGTAAATAATTTTAACGTGTACATGAATTATGTCCATTTTAAAAGGAACACAAATGCATGTTATGTACATGAAATAAAAAGCTGTTTATTTCTAAAATTATATTTTTTCTGAAGACAGTTTTCACTTAATATTTCTTTATCAATTTTTACATCTGTTAAATTCATCTGTATTTAAAGATTATTTTAGTTAGAATCGCTGTTACCTTGCTTGCAAATTACCCTGGCTTTCTGAATTTCAGCAAAAACACTTGTAACTTTTATTTTATTTTTTCAGGACGTAACGTTTCGATTTTTAACGATGATGCATCTTCTGTGACTCGATGGTCATACTGTTATCATTAATATCATTTTCATAAAATCGTCGCAACATTGAAATTACTGTATTCAACTCTCATTAGCTATAAAAGGACACGTCATCATTCATCACGCACATTGTCTAACATCTCCACGTCATTTCCTTCTACGTACTCTAACTTGTTTGTTCAATCTGTTGGATGCCCGCCTACAGTACTTCCTGAGCTTTACTACATGTTTCACACTTCAATTATGTGCTTCATTACTTTGTATTTAAAAGAAACTTTAGACTTTCTCAGAGAACAAGTAACTGGACTTGATAATAGACATATGAAACTCTTCAGACATATGAAATGTAATCCTCGTAAAAGTACACGTTTACATATGGTTCACATTACATACTATAGAAATAATATTTTTCACAGCTTCTTTTTTTTTAAATTATAAATTGCTAAAAATTAAAAAAAAAAGAAAAGATATGATTTTCTGTCAGGTGTGGGGTTCGAACCCACGCTCCCATCGGGAACGAGACCTTAGATCTGGCGCCTTAGACCACTCGCCCAACCTGACTGTACATGTACATAATTTTAACGTGTACATGATTTATGTCCATTTTAAAAGGAACACAAATGCATGTTAAGTACATGAAATAAAAAGCTGATTATTTCTAAAATTATATTTTTTCTGAAGTTAGATATTCACTTAATATTTTTTATCAAATTTTACATCCGTTAAATACATCTGTCAGTACAATATAATTTTTCATCTTCTGCACGAATTGTAGAATTTTTTACGTAATTCATTGCGGTCTTGAAACAGCACGCGCGGACCGGTATGGTATAGACCCGATAGTTAACGCGTAGGCTAATTGTCTTTCTCCGCAAAGTAGCAGCATTAAGTACGCACACACACATTACAGCTGGATTAATCGAGAAACTTGTAGAAAGTTCCGTACCACTTAACACTTTTTCCGGATTACATAACAATATACAAAAAATAGTAAATAACGAGAAAATTATCTGCAATTATTTACCTAAATTGTAATTCATATAGAGAATCGCATTATAATATTTGGACGTTTACGTGGATAACAGGATGACGCGCATCGGAAGTAAACCTGATGACCAGGAGTTGTGCAGAGAGATGGACAAGCCTGTGGTCGCCCGCTATTGTGCCGCGTCTCGACAGTCTTGTAAAGTTTACTCCGCGGGGATCCAAATACTCGTGGGTTTCCAGACGTGGCCTGCGACCGGTCGTGGTTTTTCAACTAGGAACTAACTGAGCGTGAGGGTACGTCGAGGCCGGTTCCAAGATCCATCTGGCACAGACAGGCTTTGACCGAGGGCGCTTATTAGGGAAATGTCCTGAAAGCGGACAGAGTGGCGGTAGAATTTCCATGACTTTTATGTAGTAGTCAATAATCCTGAGAACTTCAAAGATGAATATTTAAAAAAAACTCTAAAATATTACCGGGACTGCTTTCAGTTATAGTCGGCTGTGATGGTCGTACAACGTTATAGCGTAAAGGTGCCTAGACATACATCAGTTTAATATGATTCTTAGCGTTGTCAACACCGGCGTCATCATTGTTGACATCGCCATCATCATGGCCTTAGTTATAATCACTGTTACCTGGCTTGTAAATTTTCCTGGGTTTCTGTATTTCTGCAAAAGCAAAACACGCTTTTATTTTAGTTTTTCAGCACGTAACGTTTCGATCTTTATACACGACGCATCTTCCGTGACTCGATGGTCATACTGTTATCATCAATATCATTTTCATAATATCGTCGCAACATTGAAATTACTGTATTCAACTCTCATTACCTATAAAAGGACACACGTCATCATTCATCACGCACTTTGTCTAACATAGCCACGTCATTTCCTTCTACGTACTCTAACTTATTTGTTTAATCTGTAGGATGCCCGCCTACAGTACATCCTGAGCGTTTACTAAATGTTTCACACTTCAATTATGTGTTTAATTACATTGTATTTAAAAGAAATTTTAGACTTTCTCAGAGAACAAGTAAATGGACTTGATAATAACTCTTAAGTCATATGAAATGTAATCCTCGCAATAGTACAAGTTTGCATGTGGTTCACATTACATACTAAAAAATTAATGTTTTTCACAGTTTTTTTATTATAAATTGTTAAAAATTAAAAAAAAAGAAAAGATATGTTTATTTGTCAGGTGTGGGGATGGAACCCACCTTCCCAATCGGGAACCAGAGCTTAGAACTGGCACCTTACACCGCTCGGCCAACTTGACTGTACTACATGTACATAATTTTAACGTGTACATGAATTATGACCATTTCAAAAGAAACACAAATGATGCATGTTAAGTATATGAATTAAAAAGCTGATTATATCTATAATTATATTTTTTCTGAAGTTAGTATTCCACTTTATCTTTCTATATCAATTTTTACGTCTGTTAAATACATCTGTATTTAAAGATTAATAGTTATAATCGTTGTTACCTTGCTTGTAAATTTTCCTGGGTTTCTGTATTTCTGCAAAAGAATTTCTACCTTTATTTTAATTTTTCAGCACGTAACGTTTCGATCTTTATATACGACGCATCTTCCGTGAATCGATGGTCATACTGTTATCATCAATAACATTTTCGTAATATCGTCGCAACACTGAAATTACTGTATTCAACTCTCATTACCTATAAAAGGGCACGTCATCATTCATCACGCACTTTGTCTAACATAGCCACGTCATTTCCTTCTACGTACTCTAACTTATTTGTTTAATCTGTAGGATGCCCGAATACAGTACTTCCAGAGCTGTTACTACATGTTTCACACTTCAATTATGTGTTTAATTACTTTGTATTTAAAAGAAATTTTAGACTTTCTCAGAGAACAAGTAACTGGACTTGATAATAGCTCTTAAGACATCTGAAATGTAATCCTTGCAAAAGTACACGTTTACATGTGGTTCACATTACATACTATAGATTTAATATTGTTCACAGCTTTTTTCTAGATAATTATAAATTGCAAAATATTCAAAAAATGAGATATTTTTTGTCAGGTGTGGGGTTCGAACCCACGCTCCCATCGGGAACCAGAGCTTAGATCTGGCGCCTTAGACCACTCGGCCAACCTGACTGCACATGTAAATAATTTTAACGTGTACATGAATTATGTCCATTTTAAAAGGAACACAAATGCATGTTATGTACATGAAATAAAAAGCTGTTTATTTCTAAAATTATATTTTTTTTTTGAAGACAGTTTTTCACTTAATATTTCTTTATCAATTTTTACATCTGTTAAATTCATCTGTATTTAAAGATTATTTTATTTAGAATCGCTGTTACCTTGCTTGCAAATTATCCTGGCTTTCTGAATTTTAGCAAAAACACTTGTAACTTTTATTTTATTTTTTCAGGACGTAACGTTTCGATTTTTAACGATGATGCATCTTCTGTGACTCGATGGTCATACTGTTATCATTAATATCATTTTCATAAAATCGTCGCAACATTGAAATTACTGTATTCAACTCTCATTAGCTATAAAAGGACACGTCATCATTCATCACGCACATTGTCTAACATCTCCACGTCATTTGCTTCTACGTACTCTAACTTGTTTGTTCAATCTGTTGGATGCCCGCCTACAGTACTTCCTGAGCTTTACTACATGTTTCACACTTCAATTATGTGCTTCATTACTTTGTATTTAAAAGAAACTTTAGACTTTCTCAGAGAACAAGTAACTGGACTTGATAATAGACATATGAAACTCTTCAGACATATGAAATGTAAACCTCGTAAAAGTACACGTTTACATATGGTTCACATTACATACTATAGAAATAATATTTTTCACAGCTTCTTTTTTTTTAAATTATAAATTGCTAAAAATTAAAAAAAAAAGAAAAGATATGATTTTTTGTCAGGTGTGGGGTTCGAACCCACGCTCCCATCGGGAACCAGACCTTAGATCTGGCGCCCTAGACCACTCGACCAACCTGACTGTACATGTACATAATTTTAACGTGTACATGATTTATGTCCATTTTAAAAGGAACACAAATGCATGTTAAGTACATGAAATAAAAAGCTGATTATTTCTAAAATTATATTTTTTCTGAAGTTAGATATTCACTTAATATTTTTTATCAAATTTTACATCCGTTAAATACATCTGTCAGTACAATATAATTTTTCATCTTCTGCACGAATTGTAGAATTTTTTACGTAATTCATTGCGGCCTTGAAACAGCACGCGCGGACCGGTATGGTATAGACCCGATAGTTAACGCGTAGGCTAATTGTCTTTCTCCGCAAAGTAGCAGCATTAAGTACGCACACACACATTACAGCTGGATTAATCGAGAAACTTGTAGAAAGTTCCGTACCACTTAACACTTTTTCCGGATTACATAACAATATACAAAAAATAGTAAATAACGAGAAAATTATCTGCAATTATTTACCTAAATTGTAATTCATATAGAGAATCGCATTATAATATTTGGACGTTTACGTGGATAACAGGATGACGCGCATCGGAAGTAAACCTGATGACCAGGAGTTGTGCAGAGAGATGGACAAGCCTGTGGTCGCCCGCTATTGTGCCGCGTCTCGACAGTCTTGTAAAGTTTACTCCGCGGGGATCCAAATACTCGTGGGTTTCCAGACGTGGCCTGCGACCGGTCGTGGTTTTTCAACTAGGAACTAACTGAGCGTGAGGGTACGTCGAGGCCGGTTCCAAGATCCATCTGGCACAGACAGGCTTTGACCGAGGGCGCTTATTAGGGAAATGTCCTGAAAGCGGACAGAGTGGCGGTAGAATTTCCATGACTTTTATGTAGTAGTCAATAATCCTGAGAACTTCAAAGATGAATATTTAAAAAAAACTCTAAAATATTATCGGGACTGCTTTCAGTTATAGTCGGCTGTGATGGTCGTACAACGTTATAGCGTAAAGGTGCCTAGACATACATCAGTTTAATATGATTCTTAGCGTTGTCAACACCGGCGTCATCATTGTTGACATCGCCATCATCATGGCCTTAGTTATAATCACTGTTACCTGGCTTGTAAATTTTCCTGGGTTTCTGTATTTCTGCAAAAGCAAAACACGCTTTTATTTTAGTTTTTCAGCACGTATCGTTTCGATCTTTATACACGACGCATCTTCCGTGACTCGATGGTCATACTGTTATCATCAATATCATTTTCATAATATCGTCGCAACATTGAAATTACTGTATTCAACTCTCATTACCTATAAAAGGACACACGTCATCATTCATCACGCACTTTGTCTAACATAGCCACGTCATTTCCTTCTACGTACTCTAACTTATTTGTTTAATCTGTAGGATGCCCGCCTACAGTACATCCTGAGCGTTTACTAAATGTTTCACACTTCAATTATGTGTTTAATTACATTGTATTTAAAAGAAATTTTAGACTTTCTCAGAGAACAAGTAAATGGACTTGATAATAACTCTTAAGTCATATGAAATGTAATCCTCGCAATAGTACAAGTTTGCATGTGGTTCACATTACATACTAAAAAATTAATGTTTTTCACAGTTTTTTTATTATAAATTGTTAAAAATTAAAAAAAAAGAAAAGATATGTTTATTTGTCAGGTGTGGGGATGGAACCCACCTTCCCAATCGGGAACCAGAGCTTAGAACTGGCACCTTACACCGCTCGGCCAACTTGACTGTACTACATGTACATAATTTTAACGTGTACATGAATTATGACCATTTCAAAAGAAACACAAATGATGCATGTTAAGTATATGAATTAAAAAGCTGATTATATCTATAATTATATTTTTTCTGAAGTTAGTATTCCACTTTATCTTTCTATATCAATTTTTACGTCTGTTAAATACATCTGTATTTAAAGATTAATAGTTATAATCGTTGTTACCTTGCTTGTAAATTTTCCTGGGTTTCTGTATTTCTGCAAAAGAATTTCTACCTTTATTTTAATTTTTCAGCACGTAACGTTTCGATCTTTATATACGACGCATCTTCCGTGAATCGATGGTCATACTGTTATCATCAATAACATTTTCATAATATCGTCGCAACACTGAAATTACTGTATTCAACTCTCATTACCTATAAAAGGGCACGTCATCATTCATCACGCACTTTGTCTAACATAGCCACGTCATTTCCTTCTACGTACTCTAACTTATTTGTTTAATCTGTAGGATGCCCGAATACAGTACTTCCAGAGCTGTTACTACATGTTTCACACTTCAATTATGTGTTTAATTACTTTGTATTTAAAAGAAATTTTAGACTTTCTCAGAGAACAAGTAACTGGACTTGATAATAGCTCTTAAGACATCTGAAATGTAATCCTTGCAAAAGTACACGTTTACATGTGGTTCACATTACATACTATAGATTTAATATTGTTCACAGCTTTTTTCTAGATAATTATAAATTGCAAAATATTCAAAAAATGAGATATTTTTTGTCAGGTGTGGGGTTCGAACCCACGCTCCCATCGGGAACCAGAGCTTAGATCTGGCGCCTTAGACCACTCGGCCAACCTGACTGCACATGTAAATAATTTTAACGTGTACATGAATTATGTCCATTTTAAAAGGAACACAAATGCATGTTATGTACATGAATTAAAAAGTTGATTATATCTATAATTATATTTCTTCTGAAGACAGTTTTTCACTTAATATTTCTTTATCAATTTTTACATCTGTCAAATTCATCTGTATTTAAAGATTATTTTAGTTAGAATCGCTGTTACCTTGCTTGTAAATTTTCCTGGGTTTCTGTATTTCAGCAAAAACACTTGTAACTTTTATTTTATTTTTTCAGGACGTAACGTTTCGATTTTTAACGATGATGCATCTTCCGTGACTCGATGGTCATACTGTTATCATCAATATCATTTTCATAATATCGTCGCAACATTGAAATTACTGTATTCAACTCTCATTACCTATAAAAGGACACGTCATCATTCATCACGCACTTTGTCTAACATAGCCACGTCATTTCCTTCTACGTACTCTAACTTATTTGTTTAATCTGTAGGATGCCCGCCTACAGTACTTCCTGAGCTGTTACTACATGTTTCACACTTCAATTATGTGTTTAATTACTTTGTATTTAAAAGAAATTTTAGACGTTCTCAGAGAACAAGTAACTGGACTTGATAATAGCTCTTAAGACATATGAAATGTAATCCTCGCAAAAGTACACGTTTACATGTGGTTCACATTACATACTATACAATTAATATTGTTCACAGCTTTTTTCTAGATAATTATAAATTGCAAAATATTCAAAAAATGAGATATTTTTTGTCAGGTGTGGGGTTCGAACCCACGCTCCCATCGGGAACCAGAGCTTAGATCTGGCGCCTTAGACCACTCGGCCAACCTGACTGCACATGTAAATAATTTTAACGTGTACATGAATTATGTCCATTTTAAAAGGAACACAAATGCATGTTATGTACATGAAATAAAAAGCTGTTTATTTCTAAAATTATATTTTTTCTGAAGACAGTTTTCACTTAATATTTCTTTATCAATTTTTACATCTGTTAAATTCATCTGTATTTAAAGATTATTTTAGTTAGAATCGCTGTTACCTTGCTTGCAAATTACCCTGGCTTTCTGAATTTCAGCAAAAACACTTGTAACTATTATTTTATTTTTTCAGGACGTAACGTTTCGATTTTTAACGATGATGCATCTTCTGTGACTCGATGGTCATACTGTTATCATTAATATCATTTTCATAAAATCGTCGCAACATTGAAATTACTGTATTCAACTCTCATTAGCTATAAAAGGACACGTCATCATTCATCACGCACATTGTCTAACATCTCCACGTCATTTCCTTCTACGTACTCTAACTTGTTTGTTCAATCTGTTGGATGCCCGCCTACAGTACTTCCTGAGCTTTACTACATGTTTCACACTTCAATTATGTGCTTCATTACTTTGTATTTAAAAGAAACTTTAGACTTTCTCAGAGAACAAGTAACTGGACTTGATAATAGACATATGAAACTCTTCAGACATATGAAATGTAATCCTCGTAAAAGTACACGTTTACATATGGTTCACATTACATACTATAGAAATAATATTTTTCACAGCTTCTTTTTTTTTAAATTATAAATTGCTAAAAATTAAAAAAAAAGAAAAGATATGATTTTCTGTCAGGTGTGGGGTTCGAACCCACGCTCCCATCGGGAACGAGACCTTAGATCTGGCGCCTTAGACCACTCGCCCAACCTGACTGTACATGTACATAATTTTAACGTGTACATGATTTATGTCCATTTTAAAAGGAACACAAATGCATGTTAAGTACATGAAATAAAAAGCTGATTATTTCTAAAATTATATTTTTTCTGAAGTTAGATATTCACTTAATATTTTTTATCAAATTTTACATCCGTTAAATACATCTGTCAGTACAATATAATTTTTCATCTTCTGCACGAATTGTAGAATTTTTTACGTAATTCATTGCGGTCTTGAAACAGCACGCGCGGACCGGTATGGTATAGACCCGATAGTTAACGCGTAGGCTAATTGTCTTTCTCCGCAAAGTAGCAGCATTAAGTACGCACACACACATTACAGCTGGATTAATCGAGAAACTTGTAGAAAGTTCCGTACCACTTAACACTTTTTCCGGATTACATAACAATATACAAAAAATAGTAAATAACGAGAAAATTATCTGCAATTATTTACCTAAATTGTAATTCATATAGAGAATCGCATTATAATATTTGGACGTTTACGTGGATAACAGGATGACGCGCATCGGAAGTAAACCTGATGACCAGGAGTTGTGCAGAGAGATGGACAAGCCTGTGGTCGCCCGCTATTGTGCCGCGTCTCGACAGTCTTGTAAAGTTTACT
Source organism: Magicicada septendecula (assembly GCA_034769895.1). NCBI lineage: Eukaryota > Metazoa > Arthropoda > Insecta > Hemiptera > Cicadidae > Magicicada > Magicicada septendecula. Next base: position 231,926,464 of record CM068368.1, on the reverse strand, counting down.
CCGCGGGGATCCAAATACTCGTGGGTTTCCAGACGTGGCCTGCGACCGGTCGTGGTTTTTCAACTAGGAACTAACTGAGCGTGAGGGTACGTCGAGGCCGGTTCCAAGATCCATCTGGCACAGACAGGCTTTGACCGAGGGCGCTTATTAGGGAAATGTCCTGAAAGCGGACAGAGTGGCGGTAGAATTTCCATGACTTTTATGTAGTAGTCAATAATCCTGAGAACTTCAAAGATGAATATTTAAAAAAAACTCTAAAATATTACCGGGACTGCTTTCAGTTATAGTCGGCTGTGATGGTCGTACAACGTTATAGCGTAAAGGTGCCTAGACATACATCAGTTTAATATGATTCTTAGCGTTGTCAACACCGGCGTCATCATTGTTGACATCGCCATCATCATGGCCTTAGTTATAATCACTGTTACCTGGCTTGTAAATTTTCCTGGGTTTCTGTATTTCTGCAAAAGCAAAACACGCTTTTATTTTAGTTTTTCAGCACGTATCGTTTCGATCTTTATACACGACGCATCTTCCGTGACTCGATGGTCATACTGTTATCATCAATATCATTTTCATAATATCGTCGCAACATTGAAATTACTGTATTCAACTCTCATTACCTATAAAAGGACACACGTCATCATTCATCACGCACTTTGTCTAACATAGCCACGTCATTTCCTTCTACGTACTCTAACTTATTTGTTTAATCTGTAGGATGCCCGCCTACAGTACATCCTGAGCGTTTACTAAATGTTTCACACTTCAATTATGTGTTTAATTACATTGTATTTAAAAGAAATTTTAGACTTTCTCAGAGAACAAGTAAATGGACTTGATAATAACTCTTAAGTCATATGAAATGTAATCCTCGCAATAGTACAAGTTTGCATGTGGTTCACATTACATACTAAAAAATTAATGTTTTTCACAGTTTTTTTATTATAAATTGTTAAAAATTAAAAAAAAAGAAAAGATATGTTTATTTGTCAGGTGTGGGGATGGAACCCACCTTCCCAATCGGGAACCAGAGCTTAGAACTGGCACCTTACACCGCTCGGCCAACTTGACTGTACTACATGTACATAATTTTAACGTGTACATGAATTATGACCATTTCAAAAGAAACACAAATGATGCATGTTAAGTATATGAATTAAAAAGCTGATTATATCTATAATTATATTTTTTCTGAAGTTAGTATTCCACTTTATCTTTCTATATCAATTTTTACGTCTGTTAAATACATCTGTATTTAAAGATTAATAGTTATAATCGTTGTTACCTTGCTTGTAAATTTTCCTGGGTTTCTGTATTTCTGCAAAAGAATTTCTACCTTTATTTTAATTTTTCAGCACGTAACGTTTCGATCTTTATATACGACGCATCTTCCGTGAATCGATGGTCATACTGTTATCATCAATAACATTTTCATAATATCGTCGCAACACTGAAATTACTGTATTCAACTCTCATTACCTATAAAAGGGCACGTCATCATTCATCACGCACTTTGTCTAACATAGCCACGTCATTTCCTTCTACGTACTCTAACTTATTTGTTTAATCTGTAGGATGCCCGAATACAGTACTTCCAGAGCTGTTACTACATGTTTCACACTTCAATTATGTGTTTAATTACTTTGTATTTAAAAGAAATTTTAGACTTTCTCAGAGAACAAGTAACTGGACTTGATAATAGCTCTTAAGACATCTGAAATGTAATCCTTGCAAAAGTACACGTTTACATGTGGTTCACATTACATACTATAGATTTAATATTGTTCACAGCTTTTTTCTAGATAATTATAAATTGCAAAATATTCAAAAAATGAGATATTTTTTGTCAGGTGTGGGGTTCGAACCCACGCTCCCATCGGGAACCAGAGCTTAGATCTGGCGCCTTAGACCACTCGGCCAACCTGACTGCACATGTAAATAATTTTAACGTGTACATGAATTATGTCCATTTTAAAAGGAACACAAATGCATGTTATGTACATGAATTAAAAAGTTGATTATATCTATAATTATATTTCTTCTGAAGACAGTTTTTCACTTAATATTTCTTTATCAATTTTTACATCTGTCAAATTCATCTGTATTTAAAGATTATTTTAGTTAGAATCGCTGTTACCTTGCTTGTAAATTTTCCTGGGTTTCTGTATTTCAGCAAAAACACTTGTAACTTTTATTTTATTTTTTCAGGACGTAACGTTTCGATTTTTAACGATGATGCATCTTCCGTGACTCGATGGTCATACTGTTATCATCAATATCATTTTCATAATATCGTCGCAACATTGAAATTACTGTATTCAACTCTCATTACCTATAAAAGGACACGTCATCATTCATCACGCACTTTGTCTAACATAGCCACGTCATTTCCTTCTACGTACTCTAACTTATTTGTTTAATCTGTAGGATGCCCGCCTACAGTACTTCCTGAGCTGTTACTACATGTTTCACACTTCAATTATGTGTTTAATTACTTTGTATTTAAAAGAAATTTTAGACGTTCTCAGAGAACAAGTAACTGGACTTGATAATAGCTCTTAAGACATATGAAATGTAATCCTCGCAAAAGTACACGTTTACATGTGGTTCACATTACATACTATACAATTAATATTGTTCACAGCTTTTTTCTAGATAATTATAAATTGCAAAATATTCAAAAAATGAGATATTTTTTGTCAGGTGTGGGGTTCGAACCCACGCTCCCATCGGGAACCAGAGCTTAGATCTGGCGCCTTAGACCACTCGGCCAACCTGACTGCACATGTAAATAATTTTAACGTGTACATGAATTATGTCCATTTTAAAAGGAACACAAATGCATGTTATGTACATGAAATAAAAAGCTGTTTATTTCTAAAATTATATTTTTTCTGAAGACAGTTTTCACTTAATATTTCTTTATCAATTTTTACATCTGTTAAATTCATCTGTATTTAAAGATTATTTTAGTTAGAATCGCTGTTACCTTGCTTGCAAATTACCCTGGCTTTCTGAATTTCAGCAAAAACACTTGTAACTTTTATTTTATTTTTTCAGGACGTAACGTTTCGATTTTTAACGATGATGCATCTTCTGTGACTCGATGGTCATACTGTTATCATTAATATCATTTTCATAAAATCGTCGCAACATTGAAATTACTGTATTCAACTCTCATTAGCTATAAAAGGACACGTCATCATTCATCACGCACATTGTCTAACATCTCCACGTCATTTCCTTCTACGTACTCTAACTTGTTTGTTCAATCTGTTGGATGCCCGCCTACAGTACTTCCTGAGCTTTACTACATGTTTCACACTTCAATTATGTGCTTCATTACTTTGTATTTAAAAGAAACTTTAGACTTTCTCAGAGAACAAGTAACTGGACTTGATAATAGACATATGAAACTCTTCAGACATATGAAATGTAATCCTCGTAAAAGTACACGTTTACATATGGTTCACATTACATACTATAGAAATAATATTTTTCACAGCTTCTTTTTTTTTAAATTATAAATTGCTAAAAATTAAAAAAAAAGAAAAGATATGATTTTCTGTCAGGTGTGGGGTTCGAACCCACGCTCCCATCGGGAACGAGACCTTAGATCTGGCGCCTTAGACCACTCGCCCAACCTGACTGTACATGTACATAATTTTAACGTGTACATGATTTATGTCCATTTTAAAAGGAACACAAATGCATGTTAAGTACATGAAATAAAAAGCTGATTATTTCTAAAATTATATTTTTTCTGAAGTTAGATATTCACTTAATATTTTTTATCAAATTTTACATCCGTTAAATACATCTGTCAGTACAATATAATTTTTCATCTTCTGCACGAATTGTAGAATTTTTTACGTAATTCATTGCGGTCTTGAAACAGCACGCGCGGACCGGTATGGTATAGACCCGATAGTTAACGCGTAGGCTAATTGTCTTTCTCCGCAAAGTAGCAGCATTAAGTACGCACACACACATTACAGCTGGATTAATCGAGAAACTTGTAGAAAGTTCCGTACCACTTAACACTTTTTCCGGATTACATAACAATATACAAAAAATAGTAAATAACGAGAAAATTATCTGCAATTATTTACCTAAATTGTAATTCATATAGAGAATCGCATTATAATATTTGGACGTTTACGTGGATAACAGGATGACGCGCATCGGAAGTAAACCTGATGACCAGGAGTTGTGCAGAGAGATGGACAAGCCTGTGGTCGCCCGCTATTGTGCCGCGTCTCGACAGTCTTGTAAAGTTTACTCCGCGGGGATCCAAATACTCGTGGGTTTCCAGACGTGGCCTGCGACCGGTCGTGGTTTTTCAACTAGGAACTAACTGAGCGTGAGGGTACGTCGAGGCCGGTTCCAAGATCCATCTGGCACAGACAGGCTTTGACCGAGGGCGCTTATTAGGGAAATGTCCTGAAAGCGGACAGAGTGGCGGTAGAATTTCCATGACTTTTATGTAGTAGTCAATAATCCTGAGAACTTCAAAGATGAATATTTAAAAAAAACTCTAAAATATTACCGGGACTGCTTTCAGTTATAGTCGGCTGTGATGGTCGTACAACGTTATAGCGTAAAGGTGCCTAGACATACATCAGTTTAATATGATTCTTAGCGTTGTCAACACCGGCGTCATCATTGTTGACATCGCCATCATCATGGCCTTAGTTATAATCACTGTTACCTGGCTTGTAAATTTTCCTGGGTTTCTGTATTTCTGCAAAAGCAAAACACGCTTTTATTTTAGTTTTTCAGCACGTAACGTTTCGATCTTTATACACGACGCATCTTCCGTGACTCGATGGTCATACTGTTATCATCAATATCATTTTCATAATATCGTCGCAACATTGAAATTACTGTATTCAACTCTCATTACCTATAAAAGGACACACGTCATCATTCATCACGCACTTTGTCTAACATAGCCACGTCATTTCCTTCTACGTACTCTAACTTATTTGTTTAATCTGTAGGATGCCCGCCTACAGTACATCCTGAGCGTTTACTAAATGTTTCACACTTCAATTATGTGTTTAATTACATTGTATTTAAAAGAAATTTTAGACTTTCTCAGAGAACAAGTAAATGGACTTGATAATAACTCTTAAGTCATATGAAATGTAATCCTCGCAATAGTACAAGTTTGCATGTGGTTCACATTACATACTAAAAAATTAATGTTTTTCACAGTTTTTTTATTATAAATTGTTAAAAATTAAAAAAAAAGAAAAGATATGTTTATTTGTCAGGTGTGGGGATGGAACCCACCTTCCCAATCGGGAACCAGAGCTTAGAACTGGCACCTTACACCGCTCGGCCAACTTGACTGTACTACATGTACATAATTTTAACGTGTACATGAATTATGACCATTTCAAAAGAAACACAAATGATGCATGTTAAGTATATGAATTAAAAAGCTGATTATATCTATAATTATATTTTTTCTGAAGTTAGTATTCCACTTTATCTTTCTATATCAATTTTTACGTCTGTTAAATACATCTGTATTTAAAGATTAATAGTTATAATCGTTGTTACCTTGCTTGTAAATTTTCCTGGGTTTCTGTATTTCTGCAAAAGAATTTCTACCTTTATTTTAATTTTTCAGCACGTAACGTTTCGATCTTTATATACGACGCATCTTCCGTGAATCGATGGTCATACTGTTATCATCAATAACATTTTCGTAATATCGTCGCAACACTGAAATTACTGTATTCAACTCTCATTACCTATAAAAGGGCACGTCATCATTCATCACGCACTTTGTCTAACATAGCCACGTCATTTCCTTCTACGTACTCTAACTTATTTGTTTAATCTGTAGGATGCCCGAATACAGTACTTCCAGAGCTGTTACTACATGTTTCACACTTCAATTATGTGTTTAATTACTTTGTATTTAAAAGAAATTTTAGACTTTCTCAGAGAACAAGTAACTGGACTTGATAATAGCTCTTAAGACATCTGAAATGTAATCCTTGCAAAAGTACACGTTTACATGTGGTTCACATTACATACTATAGATTTAATATTGTTCACAGCTTTTTTCTAGATAATTATAAATTGCAAAATATTCAAAAAATGAGATATTTTTTGTCAGGTGTGGGGTTCGAACCCACGCTCCCATCGGGAACCAGAGCTTAGATCTGGCGCCTTAGACCACTCGGCCAACCTGACTGCACATGTAAATAATTTTAACGTGTACATGAATTATGTCCATTTTAAAAGGAACACAAATGCATGTTATGTACATGAAATAAAAAGCTGTTTATTTCTAAAATTATATTTTTTTTTTGAAGACAGTTTTTCACTTAATATTTCTTTATCAATTTTTACATCTGTTAAATTCATCTGTATTTAAAGATTATTTTATTTAGAATCGCTGTTACCTTGCTTGCAAATTATCCTGGCTTTCTGAATTTTAGCAAAAACACTTGTAACTTTTATTTTATTTTTTCAGGACGTAACGTTTCGATTTTTAACGATGATGCATCTTCTGTGACTCGATGGTCATACTGTTATCATTAATATCATTTTCATAAAATCGTCGCAACATTGAAATTACTGTATTCAACTCTCATTAGCTATAAAAGGACACGTCATCATTCATCACGCACATTGTCTAACATCTCCACGTCATTTGCTTCTACGTACTCTAACTTGTTTGTTCAATCTGTTGGATGCCCGCCTACAGTACTTCCTGAGCTTTACTACATGTTTCACACTTCAATTATGTGCTTCATTACTTTGTATTTAAAAGAAACTTTAGACTTTCTCAGAGAACAAGTAACTGGACTTGATAATAGACATATGAAACTCTTCAGACATATGAAATGTAAACCTCGTAAAAGTACACGTTTACATATGGTTCACATTACATACTATAGAAATAATATTTTTCACAGCTTCTTTTTTTTTAAATTATAAATTGCTAAAAATTAAAAAAAAAAGAAAAGATATGATTTTTTGTCAGGTGTGGGGTTCGAACCCACGCTCCCATCGGGAACCAGACCTTAGATCTGGCGCCCTAGACCACTCGACCAACCTGACAGTACATGTACATAATTTTAACGTGTACATGATTTATGTCCATTTTAAAAGGAACACAAATGCATGTTAAGTACATGAAATAAAAAGCTGATTATTTCTAAAATTATATTTTTTCTGAAGTTAGATATTCACTTAATATTTTTTATCAAATTTTACATCCGTTAAATTCATCTGTCAGTACAATATAATTTTTCATCTTCTGCACGAATTGTAGAATTTTTTACGTAATTCATTGCGGCCTTGAAACAGCACGCGCGGACCGGTATGGTATAGACCCGATAGTTAACGCGTAGGCTAATTGTCTTTCTCCGCAAAGTAGCAGCATTAAGTACGCACACACACATTACAGCTGGATTAATCGAGAAACTTGTAGAAAGTTCCGTACCACTTAACACTTTTTCCGGATTACATAACAATATACAAAAAATAGTAAATAACGAGAAAATTATCTGCAATTATTTACCTTTATTGTAATTCATATAGAGAATCGCATTATAATATTTGGACGTTTACGTGGATAACAGGATGACGCGCATCGGAAGTAAACCTGATGACCAGGAGTTGTGCAGAGAGATGGACAAGCCTGTGGTCGCCCGCTATTGTGCCCCGTCTCGACAGTCTTGTAAAGTTTACTCCGCGGGGATCGAAATACTCGTGGGTTTCCAGACGTGTCCTGCGACCGGTCGTGGTTTTTCAACTAGGAACTAACTGAGCGTGAGGGTACGTCGAGGCCGGTTCCAAGATCCATCTGGCACAGACAGGCTTTGACCGAGGGCGCTTATTAGGGAAATGTCCTGAAAGCGGACAGAGTGGCGGTAGAATTTCCATGACTTTTATGTAGTAGTCAATAATCCTGAGAACTTCAAAGATGAATATTTAAAAAAAACTCTAAAATATTATCGGGACTGCTTTCAGTTATAGTCGGCTGTGATGGTCGTACAACGTTATAGCGTAAAGGTGCCTAGACATACATCAGTTTAATATGATTCTTAGCGTTGTCAACACCGGCGTCATCATTGTTGACATCGCCATCATCATGGTCTTAGTTATAATCACTGTTACCTGGCTTGTAAATTTTCCTGGGTTTCTGTATTTCTGCAAAAGCAAAACACGCTTTTATTTTAGTTTTTCAGCACGTAACGTTTCGATCTTTATATACGACGCATCTTCCGTGACTCGATGGTCATACTGTTATCATCAATATCATTTTCATAATATCGTCGCAACATTGAAATTACTGTATTCAACTCTCATTACCTATAAAAGGACACACGTCATCATTCATCACGCACTTTGTCTAACATAGCCACGTCATTTCCTTCTACGTACTCTAAATTATTTGTTTAATCTCTAGGATGCCCGCCTACAGTACATCATGAGCTTTTACTAAATGTTTCACACTTCAATTATGTGTTTAATTACTTTGTATTTAAAAGAAATTTTAGACTTTCTCAGAGAACAAGTAAATGGACTTGATAATAACTCTTAAGACATATGAAACGTAATACTCGCAATAGTACAAGTTTACATGTGGTTCACATTACATACTAAAAAATTAATGTTTTTCACAGTTTTTTTATTATAAATTGTTAAAAACTAAAAAAAAAAAGAAATGATATGATTTTTTGTCAGGTGTGGGGATCGAACCCACCCTCCCAATCGGGAACCAGAGCTTAGATCTGGCACCTTACACCGCTCGGCCAACTTGACTGTACTACATGTACATAATTTTAACGTGTACATGAATTATGACCATTTCAAAAGAAACACAAATGATGCATGTTAAGTATATGAATTAAAAAGCTGATTACATCTATAATTATATTTTTTCTGAAGTTAGTATTCCACTTTATCTTTCTATATCAATTTTTACGTCTGTTAAATACATCTGTATTTAAAGATTATTAGTTATAATCGTTGTTACCTCGCTTGTAAATTTTCCTGGGTTTCTGTATTTCTGCAAAAGAATTTCTACCTTTATTTTAATTTTTCAGCACGTAACGTTTCGATCTTTATATACGACGCATCTTCCGTGAATCGATGGTCATACTGTTATCATCAATAACATTTTCATAATATCGTCGCAACACTGAAATTACTGTATTCAACTCTCATTACCTATAAAAGGGCACGTCATCATTCATCACGCACTTTGTCTAACATAGCCACGTCATTTCCTTCTACGTACTCTAACTTATTTGTTTAATCTGTAGGATGCCCGAATACAGTACTTCCTGAGCTGTTACTACATGTTTCACACTTCAATTATGTGTTTAATTACTTTGTATTTAAAAGAAATTTTAGACTTTCTCAGAGAACAAGTAAATGGACTTGTAATAGCTCTTAAGACATATGAAATGTAATCCTCGCAAAAGTACACGTTTACATGTGGTTCACATTACATACTATAGATTTAATATTGTTCACAGCTTTTTTATAGATAATTATAAATTGCTAAATATTCAAAAAATGAGATATTTTTTGTCCGGTGTGGGGTTCGAACCCACGCTCCCATCGGGAACCAGAGCTTAGATCTGGCGCCTTAGACCACTCGGCCAACCTGACTGTACATGTACATAATTTTAACGTGTACATGAATTATGTCCATTTTAAAAGGAACACAAATGCATGTTATGTACATGAAATAAAAAGCTGTTTATTTCTAAAATTATATTTTTTCTGAAGACAGTTTTTCACTTAATATTTCTTTATCAATTTTTAAATCTGTTAAATTCATCTGTATTTAAGGATTATTTTAGTTAGAATCGCTGTTACCTTGCTTGCAAATTATCCTGGCTTTCTGAATTTCAGCAAAAACACTTGTAACTTTTATTTTATTTTTTCAGGACGTAACGTTTCGATTTTTAACGATGATGCATCTTCTGTGACTCGATGGTCATACTGTTATCATTAATATCATTTTCATAAAATCGTCGCAACATTGAAATTACTGTATTCAACTCTCATTAGCTATAAAAGGACACGTCATCATTCATCACGCACATTGTCTAACATCTCCACGTCATTTCCTTCTACGTACTCTAACTTGTTTGTTCAATCTGTTGGATGCCCGCCTACAGTACTTCCTGAGCTTTACTACATGTTTCACACTTCAATTATGTGCTTCATTACTTTGTATTTAAAAGAAACTTTAGACTTTCTCAGAGAACAAGTAACTGGACTTGATAATAGCTCTTCAGACATATGAAATGTAATCCTCGTAAAAGTACACGTTTACATAAGGTTCACATTACATACTATAGAAATAATATTTTTCACAGCTTCTTTTTTTTTTAAATTATAAATTGCTAAAAATTAAAAAAAAAGAAAAGATATGATTTTTTGTCAGGTGTGGTGTTCGAACCCACGCTCCCATCGGGAACCAGAGCTTAGATCTGGCGCCTTAGACCACTCGGCCAACCTGACTGTACATGTACATAATTTTAACGTGTACATGATTTATGTCCATTTTAAAAGGAACACAAATGCATGTTAAGTACATGAAATAAAAAGCTGATTATTTCTAAAATTATATTTTTTCTGAAGTTAGATATTCACTTAATATTTTTTATCAAATTTTACATCCGTTAAATTCATCTGTCAGTACAATATAATTTTTCATCTTCTGCACGAATTGTAGAATTTTTTACGTAATTCATTGCGGCCTTGAAACAGCACGCGCGGACCGGTATGGTATAGACCCGATAGTTAACGCGTAGGCTAATTGTCTTTCTCCGCAAAGTAGCAGCATTACGTACGCACACACACATTACAGCTGGATTAATCGAGAAACTTGTAGAAAGTTCCGTACCACTTAACACTTTTTCCGGATTACGTAAAAATATACAAAAAATAGTAAATAACGAGAAAATTATCTGCAATTATTTACCTTAATTGTAATTCATATAGAGAATCGCATTATAATATTTGGACGTTTACGTGGATAACAGGATGACGCGCATCGGAAGTAAACCTGATGACCAGGAGTTGTGCAGAGAGATGGACAAGCCTGTGGTCGCCCGCTATTGTGCCGCGTCTCGACAGTCTTGTAAAGTTTACTCCGCGGGGATCGAAATACTCGTGGGTTTCCAGACGTGGCCTACGGCCGGTCGTGGTTTTTCAACTAGGAACTAACTGAGCGTGAGGGTACGTCGATGCCGGTTCCAAGATCCATCTGGCACAGACAGGCTTTGACCGAGGGCGCTTATTAGGGAAATGTCCTGAAAGCGGACAGAGTGGCGGTAGAATTTCCATGACTTTTATGTAGTAGTCAATAATCCTGAGAACTTCAAAGATGAATATTTAAAAAAAACTCTAAAACATTATCGGGACTGCTTTCAGTTATAGTCGGCTGTGATGGTCGTACAACGTTATAGCGTAAAGGTGCCTAGATATACATCAGTTTAATATGATTCTTAGCGTTGTCAACACCGGCGTCATCATTGTTGACATCGCCATCATCATGGCCTTAGTTATAATCACTGTTACCTGGCTTGTAAATTTTCCTGGGTTTCTGTATTTCTGCAAAAGCAAAACACGCTTTTATTTTAGTTTTTCAGCACGTAACGTTTCGATCTTTATATACGACGCATCTTCTGTGACTCGATGGTCATACTGTTATCATCAATATCATTTTCATAATATCGTCGCAACATTGAAATTACTGTATTCATCTCTCATTACCTATAAAAGGACTCACGTCATCATTCATCACGCACTTTGTCTAACATAGCCACGTCATTTCCTTCTACGTACTCTAACTTATTTGTTTAATCTGTAGGATGCCCGCCTACAGTACGTCCTGAGATTTACTAAAAGTTTCACACTTCAATTATGTGTTTAATTACTTTGTATTTAAAAGAAATTTTAGACTTTCTCAGAGAACAAGTAAATGGACTTGATAATAACTCTTTAAGACATATGAAATGTAATCCTCGCAATAGTACAAGTTTACATGTGGTTCACATTACATACTAAAAAATTAATGTTTCCACAGTTTTTTTATTATAAATTGTTAAAAATTAAAAAAAAAGAAAAGATATGATTTTTTGTCAGGTGTGGGGATCGAACCCACCCTCCCAATCGGGAACCAGAGCTTAGATCTGGCACCTTACACCGCTCGGCCAACTTGACTGTACTACATGCACATAATTTTAACGTGTAAATGAATTATGACCATTTCAAAAGAAACACAAATGATGCATGTTAAGTATATGAATTAAGAAGCTGATTATATCTATAATTATATTTTTTCTGAAGTTAGTATTCCACTTTATCTTTCTATATCAATTTTTACGTCTGTTAAATACATCTGTATTTACAGATTATTAGTTATAATCGTTGTTACCTTGCTTGTAAATTTTCCTAGGTTTCTGTATTTCTGCAAAAGCATTTCTACCTTTTATTTTAATTTTTCAGCACGTAACTTTTCGATCTTTATATACGAGGCATCTTCCGTGACTCGATGGTCATACTGTTATCATCAATATCATTTTCATAATATCATCGCAACATTGAAATTACTGTATTCAACTCTCATTACCTATAAAAGGACACGTCATCATTCATCACGCACTTTGTCTAACATAGCCACGTCGTTTCCTTCTACGTACTCTAACTTATTTGTTTAATCTGTAGGATGCCCGCCTACAGTACTTCCTGAGCTGTTACTACATGTTTCACACTTCAATTATGTGTTTAATTACTTTGTATTTAAAAGAAATTTTAGACTTTCTCAGAGAACAAGTAACTGGACTTGATAATAGCTCTTAAGACATATGAAATGTAATCCTTGCAAAAGTACACGTTTACATGTTGTTCACATTACATACTAGAGATTTAATATTGTTCACAGCTTTTCTCTAGATAATTATAAATTGCTAAATATTCAAAAAATGAGATATTTTTTGTCAGGTGTGGGGTTCGAACCCACGCTCCCATCGGGAACCAGAGCTTAGATCTGGCGCCTTAGACCACTCGGCCAACCTGACTGCACATGTAAATAATTTTAACGTGTACATGATTTATGTCCATTTTAAAAGGAACACAAATGCATGTTAAGTACATGAAATAAAAAGCTGATTATTTCTAAAATTATATTTTTTCTGAAGTTAGATATTCACTTAATATTTTTTATCAAATTTTACATCCGTTAAATACATCTGTCAGTACAATATAATTTTTCATCTTCTGCACGAATTGTAGAATTTTTTACGTAATTCATTGCGGCCTTGAAACAGCACGCGCGGACCGGTATGGTATAGACCCGATAGTTAACGCGTAGGCTAATTGTCTTTCTCCGCAAAGTAGCAGCATTACGTACGCACACACACATTACAGCTGGATTAATCGAGAAACTTGTAGAAAGTTCCGTACCACTTAACACTTTTTCCGGATTACGTAAAAATATACAAAAAATAGTAAATAACGAGAAAATTATCTGCAATTATTTACCTTAATTGTAATTCATATAGAGAATCGCATTATAATATTTGGACGTTTACGTGGATAACAGGATGACGCGCATCGGAAGTAAACCTGATGACCAGGAGTTGTGCAGAGAGATGGACAAGCCTGTGGTCGCCCGCTATTGTGCCGCGTCTCGACAGTCTTGTAAAGTTTACTCCGCGGGGATCGAAATACTCGTGGGTTTCCAGACGTGGCCTACGGCCGGTCGTGGTTTTTCAACTAGGAACTAACTGAGCGTGAGGGTACGTCGAGGCCGGTTCCAAGATCCATCTGGCACAGACAGGCTTTGACCGAGGGCGCTTATTAGGGAAATGTCCTGAAAGCGGACAGAGTGGCGGTAGAATTTCCATGACTTTTATGTAGTAGTCAATAATCCTGAGAACTTCAAAGATGAATATTTAAAAAAAACTCTAAAACATTATCGGGACTGCTTTCAGTTATAGTCGGCTGTGATGGTCGTACAACGTTATAGCGTAAAGGTGCCTAGATATACATCAGTTTAATATGATTCTTAGCGTTGTCAACACCGGCGTCATCATTGTTGACATCGCCATCATCATGGCCTTAGTTATAATCACTGTTACCTGGCTTGTAAATTTTCCTGGGTTTCTGTATTTCTGCAAAAGCAAAACACGCTTTTATTTTAGTTTTTCAGCACGTAACGTTTCGATCTTTATATACGACGCATCTTCTGTGACTCGATGGTCATACTGTTATCATCAATATCATTTTCATAATATCGTCGCAACATTGAAATTACTGTATTCATCTCTCATTACCTATAAAAGGACTCACGTCATCATTCATCACGCACTTTGTCTAACATAGCCACGTCATTTCCTTCTACGTACTCTAACTTATTTGTTTAATCTGTAGGATGCCCGCCTACAGTACGTCCTGAGATTTACTAAAAGTTTCACACTTCAATTATGTGTTTAATTACTTTGTATTTAAAAGAAATTTTAGACTTTCTCAGAGAACAAGTAAATGGACTTGATAATAACTCTTTAAGACATATGAAATGTAATCCTCGCAATAGTACAAGTTTACATGTGGTTCACATTACATACTAAAAAATTAATGTTTCCACAGTTTTTTTATTATAAATTGTTAAAAATTAAAAAAAAAGAAAAGATATGATTTTTTGTCAGGTGTGGGGATCGAACCCACCCTCCCAATCGGGAACCAGAGCTTAGATCTGGCACCTTACACCGCTCGGCCAACTTGACTGTACTACATGCACATAATTTTAACGTGTAAATGAATTATGACCATTTCAAAAGAAACACAAATGATGCATGTTAAGTATATGAATTAAAAAGCTGATTATATCTATAATTATATTTTTTCTGAAGTTAGTATTCCACTTTATCTTTCTATATCAATTTTTACGTCTGTTAAATACATCTGTATTTACAGATTATTAGTTATAATCGTTGTTACCTTGCTTGTAAATTTTCCTAGGTTTCTGTATTTCTGCAAAAGCATTTCTACCTTTTATTTTAATTTTTCAGCACGTAACTTTTCGATCTTTATATACGAGGCATCTTCCGTGACTCGATGGTCATACTGTTATCATCAATATCATTTTCATAATATCATCGCAACATTGAAATTACTGTATTCAACTCTCATTACCTATAAAAGGACACGTCATCATTCATCACGCACTTTGTCTAACATAGCCACGTCGTTTCCTTCTACGTACTCTAACTTATTTGTTTAATCTGTAGGATGCCCGCCTACAGTACTTCCTGAGCTGTTACTACATGTTTCACACTTCAATTATGTGTTTAATTACTTTGTATTTAAAAGAAATTTTAGACTTTCTCAGAGAACAAGTAACTGGACTTGATAATAGCTCTTAAGACATATGAAATGTAATCCTTGCAAAAGTACACGTTTACATGTTGTTCACATTACATACTAGAGATTTAATATTGTTCACAGCTTTTTTCTAGATAATTATAAATTGCTAAATATTCAAAAAATGAGATATTTTTTGTCAGGTGTGGGGTTCGAACCCACGCTCCCATCGGGAACCAGAGCTTAGATCTGGCGCCTTAGACCACTCGGCCAACCTGACTGCACATGTAAATAATTTTAACGTGTACATGAATTATGCCCATTTTAAAAGGAACACAAATGCATGTTATGTACATGAAATAAAAAGCTGTTTATTTCTAAAATTATATTTTTTCTGAAGACAGTTTTTCACTTAATATTTCTTTATCAATTTTTACATCTGTTAAATTCATCTGTATTTAAAGATTATTTTAGTTAGAATCGCTGTTACCTTGCTTGCAAATTATCCTGGCTTTCTGAATTTCAGCAAAAACACTTGTAACTTTTATTTTATTTTTCAGGACGTAACGTTTCGATTTTTAACGATGATGCATCTTCTGTGACTAGATGGTCATACTGTTATCATTAATATCATTTTCATAAAATCGTCGCAACATTGAAATTACTGTATTCAACTCTCATTAGCTATAAAAGGACACGTCATCATTCATCACGCACATTGTCTAACATCTCCACGTCATTTCCTTCTACGCACTCTAACTTGTTTGTTCAATCTGTTGGATGCCCGCCTACAGTACTTCCTGAGCTTTACTACATGTTTCACACTTCAAATATGTGCTTCATTACTTTGTATTTAAAAGAAACTTTAGACTTTCTCAGAGAACAAGTAACTGGACTTGATAATAGCTCTTCAGACATATGAAATGTAATCCTCGTAAAAGTACACGTTTACATATGGTTCACATTACATACTATAGAAATAATATTTTTCACAGCTTCTTTTTTTTTTAAATTATAAATTGCTAAAAATTGAAAAAAAAGGAAAGATATGATTTTTTGTCAGGTGTGGGGTTCGAACCCACGCTCCCATCGGGAACAAGAGCTTAGATCTGGCGCCTTACACCACACGGCCAACCTGACTGTACATGTACATAATTTTAACGTGTACATGATTTATGTCCATTTTAAAAGGAACACAAATCCATGTTAAGAACATGAAATAAAAAGCTGATTATTTTTAAAATTATATTTTTTCTGAAGTTAGATATTCACTTAATATTTTTTATCAAAATTTACATCCGTTAAATATATCTGTCAGTACAATATAATTTTTCATCTTCTGCACGAATTGTAGAATTTTTTACGTAATTCATTGCGGCCTTGAAACAGCACGCGCGGACCGGTATGGTATAGACCCGATAGTTAACGCGTAGGCTAATTGTCTTTCTCCGCAAAGTAGCAGCATTACGTACGCACACACATATTACAGCTGGATTATTCAAGAAACTTGTAGAAAGTTCCGTACCACTTAACACTTTTTCCGGATTACGTAACAATATACAAAAAATAGTAAATAACGAGAAAATTATCTGCAATTATTTACCTTAATTGTAATTCATATAGAGAATCGCATTATAATATTTGGACGTTTACGTGGATAACAGGATGACGCGCATCGGAAGTAAACCTGATGACCAGGAGTTGTGCAGAGAGATGGACAAGCCTGTGGTCGCCCGCTATTGTGCCGCGTCTCGACAGTCTTGTAAAGTTTACTCCGCGGGGATCGAAATACTAGTGGGTTTCCAGACGTGGCCTGCGACCGGTCGTGGTTTTTCAACTAGGAACTAACTGAGCGTGAGGGTACGTCGAGGCCGGTTCCAAGATCCATCTGGCACAGACAGGCTTTGACCGAGGGCGCTTATTAGGGGAATGTCCTGAAAGCGGACAGAGTGGCGGTAGAATTTCCATGACTTTTATGTAGTAGTCAATAATCCTGAGAACTTCAAAGATGAATATTTAGAAAAAACTCTAAAACATTATCGTGACTGCTTTCAGTTATAGTCGGCTGTGATGGTCGTACAACGTTATAGCGTAAAGGTGCCTAGACATACATCAGTTTAATATGATTCTTATCGTTGTCAACACCGGCGTCATCATTGTTGACATCGCCATCATCATGGCCTTAGTTATAATCACTGTTACCTGGCTTGTAAATTTTCCTGGGTTTCTGTATTTCTGCAAAAGCAAAACACGCTTTTATTTTAGTTTTTCAGCACGTAACGTTTCGATCTTTATATACGACGCATCTTCCGTGACTCGATGGTCATACTGTTATCATCAATATCATTTTCATAATATCGTCGCAACATTGAAATTACTGTATTCATCTCTCATTACCTATAAAAGGACACACGTCATCATTCATCACGCACTTTGTCTAACATAGCCACGTCATTTCCTTCTACGTACTCTAACTTATTTGTTTAATCTGTAGGATGCCCGCCTACAGTACATCCTGAGATTTACTAAATGTTTCACACTTCAATTATGTGTTTAATTACTTTGTATTTAAAAGAAATTTTAGACTTTCTCAGAGAACAAGTAAATGGACTTGATAATAACTCTTAAGACATATGAAATGTAATCCTCGCAATAGTACAAGTTTACATGTGGTTCACATTACGTACTAAATAATTAATGTTTTTCACAGTTTTTTTATTATAAATTGTTAAAAATTAAAAAAAAAGAAATGATATGATTTTTTGTCAGGTGTGGGGATCGAACCCACCCTCCCAATCGGGAACCAGAGCTTAGATCTGGCACCTTACACCGCTCGGCCAACTTGACTGTACTACATGTACATAATTTTAACGTGTACATGAATTATGACCATTTCAAAAGAAACACAAATGATGCATGTTAAGTATATGAATTAAAAAGCTGATTATATCTATAATTATATTTTTTCTGAAGTTAGTATTCCACTTTATCTTTTTATATCAATTTTTACGTCTGTTAAATACATCTGTATTTAAAGATTATTAGTTATAATCGTTGTTACCTTGCTTGTAAATTTTCCTGGGTTTCTGTATTTCTGCAAAAGCATTTCTACCTTTTATTTTATTTTTCAGCACGTAACGTTTCGATCTTTATATACGACGCATCTTCCGTGACTCGATGGTCATACTGTTATCATCAATATCATTTTCATAATATCGTCGCAACATTGAAATTACTGTATTCAACTCTCATTACCTATAAAAGGACACGTCATCATTCATCACGCACTTTGTCTAACATAGCCACGTCATTTCCTTCTACGTACTCTAACTTATTTGTTTAATCTGTAGGATGCCCGCCTACAGTACTTCCTGAGCTGTTACTACATGTTTCACACTTCAATTATGTGTTTAATTACTTTGTATTTAAAAGAAATTTTAGACTTTCTCAGAGAACAAGTAACTGGACTTGATAATAGCTCTTAAGACATATGAAATGTAATCCTCGCAAAAGTACACGTTTACATGTGTTTCACATTACATACTATAGATTTAATATTGTTCACAGCTTTTTTCTAGATAATTATAAATTGCTAAATATTCAAAAAATGAGATATTTTTTGTCAGGTGTGGGGTTCGAACCCACGCTCCCATCGGGAACCAGAGCTTAGATCTGGCGCCTTAGACCACTCGGCCAACCTGACTGTACATGTACATAATTTTAACGTGTACATGAATTATGTCCATTTTAAAAGGAACACAAATGCATGTTATGTACATGAAATAAAAAGCTGTTTATTTCTAAAATTATATTTTTTCTGAAGACAGTTTTTCACTTAATATTTCTTTATCAATTTTTAAATCTGTTAAATTCATCTGTATTTAAAGATTATTTTAGTTAGAATCGCTGTTACCTTGCTTGCAAATTATCCTGGCTTTCTGAATTTCAGCAAAAACACTTGTAACTTTTATTTTATTTTTTCAGGACGTAACGTTTCGATTTTTAACGATGATGCATCTTCTGTGACTCGATGGTCATACTGTTATCATTAATATCATTTTCATAAAATCGTCGCAACATTGAAATTACTGTATTCAACTCTCATTAGCTATAAAAGGACACGTCATCATTCATCACGCACATTGTCTAACATCTCCACGTCATTTCCTTCTACGTACTCTAACTTGTTTGTTCAATCTGTTGGATGCCCGCCTACAGTACTTCCTGAGCTTTACTACATGTTTCACACTTCAATTATGTGCTTCATTACTTTGTATTTAAAAGAAACTTTAGACTTTCTCAGAGAACAAGTAACTGGACTTGATAATAGCTCTTCAGACATATGAAATGTAATCCTCGTAAAAGTACACGTTTACATAAGGTTCACATTACATACTATAGAAATAATATTTTTCACAGCTTCTTTTTTTTTAAATTATAAATTGCTAAAAATTAAAAAAAAAGAAAAGATATGATTTTTTGTCAGGTGTGGGGTTCGAACCCACGCTCCCATCGGGAACCAGAGCTTAGATCTGGCGCCTTAGACCACTCGGCCAACCTGACTGTACATGTACATAATTTTAACGTGTACATGATTTATGTCCATTTTAAAAGGAACACAAATGCATGTTAAGTACATGAAATAAAAAGCTGATTATTTCTAAAATTATATTTTTTCTGAAGTTAGATATTCACTTAATATTTTTTATCAAATTTTACATCCGTTAAATACATCTGTCAGTACAATATAATTTTTCATCTTCTGCACGAATTGTAGAATTTTTTACGTAATTCATTGCGGCCTTGAAACAGCACGCGCGGACCGGTATGGTATAGACCCGATAGTTAACGCGTAGGCTAATTGTCTTTCTCCGCAAAGTAGCAGCATTACGTACGCACACACACATTACAGCTGGATTAATCGAGAAACTTGTAGAAAGTTCCGTACCACTTAACACTTTTTCCGGATTACGTAAAAATATACAAAAAATAGTAAATAACGAGAAAATTATCTGCAATTATTTACCTTAATTGTAATTCATATAGAGAATCGCATTATAATATTTGGACGTTTACGTGGATAACAGGATGACGCGCATCGGAAGTAAACCTGATGACCAGGAGTTGTGCAGAGAGATGGACAAGCCTGTGGTCGCCCGCTATTGTGCCGCGTCTCGACAGTCTTGTAAAGTTTACTCCGCGGGGATCGAAATACTCGTGGGTTTCCAGACGTGGCCTACGACCGGTCGTGGTTTTTCAACTAGGAACTAACTGAGCGTGAGGGTACGTCGATGCCGGTTCCAAGATCCATCTGGCACAGACAGGCTTTGACCGAGGGCGCTTATTAGGGAAATGTCCTGAAAGCGGACAGAGTGGCGGTAGAATTTCCATGACTTTTATGTAGTAGTCAATAATCCTGAGAACTTCAAAGATGAATATTTAAAAAAAACTCTAAAACATTATCGGGACTGCTTTCAGTTATAGTCGGCTGTGATGGTCGTACAACGTTATAGCGTAAAGGTGCCTAGATATACATCAGTTTAATATGATTCTTAGCGTTGTCAACACCGGCGTCATCATTGTTGACATCGCCATCATCATGGCCTTAGTTATAATCACTGTTACCTGGCTTGTAAATTTTCCTGGGTTTCTGTATTTCTGCAAAAGCAAAACACGCTTTTATTTTAGTTTTTCAGCACGTAACGTTTCGATCTTTATATACGACGCATCTTCTGTGACTCGATGGTCATACTGTTATCATCAATATCATTTTCATAATATCGTCGCAACATTGAAATTACTGTATTCATCTCTCATTACCTATAAAAGGACTCACGTCATCATTCATCACGCACTTTGTCTAACATAGCCACGTCATTTCCTTCTACGTACTCTAACTTATATGTTTAATCTGTAGGATGCCCGCCTACAGTACGTCCTGAGATTTACTAAAAGTTTCACACTTCAATTATGTGTTTAATTACTTTGTATTTAAAAGAAATTTTAGACTTTCTCAGAGAACAAGTAAATGGACTTGATAATAACTCTTAAGACATATGAAATGTAATCCTCGCAATAGTACAAGTTTACATGTGGTTCACATTACATACTAAAAAATTAATGTTTCCACAGTTTTTTTATTATAAATTGTTAAAAATTAAAAAAAAAGAAAAGATATGATTTTTTGTCAGGTGTGGGGATCGAACCCACCCTCCCAATCGGGAACCAGAGCTTAGATCTGGCACCTTACACCGCTCGGCCAACTTGACTGTACTACATGCACATAATTTTAACGTGTACATGAATTATGACCATTTCAAAAGAAACACAAATGATGCATGTTAAGTATATGAATTAAAAAGCTGATTATATCTATAATTATATTTTTTCTGAAGTTAGTATTCCACTTTATCTTTCTATATCAATTTTTACGTCTGTTAAATACATCTGTATTTACAGATTATTAGTTATAATCGTTGTTACCTTGCTTGTAAATTTTCCTAGGTTTCTGTATTTCTGCAAAAGAATTTCTACCTTTTATTTTAATTTTTCAGCACGTAACTTTTCGATCTTTATATACGAGGCATCTTCCGTGACTCGATGGTCATACTGTTATCATCAATATCATTTTCATAATATCATCGCAACATTGAAATTACTGTATTCAACTCTCATTACCTATAAAAGGACACGTCATCATTCATCACGCACTTTGTCTAACATAGCCACGTCATTTCCTTCTACGTACTCTAACTTATTTGTTTAATCTGTAGGATGCCCGCCTACAGTACGTCCTGAGCTTTTACTACATGTTTCACACTTCAATTATGTGTTTAATAACTTTGTATTTAAAAGAAATTTTAGACTTTCTCAGAAAACAAGTAACTGGACTTGATAATAGCTCTTAAGACATATGAAATGTAATCCTCGCAAAAGTACACGTTTACATGTGGTTCACATTACATACTATAGAATTAATATTGTTCACAGGTTTTTTTTAGATAATTATAAATTGCTAAAAATTCAAAAAAATGAGATATTTTTTGTCAGGTGTGGGGTTCGAACCCACGCTCCCATCGGGAACCAGAGCTTAGATCTGGCGCCTTAGACCACTCGGACAACCTGACTGTACATGTACATAATTTTAACGTGTACATGAATTATGACCATTTCAAAAGAAACACAAATGCATGTTAAGTATATGAATTAAAAAGCTGATTATTTCTAAAATTATATTTTTTCTGAAGTTAGTATTCCACTTAATCTGTCTATATCAATTGTTACGTCTGTTAAATACATCTGTATTTAAAGATTATTAGTTATAATCGTTTTTACCTTGCTTGTAAATTTTCCTAGGTTTCTGTATTTCTGCAAAAGCACAACAACCTTTTATTTTAGTTTTTCAGCACGTAACGTTTCGATCTTTATATACGAGGCATCTTCCGTGACTTGATGGTCATACTGTTATCATCAATATCATTTTCTTATATCGTCGCAACATTGAAATTACTGTATTAAACTCTCATTACCTATAAAAGGACACGTCATCATTCATCACGCGGTTTGTCTAACATAGCCACGTCATTTCTTTCTACGTACTCTAATTTATTTGTTTAATCTGTAGGATGCCCGCCTACAGTACTTCCTGAACTTTTACTACATGTTTCACATTTCAATTATGTGTTTAATTACTTTGTATTTAAAAGAAATTTTAGACTTTCTCAGAGATCAAGTAAATGGACTTGATAATAACTATTAAGACATATGAAATATAATCCTCGCAATAGTACAAGTTTACATGTGGTTCACATTACATACTATAAAATTAATGTTTTTCACAGTTTTTTTATTATAAATTGTTAAAAATTAAAAAAAAAGGAAAGATATGATTTTTTTGTCAGGTGTGGGGATCGAACCCACGCTCCCAATCGGGAACCAGGGCTTAGATCTGGCACCTTACACCGCTCGGCCAACTTGACTGTACTACATGTCCATAATTTTAACGTGTACATGAATTATGACCATTTCAAAAGAAACACAAATGATGCAAGTTATGTATATGAATTAAAAAGCTGATTATATCTATAATTATATTTTTTCTGAAGTTAGTATTCCACTTATTCTTTCTATATCAATTTTTACGTCTGTTAAATACATCTGTATTTAAAGTTTATTAGTAATAATCGTTGTTACCTTGCTTGTAAATTTTCCTGGGTTTATGTATTTCTGCAAAACATTTCTACCTTTTATTTTAATTTTTCATCACGTAACGTTTCGATCTTTATATACGACGCATCTTCCGTGACTCGATGGTCATACTGTTATCATCAATATTATTTTCATAATACCGTCGCAACATTGAAATTACTGTATTCAACTCTAATTACCTATAAAAGGACACGTCATCATTCATCACGCACTTTGTCTAACATAGCCACGTCATTTCCTTCTACGTACTCTAACTTATTTGTTTAATCTGTAGGATGCCCACCTACAGTACTTCCTGAGATTTTACTACATGTTTCACACTTCAATTACGTGTTTAATTACTTTGTATTTAAAAGAATTTTTAGACTTTCTCAGAGAACAAGTAAATGAACTTGATAATAACTCTTAAGACATATGAAATGTAATCCTCGCAATAGTACAAGTTTACATGTGGTTCGCATTACATACTATAAAATTAATATTGTTCACAGCTTTTTTTTAGATAATTATAAATTGCTAAAAATTCAAAAAATTGAGATATTTTTTGTCAGGTGTGGGGTTCGAACCCACGCTCCCATCGGGAACCAGATCTTAGATCTGGCGCCTTAGACCACTCGGCCAACCTGACTGTACATGTACATAATTTTAACGTGTACATGAATTATGTCCATTTTAAAGGGAACACAAATGCATGTTAAGTACATGAAATAAAAAACTGATTATTTCTAAAATTATATATTTTCTGAAGTTAGATATTCACTTAATATTTCTTTATCAATTTTTACATCCGTTAAATACATCTGTCAGTACAATATAATTTTTCATCTTCTGCACGA
The DNA here is from genome assembly GCA_034769895.1 of Magicicada septendecula. Taxonomy (NCBI): domain Eukaryota; kingdom Metazoa; phylum Arthropoda; class Insecta; order Hemiptera; family Cicadidae; genus Magicicada; species Magicicada septendecula. The sequence continues at coordinate 231,902,057 of CM068368.1, read as the reverse complement.
AGTGTAGAATTTTTTACGTAATTCATTGCGGCCTAGAAACAGCACTCGCGGACCGGTATGGTATAGACCGGATAGTTAACGCGTAGGCTAATTGTCTTTCTCCGCAAAGTAGCAGAATTACGTACGCACATACACATTACAGCTGGATTAATCGAGAAACTTGTAGAAAGTTCCGTACTACTTAACACTTTTTCCGCATTACGTAACAATATACAAAAAATAGTAAATAACGAGAAAATTAACTTCAATTATTTACCTTAATTGTGATTCATATAGAGAATCGGATTATAATATTTGGACGTTTACGTGGATAACAGGATGACGCGCATCGGAAGTAAACCTGATGACCAGGAGTTGTGCGGAGAGATGGACACGCCTTTGGTCGCCCGCTATTTTGCCGCGTCTCGACAGTCTTGTAAAATTTACTCCGCGGGGATCGAAATACTCGTCGGTTTCCAGACGTGGACTGCGACAGGTCGTGGTTTTTCAACTAGGAACTAACTGAGCGTGAGGGTACGTCGAGGCCGGTTCCAAGATCCATCTGGCACAGACAGGCTTTGACCGAGGGCGCTTATTAGGGGAATGTCCTGAAAGCGGACAGAGTGGCGGTAGAATTTCCATGACTTTTATGTAGTAGTCAATAATCCTGAGAACTTCAAAGATGAATATTTAAAAAAAACTCTAAAACATTATCGGGACTGCTTTCAGTTATAGTCGGCTGTGATGGTCGTACACCGTTATAGCGTAAAGGTGCCTAGACATACATCAGTTTAATATGATTCTTATCGTTGTCAACACCTGCGTCATCATTGTTGACATCGCCATCATCATGGCCTTAGTTATAATCACTGTTACCTGGCTTGTAAATTTTCCTGTGTTTCTGTATTTCTGCAAAAGCACAACACGCTTTTATTTTAGTTTTTCAGCACGTAACGTTTCGATCTTTATATACGAAGCATCTTCCGTGACTCGATGGTCATACTGTTATCATCAATATCATTTTCATAATATCGTCGCAACATTGAAATTACTGTATTCATCTCTCATTACCTATAAAAGGACACACGTCATCATTCATCACGCACTTTGTCTAACATAGCCACGTCATTTCCTTCTACGTACTCTAACTTATTTGTTTAATCTGTAGGATGCCCGCCTACAGTACATCCTGAGATTTACTAAATGTTTCACACTTCAATTATGTGTTTAATTACTTTGTATTTAAAAGAAATTTTAGACTTTCTCAGAGAACAAGTAAATGGACTTGATAATAACTCTTAAGACATATGAAATGTAATCCTCGCAATAGTACAAGTTTACATGTGGTTCACATTACGTACTAAAAAATTAATGTTTTTCACAGTTTTTTTATTATAAATTGTTAAAAATTAAAAAAAAAGAAATGATATGATTTTTTGTCAGGTGTGGGGATCGAACCCACCCACCCAATCGGGAACCACAGCTTAGATCTGGCACCTTACACCGCTCGGCCAACTTGACTGTACTACATGTACATAATTTTAACGTGTACATGAATTATGACCATTTCAAAAGAAACACAAATGATGCATGTCAAGTATATGAATTAAAAAGCTGATTATATCTATAATTATATTTTTTCTGAAGTTAGTATTCCACTTTATCTTTTTATATCAATTTTTACGTCTGTTAAATACATCTGTATTTAAAGATTATTAGTTATAATCGTTGTTACCTTGCTTGTAAATTTTCCTGGGTTTCTGTATTTCTGCAAAAGCATTTCTACCTTTTATTTTATTTTTCAGCACGTAACGTTTCGATCTTTATATACGACGCATCTTCCGTGACTCGATGGTCATACTGTTATCATCAATATCATTTTCATAATATCGTCGCAACATTGAAATTACTGTATTCAACTCTCATTACCTATAAAAGGACACGTCATCATTCATCACGCACTTTGTCTAACATAGCCACGTCATTTCCTTCTACGTACTCTAACTTATTTGTTTAATCTGTAGGATGCCCGCCTACAGTACTTCCTGAGCTGTTACTACATGTTTCACACTTCAATTATGTGTTTAATTACTTTGTATTTAAAAGAAATTTTAGACTTTCTCAGAGAACAAGTAACTGGACTTGATAATAGCTCTTAAGACATATGAAATGTAATCCTCGCAAAAGTACACGTTTACATGTGTTTCACATTACATACTATAGATTTAATATTGTTCACAGCTTTTTTCTAGATAATTATAAATTGCTAAATATTCAAAAAATGAGATATTTTTTGTCAGGTGTGGGGTTCGAACCCACGCTCCCATCGGGAACCAGAGCTTAGATCTGGCGCCTTAGACCACTCGGCCAACCTGACTGTACATGTACATAATTTTAACGTGTACATGAATTATGTCCATTTTAAAAGGAACACAAATGCATGTTATGTACATGAAATAAAAAGCTGTTTATTTCTAAAATTATATTTTTTCTGAAGACAGTTTTTCACTTAATATTTCTTTATCAATTTTTAAATCTGTTAAATTCATCTGTATTTAAAGATTATTTTAGTTAGAATCGCTGTTACCTTGCTTGCAAATTATCCTGGCTTTCTGAATTTCAGCAAAAACACTTGTAACTTTTATTTTATTTTTTCAGGACGTAACGTTTCGATTTTTAACGATGATGCATCTTCTGTGACTCGATGGTCATACTGTTATCATTAATATCATTTTCATAAAATCGTCGCAACATTGAAATTACTGTATTCAACTCTCATTAGCTATAAAAGGACACGTCATCATTCATCACGCACATTGTCTAACATCTCCACGTCATTTCCTTCTACGTACTCTAACTTGTTTGTTCAATCTGTTGGATGCCCGCCTACAGTACTTCCTGAGCTTTACTACATGTTTCACACTTCAATTATGTGCTTCATTACTTTGTATTTAAAAGAAACTTTAGACTTTCTCAGAGAACAAGTAACTGGACTTGATAATAGCTCTTCAGACATATGAAATGTAATCCTCGTAAAAGTACACGTTTACATAAGGTTCACATTACATACTATAGAAATAATATTTTTCACAGCTTCTTTTTTTTTAAATTATAAATTGCTAAAAATTAAAAAAAAAGAAAAGATATGATTTTTTGTCAGGTGTGGGGTTCGAACCCACGCTCCCATCGGGAACCAGAGCTTAGATCTGGCGCCTTAGACCACTCGGCCAACCTGACTGTACATGTACATAATTTTAACGTGTACATGATTTATGTCCATTTTAAAAGGAACACAAATGCATGTTAAGTACATGAAATAAAAAGCTGATTATTTCTAAAATTATATTTTTTCTGAAGTTAGATATTCACTTAATATTTTTTATCAAATTTTACATCCGTTAAATACATCTGTCAGTACAATATAATTTTTCATCTTCTGCACGAATTGTAGAATTTTTTACGTAATTCATTGCGGCCTTGAAACAGCACGCGCGGACCGGTATGGTATAGACCCGATAGTTAACGCGTAGGCTAATTGTCTTTCTCCGCAAAGTAGCAGCATTACGTACGCACACACACATTACAGCTGGATTAATCGAGAAACTTGTAGAAAGTTCCGTACCACTTAACACTTTTTCCGGATTACGTAAAAATATACAAAAAATAGTAAATAACGAGAAAATTATCTGCAATTATTTACCTTAATTGTAATTCATATAGAGAATCGCATTATAATATTTGGACGTTTACGTGGATAACAGGATGACGCGCATCGGAAGTAAACCTGATGACCAGGAGTTGTGCAGAGAGATGGACAAGCCTGTGGTCGCCCGCTATTGTGCCGCGTCTCGACAGTCTTGTAAAGTTTACTCCGCGGGGATCGAAATACTCGTGGGTTTCCAGACGTGGCCTACGACCGGTCGTGGTTTTTCAACTAGGAACTAACTGAGCGTGAGGGTACGTCGATGCCGGTTCCAAGATCCATCTGGCACAGACAGGCTTTGACCGAGGGCGCTTATTAGGGAAATGTCCTGAAAGCGGACAGAGTGGCGGTAGAATTTCCATGACTTTTATGTAGTAGTCAATAATCCTGAGAACTTCAAAGATGAATATTTAAAAAAAACTCTAAAACATTATCGGGACTGCTTTCAGTTATAGTCGGCTGTGATGGTCGTACAACGTTATAGCGTAAAGGTGCCTAGATATACATCAGTTTAATATGATTCTTAGCGTTGTCAACACCGGCGTCATCATTGTTGACATCGCCATCATCATGGCCTTAGTTATAATCACTGTTACCTGGCTTGTAAATTTTCCTGGGTTTCTGTATTTCTGCAAAAGCAAAACACGCTTTTATTTTAGTTTTTCAGCACGTAACGTTTCGATCTTTATATACGACGCATCTTCTGTGACTCGATGGTCATACTGTTATCATCAATATCATTTTCATAATATCGTCGCAACATTGAAATTACTGTATTCATCTCTCATTACCTATAAAAGGACTCACGTCATCATTCATCACGCACTTTGTCTAACATAGCCACGTCATTTCCTTCTACGTACTCTAACTTATATGTTTAATCTGTAGGATGCCCGCCTACAGTACGTCCTGAGATTTACTAAAAGTTTCACACTTCAATTATGTGTTTAATTACTTTGTATTTAAAAGAAATTTTAGACTTTCTCAGAGAACAAGTAAATGGACTTGATAATAACTCTTAAGACATATGAAATGTAATCCTCGCAATAGTACAAGTTTACATGTGGTTCACATTACATACTAAAAAATTAATGTTTCCACAGTTTTTTTATTATAAATTGTTAAAAATTAAAAAAAAAGAAAAGATATGATTTTTTGTCAGGTGTGGGGATCGAACCCACCCTCCCAATCGGGAACCAGAGCTTAGATCTGGCACCTTACACCGCTCGGCCAACTTGACTGTACTACATGCACATAATTTTAACGTGTACATGAATTATGACCATTTCAAAAGAAACACAAATGATGCATGTTAAGTATATGAATTAAAAAGCTGATTATATCTATAATTATATTTTTTCTGAAGTTAGTATTCCACTTTATCTTTCTATATCAATTTTTACGTCTGTTAAATACATCTGTATTTACAGATTATTAGTTATAATCGTTGTTACCTTGCTTGTAAATTTTCCTAGGTTTCTGTATTTCTGCAAAAGAATTTCTACCTTTTATTTTAATTTTTCAGCACGTAACTTTTCGATCTTTATATACGAGGCATCTTCCGTGACTCGATGGTCATACTGTTATCATCAATATCATTTTCATAATATCATCGCAACATTGAAATTACTGTATTCAACTCTCATTACCTATAAAAGGACACGTCATCATTCATCACGCACTTTGTCTAACATAGCCACGTCATTTCCTTCTACGTACTCTAACTTATTTGTTTAATCTGTAGGATGCCCGCCTACAGTACGTCCTGAGCTTTTACTACATGTTTCACACTTCAATTATGTGTTTAATAACTTTGTATTTAAAAGAAATTTTAGACTTTCTCAGAAAACAAGTAACTGGACTTGATAATAGCTCTTAAGACATATGAAATGTAATCCTCGCAAAAGTACACGTTTACATGTGGTTCACATTACATACTATAGAATTAATATTGTTCACAGGTTTTTTTTAGATAATTATAAATTGCTAAAAATTCAAAAAAATGAGATATTTTTTGTCAGGTGTGGGGTTCGAACCCACGCTCCCATCGGGAACCAGAGCTTAGATCTGGCGCCTTAGACCACTCGGACAACCTGACTGTACATGTACATAATTTTAACGTGTACATGAATTATGACCATTTCAAAAGAAACACAAATGCATGTTAAGTATATGAATTAAAAAGCTGATTATTTCTAAAATTATATTTTTTCTGAAGTTAGTATTCCACTTAATCTGTCTATATCAATTGTTACGTCTGTTAAATACATCTGTATTTAAAGATTATTAGTTATAATCGTTTTTACCTTGCTTGTAAATTTTCCTAGGTTTCTGTATTTCTGCAAAAGCACAACAACCTTTTATTTTAGTTTTTCAGCACGTAACGTTTCGATCTTTATATACGAGGCATCTTCCGTGACTTGATGGTCATACTGTTATCATCAATATCATTTTCTTATATCGTCGCAACATTGAAATTACTGTATTAAACTCTCATTACCTATAAAAGGACACGTCATCATTCATCACGCGGTTTGTCTAACATAGCCACGTCATTTCTTTCTACGTACTCTAATTTATTTGTTTAATCTGTAGGATGCCCGCCTACAGTACTTCCTGAACTTTTACTACATGTTTCACATTTCAATTATGTGTTTAATTACTTTGTATTTAAAAGAAATTTTAGACTTTCTCAGAGATCAAGTAAATGGACTTGATAATAACTATTAAGACATATGAAATATAATCCTCGCAATAGTACAAGTTTACATGTGGTTCACATTACATACTATAAAATTAATGTTTTTCACAGTTTTTTTATTATAAATTGTTAAAAATTAAAAAAAAAGGAAAGATATGATTTTTTTGTCAGGTGTGGGGATCGAACCCACGCTCCCAATCGGGAACCAGGGCTTAGATCTGGCACCTTACACCGCTCGGCCAACTTGACTGTACTACATGTCCATAATTTTAACGTGTACATGAATTATGACCATTTCAAAAGAAACACAAATGATGCAAGTTATGTATATGAATTAAAAAGCTGATTATATCTATAATTATATTTTTTCTGAAGTTAGTATTCCACTTATTCTTTCTATATCAATTTTTACGTCTGTTAAATACATCTGTATTTAAAGTTTATTAGTAATAATCGTTGTTACCTTGCTTGTAAATTTTCCTGGGTTTATGTATTTCTGCAAAACATTTCTACCTTTTATTTTAATTTTTCATCACGTAACGTTTCGATCTTTATATACGACGCATCTTCCGTGACTCGATGGTCATACTGTTATCATCAATATTATTTTCATAATACCGTCGCAACATTGAAATTACTGTATTCAACTCTAATTACCTATAAAAGGACACGTCATCATTCATCACGCACTTTGTCTAACATAGCCACGTCATTTCCTTCTACGTACTCTAACTTATTTGTTTAATCTGTAGGATGCCCACCTACAGTACTTCCTGAGATTTTACTACATGTTTCACACTTCAATTACGTGTTTAATTACTTTGTATTTAAAAGAATTTTTAGACTTTCTCAGAGAACAAGTAAATGAACTTGATAATAACTCTTAAGACATATGAAATGTAATCCTCGCAATAGTACAAGTTTACATGTGGTTCGCATTACATACTATAAAATTAATATTGTTCACAGCTTTTTTTTAGATAATTATAAATTGCTAAAAATTCAAAAAATTGAGATATTTTTTGTCAGGTGTGGGGTTCGAACCCACGCTCCCATCGGGAACCAGATCTTAGATCTGGCGCCTTAGACCACTCGGCCAACCTGACTGTACATGTACATAATTTTAACGTGTACATGAATTATGTCCATTTTAAAGGGAACACAAATGCATGTTAAGTACATGAAATAAAAAACTGATTATTTCTAAAATTATATATTTTCTGAAGTTAGATATTCACTTAATATTTCTTTATCAATTTTTACATCCGTTAAATACATCTGTCAGTACAATATAATTTTTCATCTTCTGCACGAAGTGTAGAATTTTTTACGTAATTCATTGCGGCCTAGAAACAGCACTCGCGGACCGGTATGGTATAGACCGGATAGTTAACGCGTAGGCTAATTGTCTTTCTCCGCAAAGTAGCAGAATTACGTACGCACATACACATTACAGCTGGATTAATCGAGAAACTTGTAGAAAGTTCCGTACTACTTAACACTTTTTCCGCATTACGTAACAATATACAAAAAATAGTAAATAACGAGAAAATTAACTTCAATTATTTACCTTAATTGTGATTCATATAGAGAATCGGATTATAATATTTGGACGTTTACGTGGATAACAGGATGACGCGCATCGGAAGTAAACCTGATGACCAGGAGTTGTGCGGAGAGATGGACAAGCCTTTGGTCGCCCGCTATTTTGCCGCGTCTCGACAGTCTTGTAAAATTTACTCCGCGGGGATCGAAATACTCGTCGGTTTCCAGACGTGGACTGCGACAGGTCGTGGTTTTTCAACTAGGAACTAACTGAGCGTGAGGGTACGTCGAGGCCGGTTCCAAGATCCATCTGGCACAGACAGGCTTTGACCGAGGGCGCTTATTAGGGGAATGTCCTGAAAGCGGACAGAGTGGCGGTAGAATTTCCATGACTTTTATGTAGTAGTCAATAATCCTGAGAACTTCAAAGATGAATATTTAAAAAAAACTCTAAAACATTATCGGGACTGCTTTCAGTTATAGTCGGCTGTGATGGTCGTACACCGTTATAGCGTAAAGGTGCCTAGACATACATCAGTTTAATATGATTCTTATCGTTGTCAACACCTGCGTCATCATTGTTGACATCGCCATCATCATGGCCTTAGTTATAATCACTGTTACCTGGCTTGTAAATTTTCCTGTGTTTCTGTATTTCTGCAAAAGCACAACACGCTTTTATTTTAGTTTTTCAGCACGTAACGTTTCGATCTTTATATACGAAGCATCTTCCGTGACTCGATGGTCATACTGTTATCATCAATATCATTTTCATAATATCGTCGCAACATTGAAATTACTGTATTCAACTCTCATTACCTATAAAAGGACACGTCATCATTCATCATGCACTTTGTCTAACATAGCCAAATCATTTCCTTCTACGTACTCTAACTTATTTGTTTAATCTGTAGGATGCCCGCCTACAGTACTTCCTGAGCTATTACTACATGTTTAACACTTCAATTATGTGTTTCATTACTTTGTATTTAAAAGAAATTTTAGACTTTCTCAGAGAACAAGTAAATGGACTTGATAATAACTCTTAAGACATATGAAATGTAATCCTCGCAATAGTACAAGTTTACATGTGGTTCACATTACATACTAAAAACTTAATGTTTTTCACAGTTTTTTTATTATAAATTGTTAAAAATTAAAAAAAAAGAAAAGATATGATTTTTTGTGGAGTGTGGGGATCGAACCCACCCTCCCAATCGGGAACCAGAGCTTAGATCTGGCACCTTACACCGCTCGGCCAACTTGACTGTACTACATGTACATAATTTTAACGTGTACATGAATTACGAACATTTCAAAAGAAACACAAATGATGCATGTTAAGTATATGAATTGAAAAGCTGATTATATCTATAATTATATTTTTTCTGAAGTTAGTATTCCACTTTATCTTTCTATATCAATTTTTAAATCTGTTAAATTCATCTGTATTTAAAGATTATTAGTTATAATCGTTGTTAACTTGCTTGTAAATTTTCCTGGGTTTCTGTATTTCTGCAAAAGCATTTCTACCTTTTATTTTAATTTTTCAGCACGTAACGTTTCTATTTTTATCGATGAGGCATCTTCCGTGACTCGATGGTCATACTGTTATCATCAATATCATTTTCATAATATCGTCGCAACATTGAAATTACTGTATTCATCTCTCATTACCTATAAAAGGACACACGTCATTATTCATCACGCACTTTGTCTAACATAGCCACGTCATTTCCTTCTACGTACTCTAACTTATTTGTTTAATCTGTAGGATGCCCGCCTACAGTACGTCCTGAGCTTTTACTACATGTTTCACACTTCAATTATGTGTTTAATTACTTTGTATTTAAAAGAAATTTTAGACTTTCTCAGAGAACAAGTAACTGGACTTGATAATAGCTCTTAAGACATATGAAATGTAATCCTCGCAAAAGTACACGTTTACATGTGGTTCACATTACATACTATAGAATTAATATTGTTCACAGGTTTTTTTTAGATAATTATAAATTGCTAAAAATTCAAAAAAATGAGATATTTTTTGTCAGGTGTGGGGTTCGAACCCACGCTCCCATCGGGAACCAGAGCTTAGATCTGGCGCCTTAGACCACTCGGACAACCTGACTGTACATGTACATAATTTTAACGTGTACATGAATTATGACCATTTCAAAAGAAACACAAATGCATGTTAAGTATATGAATTAAAAAGCTGATTATTTCTAAAATTATATTTTTTCTGAAGTTAGTATTCCACTTAATCTGTCTATATCAATTGTTACGTCTGTTAAATACATCTGTATTTAAAGATTATTAGTTATAATCGTTGTTACCTTGCTTGTAAATTTTCCTAGGTTTCTGTATTTCTGCAAAAGCACAACAACCTTGAATTTAATTTTTCAGCACGTAACGTTTCGATCTTTATATACGAGGCATCTTCCGTGACTTGATGGTCATACTGTTATCATCAATATCATTTTCATATTATCGTCGCAACATTGAAATTACTGTATTCAACTCTCATTACCTATAAAAGGACACGTCATCATTCATCACGCGGTTTGTCTAACATAGCCACGTCATTTCCTTCTACGTACTCTAACTTATTTGTTTAATCTGTAGGATGCCCGCCTACAGTACTTCCTGAGCTTTTACTACATGTTTCACATTTCAATTATGTGTTTAATTACTTTGTATTTAAAAGAAATTTTAGACTTTCTCAGAGATCAAGTAAATGGACTTGATAATAACTATTAAGACATATGAAATATAATCCTCGCAATAGTACAAGTTTACATGTGGTTCACATTACATACTATAAAATTAATGTTTTTCACAGTTTTTTTATTATAAATTGTTAAAAATTAAAAAAAAAGGAAAGATATGATTTTTTTGTCAGGTGTGGGGATCGAACCCACGCTCCCAATCGGGAACCAGGGCTTAGATCTGGCACCTTACACCGCTCGGCCAACTTGACTGTACTACATGTCCATAATTTTAACGTGTACATGAATTATGACCATTTCAAAAGAAACACAAATGATGCAAGTTATGTATATGAATTAAAAAGCTGATTATATCTATAACTATATTTTTTCTGAAGTTAGTATTCCACTTATTCTTTCTATATCAATTTTTACGTCTGTTAAATACATCTGTATTTAAAGATTATTAGTTATAATCGTTGTTACCTTGCTTGTAAATTTTCCTGGGTTTATGTATTTCTGCAAAACATTTCTACCTTTTATTCTAATTTTTCATCACGTAACGTTTCGATCTTTATATACGACGCATCTTCCGTGACTCGATGGTCATACTGTTATCATCAATATTATTTTCATAATACCGTCGCAACATTGAAATTACTGTATTCAACTCTAATTACCTATAAAAGGACACGTCATCATTCATCACGCACTTTGTCTAACATAGCCACGTCATTTCCTTCTACGTACTCTAACTTATTTGTTTAATCTGTAGGATGCCCACCTACGGTACTTCCTGAGCTTTTACTACATGTTTCACACTTCAATTATGTGTTTAATTACTTTGTATTTAAAAGAAATTTTAGACTTTCTCAGAGAACAAGTAAATGAACTTGATAATAACTCTTAAGACATATGAAATGTAATCCTCGCAATAGCACAAGTTTACATGTGGTTCACATTACATACTATAAAATTAATGTTTTTCGCAGTTTTGTTATTATAAATTGTTAAAAATTAAAAAAAAAGAAAAGATATGATTTTTTGTCAGGTTTGGGGATCGAACCCACGCTCCCAATCGGGAACCAGAGCTTAGATATGGCACCTTAGACCACTCGGCCAACCTGACTGTACATGTACATAATTTTAACGTGTACATGAATTATGTCCATTTTAAAAGGAACACAAATGCATGTTATGTACATGAAATAAAAAGCTGATTATTTCTAAAATTATATTTTTTCTGAAGATAGTTTTTCACTTAATATTTTTTTATCAATTTTTACATATGCTAAATTCATCTGTATTTAAAGATTATTTTAGTTAGAATCGCTGTTACCTTGCTTGCAAATTATCCTGGCTTTCTGAATTTCAGCAAAAACACTTCTAACATTTATTTTATTTTTTCAGGAAGTAACGTTTCGATTTTTAACGATGATGCATCTTCTGTGACTCGATGGTCATACTGTTATCATTAATATCATTTTCATAATATCGTCGCAACATTGAAATTACTGTATTCAACTCTCATTACCTATAAAAGGACACGTCATCATTCATCACGTACATTGTCTAACATCTCCACGTCATTTCCTTCTACGTACTCTAACTTGTTTGTTGAATCTGTATGATGCCCGCCTACAGTACTTCCTGAGCTATTACTACATGTTTCACACTTCAATTATGTGTTTCATTACTTTGTATTTAAAAGAAACTTTAGACTTTCTCAGAGAACAAGTAACTCCACTTGATAATAGCTCTTCAGACATATGAAATGTAATCCTCGTAAAAGTACACGTTTACATATGGTTCACATTACATACTATAGAATTAATATTTTTCACAGCTTCTTTTTTTTAAATTATAAATTGCTAAAAATTAAAAAAAAAAGAAAAGATATGATTTTTTGTCAGGTGTGGGGTTCGAACCCACGCTCCCAACGGGAACCAGAGCTTAGATCTGGCGCCTTAGACCACTCGGCCAACTTGACTGTACATGTACATAATTTTAACGTATACATGAATTATGTCCATTTTAAAAGGAACACAAATGCATGTTAAGTACGTGAAATAAAAAGCTGATTATTTCTAAATTTATATTTTTTCTGATGGTTAGATATTCACTTAATATTTCTTTATCAATTTTTACATCCGTTAAATACATCTGTCAGTACAATATAATTTTTCATCTTCTGCACGAAGTGTAGAATTTTTTACGTAATTCATTGCGGCCTTGAAACAGCACGCGCGGACCGGTATGATATAGACCCGATAGTTCACGCGTAGGCTAATTGTCTTTCTCCGCAAAGTAGCAGCATTGCGTACGCACATACACATTACAGCTGGATTAATCGAGAAACTTGTAGAAAGTTCCGTACCACTTAACACTTTTTCCGGATTACGTAACAATATACAAAAAATAGTAAATAACGAGAAAATTATCCGCAATTATTTACCTTACTTGTAATTCATATAGAGAATCGCATTATAATATTTGGACGTTTACGTGGATAACAGGAGGACGCGCATCGGAAGTAAACCTGATGACCAGGAGTTGTGCGGAGAGATGGACAAGCCTGTTGTCGCGCGCTATTGTGCCGCGTCTCGACAGTCTTGTAAACTTTACTCCGCGGGGATCGAAATACTCGTCGGTTTCCAGACGAGGCCTGCGACCGGTCGTGGTTTTTCAACTAGGAACTAACTGAGCGTGAGGGTACGTCGAGGCCGGTTCCAAGATCCATCTGGCACAAACAGGCTTTGACCGAGGGCGCTTATTAGGGGAATGTCCTGAAAGCGGACAGAGTGGCGGTAGAATTTCCATGAATTTTATGTAGTAGTCAATAATCCTGAGAACTTCAAAGATGAATATTTAAAAAAAACTCTAAAACATTATCGGGACTGCTTTCAGTTATAGTCGGCTGTGATGGTCGTATGCCGTTATAGCGTAAAGGTGCCTAGACATACATCAGTTTAATATGATTCTTAGCGTTGTCAACACCTGCGTCATCATTGTTGACATCGCCATCATCATGGCCTTAGTTATAATCACTGTTACCTGGCTTGTAAATTTTCCTGGGTTTCTGTATTTCTGCAAAAGCAAAACACGCTTTTATTTTAGTTTTTCAGCACGTAACGTTTCGATCTTTATATACGACGCATCTTCCGTGACTCGATGGTCATACTGTTATCATCAATATCATTTTCATAATATCGTCGCAACATTGAAATTACTGTATTCATCTCTCATTACCTATAAAAGGACACACGTCAAAATTCATCACGCACTTTGTCTAACATAGCCACGTCATTTCCTTCTACGTACTCTAACTTATTTGTTTAATCTGTAGGATCCCCGCCTACAGTACGTCCTGAGCTTTTACTACATGTTTCAATTTTGTGTTTAATTACTTTGTATTTAAAAGAAATTTTAGACTTTCTCAGAGAACAAGTAAATGGACTTGATAATAACTCTTAAGACATATGAAATGTAATCCTCGCAATAGTACAAGTTTACATGTGGTTCACATTACATACTATAAAATTAATATTTTTCGCAGTTTTGTTATTATAAATTGTTAAAAATTAAAAAAAAAGAAAAGATATTATTTTTTGTCAGGTTTGGGGATCGAACCCACGCTCCCAATCGGGAACCAGAGCTTAGATCTGGCACCTTAGACCACTCGGCCAACCTGACTGTACATGTACATAATTTTAACGTGTACATGAATTATGTCCATTTTAAAAGGAACACAAATGCATGTTATGTACATGAAATAAAAAGCTGATTATTTCTAAAATTATATTTTTTCTGAAGATAGTTTTTCACTTAATATTTTTTTATCAATTTTTACATCTGCTAAATTCATCTGTATTTAAAGATTATTTTAGTTAGAATCGCTGTTACCTTGCTTGCAAATTATCCTGGCTTTCTGAATTTCAGCAAAAACACTTCTAACATTTATTTTATTTTTTCAGGAAGTAACGTTTCGATTTTTAACGATGATGCATCTTCTGTGACTCGATGGTCATACTGTTATCATTAATATCATTTTCATAATATCGTCGCAACATTGAAATTACTGTATTCAACTCTCATTACCTATAAAAGGACACGTCATCATTCATCACGCACATTGTCTAACATCTCCACGTCATTTCCTTCTACGTACTCTAACTTGTTTGTTGAATCTGTATGATGCCCGCCTACAGTACTTCCTGAGCTATTACTACATGTTTCACACTTCAATTATGTGTTTCATTACTTTGTATTTAAAAGAAACTTTAGACTTTCTCAGAGAACAAGTAACTCCACTTGATAATAGCTCTTCAGACATATGAAATGTAATCCTCGTAAAAGTACACGTTTACATATGTTTCACATTACATACTATAGAATTAATATTTTTCACAGCTTCTTTTTTTTTAAATTATAAATTGCTAAAAATTAAAAAAAAAGAAAAGATATGATTTTTTGTCAGGTGTGGGGTTCGAACCCACGCTCCCATCGGGAACCAGAGCTTAGATCTGGCGCCTTAGACCACTCGGCCAACTTGACTGTACATGTACATAATTTTAACGTATACATGAATTATGTCCATTTTAAAAGGAACACAAATGCATGTTAAGTACGTGAAATAAAAAGCTGATTATTTCTAAAATTATATTTTTTCTGAAGGTTAGATATTCACTTAATATTTCTTTATCAATTTTTACATCCGTTAAATACATCTGTTAGTACAATATAATTTTTCATCTTCTGCACGAATTGTAGAATTTTTTACGTAATTCATTGCGGCCTTGAAACAGCACGCGCGGACCGGTATGGTATAGACCCGATAGTTCACGCGTAGGCTAATTGTCTTTCTCCGCAAAGTAGCAGCATTACGTACGCACATACACATTACAGCTGGATTAATCGAGAAACTTGTAGAAAGTTCCGTAGCACTTAACACTTTTTCCGGATTACGTAACAGTATACAAAAAATAGTAAATAACGAGAAAATTATCTGCAAATATTTACCTTACTTGGAATTCATATAGAGAATCGCATTATAATATTTGGACGTTTACGTGGATAACAGGATGACGCGCATCGGAAGTAAACCTGATGACCAGGAGTTGTGCGGAGAGATGGACAAGCCTGTTGTCGCCCGCTATTGTGCCGCGTCTCGACAGTCTTGTAAACTTTACTCCGCGGGGATCGAAATACTCGTCGGTTTCCAGACGAGGCCTGCGACCGGTCGTGGTTTTTCAACTAGGAACTAACTGAACGTGAGGGTACGTCGAGGCCGGTTCCAAGATCCATCTGGCACAAACAGGCTTTGACCGAGGGCGCTTATTAGGGGAATGTCCTGAAAGCGGACAGAGTGGCGGTAGAATTTCCATGAATTTTATGTAGTAGTCAATAATCCTGAGAACTTCAAAGATGAATATTTAAAAAAAACTCTAAAACATTATCGGGACTGCTTTCAGTTATAGTCGGCTGTGATGGTCGTACGCCGTTATAGCGTAAAGGTGCCTAGACATACATCAGTTTAATATGATTCTTAGCGTTGTCAACACCTGCGTCATCATTGTTGACATCGCCATCATCATGGCCTTAGTTATAATCACTGTTACCTGGCTTGTAAATTTTCCTGGGTTTCTGTATTTCTGCAAAAGCAAAACACGCTTTTATTTTAGTTTTTCAGCACGTAACGTTTCGATCTTTATATACGACGCATCTTCCGTGACTCGATGGTCATACTGTTATCATCAATATCATTTTCATAATATCGTCGCAACATTGAAATTACTGTATTCATCTCTCATTACCTATAAAAGGACACACGTCAAAATTCATCACGCACTTTGTCTAACATAGCCACGTCATTTCCTTCTACGTACTCTAACTTATTTGTTTAATCTGTAGGATGCCCGCCTACAGTACGTCCCGAGCTTTTACTACATGTTTCACACTTTAATTATGTGTTTAATTACTTTGTATTTAAAAGAAATTTTAGACTTTCTCAGAGAACAAGTAAATGGACTTGATAATAACTCTTAAGACATATGAAATGTAATCCTCGCAATAGTACAAGTTTACATGTGGTTCACATTACATACTATAAAATTAATATTTTTCACAGTTGTTTTATTATAAATTGCTAAAAATTAAAAAAAAAGAAAAGATATGATTTTTTGTCAGGTGTGGGGTTCGAACCCACGCTCCCAATCGGGAACCAGAGCTTAGATCTGGCACCTTACACCGCTCGGCCAACTTGACTGTACATGTACATAATTTTAACGTGTACATGAATTATGACCATTTCAAAAGAAACACAAATGCATGTTAAGTATATGAATTAAAAAGCTGATTATTTCTAAAATTATATTTTTTCTGAAGTTAGTATTCCACTTAATCTGTCTATATCAATTGTTACATCTGTTAAATACATCTGTATTTAAAGATTTTTAGCTATAATCGTTGTTACCTGGCTTGTAAATTTTCCTGGGTTTCTGTATTTCTGCAAAAGCAAAACACGCTTTTATTTTAGTTTTTCAGCACGTAACGTTTCGATCTTTATATACGACGCATCTTCCGTGACTCGATGGTCATACTGTTATCATCAATATCATTTTCATAATATCGTCGCAACATTGAAATTACTGTATTCACCTCTCATTACCTATAAAAGGACACACGTCAAAATTCATCACGCACTTTGTCTAACATAGCCACGTCATTTCCTTCTACGTACTCTAACTTATTTGTTTAATCTGTAGGATGCCCGCCTACAGTACTTCCTGAGCTTTTACTACATGTTTCACATTTCAATTATGTGTTTAATTACTTTGTATTTAAAAGAAATTTTAGACTTTCTCAGAGAACAAGTAAATGGACTTGATAATAAGTATTAAGACATATAAAATACAATCCTCGCAATAGTACAAGTTTACATGTGGTTCACATTACATACTATAAAATTAATGTTTTTCACAGTTTTTTTATTATAAATTGTTAAAAATTAAAAAAAAAGAAAAGATTTGATTTTTTTGTCAGGTGTGGGGATCGAACCCACGCAGCCAATCGGGAAACAGGGCTGAGATCTGGCACCTTACACGGCTCGGCCAACTTGACCGTACTACATGTATATAATTTTAACGTGTACATGAATTATGACCATTTCAAAAGAAACACAATTGATGCATGTTAAGTATATGAATTAAAAACCTGATTATATCTATAATTATATTTTTTCTGAAGTTAGTATTCCATTTAATATTTCTATATCAATTGTTACGTCTGTTAAATACATCTGTATTTAAAGATTATTAGCTATAATCGTTGTTACCTTGCTTGTAAATTTTCCTGGGTTTCTGTATTTCTGCAAAACATTTCTACCTTTTATTCTAATTTTTCAAAACGTAACGTTTCGATCTTTATATACGACGCATCTTCCGTGACTCGATGGTCATACTGTTATCATCAATATTATTTTCATAATATCGTCGCAAAATTAAAATTACTGTATTCAACTCTCATTACCTATAAAAGGACACGTCATCATTCATCACGCACTTTGTCTAACATAGCCACGTCATTTCCTTCTACGTACTCTAACTTATTTGTTTAATCTGTAGGATGCCCGCCTACAGTACTTCCTGAGCTGTTACTACATGTTACACACTTCAATTATGTGTTTAACTACATAATTGTATTTAAAAGAAATTTTAGACTTTCTCAGAGAACAAGTAACTTGACTTGATAATAGCTCTAAAGACATATGAAATGTAATCCTCGCAAAAGTACACGTTTACATGTGGTTCATATTACATACTATAGAATTAATATTGTTCACAGCTTTTTTTTAGATAATTATAAATTGCTAAAAATTCAAAAAATTGAGATATTTTTTGTCAGGTGTGGGGTTAGAACCCACGTTCCCATCGGGAACCAGAGCTTAGATCTGGCACCTTACACCGCTCGGCCAACTTGACTGTACATGTACATAATTTTAACGTCTACATGAATTATGTCCATTTTAAAAGGAACACAAATGCATGTTAAGTACATGAAATAAAAAGCTGATTATTTCTAAAATTATATTTTTCTAAAGATAGTTTTTCACTTAATATTTCTTTATCAATTTTTAAATCTGTTAAATTCATCTGTATTTAAAGATTATTAGTTATAATCGTTGTTAACTTGCTTGTAAATTTTCCTGGGTTTCTGTATTTCTGCAAAAGCATTTCTACCTTTTATTTTAATTTTTCAGCACGTAACGTTTCTATTTTTATCGATGATGCATCTTCCGTGACTCGATGGTCATACTGTTATCATCAATATCATTTTCATAATACCGTCGCAACATTGAAATTACTGTATTCAACTCTCATTACCTATAAAAGGACACGTCATCATTCATCACGCACTTTGTCTAACATAGCCACGTCATTTCCTTCTACGTACTCTAACTTATTTGTTTAATCTGTAGGATGCCCGCCTACAGTACTTCCTGAGTTGTTACTTCATGTTTCACACTTCAATTATGTGTTTAGTTACTTTGTATTTAAAAGAAATTTTAGACTTTCTCAGAGAACAAGTAAATGGACTTGATAATAACTATTAAGACATATGAAATATAATCCTCGCAAAAGTACACGTTTACATGTGGTTTTCATTACATACTATAGAATTAATATTGTTCACAGCTTTTTTTTTAGATAATTATAAATTGCTAAAAATTCAAAAAAATGAGATATTTTTTGCCAGGTGTGGGGTTCGAACCCACGCTCCCATCGGGAACCAGAGCTTAGATCTGGCGCCTTAGACCACTCGGCCAACCAGACTGTACATGTACATAATTTTAACGTGTACATGAATTATGTCCATTTTAAAAGGAACACAAATGCATGTTATGTACATGAAATAAAAAGCTGATTATTTCTAAAATTATATTTTTTCTGAAGTTAGTTTTTCACTTAATATTTCTTTATCAATTTTTACATCTGTTAAATTCATCTGTATTTAAAGATTATTTTAGTTAGAATCGCTGTTAACTTGCTTGCAAATTATCCTGGCTTTCTGAATTTCAGCAAAAACACTTCTAACTTTTATTTTATTTTTTCAGGACGTAACGTTTCGATTTTTAACGATGATGCATCTTCAACTCTCATTAGCTATAAAAGGACAAGTCATCATTCATCAACGCACTTTGTCTAACATCTCCACGTCATTTCCTTCTACGTACTCTAACTTGTTTGTTCAATCTGTAGGATGCCCGCCTACAGTACTTCCTGAGCTATTACTACATGTTTCACACTTCAATTATGTGTTTCATTACTTTGTATTTAAAAGAAATTTTAGACTTTCTCAGAGAACAAGTAACTGGACTTGATAATAGCCCTTCAGACATATGAAATGTAATCCTCGTAAAAGTACACGTTTACATATGGTTCACATTACATACTATAGAATTAATTTTTTTCACAGCTTTTTTTTTTGAAAATTATAAATTGCTAAAAATTAAAAAAAAAAGAAAAGATATGATTTTTGTCAGGTGTGGGGTTCGAACCCACGCTCCCATCGGGAACCAGAGCTTAGATCTAGCGCCTTAGACCACTCGGAAAACCTGACTTTACATGTACATAATTTTAACGTGTACATGATTATGTCCATTTTAAAGGAACACAAATGCATGTTAAGTACATAAAATAAAAAGCTGTTATTTCTAAAATTATATTTTTTCTGAAGTTAGATATTCAATTAATATTTCTTTATCAATTTTTACATCCGTTAAATACATCTGTCAGTACAATATAATTTTTCATCTTCTGCACGATTGTAGAAGTTTTTACGTAATTCATTGCGGCCTAGAAACAGCACTCGCGGACCGGTATGGTATAGACCGGATAGTTAACGCGTAGGCTAATTGGTTTTCTCCGCAAAGTAGCAGAATTACGTACGCACATACACATTACAGCTGGATTAATCGAGAAACTTGTAGAAAGTTCCGTATTACTTAACACTTTTTCCGCATTACGTAACAATATACAAAAAATAGTAAATAACGAGAAAATTAACTTCAATTATTTACCTTAATTGTGATTCATATAGAGAATCGCATTATAATATTTGGACGTTTACGTGGATAACAGGATGACGCGCATCGGAAGTAAACCTGATGACCAGGAGTTGTGCGGAGAGATGGACAAGCCTGTGGTCGCCCGCTATTGTGCCGCGTCTCGACAGTCTTGTAAAGTTTACTCCGCGGGGATCGAAATACTCGTCGGTTTCCAGACGTGGCCTGCGACCGGTCGTGGTTTTTCAACTAGGAACTAACTGAGCGTGAGTGTACGTCGAGGCCGGTTCCAAGATCCATCTGGCACAGACAGGCTTTGACCGAGGGCGCTTATTAGGGGAATGTCCTGAAAGCGGACAGAGTGGCGGTAGAATTTCCATGACTTTTATGTAGTAGTCAATAATCCTGAGAACTTCAAAGATGAATATTTAAAAAAAACTCTAAAACATTATCGGGACTGCATTCATTTATAGTCGGCTGTGATGGTCGTACACCGTTATAGCGTAAAGGTGCCTAGACATACATCAGTTTAATATGATTCTTATCGTTGTCAACACCTGTGTCGTCATTGTTGACATCGCCATCATCATGGCCTTAGTTATAATCACTGTTACCTGGCTTGTAAATTTTCCTGGGTTTCTGTATTTCTGCAAAAGCAAAACACGCTTTTATTTTAGTTTTTCAGCACGTAACTTTTCGATCTTTATATACGACGCATCTTCCGCGACTCGATGGTCATACTGTTATCATCAATATCGTTTTCATAATATCGTCGCAACATTGAAATTACTGTATTCAACTCTTATTACCTATAAAAGGACACACGTCATCATTTATCACGCACTTTGGCTAACAAGTCTTTGTTAAAGACTTTGTTAAAAGCCACGTCTTTTCCTTCTACGTACTCTAATTTATTTGTTTAATCTGTAGGATGCCCGCCTACAGTACTTCCTGAGCTGTTAATACATGTTTCACACTTCAATTATGTGTTTAGTTACTTTGTATTTAAAAGAAATTTTAGACTTTCTCAGAGAACAAATAAATGGACTTGATGATAACTCTTAAGACTTATGAAATGTAATCCTCGCAATAGTACAAGTTTACATGTGGTTCACATTACATACTATAAAATTAATATTTTTCACAGTTGTTTTATTATAAATTGCTAAAAATTAAAAACAAAAGAAAAGATATGATTTTTTGTCAGGTTAGTGGTTCGAACCCACGCTCCCAATCGGGAACCAGAGCTTAGATCTGGCACCTTACACAGCTCGGCCAACCTGACTGTACATGTACATAATTTTAACGACTACATGAATTATGTCCATTTTAAAAGGAACACAAATGCATGTTAAGTACATGAAATAAAAAGCTGATTATTTCTAAAATTATATTTTTCTGAAGTTAGTTTTTCACTTAATATTTCTTTATCAATTTTTAAATCTGTTAAATTCATCTGTATTTAAAGATTATTAGTTATAATCGTTGTTAACTTGCTTGTAAATTTTCCTGTGTTTCTGTATTTCTGCAAAAGCATTTCTACCTTTTATTTTAATTTTTCAGCACGTAACGTTTCTATTTTTATCGATGATGCATCTTCCGTGACTCGATGGTCATACTGTTATCATCAATATCATTTTCATAATACCGTCGCAACATTGAAATTACTGTATTCAACTCTCATTACCTATAAAAGGACACGTCATCATTCATCACGCACTTTGTCTAACATAGCCACGCCATTTCCTTCTACGTACTCTAACTTATTTGTTTAATCTGTAGGATGCCCGCCTACAGTACTTCCTGAGTTGTTAATACATGTTTCACACTTCAATTATGTGTTTAGTTACTTTGTATTTAAAAGAAATTTTAGACTTTCTTAGAGAACAAGTAAATGGACTTGATAATAACTATTAAGACATATGAAATATAATCCTTGCAAAAGTACACGTTTACATGTGGTTTTCATTACATACTATAGAATTAATATTGTTCACAGCTTTTTTTTTAGATAATTATAAATTGCTAAAAATTCAAAAAAATGAGATATTTTTTGTCAGGTGTGGGGTTCGAACCCACGCTCCCATCGGGAACCAGAGCTTAGATCTGGCGCCTTAGACCACTCGGCCAACCTGACTGTACATGTACATAATTGTAACGTGTACATGAATTATGTCCATTTTAAAAGGAACACAAATGCATGTTATGTACATG
Source organism: Magicicada septendecula (assembly GCA_034769895.1). Lineage (NCBI taxonomy): Eukaryota > Metazoa > Arthropoda > Insecta > Hemiptera > Cicadidae > Magicicada > Magicicada septendecula. The sequence goes on along the minus strand of CM068368.1, from coordinate 231,879,144 downwards.
AAATAAAAAGCTGATTATTTCTAAAATTATATTTTTTCTGAAGATAGTCTTTCACTTAATATTTCTTTATCAACTTTTACATCTGTTAAATTCATCTGTATTTAAAGATTATTTTAGTTAGAATCGCTGTAACATTGCTTGCAAATTATCCTGGCTTTCTGAATTTCAGCAAAAACACTTCTAACTTTTATTTTATTTTTTCAGGACGTAACGTTTCGATTTTTAACGATGATGCATCTTCTGTGACTCGATGGTCATACTGTTATCATTAATATCATTTTCATAAAATCGTCGCAACATTGAAATTACTGTATTCAACTCTCATTAGCTATAAAAGGACAAGTCATCATTCATCGCGCACTCTGGCTAACATCTCCACGTCATTTCCTTCTACGTACTCTAACTTGTTTGTTCAATCTGTAGGATGCCCGCCTACAGTACTTCCTGAGCTATTACTACATGTTTCACACTTCAATTATGTGCTTCATTACTTTGTATTTAAAAGAAACTTTAGCCTTTTCAGAGAACAAGTAAATGGACTTGATAATAACTATTAAGACATATGAAATATAATCCTCGCAATAGTACAAGTTTACATGTGGTTCACATTACATACTATAAAATTAATGTTTTTCACAGTTTTTTTATTATAAGTTGTTAAAAATTAAAAAAAAGAAAACATATGATTTTTTTGTCAGGTGTGGGGATCGAACCCACGCACCCAATCGGGAACCAGGGCTGAGATCTGGCACCTTACACCGCTCGGCCAACTTGACTGTACTACATGTATATAATTTTAACGTGTACATGAATTATGACCATTTCAAAAGAAACACAATTGATGCATGTTAAGTATATGAATTAAAAAGCTGATTATATCTATAATTATATTTTTTCTGAAGTTAGTATTCCATTTAATATTTCTATATCAATTTTTACGTCTGTTAAATACATCTGTATTTAAAGATTATTAGTTATAATCGTTGTTAACTTGCTTGTAAATTTTCCTGGATTTCTGTATTTCTGCAAAACATTTCTACCTTTTATTCTAATTTTTCAAAACGTAACGTTTCGATCTTTATATACGACGCATCTTCCGTGACTCGATGGTCATACTATTATCATCAATATTATTTTCATAATACCGTCGCAACATGGAAATTACTGTATTCAACTCTCATTACCTATAAAAGGACACGTGATCATTCATCACGCACTTTGTCTAACATAGCCACGTCATTTCCTTCTACGTACTCTAACTTATTTGTTTAATCTGTAGGATGCCCGCCTACAGTACTTCCTGAGCTGTTACTACATGTTTCACACTTCAATTATGTGTTTAATTACATAATTGTATTTAAAAGAAATTTTAGACTTTCTCAGAGAACAAGTAACTTGACTTGATAATAGCTCTAAAGACATATGAAATGTAATCCTCGCAAAAGTACACGTTTACATGTGGTTCATATTACATACTATAGAATTAATATTGTTCACAGCTTTTTTTAGATAATTATAAATTGCTAAAAATTCAAAAAATTGAGATATTTTTTGTCAGGTGTGGGGTTAGAACCCACGCTCCCATCGGGAACCGGAGCTTAGATCTGGCGCCTTAGACCACTCGGCCAACTTGACTGTACATGTACATAATTTTAACGTGTACATGAATTATGTCCATTTTAAAAGGAACACAAATGCATGTTAAGTACATGAAATAAAAAGCTGATTATTTCTAAAATTATATTTTTTCTGAAGGTTAGATATTCACTTAATATTTCTTTATCAATTTTTACATCCGTTAAATACATCTGTCAGTACAATATAATTTTTCATCTTCTGCACGAATTGTAGAATTTTTTACGTAATTCATTGCGGCCTTGAAACAGCACTCGCGGACCGGTATGGTATAGACCCGATAGTTAACGCGTAGGCTAATTGGTTTTCTCCGCAAAGTAGCAGAATTACGTACGCACATACACATTACAGCTGGGTTAATCGAGAAACTTGTAGAAAGTTCCGTATTACTTAACACTTTTTCCGCATTACGTAACAATATACAAAAAATAGTAAATAACGAGAAAATTAACTTCAATTATTTACCTTAATTGTGATTCATATAGAGATTCGCATTATAATATTTGGACGTTTACGTGGATAACAGGATGACGCGCATCGGAAGTAAACCTGATGACCAGGAGTTGTGCGGAGAGATGGACAAGCCTGTGGTCGCCCGCTATTGTGCCGCGTCTCGACAGTCTTGCAAAGTTTACTCCGCGGGGATCGAAATACTCGTCGGTTTCCAGACGTGGCCTGCGACCGGTCGTGGTTTTTCAACTAGGAACTAACTGAGCGTGAGGGTACGTCGAGGCCGGTTCCAAGATCCATCTGGCACAGACAGGCTTTGACCGAGGGCGCTTATTAGGGGAATGTCCTGAAAGCGGACAGAGTGGCGGTAGAATTTCCATGAATTTTATGTAGTAGCCAATAATCCTGAGAACTTCAAAGATGTATATTTAAAAAAAACTCTAAAACATTATCGGGACTGCTTTCAGTTATAGTCGGCTGTGATGGTTGTACGCCGTTATAGCGTAAAGGTGCCTAGACATACATCAGTTTAATATGATTCTTAGGGTTGTCAACACCTGCGTCATCATTGTTGACATCGCCATCATCATGGCCTTAGTTATAATCACTGTTACCTGGCTTGTAAATTTTCCTGGGTTTCTGTATTTCTGCAAAAGCAAAACACGCTTTTATTTTAGTTTTTCAGCACGTAACGTTTCGATCTTTATATACGACGCATCTTCCGTGACTCGATGGTCATACTGTTATCATCAATATCATTTTCATAATATCGTCGCAACATTGAAATTACTGTATTCATCTCTCATTACCTATAAAAGGACACACGTCATCATTCATCACGCACTTTGTCTAACATAGCCACGTCATTTCCTTCTACGTACTCTAACTTATTTGTTTAATCTGTAGGATGCCCCCCTACAGTACGTCCTGAGCTTTTACTACATGTTTCACACTTCAATTATGTGTTTAATTACTTTGTATTTAAAAGAAATTTTAGACTTTCTCAGAGAACAAGTAAATGGACTTGATAATAACTCTTAAGACATATGAAATGTAATCCTCGCAATAGTACAAGTTTACATGTGGTTCACATTACATACTATAAAATTAATATTTTTCACAGTTGTTTTATTATAAATTGCTAAAAATTAAAAAAAAGAAAAGATATGATTTTTTGTCAGGTGTGGGGTTCGAACCCACGCTCCCAATCGGGAACCAGAGCTTAGATCTGGCACCTTACACCGCTCGGCCAACTAGACTGTACATGTACATAATTTTAACGTGTACATGAATTATGACCATTTCAAAAGAAACACAAATGCATGTTAAGTATATGAATTAAAAAGCTGATTATTTCTAAAATTATATTTTTTCTGAAGTTAGTATTCAACTTAATCTGTCTATATCAATTGTTACGTCTGTTAAATACATCTGTATTTAAAGATTATTAGCTATAATCGTTGTTACCTTCCTTGTAAATTTTCCTAGGTTTCTGTATTTCTGCAAAAGCACAACAAGCTTTTATTTTAGTTTTTCAGCACGTAACGTTTCGATCTTTATATACGAGGCATCTTCCGTGACTCGATGGTCATACTGTTATCATCAATATCATTTTCATAATATCGTCGCAAAATTGAAATTACTGTATTCAACTCTCATTACCTATAAAAGGACACGTCATCATTCATCACGCACTTTGTCTAACATAGCCACGTCATTTCCTTCTACGTACTCTAACTTATTTGTTTAATCTGTAGGATGCCCACCTACAGTACTTCCTGAGTTTTTACTACATGTTTCACATTTCAATTATGTGTTTAATTACTTTGTATTTAAAAGAAATTTTAGACTTTTTCAGAGAACAAGTAAATGGACTTGATAATAACTATTAAGACATATGAAATATAATCCTCGCAATAGTACAAGTTTACATGTGGTTCACATTACATACTATAAAATTAATGTTTTTCACAGTTTTTTTATTATAAATTGTTAAAAATTAAAAAAAAGAAAAGATATGATTTTTTTGTCAGGTGTGGGGATCGAACCCACGCTCCCAATCGGGAACCAGGGCTTAGATCTGGCACCTTACACCGCTCGGCCAACTTGACTGTACTACATGTCCATAATTTTAACGTGTACATGAATTATGACCATTTCAAAAGAAACACAAATGATGCATGTTAAGTATATGAATGAAAAAGCTGATTATATCTATAATTATATTTTTTCTGAAGTTAGTATTCCATTTAATATTTCTATATCAATTTTTACGTCTGTTAAATACATCTGTATTTAAAGATTATTAGTTATAATCGTTGTTACCTTGCTTGTAAATTTTCCTGGGTTTCTGTATTTCTGCAAAACATTTCTACCTTTTATTCTAAATTTTCAAAACGTAACGTTTCGATCTTTATATACGACGCATCTTCCGTGACTCGATGGTCATACTGTTATCATCAATATTATTTTCATAATACCGTCGCAACATGGAAATTACTGTATTCAACTCTCATTACCTATAAAAGGACACGTGATCATTCATCACGCACTTTGTCCAACATAGCCACGTCATTTCCTTCTACGTACTCTAACTTATTTGTTTAATCTGTAGGATGCCCGCCTACAGTACTTCCTGAGCTTTTACTACATGTTTCACATTTCAATTATGTGTTTAATTACTTTGTATTTAAAAGAAATTTTAGACTTTTTCAGAGAACAAGTAAATGGACTTGATAATAACTATTAAGACATATGAAATATAATCCTCGCCATAGTACAAGTTTACATGTGGTTCACATTACATACTATAAAATTAATATTTTTCACAGTTGTTTTATTATAAATTGCTAAAAATTAAAAACAAAAGAAAAGATATGATTTTTTTGTCAGGTTAGTGGTTCGAACCCACGCTCCCAATCGGGAACCAGAGCTTAGATCTGGCACCTTACACAGCTCGGCCAACCTGACTGTACATGTACATAATTTTAACGTCTACATGAATTATGTCCATTTTAAAAGGAACACAAATGCATGTTAAGTACATGAAATAAAAAGCTGATTATTTCTAAAATTATATTTTTCTGAAGTTAGTTTTTCACTTAATATTTCTTTATCAATTTTTAAATCTGTTAAATTCATCTGTATTTAAAGATTATTAGTTATAATCGTTGTTAACTTGCTTGTAAATTTTCCTGGGTTTCTGTATTTCTGCAAAAGCATTTCTACCTTTTATTTTAATTTTTCAGCACGTAACGTTTCTATTTTTATCGATGATGCATCTTCCGTGACTCGATGGTCATACTGTTATCATCAATATCATTTTCATAATACCGTCGCAACATTGAAATTACTGTATTCAACTCTCATTACCTATAAAAGGACACGTCATCATTCATCACGCACTTTGTCTAACATAGCCACGTCATTTCCTTCTACGTACTCTAACTTATTTGTTTAATCTGTAGGATGCCCGCCTACAGTACTTCCTGAGCTGTTACTACATGTTTCACACTTCAATTATGTGTTTAGTTACTTTGTATTTAAAAGAAATTTTAGACTTTCTCGGAGAACAAGTAAATGGACTTGATAATAACTATTAAGACATATGAAATATAATCCTCGCAAAAGTACACGTTTACATGTGGTTTTCATTACATACTATAGAATTAATATTGTTCGCAGCTTTTTTTTTAGATAATTATAAATTGCTAAAAATTCAAAAAAATGAGATATTTTTTGTCAGGTGTGGGGTTCGAACCCACGCTCCCATCGGGAACCAGAGCTTAGATCTGGCGCCTTAGACCACTCGGCCAACCTGACTGTACATGTACATAATTGTAACGTGTACATGAATTATGTCCATTTTAAAAGGAACACAAATGCATGTTATGTACATGAAATAGAAAGCTGATTATTTCTAAAATTATATTTTTTCTGAAGTCAGATATTCACTTAATATTTCTTTATCAATTTTTACATCCGTTAAATACATCTGTCAGTGCAATATAATTTTTCATCTTCTGCACGAATTGTAGAATTTTTTACGTAATTCATTGCGGCCTAGAAACAGCGCTCGCGGACCGGTATGGTATAGACCGGATAGTTAACGCGTAGGCTAATTGGTTTTCTCCGCAAAGTAGCAGAATTACGTACGCACATACACATTACAGCTGGGTTAATCGAGAAACTTGTAGAAAGTTCCGTATTACTTAACACTTTTTCCGCATTACGTAACAATATACAAAAAATAATAAATAACGAGAAAATTAACTTCAATTATTTACCTTAATGGTGATTCATATAGAGATTCGCATTATAATATTTGGACGTTTACGTGGATAACAGGATGACGCGCATCGGAAGTAAACCTGATGACCAGGAGTTGTGCGGAGAGATGGACAAGCCTGTGGTCGCCCGCTATTGTGCCGCATCTCGACAGTCTTGTAAAGTTTACTCCGCGGGGATCGAAATACTCGTCGGTTTCCAGACGTGGCCTGCGACCGGTCGTGGTTTTTCAACTAGGAACTAACTGAGCGTGAGTGTACGTCGAGGCCGGTTCCAAGATCCATCTGGCACAGACAGGCTTTGACCGAGGGCGCTTATTAGGGGAATGTCCTGAAAGCGGACAGAGTGGCGGTAGAATTTCCATGACTTTTATGTAGTAGTCAATAATCCTGAGAACTTCAAAGATGAATATTTAAAAAAAACTCTAAAACATTATCGGGACTGCTTTCAGTTATATTCGGCTGTGATGGTCGTACACCGTTATAGCGTAAAGGTGCCTAGACATACATCAGTTTAATATGATTCTTATCGTTGTCAACACCTGTGTCGTCATTGTTGACATCGCCATCATCATGGCCTTAGTTATAGTCACTGTTACCTGGCTTGTAAATTTTCCTGGGTTACTGTATTTCTGCAAAAGCACAACACGCTTTTATTTTAGTTTTTCAGCACGTAACGTTTCGATCTTTATATACGACGCATCTTCCGTGACTCGATGGTCATACTGTTATCATCAATATCATTTTCATAATATCGTCGCAACATTGAAATTACTGTATTCAACTCTCATTACCTATAAAAGGACACACGTCATCATTCATCACGCACTTTGTCTAACATAGCCACGTCTTTTCCTTCTACGTACTCTAACTTATTTGTTTAATCTGTAGGATGCCCGCCTACAGTACTTCCTGAGCTGTTAATACATGTTTCACACTTCAATTATGTGTTTAGTTACTTTGTATTTAAAAGAAATTTTAGACTTTCTCAGAGAACAAATAAATGGACTTGATAATAACTCTTAAGACTTATGAAATGTAATCCTCGCAATAGTACAAGTTTACATGTGGTTCCCATTACATACTATAAAATTAATATTTTTCACAGTTGTTTTATTATAAATTGCTAAAAATTAAAAACAAAAGAAAAGATATGATTTTTTGTCAGGTTAGTGGTTCGAACCCACGCTCCCAATCGGGAACCAGAGCTTAGATCTGGCACCTTACACAGCTCGGCCAACCTGACTGTACATGTACATAATTTTAACGTCTACATGAATTATGTCCATTTTAAAAGGAACACAAATGCATGTTAAGTACATGAAATAAAAAGCTGATTATTTCTAAAATTATATTTTTCTGAAGTTAGTTTTTCACTTAATATTTCTTTATCAATTTTTAAATCTGTTAAATTCATCTGTATTTAAAGATTATTAGTTATAATCGTTGTTAACTTGCTTGTAAATTTTCCTGGGTTTCTGTATTTCTGCAAAAGCATTTCTACCTTTTATTTTAATTTTTCAGCACGTAACGTTTCTATTTTTATCGATGATGCATCTTCCGTGACTCGATGGTCATACTGTTATCATCAATATCATTTTCATAATACCGTCGCAACATTGAAATTACTGTATTCAACTCTCATTACCTATAAAAGGACACGTCATCATTCATCACGCACTTTGTCTAACATAGCCACGACATTTCCTTCTACGTACTCTAACTTATTTGTTTAATCTGTAGGATGCCCGCCTACAGTACTTCCTGAGCTGTTACTACATGTTTCACACTTCAATTGTGTGTTTAGTTACTTTGTATTTAAAAGAAATTTTAGACTTTCTCAGAGAACAAGTAAATGGACTTGATAATAACTATTAAGACATATGAAATATAATCCTCGCAAAAGTACACGTTTACATGTGGTTTTCATTACATACTATAGAATTAATATTGTTCGCAGCTTTTTTTTTAGATAATTATAAATTGCTAAAAATTCAAAAAAATGAGATATTTTTTGTCAGGTGTGGGGTTAGAACCCACGCTCCCATCGGGAACCAGAGCTTAGATCTGGCGCCTTAGACCACTCGGCCAACCTGACTGTACATGTACATAATTTTAACGTGTACATGAATTAGGTCCATTTTAAAAGGAACACAAATGCATGTTATGTACATGAAATAAAAAGCTGATTATTTCTAAAATTATATTTTTTCTGAAGATAGTTTTTCACTTAATATTTCTTTATCAATTTTTACATCAGTTAAATTCATCTGTATTTAAAGATTATTTTAATTAGAATCGCTGTTACCTTGCTTGCAAATTATCCTGGCTTTCTAAATTTCAGCAAAAACACTTCTAACTTTTATTTTATTTTTTCAGGACGTAACGTTTCGATTTTTAACGATGATGCATCTTCTGTGACTCGATGGTCATACTGTTATCATTAATATCATTTTCATAAAATCGTCGCAACATTGAAATTACTGTATTCAACTCTCATTAGCTATAAAAGGACAAGTCATCATTCATCACGCACTTTGTCTAACATCTCCACGTCATTTCCTTCTACGTACTCTAACTTGTTTGTTCAATCTGTAGGATGCCCGCCTACAGTACTTCCTGAGCTATTACTACATGGTTTCACACTTCAATTATGTGTTTCATTACTTTGTATTTAAAAGAAATTTTAGACTTTCTCAGAGAACAAGTAACTGGACTTGATAATAGCTCTTCAGACATATGAAATGTAATCCTCGTAAAAGTACACGTTTACATATGGTTCACATTACATACTATAGAATTAATATTTTTCACAGCTTTTTTTTTTGAAAATTATAAATTGCTAAAAATTAAAAAAAAAAGAAAAGTAATGATTTTTTGTCAGGTGTGGGGTTCGAACCCACGCTCCCATCGGGAACCAGAGCTTAGATCTGGCGCCTTAGACCACTCGGCCAACCTGACTGTACATGTACATAATTTTAACGTGTACATGAATTATGTCCATTTTAAAAGGAACACAAATGCATGTTAAGTACATGAAATAAAAAGCTGATTATTTCTAAAATTATATTTTTTCTGAAGTTAGATATTCACTTAATATTTCTTTATCAATTTTTACATCCGTTAAATAAATCTGTCAGTACAATATAATTTTTCATCTTCTGCACGAATTGTAGAATTTTTTACGTAATTCATTGCGGCCTTGAAACAGCACGCGCGGACCGGTATGGTATAGACCCGATAGTTAACGCGTAGGCTAATTGTCTTTCTCCGCAAAGTAGCAGCATTACGTACGCACATACACATTACAGCTGGATTAATCGAGAAACTTGTAGAATGTTCCGTATTACTTAACACTTTTTCCGCATTACGTAACAATATACAGAAAATAGTAAATAACGAGAAAATTAACTGCAAATATTTACCTTACTTGTAATTCATATAGAGAATCGCATTATAATATTGGGACGTTTACGCGGATAACAGGAAAACGCGCATCGGAAGTAAACCTGATGACCAGGAGTTGTCCGGAGAGATGGACAAGCCCGTGGTCGCCCGCTATTGTGCCGCGTTTTGACAGTCTTGTAAAGTTTACTCCGCGGGGATCGAAATACTCGTCGGTTTCCAGACGTGGCCTGCGACCTGCCGTGGTTTTTCAACTAGGGAACTAACTAAGCGTTAGGGTAAGTCGAGGCCGTTTCCAAGATCCATCTGGCACAGACAGGCTTTTACCGAGTGCGCTTATTATGGGAATGTCCTGAAAACGGGCAGAGTGGCGGTACAATTTCCATGACTTTTATGTAGTAGTCAATAATCCTGAGAACTTCAAAGATGAATATTTAAAAAAAAATCTAAAACATTATCGGGGCTGCTTTCAGTTATAGTCGGCTGTGATGGTCGTACATCGTTATAGCGTAAAGGTGCCTAGACATTGTAACAAATTATATAAATTTGTTAATTTTGTTAGTGTAAAAAAAATTTTTGTTGTTTATAAATTTTGTTTTTATAATTAATTGAAATCAATTAATTAATTATGTTCTGTCGTGTTCCGAAACTTTTATTTGTTTTTATTATTTTAATGCCTTTTCAGTATTTTTAAAATCCTCTCGCCAGTTGATAGAATTGTCTCCAATAACAAACGATTTGTGTATTTTTCTTATTTGGAGGTTATCTTCTTTCAGGGTGGTGAGATTCTGGTAGTTAACTCTATTAAATTTACTTATAATGTTAATTATATTTTAGGAATGAAAAAATGTTCAATTATGTAATATATAATAAATTTTATTAACAATTAGTTTTCATTCGACTCTTTATCTATATATAAATCGATTCTCAGGGTATCGTTAATTCGTACAATTATTTATATTAGGATTCTTTTAGCAGTTATTTTAGGTAAAGTCAGAGAAATACGTTTAAGTTTATAAAGTATAACATTACAAATATATCACCTTAAAGATTAAAATACATATATGATAGTTAATATATAATGGGAAGTGAGCAGATTTCAAACCATTCATTAATAAAGGCTGTGTTGCGTTGTATCGTGGGTAATCAATGATGGCTGCTCCTCGTGTACAGTTGCAAAACGGTCACACCTCGCTGGTTCAAAGTTCAATAAAAGATGCTTTCCCTCTGAATTTTCGTCCTTGTGGCTGCAATTCTTCCTTCTTGTATTGGTGGAGTGTCTCTGGTTCAGTGTTAGTGTTGTACTTTGAAAAATAGTGTAGTATTAAGTCAATTTCACTTTTGTCTGTTAGGCCGATATTTGCACTTTTGTATGGTGAAGTGTTTTTACTGTTTTAATTGTTTAAATGTTGTATTCACTGGTGTTCTGTTCTGTGTAGTACTAATTTAGTGTCTGTAGGTATATGTTCCACTTATTTTCCGTTTAAAAAATGTATTTTTACTGAAACTCACGTTTTTTCACTTTAGGCTTATAAAACATTCGCCATTACGGTAGCAGAAATTAGGTTAAGGTTTACAAAGTACTCGCATCGAGTGTATCATTCAACGTCTAATAATCAACTAACTTACTTCCTTCGTCTTCGGCTAAAGTCTTAGCCAAACCAATCTTATTCAATACGTTGTTCCAAATTTATTTGCATCCTGTGCATGTGAGAAAGTTACATTATATAACTGATTATATTTTTGTTATTCTTCAAATTTATTAACTAGTAAATACATAATCTTCTTCTTCAGTTCATTCTGCTTAATTTGATACCAAATAATGTAGTTTTATTAAGTTTTTGATCTAAAATGGTATTTTTTACCTCACTTTGTAATTGTAAGTTTTAAAATCACTTCCTGTCCTTGTCTTTTAAATGATGCCATTTTACAAGTTATATTAATGATTATATTAAATCTCAGATTGTAATAAAAGGTTTATCTTCCCTTAATTTCTTGCAATTAGATTACTTGGTTATGTTTTAAAATATTATACAGTAACATATGACTCCCCTCTCTAAATTTTGAGTTTTTACATTTCCATTTTTAACAGTAATTCTGGCTATAATTTTACAAAATCTTCCTTACTTATATTTCCAATTACATGACTTTATTACTGATTTACCTTATATAAATTCCTGCAGTTTAATTGTTTTTCTGTACTTATTTCATCAAATTTGATGCTGTTTAGTTTTTAACATTTGGCCTAGATGTCTAACAGTTTTTACATACAAAGTTTTTTTAAATAATACATATTGGTTTATACCCTCTCTGACTTTCATTGCTATTGTGACATAAATTAACATTTTCTTATTTTAACAAGTTAACAATTAGTATATTGTTGATACTATTAATACATAACACCTAATTCAAATTAACATTTGTCTTTCCAAATCAGACATTTTATACTTAATGATTAACAGTAATACATAATAAATATATCATAAATAAAGAATGTTAGTGGTTCTCACATTTTTAAACTTGCTTATTTCTAACACCTTATTCTATAATTATAAACAAAACATAATTATTATAATCTTATTCTCTATTTCTTACTAAGTTCTACTTTCAGTTTTTATCTGTTTTATATTTATGGTGTAATGACTCTTTGTCACTTCACTTTTATTATGTATGCCCTGCTCGTGTTTTATTTTTGTCATTCTAATGAATGTTATATAAAAAGAGTGGCAGTTATCTAAAAAACACATGTATTATCGGTCATGATAATACTTTATTTACATTATTCATGAACACAAATTAAAGCACTTTAAAGTTGTAATATTTCACCATCTACTTAGTTTGTGAACTTCAATATTGAAACATAAGGTTTATTTTCTATAACACTAAAACTTGCACTGATTCTCTTTTTATTCCTTGATTTTATTTCTAAATAGTTAGATAGTTCTACTAGAATCAAGAAATCTATTTATAGAATATAATGAAGATTTGTTTTTTGGTATTATATTATTATCTCACATTGGTTCACTTTCAATTCTTACTCTATACACTTTTTGGCTTACACTTACATCTATTTTACATGTGGTTTTTACATTTGATATTTTGTTATACTTTTATTTATTATTATTATATTTATTTTGGGGTTTGGGTTTTTTTTTATAAGAGCACTCCTTCTTCTTGTGGATCTGTCTTGTTCTTGTTTCTTCATTGATCCCTTCTGTTCTACTTGTTTCTTATAAAATTATTTCCTTCATCTTCTTGTGGATGTCATCAGGTTTTGTGTTTCTTCCTCACCTACTCTTCTTGTTTCTTACAACATATTTTCTTTTCTTGTTGTGGGTTTAGTCATTTTCTGGGTTTCTTTCTTACCTACTCCTATCCTACCTGGGTATTACCTTTTTTCATATTTAGTTTTTAAATTTATGTTGATGATTCATCACTCGTTGTAACCATAGTTTTACATGAACTTTTATTTTAATCTATGATTGTACTTCACGGTGGTTCTTAATTAATTTATTTATTTTGCTTTCTCGGATTTAACAATGTTATTATTTTATTTTTATGATCATTTTACCATTCATTTTTATGGACATTATCTGTCATCCTACAGATTGCTCTCCTCCAGAAGTGATTATTTAAGACTTGATTATGGATGAAATAATTGCTTATGATAATTCTATTATTTTTTATTCTTTATTTTCCTCTCCATTTCTATATCGACTTTTTCATATTTGAGCTTAATAAATTTTATAGTCACTTATTTGACTTTGATTCTTCTTGGATAGTTAGTGTTTTCTGAGATACATTATTATTATTATTATATATTTTCTTTTCTTATAAACTTCGTGTTTTATCCCTGGGATATTAATTCCCTAACGTTCCCTAACGTGTGATCTGGGGCAGTCCAGAGAGGCACTGTGGGCAACATATTCTGCTGGCCATACATCACTTCAAATTGAGTCCAGAGGCAAATCATCTCTGCTCAAAAACATAATGCTGCTGGAATTATCTACAGACAGTCATCGAATAAAAATTACCTAAGAATAGTCCACCTTATGACTATTTTTTAAAAATATCTTTGGATTCTTCACTTCGTTGTCTCTCAGATTATCTCACATTTTCTATCTCAATTATTCTTCTTAATATTTATTATTCTCATTATATATATTCTTCTAACTTTTAACTCGTCTGATATATATTCATTTTAATTATGGTTGGAAACTTTTGTTACTATTTTTGTTACTGGTAAAAGTGTAACTTTTTCTTCTTCATCTGAATTCTCATTACATTTTCTTCTGGTTACTTACATTGATAGCATACTTTTTTATATGTATTTTCTCTTTGGTGCTTATTCAATATTTGAATGGTCTTATTTTATGTTAGTTGTTTCTTTGTAATTGATATTCAAGTTGTTATTGTGATCATATTATTTAAACATATTTTTCTTTCTTTTCTATCAGAAAGTTATTAATCCGTTTTTGCATTGTAATAAAAATAATATAAGTGGAGTGGAGTGAGTGAGTCTGTGTGTTCTTAATTGGTGTGTTTAATTGGTGTGGCTCTCGACGTCTTACTGGCCTGAAACACTTCCTTAAGTTTCCCAGCTGGTTGAGTTCCAATTGTAGCAAGACCTGTCAGATAGCGTAATGTTGTTGAAGAAATGTATATGTAGCTTCACCAAAAGTTTCAAAACACAAATTGTTGTTTTGAAGAAAATTAAAAAAAAAATTATGTTTAAAAAAAAATAATTTAAAAAAAATTTGCCTTTTTATCAATTAATTAATTATAATCAATTAATTAATATAGGGCTGTGAAGTTTTAAAAAGCGTAACACTCTTCTGAAAAATTTTATTAAAGTTCTGGTATTTTTTAAATAAACTACCACCACTCATAAGATTGTCTCCAAACCAATCGATACTTGTTTACCTTTTCGTTTTTGTAGGTTATATTCACTTATAGGTGGTAAAGTCCTGGTAGATTGTTAATTAGAATTATATTAGTGGTAATTAGTAATATTTGTGAAATAAAGAACTATTTAGTAGTGAAAAGTATTAGGATTTTATTAGATAATAGCAATATTGACTCTTATCGATTATAATATCGACTCTCAGGATATCGAAACAGTTACAAAGTATATTATATAAAATTCAAACAGGGTTCTTTAAACAGCCAATTATTATCAAAGTCAGAGAAATCGGGCCAATATTTAAAAAGTATAACGTTACAACAAGTTAATAATTATTACTAGATACAGACATTGAATAATAAATTTGAAAATAATATAATTGTTTTCACCAACAGCTGACGTGAGCACGGAGAAGGCATTGAGATTGACAAAAGCAAATGGCCGCCATCCAGTTGATCAAAATGTCGCTCGATTCTGCTGTGTTCTGAATAATGTATTTTCTGTCAGTATTCCTGTTCTGGTGTCTGCAAATCTCTTTTTAAATGTTGTGTAGTGCCTTGTGTAAAGTTTCTGGGTTGTATTTTGTGTATCTGTGTAAATATAAGTTCAAACACTTTTCCCGATTCCGACACTAATTTGGTTATTGTATTATACAGTTTTCTGGTGTTTTGTGGTGTTTTTCGGGGTAGATATGTATTGTTCAGTGTTATTTAATCTTTCTTGATTGTTTCTGTCATAATGTGAGTGTTCTAGAAGTATTTTATAAGCCACTCGGGATTTCACAAAAACGTACTATTCACTCGCTCGACATTACCGTTGTAAGTTAGGTTAGATACGTCATAAAACGCTTGTCAAATTAACCGTTCAAATACCAATAATCAACTATCTTATTTCCTTCAGTTTCAATTAAACTCTTAGCCAATATAATATTATTCTTAACATTGTTCAAATATAATTTCATATCCTGTGCATATATAATAATACACTATACGATTGCCTAAACTTTGGTTATTTATCAATTTTATTTACTAGATGTTATTTAAATTAATCTTTCAGTTCATTCGGCTTATTTTAAGATTAAATAATGCCGTTTTATAGTGTTTTCTGTCCAAAATTAGTAATTTTACTTTCATTTTGTATTCTCTGAAAAGTCAAAACATCTCCAAAATTTACTTCCTGTTATTATGTAAATTCAGCCATTTTATCAGTTATATTTAATATTAATAATCTTATATTGTATTAAAAGGTTTATATTCCCTTATTTTCTTGTAATTAATTGAATTAGTTGTATTTTAAAACATTATTCTGGAATATATGACTCCCATGTCCAAATTTCTGAGTTTAGTCATTTTCATTTTTATTTATAATTCTGAATATAATTTATTAAAATCTTTCTAAATGGTATGTGCAATTATATGGCTTGATCTCAAGTTTATTTTGTCTAAACCCCTTTTGTTTATTTGCATTTAAATGAGTAATTTCTCTGTTTTGATGAAGTTTGGTTTTCTTCCTTTGGCCTAGGTTTTTTTAACAATTTTTCCTTACAAAATATTTTACAAACAATATATGATGTGTGATACCCTCTCTGACTTTTAAATATAGTCTTATAAACTAAACATTTTTTTAAATTATACAATAACAATTAGTATTGGTTACAATACAAATAACAGTTAAACAAATAAAGAATATTTTTTTAAATAAATGGCTGACTTCAACCTTCAGACATTTTACAACAAAATCCTTATTTCTAACATGGAAATATGGTTCACAAAAAAAAATTTTCTACTAACTAACATCTTAATTACTTCCTACTATTTACCAGTAGTAATTTTTTTACAGTTCTGATGTTAGTTATAGCAGACCCAAACAAATGGCCTTATATCTAACACATTTTTAAACATCCTTATACTATATTCATAAAAACCTTTTATCTATATTCTTGTTGCTAACTATTATTATAAGTAGGATTCTACAGTTTTCATACCGTCTTTTACACATTGTCTTTGGGGAATTGTACCCTGTCATAAATAAATAAATAGTATAAATTGTTCAAATAGTATTATGAAATCTGTTTTCTCTTTTTGCATATAAAACAAAATGTTATTTTAAACAGATTTATGTCTTATAAGTAACATATTCTCACAGTACACATTTCAAGTCATTGAAAATTGCATATTTCATTGTATTCAATGTTTGTGATTGCCAAGAATGAAACACAAGGTTTATTTTCTATAATACCCAAAACTATCACTGGTTCACTTTGCACTTTTATATTATGTTATTGCTAAATGGTCGTATAGTCTTATTAACATAATAAATTGGTTAGTGTTTTACAATGGAGATTTGTTCCATGGGTACTATATTATTGTTTCATCTTAGTTCATTGGCAACTTTTACTTTATACACTTCTCTCTCTTAATTTTATGTACATGTGGTTTTCATTTCGTTATACTTTTATTGGTTAATGATTTATTTTGGGGGTATGGGGATTTGGGTGTCTTTTATAAGAGCATGACATCTTCTTCTGGATGCTGCCTTCTTCTTCTTTCATCAGTCTTCTTTTCTCCTGCCTTCTGGGACTGGTATCTTCTCCATCTTCTTCTTGATGCCATCAGGTTTCTTGGGATCTTCTCCATCTTCTTCTTGATTTTAGAAATACACCACCTGTATTGGTTGATCTTGGCTTATTCAGGGTTTCTATTCTATTTATTCTTCCTCGTTGTGGGTTTGATCATATTCTTTGTTGCTTGGTTATTCACTTTCTTACCTTCCTGGGTTATAACTTGAAAACCTTTGGTTATGAGACTGGTTTTGGATGACTCATCACTAGTAACTCATTTTATTTTAGCTTGTATTTTTAATAATAATAATGATTTCTTTCCACAATTGCTATGAATTAATCTATTTATATTAAACTTAATGCTTTCTTCCAAATTTAAATATTATAACTTTATTATTGTAATGATCAATTGCCATTCAATATTATGCATACATCTGTCACGTTACAGATTGCTCTCCTCCAGAAGTAATTATTTCAGACATGTTTATGGATGAAATAATTTCTTATGATAATTTCATCATTTCTTATAATTCATTTTCTTCTCCATTTTTATATCGACTTTTTTATATTAGAGTTTAATTAATTTTATATATATAGTTACTTGTTTTACTATTGATCCTTTTCGGATAGTTAGTGTCTTCTGAGATATATTATTATTGTAATACATTTTCTTTCTTTATAAACTTCGTGTTGCATCCTTGGGATATTAATTCCCTAACATTCCCTATCACGTGGGCTGGGGCAGATCAGAGGGGCACTGTACGCTACTATACAGGCTTAGTATGGGCTTCTATACTATAGTAGTATAGTATGGGCTTCTGGCCATACACCACTTCTATAAATTGAGTACAGAGGCATATTCATCCCTGCTCAAAAAAAAACATAATGCTGCTGGAATTATCTTCAGTCAGTCATCGAATAAATAAATAAAAAGTAGTCTCATTTTCGACTAATAAAAATATCTTTGGATTCTTCACTTCGTAGTCTCTCAGATTATCTCACATTTTCTATCTTAATAAATCTTCATAATTATTATTATACTCATTATATATATATTTTTTCAAAACTCTTAACTTGTCTGATATATTTATTTTAATTATGGTTGAAAACCTTTCTTTTAATAATTCTGGTTACTGTTTACAGTGTAACTCTCTTTCTTCTCCATCTGAATTCTCTTTATACTTTCTTCTGGTTACTCATAGTATTAGCATGGTCTTTATATATAGTCTTTCTTATTCATTATTTGAATGGTCTTAATATATTATATTTAATTTTTTAACATTGTATCTTTACATTAGATATACAGGTTGTTATATTGATCATTTTATTTAAACATTTTGGTTCTTTCCTTTCTCTTACAAAGTTATTAATCCGCCTTCGCATTCATTAACATTAATTCATTTATATTATATTTCATGTGGTATTTCTTCTCTTTGCATTTCATATAGGTCTTATTATTATCATTTGTTCAAAATCATCTTCTCCATCTGTTTGGTATGAGTTGTTCTTCTTTGCTCTTAATTAACTGTTTTCATTATCGTTTCATAGGTAATTAGTCTCTTTGCTTCCAAATTTTTTCTTCTCTTGCATATTACACTCTTTTTTGTTATTCTTCTCTACTCCTTCAAATGCTATTGTGAATATCTAGCATTTAATCTGGATTAACGTTAATTCTCTTTTCTGAATTAATCACTTTATTTTCTTCTCAATTCAATTATAATTGACACATAATTATTTTTTGGAACTTGGTTAGTTTTAATGTAAAATTCAAACTATTCTTTTTATTTAATTGAAAAATATTTCTCATAAATCCTTGTAATATGTTGATCTTATCTTGTTTCAAAGCTCTGACGTTCTATCAACATTCAAATTCTGTTTAATTCATTTATTCCCAGAATTGTTTCATTCAGAATTGTTTATAGTAATGTGATCTTACTATTATCTCTGAATGTTTCGGTATTTCTCCAAATTCAAATTCTTCTTAATTATTTACCATAAAGTTTTCTCACAAACTTAGTTATAGTAAGTTGGCCTTACTTCATTTTTAAATTTTTTGTATATTAAATTCAAAATTCCTTTCTTCTTAATTCTTCGAAAATGTTTTTCTCATAATTCAGTGGTAGTAAGCTGTGCTTACTTAATTTTAAATTTTTAATAGTAAGTTCAAAATTCAAAATTCTCTCTCTTTCTCTTTCTTCCAAAAAGTTTTGTTCCAAATTATCAGGTTGTAGTAAGATGTACTTACTCAATTTTAAATTTTTATAAATAATAATTTCAAAATTCTCTCTTTTTCTCTTTCTTCCATAAAGTTTTGTTCCAAATTATCAGGTTGTAGTAAGATGTACTTACTCAATTTTAAATTTTTATAAATTATAAGTCCAAAATTCAAAATTCTCTCTTTTTCTCTTTCTTCCAAAAAGTTTTGTTCCAAATTATCAGGTTGTAGTAAGATGTACTTACTCAATTTTAAATTTTTATAAATAATAAGTTCAAAATTCAAAATTCTCTCTTTTTCTCTTTCTTCCAAAAAGTTTTGTTCCAAATTATCAGGTTGTAGTAAGATGTACTTACTCAATTTTAAATTTTTATACATAATAAGTTCAAAATTCAAAATTCTCTCTTTTCCTCTTTCTTCCATAAAGTTTTGTTCCAAATTATCAGGTTGTAGTAAGATGTACTTACTCAATTTTAAATTTTTATAATTTTAAGTTCAATTCAAAACTTCCAACTCATTCTTCATAATATTTCTTCATAGAAGCTTGATTGTACACTCCTTTGATTTTTCCTGAAACGATTTCCCTCAACTCATATGTATTGTTATGCTTATCATTTACCACAACATATGGTCCAGTGTAAAGTAATAATAATTTTTTGGTTATGCCTTCTAAGGTGCTAGGCAGCTCTCTATTTTTTAGGAGGACTTTTTCACCCCCTTTATATGTTACAATACGCCCTATTGCCTTCTGGTATTTAGCTTGCCGTTTTTCCTGATCTTCTGCTACCTTGTTGTAAAACTTCAACTGGTTGAATTTCCTATTATTGTTTGTTGGAAATTCAATGATTTGTTCAATGTCTCGGGGAGTCGGCTTCTCATACATGGCTGAGTATGGTGGAATTCCTATAGCTGGATGGTGGGCGTAATTTAGGAATGTTTCTGTCGCTGCTAGGTACTCTTGCCACTTTTTCTGTTGGTTGTGACAGTACGTGCGCAATATCCTACCCACTTCTCTCAGTACTCTCTCAGCCGGATTGCTACTTGGGTGGTAGACTGACGTCTTATAAGTTTTGATCCCAAGTGCTAATAAAGTATCTCGCCATCTCCTCCCCTTAAATTGTGTACCATGGTCGGTAATAATGGAAGATGGTCTACCGATCTCTGGGATATACAAATCGATAATCACCGCCAAAACCTTTGCTGTTGTTGCCCGATTAACCGGATATAGCTTTATATACTTGGTGTAGTGATCCATTATGATTACCAAGTATTTATGTCTGTGTCGACCACCGCTACGGGGAAATGGCCCGCAGATATCCAAAAACACTTTTTCCAGTTTTGCGTTGGAAGTTATCGGTATCATGATACCCTCTGTCTTTTCATTGTTTATTTTTGCACATTGGCAGATCTTACAGGACTTGATGTACGTTCTCACCTTGCGGTTGATATTCTTGATCTTACAGTTTTCCTCTAGAGCCTGTATCACTTTTAACGCTCCCATGTGACCATATCTGACATGGTAATCGATGATGACCTCCTTTTCGATTTGGTGTGGGATTATCACCTTCCATGTCTCATCGTCCAAGGCGGTTTTTATGAATAAAATTCCCTTGTTAAGGTGGTAATATTTAGAAATGGTATCATCATTGGCTTCCAAACGACTCACAATGTTTTTCAGCTTAGGATCAGACTGCTGATGGATTCGAATATTTATTAGCAAAGCTTGTAGATCGGCTCTGGTCTTGAATATGTTATAAATTTTTACCAAGCTCTCCTTCTCCCCCTCGAAAGTCTGATCTTCCAGATTTATACGTGACAACACATCCGCTACCACGTTCTTCTTTCCTGGAATGTATTCCCATTTCAGGTCATATTCTTGTAGGGCGAGTACCCACCTAGCCAATCGGCCGTGACTCAATTTGCACCTACGAAGGAACGAGATGGATTTATGATCAGTTCGTACCGTGACTTGATATCCGAGAATGTACGTCCGGAACTTGCTGCATGCGAACACCACGCTCAACAATTCCTTTTCTGTCACACTGTAGTTCTTTTCGCACTGGTTCAGTGTGCGACTAGCGAAGCTTATTAACAGATGTTGTCCCTCCTCATCTTCCTGGTATAAAGTCGTTCCTAAGCTTAGGTCGCTAGCGTCACAGTTTAAAAAGAATGGTTTCTTAAAATCTGGGTGACGAAGTATAACACTCTCCAGAAACTTCTCTTTTATCAAACGGAAAGTAAGATCTTGATCTTCACCCCAAGTCCATTTGTTCTTAGCAGATAACTGTGGTTGAAACTTGGCGGTCAACTCGGAATATCGGCTCTGAAACTTCCTGTAATAGTTACAGAGTCCGAGGAAAGATTGTAATTGTTTCCTGTTTCTTGGTTGCGGGAACCTCTGAATTGCCTCCACTTTGTCTGCTGATGGGGTAATACCTCTGTCGTCTAGGTTGAAACCCAAAAATTGTACCTCGCGCGCTATGAACTTGGATTTCTCCAACTTCAGTGTTATGTTGTTCTGCGCTAGTTTGTTTAGTACAAATTCCACTCTGTAACAGTGCTCCTCCCAGGTTCCGGATGTGATGAGTAAATCGTCAACATAGACGGTGGTAAATTGGAGCGCTTCTTGTCCCAGAATCTGGTCCATGCATGCCACAAATATGGCGACAGAATTGACAAGTCCGAAGGGCAGTCTCTTGAACTGGTAATTGCGCCCTTCGAAAATGAACGCTACGTACTGGCGGCTTTGTGGATGCAGCTCTACTTGCCAATAACCACAGACCGTATCCCAGGTGCTAATAAATTTAGTACCATGAAAACGTTTTAAGATCTCTTCTATTTCACCGGGAGAGGTTCTGTCATTCACAATTGTCTTGTTCAACTCGCGCGCATCTAAACAGAGCCGGACTTGTCCATCTTTCTTCGGAACAGCAATAATTGGACTAGTGTAAGGTGATTGACTAATCTCAATTATGTCATTTTCTATCATCTTGTTTATCTCTGTTCTCACGGCTTCTTTGAGCGACTGCGCTATTGGATATGACCTCCGGTTAAACTCTACGTTTTCTTTAAATCGAAGTTGGCACTGGTAGTTTTTTACCTTCCCTGGTTCATCAGAAAACACCGCCTTGTATTTCTCATATATAGCGATTAGACGATCAGCCAGATGTGTTGGTATTTTCTTGTTATCGCTTCCGCACTGGAAATTCCGTATTTCTTGGATTTTAACTGACCATAAATCCTCTCCACCATGGTTGTATATTATGGGTTTAGAAAGAGGGCTGTTTCTAATAATATTTATTTTACGAAGTTGTTGATGTATAGGGCTGGGAAGTATAGTTGTGCTTCCTACCAGATCTGCGGTCCATGTTACTTCGTCTGGGAAAAGTGATACTTTATTTAAATTAAGATCGATTACTGCCGAATATCTACGAAGAATATCGCAACCGACTAAGATGTCAAATGGTAATCCGGTGGCGATTAAAAATTCCATGTCTAAAGCTATATCTCGGCTAACGACACTTAAGGAAACTTGCTTCCTAATGGTTTTATTCTGGCGGCCAGTTGCACCTATTAACACAATGTTGTTGACTGGTAACATTGGCAAAGTTTTTCCACATGTACTCTGTATTCTCTCCAATTCATTGGAGTTTATTATTGAAATATTAGCGCCTGTGTCTATCATTATTTTAGCGGGAACTCCTTCCACCTCCGTTGTTATATAAATTATCTCATTATTACTGTTGCTGAGACTCTTCTCGTTCTCTTCCAAAAGTTCAGTTCGTATGTCTTTCAGATAGTGGTTACTTATAATAGTGATGTTTTTATGCTGGTTTGCTTGTCGCAATTCATCCTTTTCTAACCCAGGAAGTATAAGCAGTAACGGGTCATTGTTGTTGATTACTGCCTCCTCTCGTTTAAAGTATTTTGGTCATTGTTCATGTTATTATTGACCGAGGCATCGTTCGGGAAACTCTGGTTTGTTTCCTGACGTTCTGTACCCTGGTTGAGGTTTAACGCCCTGTTCTGTTGTCGGCCAAGATCCTGCAGGCTTGTACTTCGTCTTCCCTGTTCGTGTCTTGGGCCGTCTCGTTCCGCACTCCTCCATCTTCGGTCGGCGCCGTGGAAGCTGCTCCTCCTCGGTTGATAATATCTCCTGGGTCCGCGATCTTCTGCTCTTATAAAATTTACCCTAGGGCGCGACACTCGGTTATTATTATTGCTATTATTGTTATTACTAAAATTATTATGATAGTAATTTCGGTTAGGTGGGTAAGGTCTGTCACCATTATTGTTGGGATATGGATTTCTCTGACTGTATGGGACATTATTATGTTGGTAAAAATTGTTTCTATTATTTGGATAAGGGTTGTTATTCCTCACGCCGTTAAAATTACCGTTAAACTGGTTGTTACGCGGCGGGTTGTTAGGGCCGTCGTAATTACTGGGCTGGTTCCGGTTACTTGTATGGTTATTGCCGTTATTGGGGTAGGTAGTCTGCCTTGCTTCTGGTCTCTCATTTCTCTTCCTGCTCTGCCGATAATACTCCTCGTTCTCGTATCCCTCTAATAACTCGGTCATCGCCTGGATCGTCTTGATCTCGCTGCCTCTCCGGGCCCTGATAATGTCCTCTTCATAGTGATACGATATCTTGTTCACTAAACATTCTTCTGTGATTGCCGGCTCGAGGTGTTTTGCCATGCACACCTTCCCCAAGAAATATGCCGTCATACTGCTACCTAATTGTGCCCTGTATCTTCCATTACAAATATTGTCACGGATCAAGTTCTGAGTGGTCTCAGACCAGTATTTTGTCTTAAACATTTTCCGGAACTGTTGGTAGTCAGGAATTTCACTCCGGTTGGCCATCCACCAATTATCTGTTATTTCTCGGAAAGACTCATCGAATATCTCCCTGCTATGGCTCCATTGAGTAATTTTATGCTTGGTCAAATATTCTTCTACCCTAGCCAGGAACTCCATCGGCTTGCGTTTGTATTGCCGGAAGTTGAGACACTCTCGGCTTTCGTTGACGGGCAATCCGGTGAAATGAGTCGGTCTGTTCCTTATCGCTTCCATCTCCTCTCGGCTTTGTCGCACCTGACCGGTGATATTGGCCATGGTCTCTTGTATATCATTACACCGTTCTGTAACTTGGTTGCGTACTTTTCCGAATTCTTCTTGATTTTCCTTCCTCTGTTCTTCTACCTTCCTACGACTATGTTCTTCAATATTTGTGAACTTGATGTTCACCACTTCTTTAAACTCATGCACCTCCTTTTCGGTCTGGTTGCACTTTCCATCAATCTCTCGAATCTGTCGATTGACCATTATATTTTCTTCTTCCATCTTCTTATTCATCGCTTTTTTGTTAACATTGATTTCTTTATTCAGTTCTTCTCGCAACAATTCCATCCTTTCGTCCAGTTTGTCCAAATTCTCCTGATTGACCTCTCTTAATTCTTCTCTTAAAATTTGATTGTCCTCTCTCAATTCTTCCAACTTCTCCCCCATCTTCTCTTCCAACTTCTTGTTATCTTCTTTCAACTCTTCCTTCAATTGTCGGTTGTTCTTCTCTATCTTCTTCCTGGTTTCATCGATTTTCTGATTGGTATTTTCTATTTTATTAATCAATTCTTCTTTAATCGACTTGAATTCTTCCTTGAACGATTGGTTGTCTCCCTTCAAATCTTCTATGTTCTTGTTCATCCCAGTCAACTCTTCTTTTGTGGCTTGATTATCCTTCTTCAATTCTTCTAACTTTCCTCCCATCCTCTCTTCCATCTTCTTGCTGTTTTCTTCCATCTTCTTGCTGTTTTATTCTGTCTTCTCTTCCATCTTCTTGCTGTTTTCTTCCATCTTCTTGCTGTTTTCTTGCTGTTTTCTTCTATCTTCTTATTTGTTTCTTCCTTGCTGGATTTGATATCTTCTTTCAAGGACTGGTTGTCTCCCTTCAACTCTTCAAATTTCTTATTTAATGCTAATTTGTCTTCCTTCCTTTCTTTATCCAAAGATTTATTGTCTTTCATCATTGCTTTTAACATTTCTTCTACTGTCATGTCCTCTGTTTCCTTCTCCGGAACATTGATTTTCTCTGTTTGTGTAGGCATTTCGGGTTGTTCCCCTGGTTGTTCAGTTTGTTTGGACAAAACCGGCAGCAATGAACTCTCCACATCTACTGGCGTTGCCTCTTTGTTTTCCATGTCCATTTCTACTGTTTTTTCGGCCTCCGCCGCCCGTTTCTTGGATGTTGCACGTCGTTGCATTTTCCCTTCAAATTCTCTGGCTTTGTAGCTGTTGCCTAGCTCCAACTAGTGATTGATCAGAATGTATTGGCCTTCCAATCGCTAATTAAAGCCCCACGTTGGGCGCCAATTTGTAATAAAAATAATATAAGTGGAGTGGAGTGAGTGAGTCTGTGTGTTCTTAATTGGTGTGTTTAATTGGTGTGGCTCTCGACGTCTTACTGGCCTGAAACACTTCCTTAAGTTTCCCAGCTGGTTGAGTTCCAATTGTAGCAAGACCTGTCAGATAGCGTAATGTTGTTGAAGAAATGTATATGTAGCTTCACCAAAAGTTTCAAAACACAAATTGTTGTTTTGAAGAAAATTAAAAAAAAAATTATGTTTAAAAAAAAAATAATTTAAAAAAATTTGCCTTTTTATCAATTAATTAATTATAATCAATTAATTAATATAGGGCTGTGAAGTTTTAAAAAGCGTAACACTCTTCTGAAAAATTTTATTAAAGTTCTGGTATTTTTTAAATAAACTACCACCACTCATAAGATTGTCTCCAAACCAATCGATACTTGTTTACCTTTTCGTTTTTGTAGGTTATATTCACTTATAGGTGGTAAAGTCCTGGTAGATTGTTAATTAGAATTATATTAGTGGTAATTAGTAATATTTGTGAAATAAAGAACTATTTAGTAGTGAAAAGTATTAGGATTTTATTAGATAATAGCAATATTGACTCTTATCGATTATAATATCGACTCTCAGGATATCGAAACAGTTACAAAGTATATTATATAAAATTCAAACAGGGTTCTTTAAACAGCCAATTATTATCAAAGTCAGAGAAATCGGGCCAATATTTAAAAAGTATAACGTTACAACAAGTTAATAATTATTACTAGATACAGACATTGAATAATAAATTTGAAAATAATATAATTGTTTTCACCAACAGCTGACGTGAGCACGGAGAAGGCATTGAGATTGACAAAAGCAAATGGCCGCCATCCAGTTGATCAAAATGTCGCTCGATTCTGCTGTGTTCTGAATAATGTATTTTCTGTCAGTATTCCTGTTCTGGTGTCTGCAAATCTCTTTTTAAATGTTGTGTAGTGCCTTGTGTAAAGTTTCTGGGTTGTATTTTGTGTATCTGTGTAAATATAAGTTCAAACACTTTTCCCGATTCCGACACTAATTTGGTTATTGTATTATACAGTTTTCTGGTGTTTTGTGGTGTTTTTCGGGGTAGATATGTATTGTTCAGTGTTATTTAATCTTTCTTGATTGTTTCTGTCATAATGTGAGTGTTCTAGAAGTATTTTATAAGCCACTCGGGATTTCACAAAAACGTACTATTCACTCGCTCGACATTACCGTTGTAAGTTAGGTTAGATACGTCATAAAACGCTTGTCAAGTTAACCGTTCAAATACCAATAATCAACTATCTTATTTCCTTCAGTTTCAATTAAACTCTTAGCCAATATAATATTATTCTTAACATTGTTCAAATATAATTTCATATCCTGTGCATATATAATAATACACTATACGATTGCCTAAACTTTGGTTATTTATCAATTTTATTTACTAGATGTTATTTAAATTAATCTTTCAGTTCATTCGGCTTATTTTAAGATTAAATAATGCCGTTTTATAGTGTTTTCTGTCCAAAATTAGTAATTTTACATTCATTTTGTATTCTCTGAAAAGTCAAAACATCTCCAAAATTTACTTCCTGTTATTATGTAAATTCAGCCATTTTATCAGTTATATTTAATATTAATAATCTTATATTGTATTAAAAGGTTTATATTCCCTTATTTTCTTGTAATTAATTGAATTAGTTGTATTCTAAAACATTATTCTGGAATATATGACTCCCATGTCCAAATTTCTGAGTTTAGTCATTTTCATTTTTATTTATAATTCTGAATATAATTTATTAAAATCTTTCTAAATGGTATGTGCAATTATATGGCTTGATCTCAAGTTTATTTTGTCTAAACCCCTTTTGTTTATTTGCATTTAAATGAGTAATTTCTCTGTTTTGATGAAGTTTGGTTTTCTTTCTTTGGCCTAGGTTTTTTTAACAATTTTTCCTTACAAAATATTTTACAAACAATATATGATGTGTGATACCCTCTCTGACTTTTAAATATAGTCTTATAAACTAAACATTTTTCCAAATTACACAATAACAATTAGTATTGGTTACAATACAAATAACAGTTAAACAAATAAAGAATATTTTTTTAAATAAATGGTTGACTTCAACCTTCAGACATTTTACAACAAAATCCTTATTTCTAACATGGAAATATGGTTCACAAAAAAAATTTTCTACTAACTAACATCTTAATTACTTCCTACTATTTACCAGTAGTAATTTTTTTACAGTTCTGATGTTAGTTATAGCAGACCCAAACAAATGGCCTTATATCTAACACATTTTTAAACATCCTTATACTATATTCATAAAAACCTTATATCTATATTCTTGTTGCTAACTATTATTATAAGTAGGATTCTACAGTTTTCATACCGTCTTTTACACATTGTCTTTGGGGAATTGTACCCTGTCATAAATAAATAAATAGTATAAATTGTTCAAATAGTATTATGAAATCTGTTTTCTCTTTTTGCATATAAAACAAAATGTTATTTTAAACAGATTTATGTCTTATAAGTAACATATTCTCACAGTACACATTTCAAGTCATTGAAAATTGCATATTTCATTGTATTCAATGTTTGTGATTGCCAAGAATGAAACACAAGGTTTATTTTCTATAATACCCAAAACTATCACTGGTTCACTTTGCACTTTTATATTATGTTATTGCTAAATGGTCGTATAGTCTTATTAACATAATAAATTGGTTAGTGTTTTACAATGGAGATTTGTTCCATGGGTACTATATTATTGTTTCATCTTAGTTCACAGGCAACTTTTACTTTATACACTTCTCTCTCTCTTAATTTTATGTACATGTGGTTTTCATTTCGTTATACTTTTATTGGTTAATGATTTATTTTGGGGGTATGGGGATTTGGGTGTCTTTTATAAGAGCATGACATCTTCTTCAGGATGCTGCCTTCTTCTTCTTTCATCAGTCTTCTTTTCTCCTGCCTTCTGGGACTGGTATCTTCTCCATCTTCTTCTTGATGCCATCAGGTTTCTTGGGATCTTCTCCATCTTCTTCTTGATTTTAGAAATACACCACCTGTATTGGTTGATCTTGGCTTATTCAGGGTTTCTATTCTATTTATTCTTCCTCGTTGTGGGTTTGATCATATTCTTTGTTGCTTGGTTATTCACTTTCTTACCTTCCTGGGTTATAACTTGAAAACCTTTGGTTATGAGACTGGTTTTGGATGACTCATCACTAGTAATTCATTTTATTTTAACTTGTATTTTTTAAATAATAATGATTTCTTTCCACAGTTGCTATGAATTAATCTATTTATATTAAACTTAATGCTTTCTTCCAAATTTAAATATTATAACTTTATTATTCTAATGATCAATTGCCATTCAATATTATACATACATCTGTCACGTTACAGCATTCATTAAAATTAATTTATTTATATTATATTTCATGTGGTACTTCTTCTCTTCGCGTTTCATATATGTCTTATTATTATTATTTTTTCAAAATCATCTTCTCCATATGTTTGGTATGAGTTGTTCTTCTTTGTTTCTTCAGAACTGAGTAATATCATAATCATCTTTCTTGATTATCTGTTTCCATAAATGTTTCAGAAGTAGTTAGCCATAGGTCGTTCTTATTATATTATTGTTTTTCTTTTTTAGATTTTTATAATTTTATTATAACAACAGAATCTTCTCTTTGTTTCCAAATTATTGCCTTCTCTTGTATAATACACTCTTTTTTGTTTTTCTTCTCTACTCCTTCAAATGTTAGATATTCCCATTTATTCTGGATTATTTTTAATTCTTTTTCTTAATTAATCACATTATTTTCTTCTAAGTTTATTTATACATGGATCGTATTTATCTTTGGAACTTTGTTAGCTTTATACAAATTCATATTCTTCTTTTTATTTAATTCCATAACATTTTTCATAAATCATTTGTATATTCAAAATTCAAATTCTTCTCTTTTTAATTATTCCAAATTGTTCTCTTTCAAATTTATTTGTAGTAAGTTGACCTTATTCATATTTTGGAATTTTGCGGGTTTTTTACAAAATTCTTCTTTTTTATTTAATCTCAAATGTTTTCTTTCAAAAATTAGTGGTAAGTTGTTCTTACTATATTTTAGAATTTATATGCTTATTATAAATTCATTCTTCGTAATACTTTTTTATGGAGGCTTGGTTGTACACTCCTTTAACTCTTCCGGACACTATTTCTTTCAGTTCGCATGTATTATTATTATTATTATTATTTTTGACAACGACATATGGTCCAGTATATAGTAACGATAGTTTTTTTGTTATCCCTTCTAGGGTGCTGGGTAGTTCTCGGTTTTTTAACAGAACTTTTTCACCCTCTTTATAAGTTATTATTCGTCCTATTGCCTTTTGATATTTGGCTTGCCGTTTCTCTCGGTCCTCGGCCACCTTGTTATAGAACTTCACCTGGTCAAACTTACGACCATCTTTCGTTGGGAACTCTATTATTTCTTCAATCTCTCGGGGGGGTTGGTTTCTCATACATGGCGGAGTAAGGGGTAATTCCTATAGCTGGATGGTGGGCGAAATTTAGGAATTTCTCTGTTGCTGCTAAGTACTCTTGCCACTTTTTCTGTTGGTTGTGACAGTACGTTCGCAAGATTCTACCCACTTCTCTCAGTACCCTTTCAGCCGGATTACTACTTGGGTGGTAGACTGACGTCTTATATGTTTTAATCCCAAGTGATAATAATGTGTCCCGCCATCTTCTCCCTTTAAACTGTGTACCATGGTCAGTAATGATTGAAGATGGTTTACCTATTTCTGGCACGTACAACTCTGTTATGACTCCAAGAACTTTTACTGTGGTTGCCCGATTAATTGGATATAGCTTTACGTATTTTGTAAAATGGTCCATTATTATGATTAGGTATTTGTACCTATGTCGACCGCCACTACGGGGAAATGGCCCGCAGATGTCTAAAAACACTTTTTCCAGTTTCGCTTTCGATGTTATCGGTATCATTATACCTTCTTTCTTTTCGTTGTTAATTTTAACGCACTGGCAAAGATTACATGACTTCAGGTAATTTCTTACCTTTCGGTTAATGTTTTTTATTTTACAATTCTCATCTAAAGCCTGTATCACTTTCAGCGCTCCCATATGGCCATACCTTATATGGTAATCGATTATAATCTCTTTCTCGATTTGGTTCGGAATAATCACCTTCCATGTTTCTTTATTCAAGGCTGTTTTGACGAATAGTATACCTTTATTAACATGGTAGTATTTGGAAACGGTGCCATCGCCGGCTTCCAATCGATTAATAATGTTTTTTAGTTTAGGGTCAGACTGTTGGTGGATACGGATGTTTATCAATAAAGCTTTTAAATCGGATCTTGTTTTAATCAGGTTGTAAATTTTGACTAAGCTCTCCTTCTCTCCCTCGAAGGTCTGGTCTTCCAAATTAATCCGTGACAACACATCGGCTACCACATTCTTTTTCCCCGGAATATACTCCCATTGTAAGTTGTATTCTTGTAGGGCGAGTACCCATCTAGCCAATCGGCCGTGACTCAACTTGCACCTACGTAGAAATGAGATGGATTTATGATTAGTTCAGACGGTAACTGGTTACCCGAGAATATATGTCCGGAATTTGCTACATGCGAATACTACGCTAAGCAATTCTTTCTCGGTCACATTATAATTCTTTTCGCATTGATTCAGGGTACGACTAGCAAAGCTTATCACCAGATGGTGACCCTCCTCATCTTCCTGATATAATGTTGTTCCTAAGCTGATGTCGCTAGCATCACAATTCAAAAAGAACGGTTTCTTAAAATCCGGGTGACGAAGTATAACACTCTCTAAGAACTTTTCTTTGATCAGTTGGAAAATAATATCCTGTTCTTCACCCCAGGTCCATTTGTTTTTTGCGGACAATTGTGGTTGAAACTTGGCTGTCAGCTCGGAATATTTGTGCTGGAACTTTCTGTAATAGTTACAGAGTCCGAGGAAAGATTGTAACTGTTTCCTGTTCTTTGATTTCGGTAACTTCTGAATTGCCTCCACTTTTTCTGCTGAGGGTAATACGTCTATCGTCTAGATTAAAACCTACGAACTGTACTTCTCGAGTAATGAACTTGGATTTCTCCAATTTCAGAGTTATATTATTCTGCGCTAACTTTTCGAGTACATGTTCTATTCGGTAACAGTGTTCCTCCCAGGTTTCCGAAGTAATGAGCTAATCGTCTACATAGACTGTGGTAAATTGGAGTGCTTCCTATCCAAGTATTTGGTCCATGCAGGCCACAAAGATGGCTACTGAATTTACAAGTCCGAAGGGCAATCTCTTGAACTGGTAATTCCGCCCTTCGAAAATGAACGCCACATACTGACGACTTTGTGGATGCAACTCCACTTGCCAGTAACCACATACAGTGTCCCATGTACTGATAAACTTGGTGCCGTGAAATCGTTTTAGGATCTCCTCTATTTCACCGGGTGATGTTCGGTCATTAACAATAGTTTTATTTAGCTCGCGCGCATCCAAACAAAGCCGAACTTGTCCGTTTTTCTTGGGAACAGCAATGATTGGACTAGTGTATGGAGATTGACTAATCTCAATTATGTCACTGCTGATCATCTTATTAATTTCCGTTCTCACGCCCTCCTTCAGTGAATGCGCGATTGGGTATGACCTCCGGTTAAATTCCACGTTTTCCTTAAACTCAAGTTTACGCTGGCAGATCTTGACTTTACCCGGTTCATCTGAAAATACTGACTTATATTTTTCGTACACTCTTATTAAACGATTTGCTTAGTGTATGGGTATTTTCTCGTTGGTGGTTCCGCACTGGAAGTCTCGTATTTCTTGTATCTTCACTGACCATAAATCCTCTTCTCCATTATTATATATTATTGGTTTATGAAGGGAGCTGTTCTCTACAAAATTTATCTTACGAAGTTGTTGGTGTATTGTACTGGGAAGTATATTCGCGCCTCCTACTAAATCTGCTGTCCACGTTATTCCGTCTGGAAATAGTGATACTTTTTCTTGGTTAAGGTCGATAATGGCGGAGTACCTTCTTAAAATATCGCAACCTACCAGTATATTGAATGGCAATCCGATGGCGATCAAAAATTCCATATCCAAAGCTATACCACGGCTAACGACATTTACGGAAACTTGTTTTCGAATAGTTTTGTTCTGGCGGCCAGTTGCACCTATTAAGACAATATTATTTACTGGTAACATAGGCAAAGTTTTACCACCCTCTTTCTGGATTCTTTCCAGTTCGTTTACATTTATTATAGAGATATTCGCACCGGTATCAATCATGATTTTCGCGGGGATTCCTTCTACTTCCG
Source organism: Magicicada septendecula (assembly GCA_034769895.1). Classification (NCBI taxonomy): domain Eukaryota; kingdom Metazoa; phylum Arthropoda; class Insecta; order Hemiptera; family Cicadidae; genus Magicicada; species Magicicada septendecula. Next base: position 231,845,934 of record CM068368.1, on the reverse strand, counting down.
TTTTTATATACAATATTTCATTGTTTTGACTATCGAGGCTCGTTTCGTTTTCCTCCAATAGTTCCGTTCTTATGTTCTTTAAGTAGTTGTTACTTATGATGGTGATGCTTTTTAATTCGGTTGCCTCTTGCAACTCGTTTTTATACCCAGGAGATAGGAGCAGTAACGGGTCGTGATAGTTTATCACTGCCTCCTCCCGTTTAAATTATTGTTGTCATCGTTGGCACTCGGATTGACCGAGGCGTCGTTTTGGAAACCTTGCGTCGGTTCCTGTCGCTCCGCATCCTGTTCGAAGGTTTGTTCTCTATTTTGCTGTCGGCCAGGATCCTCTAGACTGGTACTCCTTCTTCTTTGTTCATACCTCGGACCGTCCCGCTCTTCGCTTCTTCGTCGGCGATCTCCATCGTGGAAACTATTCCTCCGTTGACGGTTGTATCTTCTCGGCCCTCGATCTTCGGCTCTTATAAAATTAACTCTTGGACGGGAAACTCTATTATTATTATTATAGTTAGTATTGTAATTCCTATTGTTTTGGTAATACCGTTCGTTATTACCGGGGTAAGCGTTTCTCTGTCTATATGGATTGTTAGGGGGTTGATAATAATTATTACGGTTATTCGGGTATTGGTTGTTATTCCTATTACTGTTCTGGTTGCCGTTAAAGTTATTGTTATTGTTCGGCGGGTTATTGTTACCGTTGTAATTATTTTGCGGGTTGCGGTTTCCTGGATAGTTATTACCGTTACTGGGATACTGGTTACTTCTCACCTCTGGTCTATCATTCCTCCTCCTACTCTGACGGTAGTATTCTTCGTTTTTCGTAGCTTTCCAATAACTCGGTCATGGCCTGCACTGTTTTAATCTGGCTACCTCTCCTCGCTCTGATAATATCTTCATCATAGTGATAGGATAGCTTGTTCACTACACATTCTTCGGGTATTGCCGGCTCTAGATGTTTTGCCAGGCACACCTTCCCTAAGAAATAGGCTGTCATGGTGCTTCCTAATTGGGCCCTGTATCGTCCATGGCAAATATTATCTCTTATCAGGTTCTGAGTTGTTTCTGACCAGTATTTAGCCTTAAACAGGTTCCTGAACTGTTGGTAGTCCGCAATCTCGCTACGGTTCGCCATCCACCAGTTATCTGTCATCTCCCTGAATGACTCGTCCAATATCTCCCGGTTATTATCCATCGACTCCCTCTATGTTTGGCGAAGTACTCTTCTATCCGGGCTAGGAACTCCATGGGTTTCCTCTTGTATTGCCGGAAGTTCAGCCATTCCCGGTTTTCATTGATGGGTATCCCGGTAAAATTCGTGGGTCGATTTCTCAAGACTTCCATTTCTTCTTGGCTCTGCCGTACTTGACCCGTGATATTGGTCATAGCCTCTTCCATCCCGTCACACCGTTCCGCGACTTGGCTCCGTACTCTCCCGAGTTCTTCCTGAGTTTCCTTCCGTTGTTCTTCCACTTTCCTTCGACTATGCTCTTCAATATTCGTAAACTTGATGTTTACCACTTCCTTGAATTCTTGTACTTCCCTTTCGGTTTGGTTACATTTTCAGTCAATTTCCCTGATTTGTTGGTTCATTATGATGGTTTCTTCTTCCAATTTTTTATTTAGAGATTTCTTATTATCGTTGATTTCTTTGCTCATTTCTTCTCTTAACAATTCCATCCTTTCGTCTAGCCTGTCCAGATTCTCCTGATTGACCTCCCTTAATTCTTCTCTCAATAGTTGGTTATCATCTCTCAATTCTTCCAACTTCTCCCCCATCTTCTCTTCCATCTTCTTACTGTTTTCTTCGATTCTCTTATTGGTATTCTCAATTTTGTTAATCAATTCTTCCTTAGTTGATTTGAATTCTTCCTTGGTTGATTTGAATTCTTCCTTTAAAGACTGGTTGTCCTCCTTCAAATCTTCTAATTTTTTCCCATTCTCCTCCATCTTGGATTCTATGTTTTTATTCATTCCTTCCATTTTTTTACTTAAGGATTGGTTATTTTTCTTCCTGTTCTCGTCCATTTTCTCCATCATTATCCTGATCATCTCTTGTATATTCCCATTATCCGTTTGTGATGGTGTCTCGGGTTGTTCTAACCGTTCCTCCCGGACATTGACTTCCCCTCTCTGTGTGGGCATTTCAGGTTGTTCCTCTGGTGGTGCGGGTTGTTTAGGTTCCCTTGGGGGTAATAACCTTTCCACGTCTTCTAACGGTGTTGCCTCTTTGTCTTCCATATTGATTCCAATTTCTTTTTCGGCCTCCACCGCCCGTTACTTTGACGTTGCTCGTCGTCGCATTTTACCCTTTTTCTGACTTTATAGCTGCTGCCAAGCTCCAATTAGGGATTGGGCAAATTGTAGTAGCCTGTCAACCGCTAATTAAAGCCCCTCAGTTGGTCGCCAATTTGTAACAAATTATATAAATTTGTTAATTTTGTTTCTGCAAAAAAAAATTTTGTTGTTTATAATTTTTTTTATTTATAATTAATTAAAATCAATTAATTAATTATGTTCTGTCGTGTTCCGAAACTTTTGTTATTTGTTTTTATTATTTTAATGCCTTTTCAGTATTTTTAAAATCCTCTCGCCAGTTGATAGAATTGTCTCCAATAACAATCGATTTGTGTATTTTTCTTATTTGGAGGTTATCTTCCTTCAGGGTGGTGAGATTCTGGTAGTTAACTCTATTAAATTTACTTATAATGTTAATTATATTTTAGGAATGAAAAAATGTTCAATGATAATAGTATGACCATCGAGTCACGGAAGATGCCTCATCGATAAAGATCGAAACGTTACGTGCTGAAAAAATAAAATAAAAGGTAGAAGTGCTTTTGCAGAAATACAGAAACCCAGGAAAATTTACAAGCAATGTAACACGATTATAACTAAGGCCATGATGATGGCAATGTCAACAATGATGACGCAGGTGTTGACAACGATAAGAATCATATTAAACTGATGTATGTCTAGGCACCTTTACGCTATAACGATGTACGATCATCACAGCCGATTATATGTGAAAGCAGACCCGATAATTGTTTAGAGTTTTTTACAATATTCATCTTAGAAGTTCTCAGCTTTATTGCCTACTACTTAAAAGTCATGGAAATTCTACCCCCACTCTGCCCGCTTTCAGGACATTCCCCAAATAAGCGCCCTCGCTCAAGCCTATCTGTGGCAGATGGATCTTGGACCCGGCCTCGACGTACCCTCACGCTTAGTTAGTTTCCTAGTTGAAAAACCACGGCCGGTCGCAGGCCACGTCTGGAAACCGACGAGTATTTTGATCACCGCGGAGTAAACTTTACAAGAATGTTGAGACGCGGCAAAATAGCGGGCGACCACGGACTTGTCCATCACTCCGCCCAACTCCTGGTCATCAGGTTTACTTCCCATGCGCGTCTTCCTGTTATCCACGTAAACGTCCAAATAATATAATACGATTCTCTATATGAATTACAAGTAAGGTAAATAATTGCAGTTAATTTTCTCTTTATAACTATTTTTTTTGTATATTGTTACGTCATGCGGAAAAAGTGTTAAGTAATACGGAACTTTCTACAAGTTTCTCGATTATTCCAGCTGTAATGTGTATGTGCGTACATAATGCTGCTACTTTGAGGTGAAAGACAATTAGCCTACGCGTTAACTATTGGGTCTATACCATACCGGTCCGCGCGTGCTGTTTCAACGCCGCAATGAATTACGTAAAAAATTTTACAATTCGTGCAGAAGATGGAAAATTATATTGTACTGACAGATGTATTTAACGGATGTAAAAATTGATAAAGAAATATTAAGTGAAAAACTAACTTCAGAAAAATTATAATTTTAGAAATAATCAGCTTTAAAAATCATAAATTCTGATTAACACAAATATCATTGCATTTTAAGCAGATTAAAATTATTCCATTAAAACTGAGATTTAAGGTAGTAAGTATTTACCTTTAACTATAGAAATGTGAATGCTCGCGTTCCTTTGAGACTTGGTCGCATTCTCAGATTAAAAATTGTCAGGTAACGGGCAGACACAACGGTCTGAATGATGTCAGTTAAATAATTCAAGTAACTGACATAGTAGGAACGTAAACAGTTTTTAAACAGTTTTTTTTTAATTTTTTCATTTTGTGCTTGAAATATCCTTCAACTTACTTTTAACATTTATGGGAGACAGTCATAATCGACAGCATCGGCGTTGCATAACGAATCGAGTATCAGACGGCATTGTTTTTTCCAAGCAGTTTTTTATGTTTACATTAACTTCCAGAGTTAGTTACTAAACGAAATCAAAGCACGAACACAACCAGTAAATAATAGATTAATTATTACTTGACTCAGACTGTTGTGAAATTAGATTGTGCATTAGTTAGTCTGTCAGTCGGTAAGTTAACTAAGTGTACAAGTTAAGTTTCTGTCATACACGTTAGTTTGGTATAGAACTGTACCTGTTCTCTGCAACAATAACTTAACTACAGACGGCGAAGTCGGCGGTAGAAATGATATTGCTAGCAACTTTGTCTGAGTTGTTATATCTTGTCAACTGCTAACTAAACTAATCTGCGCCCTCGACTTCACCCCCAACCACCATTATACGACGTCACTGGCCCGGGTAATCGGTTTACACAAGTTGTGTTGTTGCCGCTGCTGCGCTGCCTCCTGCTTTCTACCCTCTGATAATTATCACCCGTCACCGCCCGCGCGCTAAGCTCACACCGTCTTCTACGACCACAATCTCTACTTGTGTAATCCTTTTAATGCTCAATTCACTCGGAATCGAGTCACATTAGAACTCCAGAAGCCTGTCGTCGCGTCACACACGCCCAGACGCAAACACACCTCTGTTAATTCTGTTACTACAGTACGTCATTACGCGAAATTAACGGTTACCTCCTTAATTAATCTCAGATTGACTTCGAATGTCTATTTAAATGTTTTCTGTGTGGTTAACATTTATTTATCACGATCTATTTATGTTTAACGATTAATATAGTTTTGATTCGTTGATAAATAGACGGTATCATCTTTATTATTAAGATTATTATTTGCTACTTGTAAAATCACTAATAAAAACATCATCTTCACGGTTCATAAATATCGGTATGGAGAACCATACATGACTTTCATGTTCTAAGATTTATATTTAAAATCAGTTATTTCAATTCGGTTCGATTTCAATATTAATTTCTAAAAAATAACCCCCACCCTCAAACTATTTTCACTATTTTTGGATATTTTTGTTATTATGTGGTAGTCGTTTAATATAATGTTATTTTCGAGTCATTTTAACTATAAAAATTAGATACTATATTCTTATAACGAAACTGAACTACGCAGATATCATCCCTCCTCCTCAACCGACCCTCACCATTAATGAATTTGCACTTTCATAGAGTAATAGTTGTATCATATCTAATTGCTAAGGTAGCTTATCCTTCAAAAGTAAATACTCGTACTTTACTTGGTATCAGCAAACTAATTTAAAAAAAAAAAACCCTCCCCCTTCAACTACTCTCTCTATTTGTAGATAAGTGATTTACCATTTTACAGTGGATTAATATGACTTCATTTTCGAGGCACTTATTTATCAAAATTAAGTGCTTTACTCTTATTAAAAAACAAAACTATGCAGGTAAACTATCCCTCCCCCCTTAACCAAACAACACCATTTTTGATATTTACAATTTTATTGAGTAATAGTTTCATTATATGTAATTACTAAGGTGTCTTATCCTTCAATATGAAGTAGTTTATTCGACACCAGAAAGGTAATTTTTAAAAAATTACCCCCTCCCCCTCCAACTTCCATTTTCATTTATAAATATTTCATCTACCTTTCTACAGTGGACTATTATGACCTTCTTTTCAGGATAGTTTATTTATCAAAATTAAGTAGGTTATACTTTACTCTTGATAAAACGTAAAACGTTTCAGGTAAACTACCCCTCTCCCTTAACCGATCTTCACCAAAATCAATAAGCCTTGAATACTCTACAACTCGGGTACATATGCAAAAATTATTTAATTCTGTTTGAATTTGCGGCAGCTGTTGTTTACTATAAAAGAAATCTACATATAGACACACAGACACACTTTTCGGAAAATGACATTTCTTCGTTTTGGGGGTAGTACAATCAAAGTCGGCCCTTATCTCGAACACGATTTTTTTTTACGATCTCCATACTTCCATTTCCTTACGGAACATGGAAGTAAAAATGAGTCTGATTCGTTGCACTGGATATGATTTGTTTTTTTTCGGTTTTTATTCTGTAACGCTTATAATGTTTATATTACCTGCATATTCTGCTATTCCGTGAAATACAATTTACATTTAGGTATTAATGATGTAATTAAATTTAAAAATAAATAAATTTTAATACGCATTGTTATACAGAATTAAGTGAAACAAAGAAGCACAAAATTTGTTAATTTTGTTAAAACATTTGTTCGGAATTGTACACGTTTTTCCACCTTGTATCTCATTGCAATTATTTACTGTTTGGCAACTGCAAACAGTAATGTTTTGATTTTTTTGTCTCTACAATAAATTCATCCCTGGCATTTACCCGTTGTGAACATACTCTGGTTGGACAGTTTTACTATTATGTTTGCCATGATTAGAACAGCGAAGCATGTGTGTACAACGCGAGCGCAACATGACCTCGCGTGCAGAGTGTGTCTATGCAAGGCGCGCGCACTTGGACTGGCCCCCAATACTCAGACTGCAACGCAGGACATGTCGGCTCAAGCGGTGTGGTGCGAGTCTGTACGCGAGGGCGTCAGATGCATGGGCGTGCGAGAGTGCGTGCTGGAGTCAATACAAGGCGCGCGCTTGCACTGGTCCCAACACGCGACCTGCACGTCAGCATGTGTCCGCCAAACGGGTGTGTGTGAGTGTGACGCCCACGTTATAATCGAGACAAACATAATAGTAAAAAACGCCATTCCCTCGAGTATTTCGTAACAGGTAAAGTGGCCACGAGATGAATTTATTTGCAGGGACGTCTGTTGAGAAACGTCTGTGATCGTTGCTGGTTGAATTAAACTAAATAATTTCGTTAAATTTCGATATCTTGCGTAGAAACGAGTAATTTTTTCAACAATTACAGCAATGAAAATCTCATTGTATTTTTACCTCCAATTCCATTACAGAAATCAGATCACAGCTCCCTTTGACCAGCTCTTCGTTCGATCTATAAACATTTTATCCAAAAGTACAGTCCTTCTTCAAGAAAGTTGGGGATAGTCTTCACCCACCTGACATGGGGGTACCATTTTAGCTGATAAGTTTACGTCATTTCTTCAGAACTCAAGCATCCACTTATTTGATGTTTCTTCACCATATCTAGATTTGCTTCTTGTCAAATATATATTACAGACACAAACGTAAAATTCTGCACCTGTCATGTTTTGGTTTTAGAGTAAAGAAGTAAGCTGTCTTGGCTCCGTGCTCAGAGCACCCGCACTCAGAACACCTATCGACAAATACTAGTAGTTGTCACTAGTAATGAAAATTACATCTGAAAATCACTCTATAACATATGACTCTTGTTGAACGAGGAAGCGAGTTCTTAGGGTTTAATTCGACAGTTTGGCACTTATCTGTCTGTCTGTCTAACTAATTGGGGTATGTTTCACAATAGCTTTTGTATGCATCAACCGATTTTCGTAAAACTTGTCACACATGTCCACACTTTACCTACAGAAACTTGTTGTTTGTTAGATTGATTACCCCAAAAATAGGATGTAACGCAAAAATTGAGCAGTCGCAAATTTTACGAAATCAAACTATGCTGAACGCAAAGAAATGTGTATGTTTTAGAAAGCGGGGAGGTAGTGAAACGCCTGTACCGTTAGGCGGCATTACATGAAAGAAATTAACTTGTAAAAGCTGTAGAGTATAGCGGTAGGTTAGCAACGCCGGCCTTGGGGCTGACGTCTATAAGGAAGGTAATATTAGGCTAAGTCACGTTTTGGGACATAACTATCATAAAATGTATTATTCGCTAGGATATTAGGGGTGTTTGCCAATGTTGTAAACTTTAAGTGCATGTAACAATAGATACCGTTATGTTCGAGAGAGCGATGTAAGAGTGAGATAGATAGTGACGCTAGTTTTTTTAAGCACGTGAGACGCGAAAAACGTTCGGCAAATCAGAGGAAGCGTCATGTGTTGCGCGGGAGGTTTTCGCTAAGGAGATTGGGCGATTTTGTATTTAGCGCTAGTCTAAACCTATGGGATTGTTTTCTATCGAGACTTGGTAAGGGAAATTCAAAGCTAGTATAAAATATGAATTTGGAGAGAAATCAGGCAGTCTTCTTTATATCGGCGAAACTACACGGAAGAGACTCGCGTGCGCTGTTTTGCGTTAACTATATAGATATATATTTTATTAGTAATTTCAAGAATAAAGTAAATTCGCAGCAGTAAACAGAAGTACGGGAACTCGATAATTGCTAACGCTAAATTTAAAAGTTTAATATACAGTAATAAGTTAATGAGTGAATGTTCGGAGTAGTAACGAACAACGAGAAGTAAATACTACATATAAATTTTCATCAATACGATACGTTGTGGTGAAATCACTGAAGAAAGCGAATTAGTTCGAGTTAAATTCACGACGGTATGAGATAATCGAGACGCACGCGACGCGAACTGTGTTATATGCACTTAATGTAAATTCAAGAATACGTTGTAAACCAGAGTGTATAATTATACGACATAATCGTATGTATCACCAATATGTCAAGTGTAGTGTACATCTGTGATAAAGTGAATTAGTGCATTCATAACCAGGATTAACGCGCCACAAACAGCTGCTGACGACTCACCGGCATGCAACACCTTAAGGACTACGCACATCGGAAGGGTTCTCCACGCAAGTAACAAATAAATGAACATTTGATTCAATATTGTTTTATAAATATATATATATTTGTAATCAAATATAGTGACTCAATTTGTCTAAAAAGAACTCATTGCCACGAAATAATATTCAAATTTTGTAAGGCAAAACTATTCAAGTCATGTTAAAGAAATTTGTAGTATATAAATGCAAATGAATCATTAAAAGTTGATTGATATATTTTAATTTGTGTTTATTATTACTGGTGCCCTGAGGTACAATAAAGAGTCGGTACACTGGAGTAAGTGTTATAGTCTATTGAGTAGAAATATTAATATTATCAGTGATTAAAGTAGTTTGTAAACCTTACTTCTTACATGCTCATAGGCCAAAATAATATGCAAATCAACAATTTAACTCTTTCGTAAAGGCCTATCAAGTAGTGTATTACAAGGACGGTGAGCCAAAATTGTTAAAAAATCTCAAAATTCCACGTGAGGTATCAAATAAAAGGGATTTTTAACTACAATCTGAATATAGTATTCAGTTTTGAAATTTTCAAAGTTTTGGACGTCAGAGCCTAAAACGTTGGCGAAATTTTTGATAAAATCACAAAGATTCGTGTGACATATTGAGTTAAAGCAATTTTGACTAAAATCTGAATGTAATGTTATGTTTTAAAATTTCAAAATATTTGGATTCTAAGAAGCAGTAAAGTTTTTTAAAGTGAAAATCCAACTTTAATGTAATCCACTCCTGAAGATAACTCGTTAAACTGCATCCATTGGTCGCCTAGCCCTGTGGCTGGTTCCTCCCCATGCTGTTTGGTGTGATTTCAGACTTTTTTGCGATTTGGGGAGACAAACATTCGTTAATCATTTGGATATATTCCTGTGATGTGACAGTAATAGAATTCCCATTCTCATCCTCAAAGAAGTGAGGACTGATTATGCCAAAGGAAGCTATTGCACACCATACAGTAAGTTTAGCCACGTCCAATGGTTCTCGAAGTATTCTCGTTATTTAGCTCTCAATACCGAAAGGTGTGTTTATTTACATATCCGCTCAGATGTAAATGCGTTTCATTAGTCATTAGCGTATTGTAAATAACGTCTGCGTTGTTATTTATGACATATGGAATATGGCGGCAAAAATTCACACGGTTTACTGTATCACTGTCACTTAAGGTTGTTTACAATATTTGAATTTTGTACGGATGTATGTTTAAATCGTTCTGAAGAATTTTTCGAAGACTGGTATTCGACGAGCCACGTGAAACTGTATGGCGTGTCCGACAAACTGAATAAACTGAACCTTCTTTCAATGTGATCAACACACTAAAACACGTATATGTAGAGATATGTTCAATAAACTTGCAGAACATTACCGCAGGTCTGTGACTTCAGATTATGTCATTCTTCCTCTTGTTCTTGCACATTACATTACATTTATGAATTTTACAAAGTTACATTTTAATAGTGTTAGTATATTTTGAAGCGTACAAAAACCTGTTTTGCTTCAGATCAGTGACAATTTTAAGTACGTATCCTTAAAGAATGAATGATCAGAGCCAATTTTGTTTCAGTCACTACATTACTACAAATTAAGCTCAGCTACATATCGTAGGCATGTATGAACCAGTTTTCTGCACGGGAACAGTTAAACAATAAATTAATTTTTTGCTGTGTGGGTCTGTTTTGCTTACAATTAAAAAAAGAAACAAGGCATTAATTTATGAGTAGTTGTGTTTCTAATCTCAGTACAAACCTGTATTACGTGGGCGTAGCGATCGTCACTGCGGCTTGAAACCTCAGACACTCTAGATTTTATCATTTTGTTCAGATATTCTTATCCTTCTTAAAGGGTAGACTACCCGGTAGGCAAAAAAATTAAAACAAATTCACATTTTCTGTTTTTTCTATTAGATTATAGAGTGTTTCTTTCTGAAGATTTTGATATATAATATGTGGTATTTTGGTCGCTATAAAGTAGTGAAAAAAATTATTTATACGGGAATGTACATGAAAATTTAGAATGAGACGCGGAGTTGATGCAGTGAACGTTATTGTTACAATTAGTTCTTATAGTACACAGCTTATAAACTTATTATTTTGGTTTCTGTAGTCCAACCTATGGAGCTGGGATGTTTTAAAATGAAAAAGTAAGTGCTTATTCCATGTGATATGCTATTACTAGCTTCCTAATTTTCTATTGCGGTTTGCCGAAACCTGTGTTTTTCAACTTGGTGCACACTTTTTTCAAAAACTAATTAAGATAACAGGATGAAATTTTTCCCACGTTTTCCTTACCACCTGATGCACACTTTAACACAAGGATTTTTTGATCGAGCCATACATTTTGTTTTTAGAAATTTTTAATCAATAAATTTTATAAACATAAAAGTTACATTAAACAAAAATTATATTTTTGTAAAAAAAGTCAAATAACAAAATCCCTGTGTTAAAGTGTGCTATAAGATGCAAAGAATACATGGTAAATTTTCATTCAGTTATCTCCAGTAGGTTTTGAGAAAAGTGTGCACCAAATTTACCAATTTTACATGTAAAAGATAGACGTTACCGGGTACCCTTTTAACTTCCTCTCCCCTATTCACATTGTTTGAAAGTTGAGAACAAAGTATATAATCTGGGTTTTAAACTAAATGACTCTCATTAAATATCCATGTAATACAAAAAAGTAAATGTAAGGAGGTATTCTGATTAAAATATAGATTTTTTTTTATCTTGGTATCAACTTTTCAGCTATGGGAATTGGAAAGGTCATGTCTATAAGATGCAATATGATAGCACATGCATGTGCTTTAAGTTCTTTAAGGAACCGAAATTTTTAATGTGATTTTTCTGTCATCTAGCACAATACAGTTAGCAAAGTACATTATGGTGCAGATGGCAATGGGGAGTACAAAGACATCTATACTATTATCAAATAGGGAGTGCGGCTGAGCGAGGGTCAGGCTCACTCACAAACACGCAGCCCGCAGACACACAAGGTCACTGTCTTTATGATTCACACCTATGAATCATCTTACAGTCAATAATTTTGTACCAAACATAGCTGATATTTTGGGCTCCATTTCAGTAAATTATAGATTGTTTGGTATAATTTTTCTTGTAATGGTGTGTAGAATTGATATATATTAAACATTTTAAGATAAAATGTCAAATAAAATAAATCAAAGTTTGATCAACTGAAGTCGGGGTTGGAACACTTGTACGGAGTGACACTTCTATGGAGAGACATTTGTACGGAGCCTTTTCCTCTACCTGATGAGTCAGAAGTGGAATGTTGACACTTGTATGGAATGACCACTAACGACTGTTAATAACCGGTTTTGCAATTTTCTAGGTAAATGTTAGCGTGTCAGTTTGACATGCTAGAACGCTGTGGTTAGAAGGGAGCTGGTGCTGAGTATTAAACTTTTTTCTACAAATTGTAAGAGACATTCAGCCGACTTTGTGTCGTTTCCAGGGAACACCACGGGGAGGTAGTCTCTTTTCGTCCCCCATTTTTTTTTATTTTATTTTATGTTTTTTATTTTTTTTTATTTTTTTTGTTTTTTATTTTATTTTTTAGTGCTTTAATTGAGTATTAAACTTATTTACAATATTTACATGATATATTTGCCAATGGTTTGACGTCGTCCTGTAGTAGCCTTTTTCTTTACTGTAATTTCTGTGAGTAAGCCACACAAGCCAGAAATGATTTTAAGTTGCCATCAACTTGGAGTCTTTGTAATGCCTTTGAAATAGTCTCGTCGGTCTTCATTGCTGACTTCTTCCTTCTTTTCCCGTCCATATTTAAAACTAATCGGTCAAACTGGTGGCCGTAGTACTCTGCGTCTTCTCGAAGATTTTTTATTAGCGAGTAAATATTAGGATGAACTCTTGAAATTAATCTGTTGATTCTTTGATTCCACCCTTCTGAGACGTTATTAGTGCGGTGGCGCCTTCCACTGCAGTTCCACATATCTCTTGGCATATGCTCGTTAACGAGCCACTGGTCTACAAAATAGTCGTAGAACTCCTGAAGTTTTTGGTTTTCAGGCGAGCTCTCCTGAATACCGAGCCAACCATCGTCCAACATTTCTAGGGGAAGATGTGCCAGAGCTGAATACATTCTTATGTGACAGCGTATTTCTTCGTTTTCCTTGTAGGCAGAAACAAGGCCGCAATATTGCACTTTTTTCCACAAACATTGATTAAAGTGATAATTGCAACCCAAAATCTCTGTTTCAGGAAACAAACTTCTAGCTGACTGGACGATAGCGATTTCGAAGTCCATCATGAGAGTTGTAGGGCTCCATCCAGGCACGTTGGTTTTTATAGCTTTGAAAAAACGATCATATGTTTCTCGTTTTTTGTTTGGTAGCAAGGCGTAGACAGCTGGAATTGTATTTGTTTCCTCCCAAGAACTTCCAAGATCGGCGTGAATGACAAATAACTGTCCAAACTGCTTGCTCGAACTCTTGAAGGTTCCGTCGATAAAGAATGAAAGACAGCTTGAAAAAGATGATTTTCCATTTTCGCTGGCAAACACCAATATTCTGTCATTAGGTCCCCTGTTGTCATCTTCGAGTAAAAAATTGCTACCGTCGTTCATAAGTAAATTATTTTCTTGAAGAATTATTCCTTCCGAATCGGTCGGATCTTTTATAGGTCCCATATTTTTTCGCCTAATGCGATGCAGCGATTGTTTGGCACTCCTATGTGATGGTAGCGATGTGACTAAGTCGTAGCCAATCATCTTCAGCGTAAATAGTTGAAATTGTAGTGTCTGTTTCTCTTGCACGCTTTTTTGCGTTTACAAAATGTTTTCGCACTTCATTTGCTGCTTCATCCGGAATGCAAACATGGCTTCCTTCGCCTAAAACTGTGTTGTTTTTAGTTTTTAGTCTTCCTTTGCATTTATTCTTTATGAAATTTATACAACGCCAATAAGTTACCTCTTCTTTGTTGTTATAATCCACTAGATACTGATGCCCGTTGTAAATAACTAAAGGTTTTCCTTTGGTGGTCTCGCTGAACTCCTTATCTCCAAAATTATAGCACGCACACTACTTGACACTCGGATATCAACTGTAGTAATGAACTCTTCTTAGCGAGTGCCACCCCCCAACCATTACCTGCCAGCCACGCATTCCAACCCTTATAGTTCTCGCGTCAAAATTCTAAGAAATGCATTAGGCCGGGATTATACTGGCGCTGCACAGTGTAAGGGTTGAACACCCTAAATGTATAGGCCATTTTCTGGGAATTGGCTGGCCAGCACCATATTACTCTCCGTACAACTGTAACTTTCTAAATTTTTCATGCTTGGCCATTTCCGGGAATATTTTGGGCTCCGTATAAATGTCAACAAATTTCATCTCCGTACAAGTGTCGCTCCGTACAACTGTCACAACTTCACTGAAGTCCACTAGGTCACTAATGGGGCGAGAATCCGGCCGGTCCTAATCCCCTGCGCTTGTGTGTGTGCGGGCTGCGTGTTTGTGACTGAGCCTGACCCTCGCCCAGCCGCACTCCCTATTTGATAATAGTATAGAGTAGGAATCAAATACAATTCAATGTAAACAAAAGTTTTAATTAAGCCAACAAATATTCTTCAAAAAATCAACAATCCAATATGCACTATTGACAGTTTCATAACATTTGTGTAATGAAGTAAGAATAACACTAAAATTATTAACATGCAATTTCTGGAAAACTGTAGTGTAATAATCACTAAATGTAACAAATCTCACACATCACACTAAATATCGCCTTGCCAGACTTAGTCAGCACTTCTCCACTACAGCAGATTCACTGCTACTCTGGCATGTCTTCCAGTAATGGACAAACGTGTTTGCAGCACATGCAAGTTATGCTGTGAGTCGCTTGTGTTCAAGTTGAAGATGACTGCGCAGTTTGTAATTTTAAGATTTCACCGTATATGAGGCACGGTACCGTGATCCCTTCAGGGGCAGTGCTGTTGTAGGGTATCGACTGCACAGCGGGCCGACAGCTTTCACGAAGAGCCATTTACACATCCTCGTGTTAGCCGTTAGCCTGTAGCCTGGACAACAGAGTAGACGGTTAACACTGTCAGAGATATAAAACGTATAAAGCATTAAGAAGTCATCTTCATACAATTAGGCTAAACGCAAATTGAAATACTATTGTCAAGTGTAAATGACAGTAACGAAAAAAGTACTATAATTCAAATAATAAGTGTTTTTTTTTTATTTACTCATGTTATTAAATAAAAAGTGCTTCTTAAAATATAGCCATTACCGTATTAGCAGTCATTTACAATAAAATTAATACCTACAGTATTAGCAGATTAAATACAGAAGAAAAAAATTGATATAATGCGTAGGACTCAATTAGGTCTATAAATAAGTTTGTGACAGGAAACATTTACCTACTTCTTTTTTGTATCATTTAGATAAATTCTATGCTTGCGATTAAAGAGCAAAAAATAGTGGGGTTCTGACACATTCCGTTCTATCGTGAATACGAAAAATGAAAAAAAATGCATTTAGTAAAGTAAAGAATTAAATGAGGATTTTCACCAAATTCTTAATTTAAGTATTACAAAAATGATAAAAGTTTTGAAGTCAGGGTTTCCTTTCCTGGAGCAGGGATTACATCCACCATATGTTTAGAGTTCATATTTACTATGTCGCCCTTTTCATATCCTGATTTTGTCACATTATTTATTATAAAGTGTATTTCAATTTTAAAAATATTTACTCACTTAAAAAAATAAATCAGCATAAGAAAATTACGTATTTGCTTTTATTTTAGAACTCTGCATTTCTTAGCTGCTTCCTCATTTATTGGTTCAAACTGAAATTGTTTGAAAGTTGAAGCACCAACATTAATAACTTTATTTCATCTGTTTTTTGACGCTTAGTTTCATTTACAGAAGTATCAGGTAAAATTCGCTCTAAAGCACAAATTAACTTCTTTAATTGTTCACATTTTCTCTTTTTTGGTTGTAGGGTATCTGGAATCGCGTCAACCGTTTTATTTTTTTTACGAACAGTTTATTATAATACAAATGTTAGCCGAGTACAAACATGACATGACTGTACTGGAAACGGCTTAAAAATTCCAACAGACTATTATTAATTTCGGTTTACAAACTATTTTAGAAAACACATTGATAATCCTGAAGTTGCGCTTTGTCAAAACAAAACAAAAGTAATAAATTCTTATCGGTAGGTATTTAAAAAAATTTAAAGTGTTGGCAGCTGTAACTCAGACAGTTAGACATAAATAAAATGCGCATATTTTATACGTAGTATAAAATGTAATAATGTTCTACCCACCTTTTGTCCCATTCCCATTATAATCAGTACCACTTGCGACCAACGAGACTCTTAAAATATTTATGGTTCTACTTAAGATCACTGTAAAATAATGACCTGCATACTTCTAATTAGTTATTTGAGGATGGTAGTAATTTACGTTGTGTGATGCACTAAGTGGCTATAGTTTTGTACAAAGTAGGCCTACTCTAGCTCTTGTAGGTTTATGAGTACTGTAGAACATTTAAATTTTGTGGCGTTTGTATAGATTAGTTATCTAAATAACACGTCATTATAAACTGGTTATTTACATACCTGTATGCCCACAATCATTAATTCACACAACGGAAAACATTTCTGTGTCAAACATTTTAATATTAAAATCAATTTCCTAGCACAGCATAGTGATGTGACAGTAGGCCTAACGGTCAAAGCCTAGATATACAGAAAGCAAGTAAGTGAGCCCGCGACGATGACAACGCAATTGTATCTCAGGTATTTAAAGAGGAACTGCTAACTTCATTAAACAGATGTTATTAACGAACACCCCATTTTGCACTTGGAAGACCGAAACAGAAACCAACCGCAAGAAGTTCAAAAGAACCGATGCGTTTCGTGGATATAGTTATTCAAAGGACAATGCTCAAACTTCTGACACGAACAGTTTTCTTCTAGTCGAGGATGATATAGGGGCCTACTAGAATAAGATAAGCTGTTGATTTTTGGTAGAGAAAAAGGGAAAATGAGTTTGAAAGAACAAAAGTCTTTTCCTATGGACGGAACATTCAGAAAGCTGCAGTAGTCATTTTGCACAAATCTACACTATTCATATTGACTTAAGAAGCAAGTAAGACGAGGAAAACTTTGCACCAGTCGTATTTGTCCTTCTCGATGAAGAAAACAATCACATTTGCTTCGATTGCTCCTATAAGAAGTACTCGAATGGAAATTTGAAACGGTTGACATCGATTCTGAGAACAGTCTGCTATGTCTGCTTTAAAAGAGATGTTTCTTTCAGTCAGAAATCCGTGGGAGTTGCTAATACACTGAACGTCCAAATTTGTGATGCACTTGCTTTTATTCGGCTTGAAGATGTAGAAGCTGGCTGGCTATCTGATATCCTTTAAAAAAGCTATAAGCAATATCAGCATTCATCACAGAAGTATAATTATATATTAAAAAATAAAAAAAAAACAAATTAAAAAAGCAAAAAATTAAGAGTGGATGTAGGACCATATAAAGAGTTGAAGTAATCAGTGGAAAAGACAGACCTGGGAACAAAAGTAGTAAACCAAACGCCACGATGACGTAGACAACAGAAGAACTTGACAAAATGTAACATCAAAGTGGTCATGGGTTTTGTGTATTTAGAATGTAAGATCAAGTACTAAGGACATCATATATATAGTAGGACATAGGCTAAACATAACATGAAGACGCAATAGAGCGCAGTACAGAACTGACACCACATCAAGTCAATACCTATCGATGTAAGATTTGGACATTATCAGGAAATTCTGAGTATTTTCTTGAAGTTTTAAAGAGAAAGTTATTTTGAGACGTATATATAGATACAGGTAAATTAAACAATTCCTAGAAAATATTTTAACCAGAAACTGAAGCAACTGTATAACAATCACAACTTGATAAATTTTGTCAGTTTGAGAGACTTAACTGGAAGGGCACGTAAAAAGCACAAAGACAATAGAATACTAAGGAGTGCATCAAAAGGACACACAGGAATAAGGAAAGATCACCAATACAATGGCAAGACATTACAACATTTTAAGGCCTTTCCACGTATCGCTGTATTTCAGTGTCATAGAATCAAGTTGTCTAGAAAGGGAAGATGAAGCAGGCTAGGGTCTTTTAGATTCTACATTCTGACAGAGGTAAAACTAAGTTCCATTCAGCATCCATTCTTGTACGTCGAAGTCCTCATGAGTCGTTAAAATTTATGTTTAGCTGCCGAATAAGCTCCTAGGCAATGGACTCCTGAATAATCTTATTTATGAAGATTGTTAATTTCAAGGTTTAAACCAAAGTAAAGTAGGCCTATATCCTGTTCCCAGGCACGACATGTCATATTACTTCCCACTTTCTCTTTTTATTAAAATCTTCGTTTAAAGTTGAACCAAATTATTAAAAAGACAGTGGCCGTTCTAAAATCATCCAGTTTCAAAATCGCTACTGCTAGTGCGGTTGGTTCTTTTTCTTTTAACCATTTTTTTCCCTTCACGTTAGTTATGCGGTTCTCTTCTCGGTGGGTTATTTATATTCGATATCCGTAATAAATTTAATGCGAAAGAAAGGACTAACCACAGAACAGTCTTTTTCAAAACGCTGCTTATTATACTCGTTTCAATTCTGAAGAGACAATTAGTATCATTAGCAACACAAAATGTCGATAATTTATTGTATTTATGATCAGCTTCTTGATTCAACATCAAGAGTGAAATTACAATAAGGTTATAAAACTATCTAATGTAAGTTGATTGTATTTGTGTACAGTTACACTAAGTTAACAGATGATTGTTAAACTGCAAAATGCAGACGAACAGTTGGAACAATAACAATGATAGTAATCAAACCAATAAACAAATTTAATAAGATAATAATCTCTCTTTAGAACAGTCATGCCTTTAGTTTTAGGTCTTTTTATATTAATCATACTTGTACTAAATCTTAATCAATCTTACTCAATCAACCTTAATGAATACTTAATCAATCTTACTCAATACTGAAAGGTTCCTTTCGGATACGACTACTGACGTGACAGCCAACCATGTAATTATTGTACGATAATTACATCTGACAAGATTGTACGACAGTTATAGGTACTCAATAAATCTGTATCATTCACTACATTTACTGTTTTCCTCTAGGTGTGCCATTACTTCATTTTGCCATGGTAAAATCTGACGCGATGGTTGTCACATAAAATTCATATTGGTTGCTACAATTTTTTGTTCACTAGCTTCTAATAATAATAATAATTATTATTATTATTTTTATTATTATGACGTCGGATCACAGAGCTGTCAGGGTTGAGTAAGGGGACCCCGGGACCGTCGTTAGTCAACGACCACAATGCTACGGGGTGAGTTACTTGGCCTCTCTGGCAAGCAAAACGAAAGACATGATGAATGCAGCTGAATAGAAGCCTTTTCTAAGGAGTTCAATACTGTGGAAAACCCTATCTCTAGACAAACGTAACATCTCCGAGGGTGGGAGAAAGGTTATGGAACCACCGCCGAGGTTTCCTGCAGTTGGTCTAGAGAGTAAAACGGTGGGAGGCGAAGTAGAGTTCGAAAGGAAGGTCACTTTGTCATCCAAGAAGAGAGGGGCAGCGGGGGGCAAAGGAGAAGAAGAGCTCAAGAGGTGTTGGCAAATTATCTCCGATATGAAGGCTGCGGTCTGCCGTCAGAGAAACATCCCGATGGATGTAAAGAACGGCTTGATCAACCCGGCATCAGTGCTAATTACTGGTCTAGCTGTGAGAAGCTGGAAAGTGAACTCCAGAGAATAGGACAGGAAGAAGTCTCCTTTAGGGTCTGGTGGTAATAAGAAGAGAGCCGCTTCGATTAAAGGGCGAAGAAAGAAGTGGCCGTGCAGCAGGCTCCAACGACGACTGTGGTTAAGAAAAATAGCCAAGAAAGATAAGAAAACTAGGTAAGAAGGAGGGACTGAAACTCCAAGGAGTGGCCTCCTCATAAGGCCGGCAGAAGTCTTATGGGGAAGTCTTGGGAGAACTGGGGAATAAAATAAAGCCAGAAGAGTCCCAAGCCGAAGTCATGAGATCAGGACGACAAAGCAGACGAAGACCTGTGGAATGCATTCTATGACAGCCTGATAAGGATGAAGATGCTGAAAGGATCGTGTGTGGTACACAGCTCGTACCGTCGATCAGGGTGATGGGGTTAGTTAACAACTGGATGGAACGCATGGGCTGACGTTATCCCTCAACAAGACGGAAGTCGTGGTTCGGAGTAAGAAGAGGATGCTCACTGCTATCCTGGTACAGATCGGAGACGACATGGTCGAATAAAAGCCAGCAGTGAAGTATCTCAGAATGATGATCGACTCAAAGATGAACTTTTTTGAGCAGATTAGGCAAACGGTAGGCAAGACGGTGAAGAGAGTGAGGTCGGTTAATCGGCTCATGTACAACATCGACGGCCCACCGTCAAACAGAAGAAAACTTTTGATGACAACTGTCCAGGCAATAGTACTGTATGGAGCGATAGTATGGGAAGACTCCATAAATCGTAAGACCTACAGGTAGAACTAGCTCAGGACCGAAAACGAAATGCTCTTCGAGTGTCATCGGCCTATCGCTCCGAGCCGGATTTCTTGGTCGTTGCCGGAGTAACGCCGATCAAACTTCTCGCCAAGGAGCAGTCTGGCAGTGGAAGACAGATGTAGGCCGAGCTGCATACCGAGAAGCAGATGATGGGCAGGTGCAGCCGTGGGCGGAGAGAGCATGGGGAAATCAACTATTTAGCCTATTATCTTTTTTCGACTGTTTTGTCCAGTTTTTGATTGGGCATGGGTATTTTCGGTCCTAATCGAAGAACTAGTTCCTTAGGCTTTCACGGCCGGCGTCAGATCTGTTAGTATTCTGGTCCAGTTACCTTACAAATCGTTACACTAAAGGTGGCCTTCAATGGTGGAGCCGAAACGTCTGTCTCAAGCGGCATGTCCTAATAGCCCGGCAAGTAGTCAGAATATTAACAGAACTACCTGAAGAATGTTGGAAAGGCCGAGGCAAACAAGAGTGCCCGTACCTGGGACCGCGTCGTCTGTGATAGATGAGAGCAACGTAGAAGATCATTGCAAGAGGACATTGGGCAGGAGATCTCCCAACATGATTGATGCGATACTTCGAGCGGTGGACAGAGATTCTTCGGGCGAAGATGGTAGACCTAGATAGTATAGAATACGAGTAGATCTTGATATAAGAAGAATAATAAGCCAGTAGTGAACTCTAGGTATGAAGGACAAAAGGCCTAGCCCGACCTAAAGTGGCAAACAGTTCCAGATTAGTATCATAGAAGAGGAGAGGGAGGTAGATTATAGTGTGTCGGGTATAATACGTAACTCACATACCACGGAAGCGTACATCCTTCCGGACATTTTATGAGTTATGGTAGTTATGATTAGGCATTGAAGTACATGATCCGAAAACTCCATAAAGAACAAAAACCTTTGGGTTACTTTGGAAACCGAACAGCTGAAGTGAAGGAGCCGACTTGACAGTGTATTCGTACAAGAACGGATGGACTTAAACATTATAATTTAACTGAATAAACAATGCTAGAGAGAGTAAATAGGCCTATATTATGCCTGAAGACAGATTATTTTTATTTTTAGATTAATTTTGATGATGAAAACGTTGAATACAATGATTGTGAAGATAAGGTGTGGCTAGTAGTTAAACTGTATAACTATTTTTGAAGCACTATTTCGTAAAAGTATAGATATTTTCTGTGGGGTTTCCTCCTTGTTTGCGTCTACCCACCTCAGGTTGGCGTTCCTGCACAGATTGATCACGTTTGTTTCTACCCTGGCCCAACAGTATTATTTTAATTAAGAAAGATCCCTTCCGTGTCTTGATTCAAGCATCTCATTGGATATCAACCCCGGTTAGAGGTCATTTAACTTATGACCTCCATAAACGATTTTTGGATTTTTGACATTATAAACGATTTTTGTTTACTTAACGATCACAGAGTGTCGTATGGACGTAAGCTTTCAGCACTTACAAATTTACTGTGCACTGAAAAAACCAATATTAATTTGTATAGAATTTATATAGATAAAATTTCATAAATATATGTTCTCGCACTCGCGCGAGTAAGTGAAACAGTTCTATATTGGCCCAACGAGGACTCGGAAATTTCCGGACGATCCGAGGAAGTGGTTTTCAAAAATATTATTTTCATGAAATTATTATCCACTTTCTACGACATAAAATTTTCATTATTCCTTTTGATTGCATTAGGTTTAGTATGTGATCTTGTAATTAGAGGGGCTTAGCAGATCGATGTGTATAGCGCCCAGCTACAAATTTAGAGGGTCCTGTTAGATTTCTGGTCAGCATCATAAAATCAAATGAGTGTTTAGCTTCTCAGCCTGTAGAAGTAAGTATCTGGGCTGGGCTAATATCCTGAGATAACGATGTGCGGCCATTCTTTCTACTTTGTATGTCGTAAAGATCAACTTGCAGCCTACGTATGCTGCTGTAGGAAGTAGAACACCCATTTGGATCTTGCCAAAAGGAGCCATTATTATTATCGTTGTAATTAATTGTAATTGATGGCGGTTTAACTTCTGAAACCTGTTTGTTATTGCGTCTAGTGAAGAACGGATTCACTTACAAAACTAAAATTGTTCGTCTGGAGGTAGAACCTGTACCTATGTTCATATCAGCAAATACCGATAAATATTGTTACGACGGTCTACTTGATCGTCGTAGGTACAATGGAAACAAAATAAGTACAAGACAACAATTAAGTCACTAATCACCAGCTTTAATTTTCACAGTTAAACAGTTCGTAATTAACAATTCAGTCTCTTATAACAAATCAAATAAAAATTGTTCACACGCAAATAAATGTCAACTAATATTAAAACACAATTGTATTACAATATACCGTCCGATTATAAAACACAACACTTAACTAATAACCACTTGAACGCGCACAGTAATATCGCCAGATAATCACTTGTAATCGCCCGACAATAAACTCGGACCGCACTGTAAATATATCGCAACTAATACTGAAAACTAAGGCCGCTGCCGCCATGTATTTATACCTCCGCTCGCCGACCAGAATGTTCCAAACTACGTCTTAGCGCCAATGCGTACTACGTAATTAATTGCGGCCTTGAAACAGTCCGCGCGGCTGGCGGCTTCGAGAAAAGTCCCGCGAACGCGTCTAGAGTCACGTATGCCACACACATTAGAGCGAGATTCTTCTGGCACATTCGACAAACACGTAGACTGTTCTGTAATGTCGTAACAATATAAAGTTACTCACAAAATTTGCACACATTGATCAAATTTTAATTATCATTAGCTTCTTTGTATTATCCACTCAAAAGTTAATTGAATGTTAACAAACTTTTAAACAATACTAAGGAGTCTTATTTTAAAGTTTAAAGTGTTATTTTTACTTATATTCACGCGTAGGTTGCAAGAGTTCTTACAGTTTACGAGGAAGCTCAATTTTTGTTGGGTACTCCACTCTATGTGCTTTACAATTTTAATATAAAATATTGCAGAGTTTTAAAAAGTATACGTCTAAGCTAGCGTTTACTTCCTGCGCGTGTTAAATATCTAAAATCGCTAAATGAATCTAGCCTATAGTACTCAAATCTAGCAATAAAGTAAAAACTATTGGATGGCCGAACCATAATGGAGAGAGTAAGTAAGGAAGTAAGCGACAATTAGAAATTCCAGAAGAAGAAAAAACGTTCTTGCATAATTTTTCACACGTTAAATGAAACTGTAACAATTTTTTTATATTGTGAACAAATAACAGACATATTAAGCAGTAGTAGAAATCGTTTGCGTGGTCGTCGCGTCACTGAATAAGCACAACGCGCTTCATTTACATATGTAAAAGCTCACGGTTTCCGCGATTTCACCGGAAATGTCCAGCGCATCCCACAGTCGGTTACATCATTAACTGTTACAGTTATGGAACAATAATTTTTCACAACCGATGTTAATTTTACCTGCGTGGGAAAGTATACTGTCAAAAACGTGAACAATGCATGTGTGTGTGTGTGTGTGTGTGTGTGAGCGCGCGCGCAATAGAAATGAATGCTTTGTGTTTTCGTTTAACTCATCGTCGACGTCACGATTCTTTCATCACAAAATATTTCTAGTAATCTGCTGCTGCATTACGTGTAACAGTTTTTGTGTCAGTGATAAATATTCTATTATTAGTTAATTGGCCGTTCTAGGTATTGTTCTATTTACAAGCTCCTCTGTAAACAAAAGCAGACCACATAGAATATAGGCCTACCTATGTAATTAAGAAATTTACGTATCTTAAACAGAAAAACGCTTTTAATTATTGAAAACAATGAGAATTTGAATCCAGCTGCTCTATGACTACACCTACTCCCCGTTTTTAATTTTAGATTAAACATTTGTATCCACAATTAAATAAAAATGACACTATTTGGTATTTATCATAAGCATTATTGTTGTTAAAGCTGAACGTTTTGTCCATTGTACGATGTGATGTCCTCAGTGGCTGGACGCAGGCATCGCACAATGTTCGACACTTTTCGTGCTAATAAATATAATATATGTATATAAAATCCTCAAAACGTGTTCCTTCTTATTATAAAAACGACAGTATTTTATGATTAAAATGATCTATGTGTCTATTGTTACGGGCCTAATCGATTCTATTGAAATGCAAACACAGATTTTTCTTATCTAATGAGTAATTAAAGAGATAATGATTAATTTATTGCCACATAAATTTATTGCTAATATTAATTATACGCATATCAATAATAGTATAATATGCATTATACACACAACTAATATTCATTTATGTGTGTGTGTGTGTGTGTGTGTGTGTGTGTGTGTGTGTGTGTGTGTGTGTGTGTGTGTGTGTGTGTGTGTGTGTGTGTGTGTGTGTGTGTGTGTGTGTGTGTGTGTGTGTGTGTGTGTGTGTGTGTGTGTGTGTGTGTGTGTGTGTGTGTGTGTGTGTGTGTGTGTGTGTGTGTGTGTGTGTGTGTGTGTGTGTGTGTGTGTGTGTGTGTGTGTGTGTGTGTGTGTGTGTGTGTGTGTGTGTGTGTCTACATATGTAATATATATTTAAATTTGATTAATTACTATGGTTCTGTTTTTAAATTACAGTTTTTGAGTTTATATAAATCAATTCATTACTTTTTTCAGAGACTCGTTTCCATCTACAGACCACGTGTCCACTTGAAACGGATTTTTATTTGCATTGTAGTAAAAAAAAATTTAATAGTACTATTGTTAAGATAATAAAATAAACAAATAAAATTGATATAAAAACAACCACTTACTATTCAAAATCAAAGTATTGTGGTAAAACACAAAACCAATAATAGTAAGAAGAAGGCGAAGAAGAAAAAATAAGAAAGAAGAAGCAGAAGAAGAATCACGACATTGTAATCATATTTTAATTAAACTATTGCATGTCTAGCAATCGATTAATTGATATCAATTATTTGTAGATTACATACTTACGTTTCCAACAGTTAATATCTAAAAAAATCTTAGACTATATGACTGTAAGTTCGAGCGTATATAATTAGAGTTAATTAATTCTGAATGACTAACCACTTAAGAACGATTATATGATGTAAGAAGAAAAAGAACAACAAGAACGAAAATATAACGTAAAAACAAATACAATACGAGGCTGACAGAAATATTATGTAGCTGTTTTTTCACGACATTACTTTACCAGCTTAAATTATTTATTCTTCGTATTGTTTAAATTAGCAGCCATCCTTACCATTTCTTTTATAAAATTGCTAAACTGCTAATTTTTTTTTTTTTTTTAGACAAAGCTTTTCGTCATTACTGACATCATCAGGTCTTAAACAACCTGATTATGTCAGTGATGGTTGTTTAAGAGACCTGATGATGTCAGTGATGACGAAAAGCTTTGTCTAAAAAAAAAAAAAAAATTAGCAGTTTAGCAATTTTATAAAAGAAATAGTATTAAATTATTTATTTTTTTTTTAACTGAGAAGAATAACAGGTAAACGGGTTTTTCAACAGTGTGATACAATGATATAGTTAATGATATAGCATTATTTACTACGGTTTTGAAGTGGTGAATGCTTAAATAACTAGACCTTCATTTCGCATCTGTTTGAAGTTTTTATTTAATAATTGATTTTTGTGAATAATGTATCATCCGTGATTGAATCCTAAGCAATACGGAATAAAAATGTACGGTCACTACCGATGGTGAAAGCACATTTCTTATTTCTGACTATAATAATGAAGCGTCTGTATGCAAGAAATGGGATCCGCGGTGAGCTTAGACGTATCAAGAGTAGCCTACAGTTTAGCATTCGGCCTACACTTGTAACGTTATGACTGATGCTCAGTTTGTCCACTCTCAACTCTTTCTAAATAGAGTCTACTGGTGTACTTGAATACTATATAAACAGGTGATATAATATACATCGAACGCAGTTATAGTAAAATACATTTGTGTATCCTATACCAATGGGAGTATACATGTTTGCTGATAAAAACAATCTTCAGTAAATCTTATGGTCTGGAAAATGTATATACACAACGCTGAAGGTGGGCTGTGAACCTTTGAAATTTTACTATTCATATACGCAACAAGGGACCACTTACTCATCACTCATAACGAAAGTAAAAATGTTAACCAATAATATTAAAGAAAAAGAATTCATATTTCCCGAAGATTAGAAAACGTTAATGAAATTGTATGTAGAAATTTTCAGGTCAATTTAAATAAAGATATTTGTCATAGAAGACTGGAAATGTTGATTATGTGTTTATTTCTTAAGTACTCTAAGCTATAACTAAAGGAGAAACATAAATGCACGTGCTCAGGTTACTGAAACAAAAAAAAAATCGTTCTACGTTTAATGAATCGTATTCTAACCACAATGTACGAGTATAATTATGTAGGTAATAACGCATGTTTTCATTATGACAAGTATTCTATGACTTGAACTAGCAGATTTCCAGTTACATCATCATCATAATCAGCAAGCGATTTTTTTACGGATGTGAGTATTGGGTGTTCTTAAGAGAGATGAAGAACAAAATACATGTATTTGACATAAAATATTCATGAGAGATAAGTAGTAAAGAAATAAGGAAACAGAACAAAACAAAACCTTCATAATTTTATAAGATACAGAAGAAAATGTACAGTACTTGGTACTTCTACACAACAAACATTTCAGTCTAATCGATTTGAATAAAAACAACTTAATCGTTGGTTTAATTGTGCGCAGACAGATTTGTTGAGTACATTTATCTGATTTATATGAATATCCTGGCCAGCAATTAACGGCTAACAGGTCTACTGAAATATGTATTAACTAATATTAATGCTAGTAGTAATCAAACTAGATGTGCTGTTTTCGTGTGAAACATTCGCTTAACGTTTTGATACAAATATGCAAACACTGTTAAATGCCCAGTTTTCTTTTTTAACGAATAATCAAGACCGATAGGCCTATTGCTGTAACGTATCGTGTACGCTTGTTCCTCTTAGTATTTCGAAGTTCTTACATTTACAACTACACAGTGTAAGCAATTGAAATCGATGCGATGGTGTAAACACGCGTAATTCTTATAAACACTGCCACAGGATTCTAGTAAGTTAGTTTGACAAATCTAGCTAATGTTTCGCGTAGGTGCATTGATACGCAAGCCTATAGCTCGCCCGCTTAGGCCGTTTACACACAGAGCGGTTTGGTGTGATAATGTGTTCATAGAATAGTGCTACTGTCCGTGTACGCCAATCATATTGCCTCGTTAGTACAGTGATAGGAAGATGTCTTGTCCACGTGGACGCGGCGTTGCCACAATTAGCATTCAGCAACTGTAGCTTATCATCTACAATGAAGCCGAGCTGTCGTATCGTCGTTATTCCGCTGTTACTCTAGGCCTTTGTTTAGATGACACAGGATCGTGTCTACAACCAGACTATAGGCCTACATGGCTGGAGCTATGACTGATAATTACGGCTAATTGCTACTGATAAGACATCTTTGGAACCGCGACAAACTATTGCATCGAGACTGCTATACTGATAGGCTTACTAAAAAGGTTGTTTTCTATATTAATACAGATAATTATTCTGTATCTTCAGAGGTTTGTTTGAATTATAACTGATTGTTTCGCTTACAATATAGTTAACGGATAATCGATTTTACTTCGATTATATTTTCGGTTGTTTTAATGTTTATGTAGTCAGATTTTTATTATATACTTAATGTTTTATTTTATTATTCTAATAATGTATAATTTTAAATAAATCGTCTTGTTTTGTTTTTATTTGAATTTGTTCTTTAATTAGTAGATAATTATTATTGTGTTTGTAAATATTTGTAAAACTTACTTGCACTGTATTTATCTGAAGATATTACATGGGAGACCTGCAGGAAACTCCAGCATTCTTTGAGTTACTTACAAAAGAATAATAATACAGATAAAAAAGTTGACAACTACCAAAACGGAATTCTTTAGATAGTTTATAGAATCATGACAAAATAAGCAAACCTGCCAACGTTATTGTTGGTAAACATATGTGAACAATAATTACCTTGTGTTACACAAAAAGCTTTACATTTTACGTTGATAACTTTATTGCGAGAAAACTAGGTTTAGTTCACTTTTTTTACAATCCCCGTAGGCCTAGCTGTGATTTCTACAAATTTATTATTCAGTAATCAGTAATTTTCAGTGTCGATAGTATGCCACATAACTGGATCTGCTCCAAGTAACAAGTAATATATTTAGAGTAATTGAATGTCCTTTATGTGAAAGAATTAGCACAAGTCACTTACAGACGTTTCAGCCTTGATAAGTTCGCAACATAGTATGTAAGGGAGGGACAGTTATATCAAATGCAGAATCTTATAACAACAGTAATCCTCTTCTTTTAATACTATCATAAACGCCCAGTGTTTCACATACTATTTGATGTGAAGAAAAGACGGTATTTGCCTATATAGAACTGAATGAACACATCATAAAAACACGCGAGATTAAACCAATTAAACCACATATTAGGGGTTAAACCAATTAAAGTAAAATTGCTACCGATGATCAAATAACAAATAACAGATATTTGGACGACAAAATACTGCAAGGATAAACACAACAATACAACCACGATTACGTTTTATGTAATAATAGCAGTATATATGTTTATTACCAGTCTGATTGTCACAAAAATGAAGCGTAAGAAAAAAACTGAAATATTAGAGAAGATAGAGAAGATATCCATTCTAATTAGAATAGGATATATTAATTTAAAGTGAGAACAAAGCTTGAAAATAAGCAGATTCTTACTTCTTTCTGTAAATGCCAACTAGATAGAGTTCCCGACCACCGAGTCCGTGTGTGGTCACCCACGTACTTTACATGTCGCTTGTCTTACAAGTGGAGCCGCGATGCCTTAGAAATAAAAGGAATGATAACATAAGAAATAACTACGAAGTAGTCGTAAAAAAAACACACAAAAATAAAGTGTACATGACGGACGGTAGAATAGGCCTTTGTCTCAGGGAAGGACTCCCCAACATTATTATCAACGACACATATCCTTGATATATTTATACACAAATCTTGATTAAAATACTTTCAAACATACATTATTTTACGGTTTAAAGTGAACTATCGTGGCTGGATTTTTCTAACAGCTTTCAACCCCGCCCACATGGCCTAGTGATTTGTACAATCTTATGTGCAAAATAAATAAAACAGAAAGGATACATATTTATCATAATACTACACTGAAATTACATTATAAAGAATTGTAAGAAAAACTAAATTTACATTAGGCATACTAACAATTAATTATAATATAACTAATTGCGTTTGTAATGACGGTAATTTCAAATTCGTTGGTCTTATACAAAAATTCCAATGTTCTAAGCTTTGCATAATACGTTACTTTAGATTTGTATTAGATCTATACTTTTAACTTATATGTATGGAAGTATCACTTTATGTTTTTTAAGTGCTAAAGTTTAAATTTGCCAAGTTTGTCAACAGCATTATAAACTAATTCAAAAAACGTTTCATTTTTCTGAATGTTTTACAAGAAAGACCAAATTCATTTCTTAATCGACATATTGTTTTCGAAGCGATTAAAAAAATCCATTCAAGAGAAAATTATCAGATACGTGTAGGTTTCCATTGCCCGTGTTAATAAAATAATTTTGTGCCACAAGCAAATCACACGAGTGCCACGAGTAAATAAAATAATTACTTTTGGCGAGGAGCAGAAAATGTTTTATTCAGATCTAGCTATTTACATACCAAATATCCCAAAAACTCTTTAACTTTTGCTATTTCAGTTTTTATATGTTCCGAGATATTAAACATAATCCCATTTCCCCCAAATGAATTGATTTCAGCTAAATTTAATTTATTAAAAATTTATTCCAACTGGTGTAATAAGAAAAATCAGATGTCAACGAATAGAAACTGAGTTTTTGCTATATAACAACAAATGCTGCGGGCTGAATAAAGTTCAGTAATTAGACCTACGTGGGATGGACCTTCCATAAAGTACAGCTCACATTAGTACAGCGTTTATAGCACGGGAACTCGCAGGCGCGCAATCTCCCACACATCTAGGCTTGTTTATTTATATATTTATACACACATGCATTTATTTGTTCACTTACTTATACATACGCTTGTAAATATAATAGAGAACAGTGATCTTCTGTGTTTAATTATGAATACAGATAACAGTAGTCGCAGTTGAATATATTCTTATCCTTTGATCTATAACATAAGACATCTCTATTCATGACATCTCGTCTTCAAAAGATGTCGTGGTAGGCCTACCCGTGTTAGGTTGCAGGCATACCATTGTAAGGAAAGAACTACCTCTAATACTGCAGTGTGAAGGAAGTAAATGTATTGGAAGATTGTAAAATATAAGCCTTCTGCAGGCCCAAGTTGAAAATATTTTTCTTCAACTGTAGTAGATCCAAACAAAAATTTTTATTCACTAGGCCTAATTATTACATACAATTTTATTAAATACTAAATTTCGGTACTTTTTAAAAACCACTCTATGTTAATATACATAAGTTATTAATTAATTTATTGATTTACGTATTTAATTATTTATTTGCTTTTATATGTAGGCTATAGAGTCAACAATAGCTTAGTACATTAATAATTTGAATTTTTCCATTTCTGACGTCAGTCAGCAATCATTAAAATTAGTGCTTAAAACGTTATTTTCGGAATGAACACCACAACCCATAGATCGCACGGTAATATGTAGGCTAAGTATGAGAAGCGTGCTAGGTGTATTTTCCTCCGATAATAGCATTGTACATTTATTTAATCCGTTACATTAAATTATAATCAGTTTCAATAGGCAAACTGAAACTTTGAAAACGTCCAATCATACGACTAGACAACATTGTGAGACCGTATAAGCCATTTACAATAAACATTTTTTGTGATTTCAATATTAATTATTTTCTATTAAAATGTTTAATATAAAATACGAGAATAAATTTTATCATTATGACCGTATTCAAGTTTACAAATACACATTATTTACCAAACAGGCGCGGCGTTTGCTACCAGTTAAATAGGCCTAGATGTGCGCCAGCTTATGTGTGTGAATTTGCAAAAACTTTGTATTGTAAATAATCGTTTATTTACAAATAATGTAAAATTGCTTACTACTTCTCGCACAGTAACTGTGTAATCAACATGTGATTTGGCTTTGTGAATTCAAATTGTACAGTGTTGTCAGCGTTAGTGAAATACCAATTCTAATGAAAACCCAGGAGAATTGTTGTTCGTTGCAGCCAGTAGTGATGATGACTTACATGCGTTAATCACTGCACTATTAGACATGGGAGGCAAAAAATAAGTTGACAGATAGTTTACTTTTTAATTAAAAAATAATCCGGATTCATGAGGAACGCGAATAATGGCTGCAGTCATTAAGAACGCGACGAAAAGGAAAGCAAAATAAAACAGGACTGAATTATGCAATATGTCATGAACAGCAACAGCAACTTATCATACAGTAACAGTTATAATTATTTCTGCAAAGCCTATGCATGTTTGTATGTGTGTGTGTGTGTGTGTGTGTGTGTGTGTGTGTGTGTGTGTGTGTGTGTGTGTGTGTGTGTGTGTGTGTACACGCGCGCCCCAACGAGGGGTACATTAGAAATGGCGGACTTAGGACAACTGATATTCAGAATGTGCATGCAAGTGATTAATATCAAGATTATGCTTGTACACCCTTCTTTCCTCCTCCCATTAAGGGTAGGGAATTCTTAGGATTGGACAAGGCTCTCAGCATGTCGACCAATCGCAGTCAAGTATTTCATCATTAATTATATGCACAGAGGCAAGCCCAAACACAACAGGTGCATCATATTGGTAATGGAAACTGGCACATTGTGAATAATAACGATACGGCATCATTTGTTTGAGGGTTGTTGTTGGTATACACCCCGCACTGTTGCACCTGCACCCCGTGTGTCCGCCTTAACTAAACTACTGTGAAATCGCCACAAGTCACACACACACACACCACATTCACAGTCACATGCTTCCGACTGTAAGGAGTCGACTTTTCTTCTATTCTTTCAGTCACCTATAATAGAAAAATAACTAGCTTCGAAGCCTGTCAGCTTGTAAGAAGAAGGAAGTTATACCTACTTTCCTACTTTTTAATACAGGTGCCTGATAAAAACCCGAAATTATTTTTCGAAAACTTAATACTAACATTGTAACTATTTAAAAATAGAGAATGATAAATGTAATCAGTTACTTTGTACAACGTTTGGAGCCAGATGATATTATTATTGGTTATTCAAAAGTAAATACCTATTTTCTATTAGAAAATACAAAAGTAAATGTACTAAAATTAATAAATGTACTAAAATTAACTTTGATGTTCATAAAACGTGTTTTAGTAACATTAATAGTTAACTCAGAGAACGTTTTTCATGCCACTTCCAACAGTACACCAGCATTTTTGTATGTGTCATAGGCCTATAGGCCTATATAGTAAATTATTAACGTACTCTATTTTAGTAGAAACAGCTATTTGTGGTGAAGTTTTCTCTAAGGTGCTCAGAGAATTTTGAACTGTCAAACTCCTGGTAATGTATATAGATTATATAACATACTCATGGTAGAATATATTAGAATGAGACCTGAAACAAAAACAAAGTAACATGTGATTCAAAAATAATATAGTAGAAATAAAAAATTATCATATATGATACAAAAACAATAGACTATAGTTCTGCAGAAAATTCTTTTTCTCACTACTTTCAGAATCAACTCTTTTGTTACATTCCCTACCAATTTTATTTTGAACATTCATAGTTAAGATAGTATTTAACGTTCAGTTCACATGGTACAAATACTGTAAAGTTACAAAATAGGGCTAAGTAACTAAAAATTTGAATTGCAACCTCCCACCTTGCCAAATGTTTTGTCTTGTAAGAGGTATAAAGACAGCATCTAGCTTTACCTAGCGAAACATATAGGCCTAGTTTTATTGGAATTATTACTTCAACGCTGGCATCATTTAAATAAGCGAACTTCTTACTTACTGAATACTATGACTTGTCACATCACATTGTCTCACTTTTACTTGTCTGTTAATCCTAACTGACAGTGTTACAGCTTTTAATTGAATAATCAAAATAATTTTAAATGTGTAAAATTACATATGATCAAGTACCACAGCAAACTGAATCGGACTGAATGCCTGGTCTCTTGTATGTTTTGCACCGAATCTGTTGTCCTGTTGTACTTATTTAAAGAACTCATAGTACAAACATTCTACATGTACTAAATGCTTTTTAATACGCTTTAATCAATGAAACGTTTATCACCAACACAGGATACGTACATTTCAAATAACAATGACGTCTATGATGATAATGTTAATACACCTAAAAGGGCGAAGTCAAACAAGACCATATAATCAAATTTTCCAAATAGGCCTACTGGTGAGCCGGAGAGTCAAATCCCAACTAATGCTAGTTAGATTTAAATCTTCAAGTCCATTAACAACGGCCATAAAATTTTATACAGCTTTTGTATTAAAAAAACGCAGTTAAGAAGTATAGATAAAAATATATTATACCTTTTTCCTGTGTGTTTGTTTTAACACCTTACTAATAATTTTTTTCACCTTATAGTATCTCTGCACCCGGTTTAAAAACCATATGAGCACCAAAAATCTTGAAACATAGAATTGATTGCTGATATTGCTGGATGGAGTCATACTTACCAATTCCTCCCTCTTAAACATTCAGCAGACTAGTTTCGGACTGTGTCTTTGGAATAATTTGTCCCCTCCCCCTAAAAAAATATGCAAATTATTTTAATAGCTATGTCAAAATTTAATAGTTCTTCATATAGTTAAGTCGTTAATATGGAAAAAGTACATTTTCACCATTGTCTCTTAGATATTTCTGTTAACGAAGCTTTCTAAAAAGTATGTAGGCTAATGTAAAAAAAAAGGTTTTTTACAATTGTTTTTTTACAATAGTAGGCCTATTGATTTTTTAACAGCTGGAAACTTCAGAAAGCACTAAATTTGTGAGTGCGAATATAAGTATAAATATAGGCTTATCTTACAGCAAAGTATCCCCTTATGAGGGATGGTTATAAGGGGGTTCTTTTTACATGCATGGTACCTATATTAAACAGCTTCTATACCTAACTGTTCTATACCTATAATTCACTGTATAAAAGCCTATATGTCAACGACAGCCTTTGTAAATTCGTCAAAATAAAATATTTTACAAGTGTGGGACAAATAAGTCTCAGTGCAATTCGCATTCTCTGATTGAGCAATTTAATTAGAATTTATGAAAACTCATCTTTCCTTTGCAGTACATTTTTCACTTCAATAGGCCTAAGCACAGTGATATCCATTATTTTCTTCAAGTAAGAGTACATTATATAATATTCAATACGAATTTAGAGACATTAAATGATTATCATCCGAGGCTTTGAATGTGTTAATTGTATACGAAATACATTATTATTTATTATTCTTTAATTTAATACGATCAGTAACAGTTGAAAGGCTTTCAATCACAGCTAGCCGTTAAAAAACTAAGCAATCACTTTATATCATGTCCTCAGAGTAGACACAAGAAAAACACGTGATGAGGTATGGAATGAAAGT
Source organism: Magicicada septendecula (assembly GCA_034769895.1). Classification (NCBI taxonomy): domain Eukaryota; kingdom Metazoa; phylum Arthropoda; class Insecta; order Hemiptera; family Cicadidae; genus Magicicada; species Magicicada septendecula. The sequence goes on along the minus strand of CM068368.1, from coordinate 231,810,835 downwards.
TGAAAGATAATCAAGCAGGACGCTTAGTCAGAAGAACTATGCTTAAACAGTTAACGATGATGCTTTTAGGAGGGCAGATTACAAATATTAACAACTAATCAATTCAAATATTTACTTACATTATTTGCACGTATTTTACGGGTACATGTAATTTTTATTATATTTTAATTACTACTTCTTATAGACTTTATTTGCATTAAAATTAAAAACATTAATCAGCTCGGGATAGATTTTTGCATTCTTCTTAACTTTCCTAAATTTGTCTGTTGTTATAAAGTGGTGTAAGCGATGTCATGTTAATGAGATTGGCCTACAATCTGTCACTATGTCGCTCTCTGCGAGGTTACCACTTTGAGGTCTTTGTTTTTATTTATTTCTTGACGAATGTGGTTACCCTTCTCTTTCTTGTCCTAGTCATGCCACCACATTTGTTTATATTCATTCTAAAGCCTTGCTGTGATTCAACAAACAATCTTGTTCCTCATTTAACGAATCACAGCCATGTCACGGCCATGAAATTAAATATTGTACGTAATAGTTTTCTACGTAGAATTAGATTTAATTTCGTTTTTGAGAATACATTATCTAATACTGAAGAACCGTATAGTAGGTACCGTTAAAGACATGCACGAGAAAGTATGGAAGCCCCCATAGTTATAAAGTGACTAAGCTATATGTGTTCCGTTTGTTTACCATAAGCAAGGTTTAATGTCTTAGCTTCTAGTACTACTAAGTTTTACATCGTACGCGATCTAGTGTGCACTTAAAAATATTGTTTTCTAATTAAAATTATATGAACTGTTGTTTCTGAATTGTTACATAGCGTTTTCTGGAAAACGTTTGTCTTCTATTACCCAACTAATTGCAGATTTGCCAACGAAGAAACCGTTACTTTTTATGGTTTAGAAGAATCAAAGGTTGAGTGTGAGGACTTGTTTACAAACATCTTCAATAAACAAAGACCATAATTTTTCAATTTTTTTCACATAAATGTGAGGGGATCGTCTTCTCATTTTACAGTAACATACGAAAAATAAGGATATTTATATTTGTATTAGTTACTACAGACAATAGATGCATTGCTTGCTTATTTATACTATAGGCCTAATATTTTTTTTGTACGTGAACGTAATACAAAATTATTATTACATATATTGTCAATAAAACATTATATTTAATAATATATATAAAACTTTCACTAATGAACTTACTGTTGTCACTTCCCAAACGTATTACGTATTACACGTATTACACCCACTGAAGAAGAGAAACAACATCTCGAAACGTTTGGGAAGTGACAACAGTAAGTTCATTAGTGAAAGTTTTATATATATTATTAAATTAATAAAGTGAACGAAGAGGATGCAACAACAAGATAAAACATTATATTATTGAAATTGTTGATTGTCGGGCTGTAAGACCGCGGTCCAAAGCTGCTGATTGCAGCAAACGTTTCGACGGCCATCTTCAGTGCTTAATTCAATTACACACTAAACCACGGCCTTACAGCCCGGCAAACAACAATTTTAATAACATCAACGCCTGCCGGCAATAAAACATTATACTTATAGCCAAAAATATTACAATGTATAAAAATATATTTTTAACAGAATTAATTGACTAAAGTTAAACGAAAGTTAAAGATAATCTTAACTAGATGTGGTTGATATTAAACTTATCTTAATATACATTTTATTTACGGCATAAACATTTGTCATCAATGACGTGTAAAAGTCGATCCGTTGATCAACAAGGTGCGAATTAGATGTATTTTCATGCCTTATTCCAATAAATTAAAACGTTTCATGTAATTAGTCACTTGTGATCTCAAAATGATTAAAATATTGTAACACTTTACGACTTCTAATGTATACACTTGTCAGAATGCTCCAGATCTAGGTTATTACTGTCTGATAGTGTCTTCTATTTCAGTGTGTAATTGTAGGGCACAATCGGTTGCAGTATCTTCCTGTTTTATTCTCGGTAGACAATGATTCCTTGTTAAAGTCTGAGCAGTTACGTTATCGAGAAGTCTGGAAATACCAAAACGCTTGACCAAATTGTTACCAACTTACTGTGAGACACCTGTACAGGAAGTTGTTTCCAATCTGCAGTGTACGGTTACAAAGCGTTCAGAACGTAAATTGAGCTTATAGGCCTAAATTTCAGTAACACAAGTTACAGGCCCGACATATAACAGCAGCATTCGCCTTCCCCGACATTGGTTTAGTAATTTTGCGGCTTAAATGTCTTCAACTCTGTGTACACACAGGTAAGTACAAATATCCAAGTATCTAAGTCAACGTATTTCTTTTTCTTCGCTTTCTTGCCTTATTGTTGCAACCAGATATTTCTATCGACAGTTATCCGTTGATAATCATTTCATTACCATATTTGTACCTAACCGCTCTACATACGTCATATTGTAGTGATGTAATTCTAATTCTGTTATTTTATCTGTTTATTAATTTTTCTATTCTTTAACTTCTAGGCCTAACTTGTTTAAGCTCGTATTAGTAATACTTTTATCACTACTTGAAGATCATATTTAGCTTCAGCAACTAACTTTGGCAAAATTGTAAACACATTTGCAAGAACATAATTTTCAAGAAAATTATTTTGCTTACCTGTATAATAGGCCCTACGTAGAAAAACTCTCTCTCTCTCTCTCTCTCTCTCTCTCTCTCTCTCTCTCTCTCTCTCTCTCTCTCTCGCCCTCTCTTCCTCTCTCTATTTATGCACCTAATTATTCAAAGAATTTCGACGTAACCGAAACATCGAAGCATGATAAAGTTTTTTAGGCTTTTGAAACGTATAATGTGGATTACGTTTGGTGGATTACGTAAATTATTTCCAAACCACAGACGATCACAAACAGAGCATGTAAAACCAAATGTAATCTCACTAAAACGTTTGCTAAACTCAATGTCAGCAGCGATTATTTCTGTCTTGATGCGTTTACATATCAAATTTCTAGACTGTGGGGAATCGAATGTGTGGAAGCGTTACATTTTTCGATGACGATTTTTGTGGAATGACCCCCAACCTAAAAACATTATCATGCTAATAGCAGTGTGTACCTTCGAAGTACTTTAGAAGGCCCAGGCAGGATAGGCTGTCTCCTTGACCCACACGGAATATAAGAAAGGTAGTGCAGTCGGCCGCCCATTATCATTCCAGGATATTATCGTACATCCCCATTCCTTGAATCAACTTACAGCTTTACTTTATGGTACAAACGATAAAAGAACCTGTAGGACGTATATACCGTAGTATCTATGGTTACTATAGCTTATTACGTATCTTACCATGGCATAGGTATATTACCAGGGTTAGGTATATTACGTGTAGTGGAGTGGTACCCGCATAGTTGTTAACACATCTGTAAACACTGTTCGTAAACCAAAACATTTTATGGAACTTAATTTAAAAGTACTCTAGAGATTTTAACTTGCATATGACATGTTCCGTTAATAAAGAATATTTGCTCCCAAGTGTGCGTTTACTAATTAAACTAGTCGTTATACTATACTGTACTATACTAATATTATTTTGTACTAAAACATTAAAGAATAATAATTTGCAATTTCTTTGTTATCCCCAGTTATATATTTGTTACCACATTCATGTCTACCATTAAAAAAAAGTAACACCGATATTAATATTCATGACTTAATTATATTCTTAGACAAGGACGATGTTAAACCGATGTTGATGTGCCGGTAGTTGTGGTAATTTCACACCAGTTGGTTGTATTTAAGTGTTAACCAAACGATAAATAGGGAATCGAATCCCATTTGTCGTCTGGTATAACTTACCAGCACAAACTAGTATACAAAGCTGCCGGGATTCAAGCATTTAAATTGTTTTTGAAGAAGCTATAAGCGACACTCTCCAACCTAAAGCATTTCTCTTAAATATTACTCTATTATACGTGTCATCATCATACTTATTAAAGTAGATTATAGAGATGTCAACAACCATAAAAACATCAACACATTTTTGGACACATTATGGTAAAAAATCTTATGAAATCAAATTATGAGTCGAATTAATCTTACTATTCCCATCCTGTCAGTAAGTGTCTAAGGAAGGATATGAATAATTGTAGCCATGCAGAAATAGGCGTATCTTGTGCAAAGCAAATATTTATAGACATGTAACTAAATAAATGAATGAATAGGCTAATCGTTTGTGGCTAGTTATAGGTTAGCGTTCGTGTAAAGGTTAGCGCAAACGTTCTCTGCATTTAACTTGAAAACGTTTCATGTCCTTGAAGGCCGCGCGCGCGCGTGTGTGTACTACATGCTCACATAAACCATTGCTTATAAGGCGAAATTAAGTTATGGATGGTCGTGTTATTGCATCAAAAGTTTTTAAATTTAAGAATGAAGTCAGCTTTTGAATTTTGCTGTAAAAATAGTTTATAGTTACACAGGTTATTATTAACTTTAAATGTTTTTTTATCCTATAGTGAGAGTATTGTCCGCACACTCTAAATTTTATTAACAGTCAATTGAGGAGTAAATGTTATGATTTAAATCGACACAAGAAATTAGCTGTTAACTTATCCCGACTTTGTCATATGTTAATAACAGAAATAACATGTTTAGTTAATAAGGGTTGTGCTAGTGGTTATAATCACAAACAGAAATTACACTGTTGCACACCGCTAGGGAAAAATTCCCGATTAGCGCTTTTTGAAATATTTCCGACCTGATGACGAGCTGTGAAGCTTGGAAGGGCTAATCGGGAATTTTCCCTAGTGGTGTGCAACAGTGTAATTTCAGAAGTAACACTGTGTTTGTGAAACGAATATAATTATCGATAACTTGTTTCCTCAACACCTTGTCAGGCGATAAGGAAATTTATCTTCAAGTAGTACAATTGCAGTATTTTAAATACAGCCACTGCTTATCGCTGTTTCGTAATATAGGCCTATAGCTCCTTTATACACTAAAACATGCATGCTTTATTCCACAGTATTATTTCGCATACGTGAAAGTGCAGAACAAACGAAAGGGTATGCGACGAAACAGTATATAGACCTACGAACCGACTATGATATGATTTGTAGCTATGACATGATTTTTCCTATCGTTCCTTTTAATAAACGTCGTATTCTGACAAAAAATCAAAATTACGCTACTAATGTAATTAGCATCCAGTATTGTACTACTAGATATCTATGGAGGGATGCTGACAACGAAGTTATAATAATAATTTGTATTCTTTAGATAATGCACATCATTCCTGGTATTTCGCGTGTAGCGAATAATCAAATCTTCATCATCTGTTGACTATTCGTAATTTATCATGTAACGCTATGCGTTTGCCTACCTAAAGTTTGATACTACCTGGCACCTGAAACATTATTCGCACAGAAACAGCAGGCCTAAGCAGTATAAATAACAAAGTCCTGATCTAATTTTCATTCCTTTAACGTCTAATGCCTTAACATCCTGTTAAGATGAAAATTCTATAAATCATAATATAAACAATACAAGAACGTAATAGTTTTTTTCAGTACTTTTGAAAACCACTTAACAAATTCTTACTTTATTTGCAATAATTGATTAAAACATTTGTTGTAAATTATAATTTTTTAATCTCACTTGAGTATAGGGAAAATATACCTCTTCTTCTGAGTTTCAAATAGAAAAGACCCGTAGGTATTTAATATGTTTCCAAAATGTATTGTCATAAATAACAACTGATAATCGAAACTCATTTAAGAACGAAATATTTTGGATGTCGGCTTGACTGTTTGAACTAATAATATTATTATTATAAAATAAAAATAAATGTTACATATGTTAATATAAAAAATATATGTACGCTCAGCAAACGTGCAAAGTAGCGTGCCTTACAATGAATGTTAGTACAAATGATCACTAAAGAAAATGCAAATCTAGAAATTTTGTATAATTGTAAAAACTAGAGTGCAGTATGAGTGCAACAGTATTACTTTTAAAAAATAAGTTACAATTAATTCAATAAACTTTCCAAATCCTTTTTTTAAAAATCTGTAACGAAGCTTAAATTAAATGACATCTGTAAAATAAAGTCTGCCTAGGACCATTCGCATTCAAAAGATTGTGATGAAATATAAGTGTGATTTTAAGATACGAAAGGCCACGTTTTAACAGTATGCTTCGTTGAAATAATTTGGGCACAGAAGTCCCGTGTGGATCTCGTCAATCAGTATCCGAGAGTGACACGGACAAACTAGAGGATATAGTATCAACTAGTTAATAACAGTATCGTCTGAGAACAGTGGTGTGGAAAATAAGAAGTCACTCCTCCTCCGACTTATCAAGGTTTGTAAGCTTTGATGTTTTACTATTAAATAAACAACACAAAATGGTCAACATTTGATACATCTTAATGTTTAATTTCTTCTTGCCTTTTTTTTTAATTTCTTCATCATATCATGTACTAATGGTTCTGTATTGTATTCTCATTAATAAATGATAGCTGACTGTCACAAACGAATCGGCGATTTCTTAACATAATGATTCTTCCCTCTATATTACAGTAACACAACTCTTACAAAAAGTAAAATATGCTGCATTTATTTTTTACTTTTTACTAATTAATGCTGAATTATTAGCCATTAATTCTGATATAAACGTAAAAAACGCAATAAACTGAAAAAGTTTGTATATTTAATTATCTATTTCTAGTATGCAATATTCACGCCATTCTGGTTTGACAAAATAATGTCGAAAACGGTTTCTGTGGTTGAAATTTGTTCACGTGTTCAGTGAATTTATAATGGCCATAACGATATATGGTTTTATTCACACAATTCTTTAACCAAACTTTAGATTTTGATGATGTGATACGACAAACAAAATAACATTGTTGAAATTGTTGAACATGCAAACAAAATATCCTTTCTTTACGTATTTGCCCGTAATATAAGTTACTTTTGGAATGGGTTAGCCAGAGTGCCTGACCAACAACAAGAAGAAACACAATTTCCTATGGAGTTCTAATCAGCATTACATTAAAACAGGTTAACATAGCTTTTGTACCAATTCAACACTTGATTCATTTAAAACTCTTTTCAAGGCTATAAAAGTGATTATATACTACACTGACAAATGCAAGTAATATCTTATCTTTTACATTAATTAATTAAGTCCATGATAGCGCAATACATGTATTATTTATTTAAGCACTTTTACAACAGATAACAAAATTTTGCGTAAACCATATTTTTAGTAACACTGGTATTTAATGTTGTCTCACCTGGTTTCCACGAATGACAAATGATACTGTTAGTCAGTGTCACTAAATATTAGTAAGAAATATTCTAATTAACTTCCAACTGTTACTTCAAATAAGGCAAAATGTTGCCACGATAAGTCTGTATCTTAAGTCTATATTATAAGAATCTTGAACTAACAAGTAAATCGTATTACTACCAACAGCAGACCCCCAGGCATTTCATTGGGGGAGGAGGAAGTGACGTGTTGAAAAAATAGTTTCTTGTAGCATATATATGAACAAATCTTCATTGTTGATACTAATGAGATTTGTTTTGGTTTTTGTATGGTCTACGTAATATTAAGCAAATATTAGGAACTATTACAAAAAAAGAGATCAATGCGACAAGAAATAATTTTTCGTTAATTTGTTATAAATATTTATACCTCTAAGTTTTAAATTCGCCCTTCTACAACTAACCAGTTAAATTATCTTTGACGTGTATGTTTTTTCGATGATGAACTGTTTTATTAAACTATAACTGTAGTATATACAGATATTAGGTAATCACAAAAAATTGCAACATTGCAACAATAAAATCACCAAGTGAATTTTTGTTAATTTCAAGCAAAATTAATTTCATTATATTGATATAATTAATTTTCCCACAAACAGAAAATATATGTACGGAAACGTTTAGAACCCATTAGTGGTGAGGTACAGTCTGCTTATTACGTCAGATGTTAGCAGATGTTAGAGTAGATCGCACGCTGTTTTGAAGGCCTGTATGAAGAAGATCCATCTACTAATGTCTCTACCATCCTCCACGCCAGAGGCATCATATCTCCTGGGTCTAACCCGTTTTTGCCTCATAGACGGAAACATATTTAACAACTTTCTAGGCATTCGTCCACATGGACTGTACAATATGATGGCCATTCGTATTTATGATATCTAGAATTGTTTTTTCTAGGAGAAGTTGCCTTTTAATACCTTCACTTCTAATGAATAGAACCTGGACACCCCAGAAGACACAAAAGTTCATTTCCACTGTTTGAAGTCTTCGGGATATTTATCTCCCAAGTTTCAGAGCTAACATGATTGTGCTTTCTAAGCTGGTAGAATAAATCATCTTTGATTTTTGGGTTACCTTTCCACTCAGCCGTCCTATAACCATTCCCCTTATTTTATTTTTCCGTTGATATGTTCATCACTTTTGTCATCTGTAGTTAATGTCACCCCAAAGTACTTAAAAAAAGTAAGCCTACTATTTTTTATAATATGCGAATATACCGCTGTCCCAGTGCAATAGTGTAACAACTCAAAATGTTTACATTTTGAGTTATGCATATCACTGGATTGAGGAATTCGTGAAGATTCTAATGCAATCGGGTATCAACTTAAATCTTAATTTTCACCTAGTTTTCTGGCACATATTGCTGTCACATCGGTTTATTGATTACCAAATAACCACTGTTCGGTTTTCCAAAAATTTATGTTGAGCCCCCAAGATTTGTATTATTTATAAAGTTACGAATCATATAATCGGAATTCTGTTCGACCAATGCCACCACAAACTGATATCCGCATACAGAAGCGTCCAGAAGTAGCCTCCATTTCCTGAGATCCCCATTTCAACACAGTACCTTTTATACCTGCCTAAGACTGCATTACTATAAATTTTGTAGAAGGTAGATATTATAAAACACCCTTGTCTTAAACGGGTTTTACACAAACTACCGGAATTCCTTATTTCCAGCTTTAACAGCTCTGAAAGATCACCCATAAAAGTTGTTTACTGCTGTAATAGGCCTATAGACAGCTCTAACACCAGTTTGGTGACTAGCCAGAGCTTTGCGTTCTGTAAGGATGTAAACAGGCATACATTTGAGTTATATGGGTGTAGAAACAAATAAAAAAAAACGAATGGGGAAGTACGAGTATGTAGTGAAAGAATGGTAATAAAGACTACTTTGGATCACCTCATGAGCTCATAATATTCGACAATCCAAAACGGGAATGTCGAGCATATATTACACACCGCTGGACGGAGCTCAAAATGTGCTCGTTAAAGTCAAACATCAATTATGATACAGTTATAAATTAATGCATAAGGGAGTTAGGCAGGGATGCTGTGTTTCCCCATCCTTGTTTAATATATACATTGACGACATGTTGAGAGCATGGGAATCCAGAGTGACTTTGGGAGTATTCTTACAGCTTAACAAATCAATTTGTATGGGTCTCCACTAAATGGGGATGACGTAGTTCTTATTCAAGAAAATAAGGATGATTTACAAAGAGCTATGTTTCAATTACAAGAAGTCGCAAGAGCGTACTTACATACAATTTCAGTAAGAAAGACCGAAACCATGCCCTTTAAAGGTAAATATCCAGTGAGGACTAAGATAGTTATAAACAACAGCACTTTAGAACAAGTGAGCCGTTTCAAATATCTTGGCTGTGCAGTAAGCTATGAATCTGAATATGATATAAGATAAATAAATTTACGAATATTTGTGGTACGATTCATAGAAATCTTAGAATTAAAACAAGACACAGCACAAGGATTAAATTTTATAAGACAATTGCAATACCCACATTGATTTATGCGAGTGAGGCGTGGGTCATGACAAAAAAGGAATGCGGCAAGATTCAGAGTGCTGAAATGCAGTTTCTTCAAAATACTTTAAATTATACATTGCAAAATAGAATAAGGAATGAGGATGTCAGAGGAGAACTCGAAGTAAAAGACATCAATGAAATTATTTAAATTTACAGAAGACAGTGGTGGGATCATCTGCAAAGGATGACAGAGGATCGATTGCCGAAAGCAGCACTGAACTATAAAGAGACTGATAGAAGAGACGTGGGTCGTCCGATGATGGGATGGGTGCCGGAACAGGTTTATATAACCTAATCCTTGAAGAGGAGAAGAAGAAGAAGAAATTAATGCAAAAGAGGACATCGGTTGAGAAATAAATAATTTCTTTTCCGTTGTACGCGTAAAATGTAGTAGAATAGGCCTAAGGTTAATTCTAGTGTCAGTATAAGAAAAAAACAAAAAGCAGATCAACAGCAGAAAAAAATTTTAATTGGAAAACGCTTAGAATATAATCTTATTACTTTTATAGCCTTCGTCGACTTTGAGAAAGCGTTTGATTGCATAAACAAAATTATGGAAAATTATGAAACTTACAGGATATTCACCACCCATAAGAGCAATAAAAAGCCTTGAAAGACAAACAGTCATTTATAATCACCACAAATGGCAAAATATTCAATATCCGGTAGGCACTAACAAAAGTATAAGGCAGGATTGCAGCCTGTCGCCTACTTTATTTAATATCTACATAGACCACATTGTAGGAATTGCAGAGAAAATTATAGAGGAAGCATTTATTAAGATGATAACACCATAAGAAACTTAATTTTGTACGCGACAACCTGACTGTGATCGGAAAGGCAGAAAATGAATTGCGAAGAGGTCTATATCAGCTACAACAAGTAAGCATTAAATATAATTTAAATATGTAGGCCTAATTCCCTAAACTAAAAATTATACTTTTCTCGAAAGTGGAATCCATTAAGGCCAAGGTTGTTTTGACAACAAAACATTAGGGCTGATAAGCCATTTTACGTATTTAGAAAGCGACGATGTTTCCTATGATTAAGTAAAGATCTGGTGCGAAAGTTAGGAATTTTAGTAGCATATGCGGTACAATCGGCCAGTGTTTAAGAAATAAAATAAGTAAAGAGACCATACTGAAATTCTGTAAAAGGCTAGCAGTACCCATGCTAATGTACGGCAGTGAAATCTAGGTTACAACAAAATCACAAGAGAGAAGAATTCAAGCTCAAGAGATGAAGTTTATAAGAAGATTCAGAGGACGTAACCGGAGAGATATGATAAGTAATAAAATAATCAGAAAAGAACTTCACATATTTAATTTAAATAAAAAATAAAAGAAAACAGAATTAAATGGAACAAATGTTTGGAAAGGATGGAAGAATGTAGATTACCTTTAAAGGCAAAAGTATATGAAACACAAGGAAGAAGAAACAAAGATCGACCATAAAAAGATGGCAACAGTAAATGGCAACATTGCCTAGAACGTGAAGTGGAGATAATGATGATGATGTAAAAATGTAAAAAAACGTTCCTTTTTAATTCAACTAAATAACGTAGAATTTAATAAAAGTTATAATTGTATGTCCTACATCCATCAGAATGTGAGTGCACAAGGGCGCGCCCGCGCGTGTCGCGATGGTCACTTCATAACATGCATTATGAGTTAATGTAACAAATATATTGCTCGTTGAAGATCGATGACCTGTATGGAATAAATTAAAGCAGTAAATTCCTGTTCTTTTCATCCAACTATCATACAATTTGAATAACAAACGTTACCGAAAAACGTAGTCTTTGATGTCTGTAAATATATTACATAAATCCGTGAAAATTTATGTAAATGTTTACTTGGTTGCCAAGTATATTAGCTTATTCATGAAGTGTCTTATAAAAATGAATGAAAAGTTGGAAGTATTTAAAGATAACCATAAGGAACGAGATGAATAATCGCGGGAATACATTAAAATAAATCACGATAAAAACTTTGTTCTTGAGTTTTACTATAAAAAATTATTTAATGCTAACTAAAATAATGACTCAACCAGTTTAATTACTACCAGAATATAAAATTCACGTTGTATTTTTGATAATGTAGTCTTAGTGCAAATACACCATGTGTCTACAGTAGTTAAGACAAATTACTTCGTGTAAAATATGTTATGAATAATACTATTAATTTTGCATGTACTAATAATGATAGACTGCTTGTAGTCACAGAGATTTTTAATTATATCATAATTATCACAAACTTTAGGAAACATTAATTCTGTTCTCAATTAAGGGATAATTAATGGGTGAACATAACAAATGTGAACAGAAAGTCTCGCTTTCGCGCTCGTATATCACTGCGGAGTTATCGGTAGCGATATTGTATGCGCCGCAAAATTATATTGGGATATTGAAAAAGTCATAGTATATTTTGTAGCCTAAGTTAAACATTGTATAGAGTTAAACTGACATTCAACTCTCTTTAAATAAATATAAATTCGGTAAAGAGAAACTAAAGACAGCCAACCATGACTATAGACAGAGTTATACGTAGGCCTAAACATAATCCCTTATTATCAAAATTTTTGTTTGGTAAAACGGCATAGTCTTATAGTCTTAGCTAAATCACCATTGAGAGCATTCGCAAAGTCAGGTGTCGCGTAACAGACTGGATGGATCTCAAGTCGGCTCGATGGCCGCTGACCTATGTACTCGTAAGGATGTACAGAGAGCAAATAATAATTATTATTGTCAATATTATTATTATCTTACGACTCATAAAATGTTCCCGTCTAATTGTTTCCATAAAATATGTGCACTGTTCAGTGTTAATAAGGTCTGTCTGCGAATGTTATACTTGAGAGGTAAGTTACCAAACAACCACACAAATAAATAGTGTATATTTATTTCAAGTAAAATACTGTGTACCTTATACGCAGTGCACTAATATATTTGTTATAGTTGTTTGGATTGTACTTAAATACACACAAATAGAAATAGAATATTGTAAATCGCTGACAAACCATAATACTGTAAAATCTATTATTTAATGAAATTAGCTACGTTATAAGATAAACTGATTATACAGTATATATATTGGCGCGCGTGTGTGTATTACTTAAAAAAATTAGATTATAATAAGGTAATTAGATCTTAATCATTTTATGAATTTTATGGCAACACATACATTACAAATTATGTAGAAAACTTTAATAATAGACACATCGAAATACAAGGACAGTGCGTACACGAACCGTAGTCTTCAGAACTTCGTTACTAGTGGTCAATCTGGAAGACTAGTAGTAAATATAAAATGAAAAAGTAATTTTTCGTTTTAATGATAAATGTAAAATTTCAAACCTCAGCACATAATAAAATGTCAATAGGGGTTTACATAACAATATTGGTAAAGTAACAAAAAATAAAATTTTCCAAATCAAACTTGGAAACAAAAATATATTTTCATTATGGAATTATTTTATAAATTCATACTAAACAAATGTCTTCTACCTAAAAGTTTCGTACACATTTTGTATTATTTACTACTCTTTTCTCCTTCTACTATTGCAAGATGTTATAAACAAAAGTAAAATAGTATTGTAAGTTGTCATTTCAGGTTTTCTATTTCGACAGTATATCTCTGTGGAATAAGGAACGTCTATTAAGTAGGCACGTTGATATTCAGGTCTTCTGAGCATTTTACATTCAGAATATGTTCCGCAGTTATTATTGAATGAGGTCATAGTACTAATTTTCTACTTACGTATTTTTTCTGAATGTACTACGTATATTCTCTTTCTCTGTTATAAGTCTATAGATAGCCTATGTGTATTTGTTGGAGTTTGGTTTTCTAAATAATCAAAACAATTAATTGCTGTAAATAAGTTCCTTAACTTTTACGATTCATCTGTTCAATCATTTTGAAATACTTTAAAACGTACCGAAATATACATAAGACCCCTTATGAGTTCATATAATAGATTGTTTTTATTTTAAGAACTAAAATATTCCATCGTTGTATGTATTTAACACAAATACAATACAGAATTTAAATATTCATTGTACACATTTAGGCATTCAACCCATATGCCGTATCACTTTTTTAATGTGGAATCAAGTCTAGAGTGTTACCCTCTAGCAACACTTATATCATCGGCGACCAAGTCGCCGTGTGGAAATGCATTCAAATTTTGTATTCATGAAAGTGCGCTTGACTTTCAGGTTATGGAGCCATAACACATTGAGCACACTTTAAATAACAAACCGAAGCAGTTACCAAGAACATATCACAAGACAAGACCAAAGAGGACACAAGATCAAGAACAGAAGAGATTGTCAATCATACATATTTGGCAAAAAATTAATTAGTCTTAATTCTTTGAAATATTTATTCTTCTTAGAAATAAGATAAGTTTAAATTATAAAGTACCTAAATGTCAATTTTAAGATAAATTTTAATTCATTTTAAGTTTAAGGAACTTTATAATCTACCAAAAGAAACGTACAATAATTAGTATTTTAAGGTAATTCCGGGTGAGATGCCCCACCTAAGAAAAAAGCGCTGTAAAAGTGTTCTGAATTTTCAAAAATAATATTAAATTATATGAGAAGATAGAAAATTTATTATATTTCTATATTACAAAAACACATAGCCGTAAAAATTTATGTTTTCTTTTAAAAGGTCAAAATGTAACACCACTTCAAATGGCCATCTCTCCCGAGTGTCAGGGTGAGATGCCCCACCCGCTCGGGAGAGATGCCCTACACGCAAATTGCCATATAATCTTTTAAAACTTATCAAAAACAATAACATGTCACATTAACACATCATTCATACTAACACATTTTAGAAAAACTGATTTAATTTTTTTTTCTAAAGTTTTTTAAACATTTTTCCAAATTTATTCTTCATTTTTCTTCTTCTTTGTTCTCTTCCTCAAATGTTACACAAGTTACCGCACATTGTGGACGATTCGTGCATCCACTTCGCACAGTTTAAACATTTAATCCAGTCTACCTTTTCTCTTGTTTTGTAATAATTTTCATCGCATTCGATGCAGTTATTGTCTCTTTCATCGCAGCTGTCCTCATCGCTGTCTTGATCATTTGGGAAAGATTTTACTTGTTTCATAATTTAATCTTTTCAGCATTTTACCAGCTTTTATTACAGCACTGCGTTTTATTTTACGCTCTTGAATATGCTCCTTGGATGTGAGAAGTTTGGCTGTCTGTTTCTTTCTTTTTCCACATCTCTTTTCTATTGTAGGAACTGGCGAAATTTGATGCAGTAGCTTGGTCGGAGTTCCTTTTGACGTTCCTCCTGTCGGCTCCTAATCGCAAGAGACACTAGGTTGAGACAAATTTAAGGAAGTGGTTGAGGAGCTGTTCATTTCATCACTTATACTAAAGAAGTGATCAGGAATACGATCTTGGTTGAGAGGAAATATTCCTGTCTGTTGAAATCCATTAATCACTGTATTAACTGAAGCTGCTTTCTTCCAAGCTTTGCCAGTTAAGTCACCAGCTTGAATCCGAGAAATCGTTCTTCCTGGGTGATGGAGAATCCATGTCTTGGCCTCTTCTTTAAAGTAATGCTTTAAAGGCTTGAAGAAGGAACGGTCAAGAGGCTGAAGAGCTTGTGTTGTGTGGCTGGGAAGACATAAAATTATAATATCATGTTGGTGAGCAAATTCAAGTAAATCATAACAATTTACATGTGATGCATGCCCATCCAGAATCAGGAGAGTCTTTCCCTGAGGTTTCCTGGGAACAAAATGATCTTTCAACCATTTAAAAAAAATATCCGTGCTGATGTACGACGATTTTTCATTCATGAAGACCGTAGATCCAGGGGGGAGTCTATCAGAAAATTCATTTTTTTCTCGAATACCTTTAAAAATAACTGCCGGCGGAAGATATTGTCCCTCAGCATTGCAACAAGCAATTATTGTAATATTTTCTCCTTTTTCCGTAGACGTCAACACATGTACATCCTTTGCGCCTTTGGTGGCAATAACTTTGCCTGCAACATTATTAAGTTGGCACCCTGTCTCGTCCATGTTGTACACATGTCCTGGTTTCGTAAAAAACTGATTTTCTTCAAAGGTATTTGATAAAAGTTTAAAAAACTCAATAACTGCTTCTCTGTTCATCCCTTCGCTTCTTGCTACGGATAATCCTTGACTTTGTCTTACACTCAGCTCTGGATTTCGTCATAAAAATGACTGCAGCCAATCATAACCAGCCATTCCAGAGTCTTTGTTGAACCGATGATTCAGCCCAAGTTTTTCTGCAAATTGAAAAGCAAGAGACCTTATTGTCTCTCGGCCAGGTGCAAAACCAACTTTTTCCAGAGACTGAATGTGTATAACTAAACGTTTCTCGTTCTGAATTCCAAACACACCTTGTGGACCTAAAGGTAGCTTTATAGTACTGCCTGATTTTTTTCGGCGGCGAAGTGTCCGGGACGGAATTCCATAATATCTTGCAGCTTCATTGACTCCAATTTCTCCCGTTTCCAACCTGGCTATGTACTCTTTTAACTGTTCTTCTGTCCAGACCCCTCGGACCGCTCCAGTACTCTTACGTTTATACTCGGTAGGCATCTTCCCTGAAAAATAAAAGTAAAAAAAATTAAGATTACTATAAGAAGATAAAACGTGTTTGTAAAGGTTTAATAAAATTAGGTGAAGATCAATGTGAACTAATTTATTTTGGCAGTTTATAATTATAAATTATAATAAATATCATTATAATATTTGAAATAAATAAGTTATAACTTAAACCAATAATGGTAAATAATTATTTATTACGATGTTGTTTGTAAATTATAATTATGAATAAGAAGTTTTAAATATCATATTTTTATGAGAACATAATCAATAATAGTACTTCTTTAACATAAAACTGCTAATTATTCATATTTTTAAGAGAAAAATATTAAACTGTATAACTCTTTGAAACATTTGGTGGGGCATCTCACCCGACTGGTGGTGGGGCATCTATCCTTTTTGTACGGGAGAGATGCCCCGGTGAGGCTTGCCGACTAAATACTAACAAACATGGCTGCTCATGTAGAACGTGAAAGCACTAAACCACCTTAATCAATTCTAATTGATTAAACAAAAAAATCTACTGAAATATAGAAATGCTATGCACATGTTTGAACCTCTATCTTATAACAAGCAAGAAAAATGATCGTACTTACTTTAAATTGTCTTCCAAAAGCTGTAAACATAAATTTTTTCGGACGAAACTATCACTGCGCTTTGTATTCACTTCAACTGACATGACTGTTGCAGCGGTAGAGCGCTCCAGCGGTTGATACAGAAACTATGATGACTGGGGCATCTCACCCGGAATTACCTTATATAAAACATTAACAACCATTTGAATAATTTCTTCCAAGGATAAGCTGGTTAAAAACAAAATTTGTGAGTCACAGAGAGGTTTGTCAGCATAAACAGTTACTACTGTACATTTACAGTTAACAAAAATTCTGTATTTTATAATATGAAATGATGTTAAACATTCCGTAATATTAAAAAAAATACTTAAAATACGCAATAATTATTACGTATTTATTGACCATTTATAATATATGTATTTATTATTACGTATTACACTTATGTCACGTCTCTGTACAATCGAAATAAATGATGGACATAAACTGAGCTATGAAATTACGTGTAGAGACACATGTCTTCATCCATTTACACACACAAACACGCGTACACACAATTAACTAGTTACTGGCTCTATAAAAAGACGAGCGGTTGGAATGTTATATGCATCAGAATGTTATGACGAGTCTGATAATATGTTAATACACTGTCGACATCAACTCATACAATAAATAATAATAATAATAATAATAATAATAACAACAACAACAACAACAAAAAGACATTATTATTTGTAAAATATTGACTTAAAAGTCAACAAGTGGTTTTGAAATGTATGAAAAAATGTACATCAATTCAATGCTGTCATTCCCGTATAACGTTATCAACAAAATCCTCCCATTTAATAGAACATCTGATTGTGAAAGTCACTTCGTCAAGCAGGATTTAAAAGCAACTATAGGACAACATACCGTTTATAAGCAATAACAAACATCAAGTATTAAAAGCCACTTTGTACGTAGCCAAATCATGACGATAATGAGAAATGTCTGATTCAAAAATCAGTCTATACGAAAACCGTAGTGAAGCTTTAGGAGAACAAGAGATACAGGGGAAACGTATATTTTTGGATTTGGTGATATAGGTGTAAGTATATAGAAACTCAAAGCTTCAATAAAACTGAGACCAAATAAATATAAATACAAAAATTAATACGAAGTTCGAAAATGTACTAATTAAATGTACTAATCTCAGAATCTGTTAAAACCTTTCAAGTGGGAAAACGAACGAATTAAAGTAGATGGTGTGTATTTTGAATTTAAGATTTGCAGTTAACAAATTACAAAGTTTAATACAAATGAGGTATATATGGAAGAGATGATTATTGAATTCATTTAACATATGTATAACTGTAAGTAGACTGGCCTGAAAATAAATACGAAAACGACAAATACGGGAACTATTCCGAAATTAAACCTCCGATCACCTGGTAAAGAAAACGAAAATAGATTATATATTTATTATGTGAAACCGTTACATGCATATGTAGACGTACATTACGTTTCATCACCCACATGCAGGTAATTGTTATGTCGTTGCCCCAGCTTTTGTAGCCCCTCGCTGCCGCCAAGGTGGCCAGCCAAGAGATCCTCACTGGTTTCAAAGCGCTGGATAGTCAGCCAGATCTTCCTCCTGGTGACACTATAGCAGCCGTGATCATACTCTCTCCGGCGGAGTAACGGTTACGAATCGGCCGCCTACAGGTCACGCTCACGATCGTTTGCTACTCCCGGTTTGAAGTTCGCCGAAGTGCAATCTTTTACAGTACGTTAGGTCAGTGAAGGCGGACACCCGGTCATAATAAAATCACATTCACGACTTGGCGACTCGTTTGATCCGATTATGATTGCTTTGGACGACCGCTATCCTCGTCGGGCCATTCGAGGACACGATCCCGCACTGCCCCCGGCAGCGGCCAATCGGTTTCGCTCCCTCTTTCCCATCGAATGTGATTTTTCTCGTCCGACGCTGTGCAGCAATACGGAACACGTTAGCGAACGTATCTAACAGACGATGGTACGTTTTAACGAATACCACCACACACACTGTGGGGGCAGAGGCAATGAAGACTCCATGTTGTCTCGTTGTTGCTAGAACAGAAATAAATATAGGCCTAACGAACGTTGGTTGTGTATATCAACTAATCGGAGGCTAATTTTGAAACAGCCCTCACCTAGGCTATTGTATACAATGGCTGCAACAGTTGAGAAGAACTGACGGCTGTAAATGAAGTAAAATATTTGGGTATACTGTAATTGTGTCTACTGCAAGATCTACCTTTGAATAAAGTCAAGGTGGATTACCTTTTGAGAACTTATAAACATTATTAAGAGTAAATAATAATATGAGTTTTTAAAAAACCAAACTGTTGGTTCTTCCTGTAGTGTCATAAATACGAGAATGATGAAGAACACAGAGAAATATATGGAGGCACAGAGAAATATAGAAAAGGCAGTCTTTAGAAAAACAAAATACGGCAAACAGTTAGTTGGACACGAAACCGAAATAGAATAGTTTTACTATTTACAAAAGTAAGAATGAAAAATGTGGAGATGAGCATTCGGTATTTGGCTATTTGGCGGATCTCTCACTAAGTTGTTGGAATAGAAGTCAAGCCAAGAGACCAGAGATCAGAACTTCATGATGGAAAAACTATGTGGTATAGAACTGGACATTTAGTTCAGGATAAAAATCATTGGAAAATATTTGGGAAGTAAAAATTTATATAATTGTCGTGCGCGCGCGTGTGTGTGTGATCTCACAAGATTACAGAGAAATTATACATAGTCTTCAAAAATATATTTTAAATTATCTATAAATTTTTTATATTAAAATAATAATAAAAATATTGAAAAATGTCAGCACTTTTTTTACGTTATTAAATGCATCACCAAGTATTTTACTTTTAATTATTAGTTTAAAGTGTTTTGGATATTGTAACGAGAAAAATTTGTCGTACTCTTTATATTTACGTTTATAATTATTATGCCACACGTGGTGGACGTCAATTTGTTACAATAAATTAAATCTGTATGTGTGTGTTAGCCCCACACGTTGTAGTCGTTACTTCGTGTTTATCTCTAAATGTCGTACTTTTCCTAACTTCTCACGCTGACGATGTCGCACGAATTACCAGTACCGATATCTCACGAGTGTAATCCTTACCTGTCCTTCAATGAGTAAATTTATTTCCCGGGCGGCGCCAAATTGTTTATGAAAACAATTAAAAAAGTTAAACTGAGCGGTCGTTCTATGCGGTGATGACTAATTCAAATTACCCTTGCAAACTGGCGGGCATTTGACTCTCGCTTGTAGTTCGTCGTGCTGCCGACGTCTAACGCTGGCAGACAATTTTGCTCATCGCTAAAGTACACAAACTTTATAATACAATTTATAATGAAATAAAGGACGGTTATTACTAATCAGTACTAGTTTATTAACGTGAAATAGTTAATAGTTATTCAGTTAGATACAAAAATATACTGTTATTAAATAATGTTGCTCCGGCAATAGATAGACAATATCTCAAGTTTGGCTAAGTTGATTGAATCGTTTCTAAATCGACATGGCTGCCGTCAAAGTTTATTTTCTACAGTTCATTCAATCATTGAGTCCTTTTGATTACGAAAAATATAAATAAGATGTTAATAAAGTACACTACCTTACATCAATGGTACTTATATACTATTAAAGTTAAATACAATTCGTTTTTTAAGTGTTAAAAAGTGTTTGTTATAATTTCGTACTTCGTACTCAGGTTAAAATTATGTTTACATACAAG
This sequence comes from Magicicada septendecula, assembly GCA_034769895.1. Taxonomy (NCBI): domain Eukaryota; kingdom Metazoa; phylum Arthropoda; class Insecta; order Hemiptera; family Cicadidae; genus Magicicada; species Magicicada septendecula. Next base: position 231,790,035 of record CM068368.1, on the reverse strand, counting down.
TTTAATATTTATTATCAATCAATCCTTGAAAGAAATTTAGTTAGAAGTTCGGAATGAGAGTTTTTTGTGTTGTGAGAAAAGTTATTTAATTTAGTTCGTAAATTTGGGTACTTCAGATATACTTAACAAATCTTGTTGAATTCTGGCGAAGAGTCACTTTGTTCTTAGTTAGGTTGGGTTGATACGATCATTAGTCTTCCATCGTTTATACTTTGGATTGCATCTGGCTTCCTTTTCAATTAATTTGGATAAAATAAGTAGTTTCGAATATTAAAATCTGGTTTATTAGCTCTCTTGGGTTAACTAATTCTTTATTAGACTTCTTGCATCCACATCTCGTTAACTTTTGCAGTGTTTATTATTATTTTAATTGAAAATTGAGTCGAATATGGTTTGGCTTCTGTATCTCTTGATCGTCAATAATGGACTAATGTTTTATAACGGAATTAAATATAATAACGTTCCGTTGTCATGGCAACTGCCTATACTCTCATTGGTTGAATGCATTTATGTCTATTGTTATAATATTTTAATTTTAGTTCAAAATTAATAAATATTTTCTAATGGCTATTATTCTTCGGTCCTCTTATCAATGTATTTGATATTAACATAACTGTTTCTATTTTCTTTCAAAGATTATTTTGACATCCCACAAAGCTGGGTTTGTTCATGTATTAAAGTTTTGACAAATTGCTAATATTATATTATTACATATCTTTCTTATTTTATGTTTTTAATCTAATTCTGACATCTTAATATGGTTCACTAATTGTATTTAATGAGTTGCTTGCCCTGAATTATCTAATACAATAGTTAATTTCTTACAATTTGTTTACTTTGAATTTATACAGTTAGGCATTTTATAGGCCTAAGCAGTACTTGGCTATAACTTCTTATTTTACACAAATTAGAGATTATTTTTCATTTATATATGTTTTTCTTGGTGTCACTTATGACTTATTTACCTTTTGAATTAATTTGGGCTGTTCTATAATAATTGAATGTTCTTATTAATTTACAAAATCATTGCTTGTCTCTTATCTCTTATTTTCTTTTTCTGTCTTTACTCTAATGATTAATTATTATGTTTGTAGAATTTATCTTCTCACTCATATCTATTGCCATTTCTTACAATTTGTTTATCACTTAATATTACTTATAAAACATAACTCAAAATTAGGTTTATTTTTCAGCCATATTCCTTCTTACAAACTCAACTCTTTTAATTAAATAAATAACAATCTTGGTGAATAACATTATAACACCATTTGTTCTATTTTGATAATCATCCCTTTGAATATTTTTGTTAACAGAGGATGTTTTATTTTCACTGCACTCATAGTACTTAAGTTATTATTATTTAACACTATGACATTAGTTGTCTATCCATCTTTTAAAATCTGTTTAATTACCTTTGTTTTTTCTTTCTTATAATTACGAATTGTTTATTATTCTCACTTCTAACACTTACACTGTTTATCACTTTCACTTCCTATCTATCTCTCACTCTTGGGTTTTTACTATTTTATACATTAATTTCTAGTTAGTCTGTCAACATTTTTATGTTTTGATTTTCTTATCATCATAGAGTTATTAACAATATACAATATCTATTAAGACTGGTTTCACTTACTTATTATGGTTAGTGTACTTTAACTTGGATTATTTTATTTAATACTCGTCACTGGATAGTTATTATTTATTTGTGCTTTTTTATCATTAGTTGAGTACCTTCTCATTTTATTTTCTTTATTGGGTCGATCACTTGGGTTGGGTCAAGGTCATTTGTCTCGTCATAGTCATCATATTTTCCTTGGTTTAATGTAGTTAATTCTTTATAGTTCTTCTCTGGTATTGGGGCTGCTTTTGGTGTCGTAACAATATTTACAGAAATTATCGACCTGCCATGCTAAGCTTAAGCTGTGTGTCGTGACAAGATGTTTTAGTTATAATATAAAATAATATCAACAAAACGTGGCTGCCACCTGAGAAAGATTTTTTTTTTTTTTTGTAAAATAAGCTATTTAAAAATAGTCTTTAGCTTGCACAAATGCTTTCAACTTTAACTGATTAAAAATTGTACTTAAGTAATTCAGGACAAGATTCTATGTATTTTTAGAGAATCTAGGGACGTTTCCAGAATACAAGATATTCTTCGTACCTCACAATGAATTGGTCTTTACATTTTTCATGATGTTAATAAATTGCGTATGAGTTTGTGTGCATGTGCGTTTGCGTGCGTGTGTATATGTGTATATAGTTTTCTAAGCTATATTTTGGTTATTCTGTCTGTGCAAGCATCACCAAAGTTCCAAAGTTTGTGACTCTTAGTGATTGAATTCACTGCCAAGCATAACATTAGGTCTAAATGACATCATAAATAACTAAGGGTTTATTGCACGTTTATGATCCTGTCCTTGCTATTTGAATTTTCGTTTGAAAGGACAGAAACACGCAGTTTACTTAACACGTAAATGAGTGTACCCAAGGTACACGAAAATGGAAACCTATGTTATTACCTGTATTAAAATTTATGTTGCACATCACTATAGAAAAAATTTCCGATTAGCGCTTTCAAGCTTCACAACTCATCATCACATCGGAAATATATTTGTCGGAAACATATTTGCGGTCCTATGATGAGGAACTGTGAAACTTGAAAGCGCTAATCGGAAATTTTTTCTATAGTGGTGTGCAACAGTATACTTTCTGTTTGTGGTTATAACCACTTACGCAACTTTATTAATTAAAATGTACGTGTTAGTGATTAATTCCGCTATTATAAACGTTAATTCCGTTATTATAAGCGTCATATAAAGTCCAATATTATTGTTACGTTACTAGAATTAAATGGAATCACGTGGTGGTTAATTTCCGTATCCTCACACAATACCTGTCTCTTGTTGTTTGCCTCAAGATGCATTCTGTTATCCATTTTATTTAATGTAAGGGGTAGCAGACTGTTTGTCTCATAAAGGTACAACGGAAATAAATGTAAATAGCTCGCGTAGGTACACAATTTCATTTCCAGGGTTATAAATTTAAAGCAGGTATTTTTTTTTTAATTTATCCTATAGGCTATATTTTGTAGAACTTTGAAATGTTAAAACTACACTTTAAAAATTAATACCATAATATTCAAAGCCAAATAAGTATAATCAGAAGATGATAAGTAATGTTAAGATATTTGAACAGGTGTCTGAGTCAGTTTTGAGTTATTGTGTTAGGCTTAGTGAAGATTAAAAAAAAAACATGTACTGTACTAAACAGGCCACTGCACGGTAAAAGGAGGAAAAGGATTTAAAGGAGGAAAATTTACATATTTCGAGATTGTATATGTTCTTATATAGGAATGAGGTCTGAGTACTGAGATGCACAATATTCTACTCTATATAACCGTCCCAGAAACGATCTGCACCCGATCAGTGGAGGGAAGTAGCAGCTTTGGTAGGCTACAAAATGGTACCAAATGGCGTAACTCGATGAATCCAAGTCACTTCACCAATGGAAGAAAATCTGTAAAGCCAATATAGGCCGAGACTCAGTACGTAAAGTAATAAAAAAGAAAATCATGTTCTATACAAAATTATATTTTTTTATTCACAATTTTAGAATAATCATAATCTCTTGGATTAGTAAATATAGTATAGTCGCCTTATATTTAATAAACTCAATTAATTTATAGGATTCCATGTCAACATGTCTCCGTTAATAACGTACCCACGACAAAACGACCTCGCAATATCGCTGCGTCACAATGTATTTGAAGAATTGGAGTTTGAAGAAATCTGTCCAAGTTTCCTTTTTAGCCTTGTTTTTAAACTAAATTTGTTTTCCCATATTAGTTACTATATTTTATTTTTGTTGTTTCCTTTAAATGTTAGGAGTTAGAAATTTAGGTAATACAAGGATTGTTCAATAAAAACACGTTCAGAGGCTTTGAAGCATTTTTTAGTCAATGATTTTAAAAGAAGTCTCCATTAACATTAAGCCATGAGTTAATCTAACTCATCAGTTAACCCACTGTTTCACTAATCTGCAGATTCCCTGCTGGTAAAATTCGTGTGGCTGTTTGCGGAGACATTAGCTAAAAAGCAAACTCTACCTGAGCGTCCAATTTGAACCGCCGTCCTTTTAGTGATTTCTTTAACGGGTCAAAAACATGATAATCGCACGGAGACAAGTCGGGGCTATAAGGTAGATGTTGTAAGACATCCCACTTCATACGACCAAGAATATCTTGAATCGTCTGGGCTATATGGGGTCGAGCATTATCATGCCGAAGAATTGCACCATTTGTGAGCTTCCTGGGACGTTTATTCTTGATGCTCATGAGTAAGCAGTCGTGGAATCCACTGAGCAGCAACTTTGTGATAGCCAAGACTATGAATGATGGATTGAACAGTTCCCACGCTGATGCTCAACATTTGAGAAAGTTCTCTTTGATGCGCGTATTTGCGCGTAAAGCAGTTTCCAGCTGTTTCACGTTTTCATCTGATGCTGCAACACGCATGGGTCCGGGACGGGCCAAATCTTTAGTGTATTCTCTTCCTTGTCGAAATTTATTGCAACATTCAACCACTGCCGTATGAGAATAACTACAGTCGCCATTTACAGCTTTCATTCTCGTATAAATTTCCATTGTCTGACGCCCCTCAGCGGCCAAAAACTGAATAACGGCACGCAGATTATCTTTGGACGGATTTTCTATCATAGATGCCATTTTTCAACCCAGTCACAACGCTTAGAAAAGAGCAAACTGCAAATATTTTTGACATACGCGTCACTAGTACTTAAACAGACAATGTAAACAAATGAATAACGTTGCCATGGCGACGAATTCACGGCTGCGCAGGAAAAACGTGTATTATGAACAATCCTCGTATTATCGTGTATTTTAAAATTTTATACTATACCCAGTTATTTTAATCCTACGTTTAATATCTAGGAGGAAAACATATATAATTCGAGGCTGCAATTGTCGGCTTGGATCCTAGGAAAAGACAATAGTGATACAATAATATTATATAGAATATAATAATATTCAGGCAAACACAATTCCCGAAGCAATTTTGTGTACGACACATAATATTAAAAAAATTGATTCGCTAAGCTGAAAGTTGATAAGTATGTAACAGTTGCTGACAGTATCGTTTATAAAATAAAATATACAATAAATACCTTATATTCCTAGCTCCTAAATATATAAATGTCGAAAATAAAGCACACCAAAGTAAAATACGGAATAATAAACATTTTAATAGAGACATTGTGAAGCTAAGACATTTTGACTCAGCGATGTTTCCGATCACGACGTTAAGTTTGACAACTATATTTTGTGGTGACATTTTGACGTGATATGTATTTGTAATACATACATTTAATTTTTATTTATTTTAATGTGTTTCAATTCGTATGTAACATAAATTAATACAGATTAGCAGAAATCTGATTAACAGTGATGATTATTGGTCTTAATCGGGGCACGGCGAAGACACCTGACATGGTGTCAAAATTTGAGTTTTTAATTGGAAATTTCTTAAAATAAATATAAATTTGTTAGAATTCATTTCTTATTTTAAATACGTTATTTTGTTCAAGCATGTCTATTTCATAATATGAAATACTTCTACTTCTCTTGAACCGAGTACTCAGATGTATTCGACAAAGCAAATACGCTCAGTACATTACTCCACATTGATTGAATGAAGACGAACATGGATTTTTGTAAAATGAAAACTCTGAGAAAACACCACATACGGGAACGGGGAGGAGTAAACGGAACGTTTCCTCGTTTGGTGTCTACGATATGATAAGTGGAGTTTGAAGAATTGCTTTACTGAATTCTGGAAATCAATCTGTTAATGTCTTTTACATTGACAATGTAATTACTTTATTATTATTGATTTGTTTTAAGACTTCTAAGTGTCTTCCATTCAGGCGGTCTCCCAGTCTAATCTTTGTATAATAATTATGATTTTCAATCTGTAGTACAAAAAATTTAAATAAATTCATTTGGATTTATTTTGACATTTTGTTACTTGAATTATCGGCGATTTGGTGTATAGGCAATATTGGTACCACAAGAGTTTGGTCATTTCGTTTTCTTGTCAAATTGATCTGGAAATATCATGGTTGTGTACGTACAATAGAAATATATAACATAAATGCATCATGAATATTATGCCTATAAACATTATTCATGAAATACTAGTGATAATTAATTTTTACTTCTTAAAATAACGAATTCAAACAAACAAACAAAAAATGTAAATAAAATGTATGCTTAAGTCACCCATCTTAATGCTAACTGTATACAGTATAGTTCTATACACAGTGACAAGCTTTGTAAAATGATTCTACTCATTAAACTGAGGAGAAAATGAAGAGAAAATGCTTCGTTTTTCGTTTGTATGTCTGTGTGGGTTTTTAAAAAATATTAATTTCTGAACATTTAATAAACTGCTGAACATTCCTTATTAAGAGCCATGTGTATTTTTCTCCACTGTTAAATTCTAAAGAATTTTGATATTTTTCCAGTTCTCAAATGCTAATTGAAGTAAATTTAAATAAATATTTAATTATTTAGTTACTTTTCTTTTCTAAAATATTCACCGTGGTATACATACGTATTTATGCTCTATTTACAGCTAAATACGAGAGAAGCATCAGTTTGAGATGTAAGTTGCCATGTGGGCTAAATACAGTATTATTCAGTAGACCTAAAAATTGTTAAATCATGGTTAGCAAGTTACAGTAACTTATGCAATTAATCATGGTAAAATATTGTAAATGCAAGTTAGCGGTTCTTATGAGGAAATATTCCAAAGGTTTTGTTATAAAAAAGTGTAATATCTCCGTTATTTGTTATCCGAATTCTATGAACAAGGTGCCATTGGATTAAAAGGAATACTGTTTTACGCAATAAGACACTTTTAACATAAGTATTGGTTTTTGTGAAATATAAAATAAAAGTTTCAATCATCCGCCATTTAAAAAAATTTTAAAGTAACATTTTGGTTTGTTTTGCACTTGTCATAAATGGTAAACATATTTTGTACACCAAGCTTGAACTCCAGTCTCATCTCATTTGGCAATAATTAATTTTTAAAACACACACATGAAGCAGACGAATTTTTCGGTATTTTTTAATGGACATTTTCCCTTCAGTTTAATGAGTAGAATCATTTTTCAAAGTTTGGCACAATCTTTTTGGAACATCTGTACATATATTCCGATTTTTGATTTTACCTATATACCTATAATAAACAATCCAGGATTAAACACTTTATTTGTAAGCAGATGCCTCATGTGCTGAGGTGTCCGAGTGGTTAAGGAGTTGGACTTAAAATCCAATGGGTTTTACCCGCGCAGGTTCGAATCCTGTCCTCAGCTGTCTAATTTTCGTAGAGCTGTATACAGCTACTAAATTATTTTACCAGAAGAATAATAATTTTGGCTTTTATTTTAGTATAACAAGGTTCTCCGTGTCACCTGGCTATGTTCCAAGGCAAATTAGGTATTTCTTGCTTAGTTATTTCTTGTTAATTTGCTTTTTTGAAACTTTGGTTTACTACCCCAAATTAATTGAAATTTGAAAAACTCAATAAAAATCTAACGAGCTGAAGGAACTAAAAAATACTTTGTTTAAGAAGAAACACTGTACTTCAGAAACCTGGCTTGATGGAATGTAAATGAAACGTCACTTCGTTTTCAGATAGCAATTGTTCTGTTGCAAAATATATACAATCCCCAGGATTAACAACTTTATTTGTAAGCAGAAGCCCCATGTGCCTAATATCCAATTGACTGAAATAAGCTGTACAATTGTAAAATTTATTACATTAGTAAGTAGTCTAGGAAAAGTGTGCTGAGGTGTCCGAGTGGTTAAGGAGTTGGACTTGAAATCCAATGGGTTCTACCCGCGCAGGTTCGAATCCTGTCCTCAGCGGTCTAATTTTTGTACAGCTGTGGTGACTCTCCGCGACTTTGAAATTAATGAAAGTAAAGTGGATTTTTGTATTTTAGCATTGTTCAGGTCATATATTGTTGGTTTTTAAATTTTCGTATATATTGTTTACCGCTGTACATCACGATCAGCGTAACCATTGGTTACTGGGTGCAATGATCTCTCCCCGGTACAGAACAGACCGTCGTGACCGTTTATATTAGTTTACAGTTATTGCATTGGTAGTTATCAGAAAAAACCGTTTCAAACGTTTTTTTATGGTTTAGAAAACTCTCATTCAAACAAAACGTATATTGCTAATGTAGAAACTCTTTCTACATTACAGCCTACATGTTTTAATTTATAATCACCGTTAAATACCACAGACTCGTAAGTGTTTTCGTCTATTTTTATATTAATATCATATTTATTTCTTATTTAAGTGAAAATATATGTATTTTTACTTCCCCGTCTTTTTGATAGTCTTTGAACTAATTAAGTTAATCTGTTAGTCCAATATTCTGCTCGTTTTAACTACTTGTCGTCATTCCTCATTACTTTCGAATCCTCCCCACCTCTGCAGACCTACTACTAAAGTCTTTCATAGAGTTTTTTCCTTCAGTTAGTAATTTAGAATGCCAGAAGCATAACTCATTTTGCTGTGATTCGTAAAATATCAGTGTGCTGAGGTGTCCGAGTGGTTAAGGAGTTGGACTTGAAATTCAATGGGTTCTACCCGTGCAGGTTCGAATCCTGTCCTCAGCGATTTAAATTTTGGAATCAGTGAAAGTCACTACGTCGCACGTTACAGTGAATACTAAGTGAAAAAATGTGTTATTTACATTTTATAGAGTAACGCAGGATTAGAATAATATGATTACTATACAAGTGTGTGTATGTATGTGTATGTTGCTCACAGTCTTGGAGTGAAATGGTGTGGTTTTATTTCAGTACACATCATAATCGCCGTAATTACTGTAACGTTTTTAAGTTTTCGTAAATATAGCTTTCTGTAGAAAAAACTTCATACTTTCACTATCCTTCTCTACTGATTACTTTTTGTCTGCAGTTGCAGCGATGTGCACGACAAATTAATAATTAATTTTACGCTATCGAACTTCATTTTCTACAACAGAAGTTCAAAAATAAAGGTTCACAAAAACTGTTTAGTGTTAAATGAGGATTAATTGTATTAGTAACCTTATTATCACTTCGGAATAGGAAAACTCAGGAAGCAGTAGTCTGTTGAATTATCTTCTGCTTGTTAAGGCGTCTACGACATGCGACATCAAGTATTTCTCCTAATGGCTGTTATGTCTGGGGATAACTATTATAAAAGCTGAACACCATGCAGCGTCCAAATTCAAGCACCTGCATAACGCTTCCTTTTTAACATATCGGTGCTCGAAACCTGTCCAAAATCCTTTTTGCCCTACATCCCTTTTGGTCCATGCGTATAATTTAATTTGGAAGTATGGAAACTAGCATTCAGCTTATCGGTCTCGGGCCCTGTGGGTGTCACGCCTCGTGAGTAGAGAAGAAGTGATCCGGTACCCCATTACTAATGCTCTCTGACTTCTGAAGATGCCATCTTAATCACATCGGTTCACCGTCGGCACTATTGTCGCGTCGATGGCAACCATCTGTGAAGTCGTTTTCCCCAGTGCAGAGGCGTTTATTACACACATCACAAATGAACGTTACATTTCACGTTGCCTACCTCCAAACATTGTCTACAGAGCAAACCTAACTCCTGTCGGCAGTCTAGCTTCCGCAGTGGAGCTTTGTCTTTCTAAAACCCTCACTCTGATACACACTACCTTTCGGGAAACGGGTAAACCGCATTTCAGCTCCATCACAGCTTATGACTGGCACAAAGTGTACCTACATTCGCGTTTGCCTACTACGCGAGTAGTGGCTGGAGGGTATGCGTTCTAGCATGCCTGCGGTCATGTAGTCGACGGTTCTGGGACCTGTACTTAGAACTTGCAACCTGGGAGTCACTCGTTATAACTGTTAAGGTAGCAAACATCAACCTTATGAGCCCTTATCTGGGCAATGCTGTGTCCTATATATCAACATGTATATAGTGTATATAACCCGAAGAAAGAGGGTCTCTCGTCGCTTGAACGGTGGCGGGGAATTTTCCTAATGTTCTTTGGAAGCCAACATGATTTTTGCGACGACAGTAGGACAAGAAAAATGCAAAAGGTCATTTAGGCTTGAAAGAATTCATATGCTCAGTTCCGAGGATACAAAACGCCTAGACATTATCGGCTTTGAATTCTATTAAATATAATTTATGATTGCTAGCTCAATTGTAAATAGGCCTGTTTGTTTGGTTTTCTCATTTTTTGTTGCAGGTATATTATATTATATATTGTGGTGATGGCATTGTTTTTTTCTATTGATCTGATGTGATTGACATTTAAGAACACGCAAATTTAAAACACACGCTCTTGACGAGGCAGAAAAACTATCGTTTAATTTAACCGAATAAACGTATTATTTCTAAATATAATTAAATCACTACCGACTCGGCACACAAATTATTTCTGTTATTAACACTGCCCTTTGTATTTCAGAGTTTAGTTTATAAACTTTGATTTCTATCTTTGTTACAAAATAAGTTTCTTACAAGTAAAAGATTCTATGTTCAATGGTTACACATCGATTAATAGTGAAAAACCCAATACGGCTTCACTAGTCGTACGTAAGGCTCAATTTGAATTTATGTTGCTTTAAATTAACTTTTGTCATTAGTCTGTTATTAGAAAGAGCAGTATCGCTCTCTACATGTTATGACTTCTAAATGCCTTAATCAGTATTAACAAATAATACTGAATATTTCATTTCAGATAAGGTTTGTTTAGCTCTTCCAACATTTATTCAACAAATCTTTTCGGTCCTCTATGTTAAGGTAAGTAAATAACCTGTTGATTTTAATCTTATCAGTAATTTCAGATTATTCAAAAGATTTTATTCTGTTTCAATCACTTTTGTAATCTTTTGTTACACTTCCGCGTTTTATTCTTCTAGTTAATTTATTTACCATACATGGGTCCTTTGCTTTCTGAATACTTTAGCGGCCATTCAGAATTTTGTAACGAATTTCCTTATTAGTTTTTGAGTTTTGCACGCTTTGGACATTATGAATTAATCTCAGATAATTTTTATTAGTTGACCATATTTTCTATTACTTTTCTCCAGTAAATTTAAATGGAGTAATTGTGTTTTTGAACAATAATGAGAGAGATATTGAGCTTTAAGGAATTAAATATATGTTTCGGGAGTTCAAACATTCATCTTCAGCATCGAATTATTGCTGAGGAGTATTATTATCGAATTACTTCTGAGGAGTATTATAGTTATTATTGGAATGTTATAAATATGGCCTATATTTTTTTTTTAAAATAAGAGAGTTTTGAAAACGTTGTTTTAAATGTGTTTAAAATCAGTTTCCTAGGAAAAAGGTTTATAAAACTTGTTTTACTAAGACGACGACATATTATTTATATTTACGTCAATATAAATAAAAATATATTGTTATTATTTATTCTTGTTTAGAATGTGGATAGTTTTAATACATTTATTAAAATTTTTCGTACATTATAAACATTGAATTTACTCTTTCCTGACGAATAAATTATTATTATTATTATTTTTTTTTTGTTAAGCGCTAAGTACCAAAACCTAGTAGACTAACGTGTTGCTTATTCATGTGAAAATGCTCAGACAAGATTGTCATAAAATCGCTGTTTATTTGATCTGGGGAGGTTACGAGCTTTCAGAATGGCTTCAAAGTCTATATTCGTCGACTACAGAAAACACTTCGACCTGTTAGTCTATAGCATTCTTTACATAAAACATCTACGAACACTTATGGTGAGGTACTTCTAAAAATATTAGAAATCAGTGTTAGTTAAATATCTGCAAATAAGAGCTTCCTGGGTTTGTTTTAAGGGCGAGAAAACAACTTTCTATAGTGCATATTAGTTCTTGCATTAACAATATTCTAAAATACAAAAATGTATTTTTAGTGAGATAATGTGACGTGATAAGGATACAAATAGAAGAGTAAATTAAAATTGACGTGTAGATATAGTGTAAAACATAAATTTAAGTGTTCGATATAATCTCCACAGTAGTAGCCTCCAGTTGTTCATTGGTGTTGATTCTTTTCATAACTACTAGTCCAACCTGTTACTCTTATGTTCCGCGCTATTTGAGAATATAGCGACTAAAAGCAATGCTACAAAGTTTTATATACTATTTCTGTATGAAATCAATTATGGATTATTATAGAGCTAAAATGTTTTGATTTTTATTAAGTCGTGAAATTTAAGAGCTAGACAACAAACAATTTGTTACCTTAAATAGTTTCATTGCATGTGAGTTTTTATCTTTCATCTTTACTGAAACCTTTGGAACGCGATAAATGTTCGCTTTTCCAGAAATAATTACTTCTCCATTTTATAGCTCGCTATTTTAAACAAGTGCATTTATTATTGTATAAATTTTGATATTAGATAATTTTTCTGTTATCAGAAAAATTACGACAATCCCGATTACCCTACTACTTTTCGTTCAGTAAAGTGACAATAAACGCTAATGTGACAATAAACGCTAAAGTGACAACAAACGCTAAAAATTCCAAACAATCGGGTTTATGTTAAAATTTCCTTTAGTCTGACATCAGGCCGGAGTTTTATAATTTTTTCAAATTTTTTATTGGATTTTTCAGCCCAGGATTTAAAAGCTTTTGAAATTTACAAAACTGTACACTATATTCAGATTCTGGTTAAAGTTCTGTTCTGGTTTATTTGACATCCCACATGGAATTTGTAACTTTATGAAACTTTTGCCCCACTTTTTAGGTCCTGGAGTTCTAAAATTAACATTACATACAGATTTTTAATCCTTTAATTCATTTTAATTTGATATACCTTGATTTAATTTGAATTTTTGAGATTTGTCCAAATTTCCACCCATTATTTAGCCACCTGCGCGGCGTCCCAAAATTTTGAAATTTTCAAAAATGGACACTAAATTCATATTTTGATTAAAATTTCCTCTAATTTGATACTCCACACGAACTTTTGCATTTTTTTTAAAATCTGAACTTCCTTACAATTTTGCCTTTTCTCTCCGTAGGGTAAAATAATAGATACACATGTCAAGATTTCCGAAAATCGGTTGATGCATTTAAAAGTTATCGTGAGACATACCAAAAATAGACAAACAGACAGATAGACAGTCAGACAGATTATAGATAAACAGACAAATGCCAAACGGTCGAGTTAAAACAGAACCAATTAGGTACGTAAAATAATTCTTACAATTCGAAAACGAAAAAGGCAAATATCTAAATATCAAAATAAAAAAGTGTCTTTCGTTAGTTAAAGTTGTATATAGTTCTAGTTCTTGTTTAGATAATATTGTTCCGGTAGTGACTTAGTTTCTTCTACAAATTTTTTGGAGTTTTATCAGAAAGTTAAAAATGTTGGTCCACCGTATTGCCTAAAAAATAAGCAAAGCCGATTTCCGAATTCGTAGTGTGTTCCGAATTCATTATAACATAACCAACATGACACTAATAAAACACATACCACACAAAGCCACCATAATGAACATATGGGAAAATTTACAAATATACAAACACAAAACAGACTAATTCCTGAACAAATACAATTCAATACAAAACATGACACAATTTTCAAAGCACTCAACATCGAATATACTCTAAAAGCTAATACATACACCACAACCACACACAATAACACCAGTATAAAATACCAAAAACCAACAAGAAGCCATAACAACAACCAACCAAAACACAAATACTCCACAAGATATAAAATCAGGAAGATTGAAGGTGGGAATAATACGCTTCCCGAAACATGTACCAAATAATGGAATAAAACATCTTGAGGTAAAGAATTATAAACATTAAATAAATATATATAATATAATAAATAATTTTATATATATATAAAATATTATGGTAACAAGTTGATATCGAGTTTCGGTCTAATTAACAACCGAAACTCCATTAACAACAGCTTGTTACCATAGTTAACACGGTCGATAAATATTATTCTTATATATAACATTATATATTATAAAATTATAATTACTTCTGCAAATAATTGTATCTTATTTTTTATTGTTTTAATTGACCTGATGCATGTTTCACTGACTGTATCAGTATCTTCAGAGGTTTCTAAATGAATTAACGAATAATCGAATCCATTTCATCGAATTGTTATTTCATTATAACAGTAATAAATTCTGTTAACCGTTAATTCATTTAGAAACCTCTGAAGATACTGATACAGTCAGTGAAACATGCATCAGGTCAATTAAAACAATAAAAAATAAGATACAATTATTCGCAGAAGTAATTATAATTTGATAATGTATAATATTATACAGTGTTATGCGACAATTCAGTTGCTGGATGACAGACCACGGATTAAAACTGGCAGCTGACAGAACAGAGATTGTGCTAATCACAAAGAGGCATCTCCCCAACATCTTGCCAGTGCAGGTCGGAGAAGAAACTGCAGACAAAAGCCGCAATTGAGTATTTGGGTATACTGCTGGACACGAAGCTTACGTTTTAGCCAGAAATAAAACGGGCGGCTGATAAGGCTGCAACTGTAACCGCGGCACTTAGTAGAATTATGGCGAACACCAGTGGGCCGAAACCTTCGAAGCGACGGTTACGGTTACGGATTCAATACTGCTTTGTGGTGCGGAGATATGGTCTGATGCAATCAAGCTCGAGAAATACAGGCGACGCATGTCAGCAGTGCAGCGAAGTGGCGCGCTCAGAGTGGCTTGCTTCTACCGCATGGTTTCGGAGTCCGTGGTTCTTGTCGTCGCGGGAATAATCCCAATCGATCTCCTGCCACAGGAACGGAAACTGGTTAACAAGAGAAAGGCCCGAGTAGATACTGTACAAATTCACAAGGAGGCCAGGGCCTGCACTATGGCTCAGTGGTAGGAAAGATGGACCAGTGACACGAAGGGAAGATGGACCGCTAGGCTCATAAAACAGTTATCTAATGGACTGATCGCAAACATGGCGAGATTAATTATTTCATAACGCAGTTTCTAACTGGCGACGGCCTGTTCCGGGCTCACGTATATAGGATGGGGAAAGTAGACAGACCAGACTGCATTTTCTGTAAACAGGAATTAGGCGATGTGAATCACACATTTTTCACCTGTAATAGATGGAAAAAGTAGAGGCAAAACCTAAAAAATGTAGTGGGACAGATCTCGCCCGAAAATATAATCGGAATAAAACTGCAGAGTGAACACTACTGGGATTAGGTAGCAGCCTACATAGAGAATGTACTAAGGCAAAAGAAGGAAGCTGAAGATGATCTTGCTAGAGCCGCTGACAGAATAGCAGATAACGGGTAACGTGGACCCGCTGAAGGTTTAAAACAGATGAATGTCTACAGGTCGAAGTACAAATGGCACCGCCTTGAGTATTGCGAAAGCTGAGTCCCGAGGTGGATCCATCCCATGGACAAGAGGGTTTGTGGTTTTGGTGGGTGCGAGTCCCACACACCGTAGGAGTGCGGATCCTCCTGCAGCGAACATTAGTTTTCCACAGTCTCCCTCGTAAAAACAAATTATACAATAATCCTGCAAGAAACTTATTGAGATACTTATAAAGAAATGGTGGATGTGTGTGTGTGTGTTTACGCACGTAGTGCAGGACGGACAACTTGTAGAGAAAAGTTGACCTGTTACCTGCCTTCTGACAGTGGCATATCTAGAATTTGGTCTGGAGGGTCGTCCGGTCGAGTCGTCTTCATACAAAAGAAGAAACAATTTAAGACTGTTCAACATTACTATCTTTGAAGTGGTTGAAAAAGTGTGATAACATCCTGAAATCAACCCTATTAAGAGAATGGCAATAATACAAAAAAATACGCGTTATTGAACCATGGTTTAGAAGATACTTATTGACTGAATTGATTTTCCTGCACAGTATTTCATATTCCAAACATATACCAAATGCTGTATAATAAACCTATTTGTACATTTTAAAAATGGTTACTACTATATTAGCGTACACAGCTGAAGAAAATAATAAATAACCTAAACATTTAGAGAGCAACAAAATTCATCAACTTTTTTGCTACCCTCTGGAGGGGGTCCGGAACCGTTCATTCCCCCCGGAAATACGCGCCTGCCTTCGAGCAGAATCACAATTGGTGACGAGGAATATGCACGTATATTATTTTCTAAATATGTATTTTCTATGCTTTTTAAAAATAGTTTACGCTTTTCCTTAGCATGTATGTTAATTTAAAATTTGCAAGTAGCAGTAACATTAATTTAACTTCATTTTACAAATATTATAAAAGTTTATGTATCGAAATTAAAACTACAGTAGTTATGTTTAGTATATTTTGAAAGCTACATTCAGAAGATATTTATATGCGGAAATATTTTATCATGAGTAAAATACTGCTTTTTATTAAGAGCTGATGTAATTATCACATTTGCCTTTACAAATTTTTACTGATTAGTATAGTTAAAGAAATATTTTAAATAACCAATAACGTTTAATAGTCACTGACCGTTGTACCTTTGTCTTTAAAATAAATTAATTTTTTTACCCCCAAATACAAAAATATATATTACATTATTTTACTTGCCCTTTCGTTCGTCAATTATTCACCTCCATGTTGAATGATCTCATTAATTGTGTATTTCCGTCTCTACCACTTACAATCTGGAGGGCTTGTTATGCAGGTACCTTCTGATGAGCGCGGTCGCCATTCTGTAAGCCATCTTAGTTTGTGCTGTTCACTTTTAATGACGCGCCCATACACAAACCTCTTATCGCACGCCACTCAACCAGATCGGGTTCAATCGCGTTTTCCTCTGTGGACAAACTCCATTAATTCTTTACTGCTGTTCCTCCTCAGCACCTCTGATCACGTGTCCTCTTCAACAGTGCCAATAGTATTTGTTCTTACATGTCCTGTGGAAGAATACACACGATAAAGCGAATGTGAGTTTCTCTAAATCCAAACCAACTGGCAGTGATGCAACAGTTTAATTCACTATTTTTCTACAGTCAAAGGTTTATAGATTATCATAACCTCTACACCAGTCAACGCATTCCGCAACCAGTAACACATACACATATTAAGGTCGGCGGAATATTCTCGTAAGAAGACTCTGTCACATTGTCAAGTATCCTTGTGGTTTAGTCATGTATTTAACTATGGAAATTGAAAACACAAGTAACAAATGCTAAATAAATAATAGTTAAATATAGTAATTTACGTTAAATTTATTGATACTCGTTATTTAACCCTGGCATTGCACAACTTTATAGAATACCATAATCACTCTAAAGTAGGTATAGGAATTAGAGGGTCACGAATTAGATCTTTCTCAACATTTCTATGTAAGGTCTATTAATTTGGAAAGCTTCTTCCTAAATTATAAAATCAATAAGCCTGTGCATTACAATTATGTGGCCGAAATTAATAAAAAGGATTATTTTTTATTATTCGATTACATAATATTTTATAAATTTTCTGTGTGTAGAAAACAAGGTTAAAATAATTTTCTTATCAACAGTGTTTTTCAAACGGTTCTAATTTCTCCAGAGATTCAGAATAGTACGCGGTGTAGCGGAACAGGTTCAATGACCTAAGCCGGAAAAGCACACCATGACGACGAGATTCAGAACAATAATGAATTGTAACATTTTTATGGGTTTAAAAAATAACCAAAAGATAATGGCACAGCCAATGCTGATTAGGCCTACATTTATTGTCAGATGCTATACTTATACTGTATACTATATACTATACAGTATTCTATATTGCATACCATACAGTACACTGTATTTATACAGATAAGATGGAAAAACATTCCAAATTTGTAACAAGAACACATGCTTATAATATGCACATGCTAATTGTAATATATGAAGTCGGAAATAAAAATTTGTGTAAAGTGGTCTCATTGGCCAGTGAAAATTATTTAGTTCTACATCTACTAGATGTAACGATGTAATATACCGCTGTGAAATAATGATACATTTAGACCTCTTTGTATACTTTAGCATATAGGCGTACTTTTAAACTCTAGACGTTTTAATGCCAGGTACATTACTTCAAACAAATAAAAAATTATACGAAACATACATTAACTTCAAGAGGAAACAATAAGCATCACATAAACCCTAATGTTTTTTTTTAATTGTAGAAGCATTTTTATACGACAGATTCCTGAATTTTCTAACATTAACAACATAAAAAGTGAAGAATTTATATACTTCTAGTCAGAGGAAATTTGCTATAATAAGTGAGCATCTAAACAATTTATTAATATTTTCCTATAACAATTATAAAGTTTTCAATGAGAAACGCTGCTTCTACGACAACGAAGCTTTTTTCTATCGCAAAGGTAGCTGGTGATAATAAGTTATCAAAACTATTACTAATAAACTGACGGTAGTAAAAATCGGCTCACAGTAATCATAAAATGATTCATACAGTAATCGTAAAGAGTTATAGAATCCATACTATTAATTTAACATTAAGAAAACATTAGCGATGTGCTGACAGCACAATAGTAAACATAAAAATGTTACTACTTTATTAGACATAGGTAATAATTTAGCCATGAGTTAACTTGCAAAATACATACAAAGACATCCCGATTGTCAATAAATCTCTAACCTTGATGATAGAGTTAGAGATTTCTATATATAAACAATCGCTGAGGACAGGATTCGAACCTGTGCTGGTAGAACCCATTGGATTTCAAGTCCAACTCCTTAACCACTCGGACACCTCAGCACACTTTTTCCAACACTACTTACTAATATAATAAATTTTACAATTGTACAGCTTATTTCAGTCAATTGGATATTAGGCGGAGAGTTTTAAATCTTATTTCTGAATGTTTAATTTTCTACTTGTACAATAAAAATGATCCCATGTTTAAAACATGTAATAACTCTTCGATTAACATTAGACTTTGAAACATGAATAGCACGGATATTTCATGTTCAATTAAAAGAAACGGCAAGATCAAATGTATTGGTAATGAATAATGTGAAATCGTCTTTTATAATATGCAAAAAATTCTTTAAGCTAGAAGCTATACAAAAAATCATAAAAAGGTTTTCAATTAATACGACACATGATGTTAAGATCACATCAAAGACTTCTGGTGAATGCAAAAAATTAAAGCGCTGAGGACAGGATTCGAACCTGCGCGGGCAAAGCCCATTGGATTTCGAGTCCAACTCCTTAACCACTCGGACACCTCAGCATGCTATGTTCATACTTCTGATTAAAATAATCATTTTTAATGCTATGAATACTTTTCATTTCGATATTGTACACTTTCTACTTCGATTCTAAGGTACCGTATATTAAAATGTTTAGACAAATTCTTTTATTCATATAAAACGAAACTATTAAAAATATACTTGTTTAATTTGTTAACCCAGATAATTAATTTATTAAATGTTCAAAGAAGTTATATTAACAACGCAATAAAAAAGTTTAAATAAATTGTTTCACAATACGTACACACGCTTACACCATCATAAAATGAATACACGCATACGTGCGCGCGTGTAGTATGTTTTTTGTGGTCATACTTATCGGACGCGTATGCGTGAGCACACAATCACATAAGCACTACTCATTCCTTTTAAGAAAAACATGACTGCTGTTTAAAAATATTATCGTTTTTGGTTATAATACCTGGCTTTAGTTATAACAACTAGCACATTAACAGACTCGGAAGTAGGGAGGAAATAACCGACACAAAATAAAAATTGTCTTGTACTTTAACCTCTCATAGATCAATTTATTCAAATCGTTAACCAAAATTAAGGCTATTGAATGAATGTTACAAACTGTTACGGTTGTAAAAATACAAGTATGAATACAAATAATCATTGTAAAACCATACATACACTTAATTTATTACACACATAAATATATACACACTTTAGCATATACTTTTAAACTCAATCAGTAAGCTATCACACACACACACACACACACAGCGAGAGAGAGAGAGAACGAATAACCGACTTTATCTCATGGATAGCATATTTTCATTATATGAACTAATTAATGGGAAGGGTATCATGGTGATAAAACGAAAGCAATGCAGAATCCAAACAAAAATCAGAGTTTGTATAAAAGGATTATTACTAAGTGCACTAAACTGCCACCTAACAACAAATTTGTTCATATAACTTAGGTTATTAAATAAACGTAATGAAATCTAAGTGGTTAATGTGAAGTGTTAACTTTATTTGAAGGAATAGAAAGATGAGGCTAAAGAAGTTAGGTCGTCCTTTTCATTCGAATATTAGGTACACACAGTAGGCCTACTAAGACGTTACATTCTAATGAAGGCTGTCTCAGACGAATCCGCTGTCTTGTTGATCTGTGGTGTCTATTGTCTGTTGAATGGATGATAGCCTACATATGTTTCTTTAATTTCCCAAAGAAATTAAACATTACAAAATGATCTTACCTTATAGGCCTACCGTAAACTTTAGTACAGTAAGTTACTATAAAACTTTAGTACCACTTTAGGTTATATTTGGTCGCAAACAAAGCGAAATAAATCGACGGCTTAATAATCACATCACCGTATCAAGCGACAGCGGTAAGCATATATTGTTCTGGAATGACAACAGTTGCCGTTATATTTCCAGACGTATATCACGAGAAGGTCGCTACCTTTATTAACAGTTAACTTTAACTTCTTAATGAAGTAGGCACGTCAGTAAGTTAAGAATAATATATATACCTACTCTTCGTGTTCCAGCCATAAATCGGGTAATCGGTTCCCGGACAATCCCGGAGAGATTGTGTATGTGTTACCGGCCAAACCCGATTTCAAGACAAAATAGTTATTCCTAGGCCAAACTAGTTATCCGAAACGCGATAGGATCAGTCGGTTTGGCCTAGTCTGAACTAGTTTATCCTAAAATTAAGACGGAACTCCCAGGATAAACTGATATTTCCTAGCCTGAGCCAGTCTGGCCAATAATCGCCCTCCACTGAATCGGATTTCGTTGAGCCTAGTCGGAAGTGATTACGAAAGGATAAACCAAACTGACCGAACACTACCTCTCATGTGGACGAGGGAAAGAAGCAATGGTCAGAGGTAGTGTTCGGGCGCCGTTATCTCTGTAGAACGTTATTATTCTTAATTCTACTGATGATGGCCTCCGGAGGCGTGGCCGAAACGTATAGAAGAAATTTTAACAGCAATGGACCACGGCCTGACAACCCGGTATTTAATATTAACAACATCGGCCGTGACAGGCTACGATTTAAATTAAAATACCGATGATTTACGAAGCCAGGTCAGAGTAGATTAGCAAACTCCCTGAGCTGCAGAAATCGCTGGCGATTTGAATGAAATTAAGCAAATATCGTTAAGTCTGTTACTATGTCATTATTACAAGTACAAGAAATACTACAAAACACCGATCGTCAAGTAATAGTATTTTGACAAGTGAACACTACATTCATGTTTGGGTTAAAATTGCCTTTAATTTAGTGCCGAAGATAGATTTTAATCAGACTTGGGTTGTTACCGTCTCACAGACTTCGTTTTACAAACCGGTCACCATGGGCGTCAAGGTGACCGGGGTAGGGGTGGTTTCTGTTTATTGTTTATTTGTTCGCGTGCCTGTACCCCAGGCAAACCGACAACAATTGTATTTTTGTTAGAATTTTTTAAAAGAATATCGATTGATTTTATATTAATTTTGAATTTTTTAGCTTAGTGTAATAGGTTATTTCAACTGAATTGTTTTCTGATAGCAAGATCTGAAATACGTGCTTACGGTCTTATGCGTAAATTTTCTTTAAACTGCTTCAAAATTATTTAAAATTATATTACCAATTGAGAGTTATGAGATATTGTTTTTAAATATGCAAGATTTTGAAAATGCAGTACCATTAGAGATAGAGGTATGTGGATCAATATAGGCAAAAGCAAATCGACGGCCATAAGCAAATATAATGAAGAGTTTTCTGATTATTCACTGGGAAGGAAGAGAGATGGTGACAGGTCAAGAGATTCGAATATGTGGTAACAGTAATTTCCTTAGGTGGAAAGACGGATGAAAAAATAAAATATCGTGAACAGAAAGCAAACCAAATATATCATCATAGTTTCAAATGTTGTTATGGGTAAGAAGAAGTCAAGTTACATATACAAGACAGAAAACGTCACTCTGCTGGTGGTACATAAATGAAGGTTGCAACCCCATGAAGTCATATTTTTGAGATAGCAGATTGAAGAATTAAGGGAGAGACAGAATTAGGAATATGACCATCAGAAATGTGTTTCAGCAGATATCATTTCTGGAGACAGTAAAGAGAAAAGCACTTCAACAGTTTGATTTTGTAATGAGAATGGACGAAAGGAAGTCTAAGGTTATCCTGGAAGACTCCTAGAAGGAGAGGGAGACAGAGAAAGACCAAAATTTGAATGGATTGATTATATTGGGAATCTGGCTACTAGGAAGAATCAGAGCTTAGTAGACGTTAAATGCCCGATGCAGGAGGCAGTTTAGGAATTGGCTGAAGAACCCCGACGCTTGACGGCAGAAGGGGACGTCAAAGAAAAGAAGAAGAAGAACATTTTTATTCCGTAATTCTAAAAATTCCGTTCCTTTGTTTTAGGTATTTAGAAAATTCCCCATATTCTCTGTTTTTGTTTGGAGTACGGCACAATTTCCTCCGTTTTTAAGAAAAATGACACGCCTACACAGACACGCAAGTAGCCCGACACGATAACATTTGCTAAAATGTACACAACTCGTGTTTGCGTTTGTACGCCTGCAAAGTAACGTCAGTATAATACAAACAAGCAATGATCAGTGTCACATCAGATAATGTAATTTGACCTTCACACGTGCAAACTGTCGTCGTGATCTGAATTTAAATGTACCAACTGCCACAGAGTGAATAAAAACACACATATAGTCTACACTTTCTTGTAATACATATAAATATATCTTTATGTGAATATTAACGAATACATATCATATAACTGTCTGAGTTTTCATGTGCACATGCATTGAACAAATACAGCATTAATACAGGTTTCCTTGAATAGGTCTTATAAAAATCAATTGCTTTAATTTTCGGTGACAACAAATAATTAACATTAACTCATCGTTCGTCCGTACCAAGCCCAGTGACTTCATGAATCTTCACCCAAGACTTTATTGTGATATGGTTTTCCATGCGTTTCCGTCTTCGGCCACATTCATGCACAGACATGACTGTACCATTAGATTTTCAACCCATCTTTTCTTATAATTTGTGCGAAATATTTCATTATTCAACTTTTTATTGTCTTTTCTCGACCGGTCTTTGATTTGTAATTCTCTTCATGTAGACTGATTAGCTACTCCAGCAGTGATTAGTTCCTCCACTGATTAACTTAGCATTCTTCTCTAACATGTTATTTTAAAGCTGTCAATTCTGCTAAGATTTTTTCTTATTCTCCAGCCCACTGAATTTAGCACATGAACTTAGTGAACACAAGGCTATTCACTAACCGTTTCTTTGTTTTAGTACGTGTGTCGTGGCGTTTTAAAACTATTTGTAGATTTGATAACTGATTTTGGCATTTCTGCTTTCCTTGTAATTTTTCCCTACCCCTGCTTATGTTTGTCAGAAGACGAATATAGACTTACTGCGTGCAACTTTTCCTTTCGTCTGTGTCTTTCCTGTAGACATCTATTCACCGTAAACATTATGCCTGTTCAAAGAAAGAACGTGGCCAGAGAGAAGCATCCCAAAACTGCCATAGCATAGCACCGGTGACTATTGACTTCACATCATTCTTGAGCAATAGTCGATCGCGCACACATACATATCTCCCGATTGTGAGAGTACGGGAAGATCCGATTGCTTTCCACTCAATGTGTGTGTGTGTGTGTGTGCGCGCGCGCGAGTGTTCCTGTATGAGAGAGAGTGAGAGGAGAGAGACAGAGAGAGAGAGAGACCGCTTGCGTGCGTAAGTAGTAATTGAATAATTGGCAGCACAACAATAAAGTAAAAATAAGCTCCACAAAAATTTCATTCTCCTCACAAAATTATCTGAAAACATAACTCACGACCTGAAAAAATATCAGTGCAAAATGTTATTTGCAAACAACGAGAGCGCCCTCCGCTCTTATCCCCAAAGTGACAGCCCAATAAGTTTGTGTTTTCACAAAGGAATACAGATAACACAATCAATTTTAATAGACCTGCGTCTATTTAAAAATAACTTATCCTGTATGTGTCAATGAAACAGGTGATCAATTTATACTTGTACTGTCTTATTCTATACTTATCTCTAAATTCAACATTCCCCGGGATATTGCATCTATTATATTGCCTCTTTCCCCGTATCATTTTCTTATCATGTCTAGCTAAGTTCCTTTACAACTGGTTTATTTATAACGTTGTTGTTTTAACATCAGGTACTGCATTTTAAACTCTACAGTTAGGCCAGTTTATAACATGTTAATAAGTAACTACATCAAAACTAAGGCTTAATCTCCCTTCTTGGCGCCTACCTTAAAATAGCAGTACGACAAAAATGTAGTCTCAACTTTACAATATTTTTAATTCTTTCAAAGAAACCAGGTAGCTGATTTAAAAACTTTACAATTTCCACAGTATCTAAGGTAAAAAAATTAATAAATACACCATTGAAATCTTCGTTCATGTCTTTAATTCACCATATAGTTTTAATTTATTAGGGGGTTTCATTATTTTATAGAGCAATGAGGAGAGTGAAAAATTATTGACGAAGTTAAAATGAATATAAATTTGGATTATTGCAATAGACTATCTTAGTAAGACTAAAAACTATCAATGAAATAAAAAAATACAAATCATGTCACTCAAATAAGAACTACATATTTAATATAAATACTCATGGAAATATTTAGGCCTATAAGACGGTGAAATTTAGAACGATGTTTCTAAGTGAAATTGTAACACAGGAAGTAAGTTTCTTCGTTATGCGATTTATGATTCGTTTAAAAGGGGTTTTTCAAAACGATAAAGAATGTTTAAAGCGATATATTGTGACAACTTTGCTGTAACTGTATTAATTATAAATTAACTAAAAAAAGTAGCCATTTTGTCTTCTATGTCGAGAAACAAATCGTCAAATCCAATATTCTAGTTGTGCTGATTGCACTGTACAATCGTAAAAAGGATAAAACTATCTAAAAAGTATTTACGAAAATAAAAACTCCAACAATGAATCCTGAACAATTTAAAAAAAATAACACATAGGCCTACAGAAGCTACATCCAATAAAAAACCAAAATTGCGACGAGTTCACCTCAGCAATGACGACCAAGACAAAAGGTTAGACCGCTGAGGACAGGATTCGAACCTGCGCGGGTAGAACCCATTGGATTTCAAGTCCAATTCCTTAACCACTCGGACACCTCAGCACGTTAATCTACGCTGCTGGACACCATTATTGAATTCAGTTCAGTATTTATTATTCTGTGCTTCTGAAGTTTACATTAATGAATACTTATAAGTTAATCCGTATTGTTTTATTTTTTACTTAGTAACTAAAAAGACATTGTACTTAGAAGGGTTAAAGGTGTTTAGGAGCACATACACACACACACACACACACACACAACACTTTTTTCTACGAGGAAAACTCCAAACTAATGTTCTTACTGTGTGTCGGACTCCCACCCACCAAAACCATAAATTCTTAACTCTTCTGGTCGGTCCACCCCGAAACCGCTTTCTCATTAGTTCAGCGTGTCAGCCATACGTTACTTTTTCCTCATGTAGGCCTATAACATGCGGCAGAGTCTGCGTGTTTTGCGGTTGATTCATTTTCGTCTCGTTCCTTGAGGCGAACACCCTCTACGCAGGCGTACCTTATTTCATCATTCCTCGTTACTGAGTATTACCTCAGTAATGTTGTCAGATGTTGCCCTACTTCGGTTTTGATACGACATGGCTGTATCGACCATCTGTGGCATTCAAAGAATGTGTGAAACGCATCATTCCGACGCGAGTCACAAACATGTATCCTGGATCTTTTACTCTCCTAATTTTATTGAGGTAGACACGGAAGATTCCAGCCTTGAGAGAAACTGCATTAGGTATTACCTGACCTCAACATGCCCTCGACTGATCCATCTGTTCAGAGGTCTAACAAGTCTGGCGGTCTACCATCCTCTAGGCTCTTGATTCCAACGTTCCTCCCAACTGCATATGGTACGTAACTCACTTCAACTTTAGCGATTGTTCCAACTTTCATTGTTCCCTCAAAGTTCAGTTATTCCTCTGGTTCCAACAGGTCAGTAGGTATCCTAATATTACTAATATTGCCGGTTCAGATAGGATCGATTTTGCTAGTGTCATCAGCAGCCGTCGCTTGCTGACTTTGGGCAACCAACATTTGGCATATGAGCCTGCTTAATGCCATTGTCACATTTTCAGCTTACTCATAGGCTCGCTTTATCTGTTCCCAGAAAATCAGCTTCGTGTTTAGAAACATTCCAAGGTACTTCACAGAGCTGTTATCGTCTCCTTGTTCATCTTTAGATTTACTACAGTTAGGATCCTCTTACTTGGCAGCAGAACTATCTCTCTTTTCTCCGTCGCAAGAATCATCAGTGGTCTTCCACCCAGCAGATAACACATCTAATCACTTTCATTTTAATCTCCTTTGCGGTTCCTCTAGATCTTGTGTAACAATTACTGCATTGATATCATCAGCATATCCCATTAAAAAAGTGTTCTCTGTCATTTTCATTCGGAGAATACCATCACAGGAAATTATCCAGATGTCTGGCCCTAAAGATCGACCCTTGGGCAGCTCCTGCAGTCACTTATCTTCTTCATGATCCATCCAAAGTATTGTATAGCAAAACCCTTTCTTTGAGGTGACTTCTTATCGTTCGGAGAGGTATTGAGGTACATTAAACATGTGTTTAACTAAAGTTTAAATTTATTTATTTCCTAGCCCTGTTAAGATTACGTACCAGTTTATACAGTAGTATATATTTTTTAGACGATTTAATACTTTTTAAAACTGTGCAATCAGATCAGCAAAACAGTAGTATTAAATCTGACGGGCTGGTTCCGCTTTTAAAGAAATTATAATTGCGTAATGTAGAAACTCCCATTCTACATTATAGGAGACTTCCACTTTTGAACATCACTTCTAAATGTCAGTGACTTACAATTATTTCTGTTAGTGTTTACAGTAACATTGTAGTTATTATTTGAGTGACAACATTTGTATTGTTTCTTCTCCATGTCTTGAAAGCCTTTAGACTTATTATGTTAACATATTGTAGTCCCAATAATCTCCTTATTTTAAGTTCTTCAATAATTTTGCGTTCTTCCCAACTCCAGCCGTTTACTCATCTCTCTTCAAAGTGTACTAGCAGTCTGGCTGAAGTTAGCACGTCTTCCACCTTCCACGTTTGTAAAACTTAAACCTCATGTTGTACCGTAGCATATTTTGTACATTTATTTTGTACATACATACATTTGAAACATTTATATATTTTCGAGGGATGGGAAACAAATGGTGGTAAAAAGCACCCAACTGAATTGTTTCTTCGGTGTCAAGTTCATTTCTTCGCCCATTTAAATTTTGCTCAGTGCTCATTGATACTGACACCGAGTCATGCTCGAGCTACAATATCAAAGTTCATGATTCCCGAGCACTGCTGTCGGTACGTACAGAGAGAGCAGCGATAGAAGAAAAATGCACAGCGAATTCACGGTCCCTCCAGTGTAGAAACACCTGTTAGCATTAATATTAGTTATCTTTGTACAGTACTTATTTGAATATTTATTTGTTTATTTATTTTCTTGTATGATAAATAACGTATGATACTTGTATTTGTATATTTGTGTAAACAAAGGACACCGAATCTTGTAGTATAAAAAAGGATTACATGTGTTACTTTTAAACAGTGTTCCCTGACGATGATGTTTACAATAAGACTGAATACATTGTCGTCGGAAACATGAGAGGTCATGTGAGGAGTTAAGTTGTTAAAAATCGCACCAAGTATATATGGTGTTTCAAATTGAAGGGATTTTTTTTACCAAAATCTGAATACAGTGTTCAGTTTTGGAAACCTCAAAATGTTGAAACGCTATGTAGTACAGTCACTGAAGCCGAAAAAAAATAGAAATTACAAATTAAGTGGCTTCTAGGAGATTTTTTGTATAAGGCTAGATAAAAAGGTAAGAAAGAATTTTAAAAAAGTTTACAAAAATTCAGTCGCGGGTTTTCGAGAAAAGGGAGAGGGAAGGTACAAAACATTAATTTGTCGTGATTATCTTAAGAAATATTAAATTTATGAGAAAAATACAAAATACCAAAAAGGAAAAGCATGATATTCTGCATAAAAAAGGTTATAGACATTTTTTTTATCAGGGCGATACTTTTAGTAGAAAAATTAATTTAATGTTGATCATTTTTTTCACAAGGTGTATTTTCACATAAGATACATGTTTATGTAATAGACATGCAATTTTTTCAGGAATATAAGTTTAGAAACTCATTAGTATTCATTAATGTATATATTGTAACAAGACATATGAGCCCAATATTTCAGTAACCCAAAATATTAACACATGTCAATAATTGAGTCAAAGAGACACAACAAGTGATTAATCCAAAATGCCAAGAATAAAACTACATGAGCAACTCATCAAGAAGGATAAACTCACAACAATAAGAGTTAATAAAACTAATGGTAACTAACAAGTGAAATAACTTTATAAGAAAAGAAGATGCAACAAACAATGATTGTACCACAGGAACCAACAACCCAATAGTTTTCGGTCAGTAAGGAACCAATGAAGACAAGGAAGAAACATACTACGAGAAAGACACCTAACAACCATGGCATAAAATATAGATTCCAAGAGCCAGTCAACTATAGATCAACATCTTACCCGTATATGCAATAACTAATCAACTTACAGATTGAAGAGATGGACAAGAACTGACTAACTGAGATGACCAATATACAACTGACAGTATTATAAATGTATAGGACAAGATATGTTATAAAAAGAATGAAAGTAACAATACTGTTAATTGAAAAGAAGCTGTAAATAAAAGTATAATAACATGTTATGCACAGCACCCATGTAATATAAAGGAGTATTAAAATTGTCTCATAATAATAACAAATATTAGTCAAATAATCAAACAATCATGTAAGATAAGAAAAGGAAATAACTAAGGAGTTAGTTACCAGTTATCATTAATAAAACCAGACTTGAGAAAATAAGGTTAAAAAAAATGTAAATTTGTATCAACCTAACACACACATTGTTGGTACAAATAATGAAACCACATAACCTAAGATACTGTACAGGTACTGTTCACCTAAATTCATATTTGTCAGTAGGGAAAACCTACCCAAACTGAAATGTTTTTGTGCCTTGAACAAAGTAGAAATAATAAGCTTTCTACACATACCAATATAAGATACCAAAAATGAATTTTAAATAAAAATTTAAGTAAATAAAGTGAACCAAAACCAACCAAAATGGGATTCACTATGTAAAACCTGAACAAAACCACATTGTAATACCAAATAGAAATAAAAGGCTAATGTTTATACCACAAGTAAGGTATAATACCACTATTGTAATAGTATAAGAGTATTATAAGCAGGGACATAATGATTAAGAACACCTGTCATGTGACACCAGGTGTAATTACTGTTGTCCAATGCTATACGCTTAGGGATAGACTAGTGTATTAAAAACACAAGACCAATTATAAAGATACTACTATGGTTAAACTATTCTAACTAAATGAGAGTAGAAAAAGACAAAAGAATACCAAATAAGAGTGAAAATAAGTGTACACCTCATAGTGCAAAATAGAGGTCACTTTAATAACAGAAATGACAAAGAATAACCATATATTCCAACTAACAGAGACTCACAGTAGTTGAAACCACTTATTGTTTACAACTGGGGTCATACAGAAGGTACACAAATACTTTCTATTATTAATAATATGTAAATACAAGTATAGGGACATAGGCTAAGGCAATGTTAACTTAAGTAATATACTTTGTCATTAGATTTAAGTTACCAGTAAGTAAGAAGTGTAAGAGAACTTGGAAGGCATGCCCACAAATGGGTATGAGTGCCACTAAATAGTTTTAATCTAAAAATAAATATAAATAATAGTGAATAGTAAATTGTGATAATCTCAAACATTAACTCCCTTAATAATGGACCAAAGCACACCATGAGTAGACTCAAAATAAAGAGCCGAGTGTTACCAATACAGTGATATGCTTAGATTTCAAATCTAAGCCATAATAAAAAAGTTATTACAATTATAAGATATTTGGGTCAAATCGAGAAAATATTTATAATCTCGACACCAGCCACCCCACGCCAAAAACAACAATTAAAATAATTCGCGGAGGGAGTATGTGCATCGAATTAAAGATCGTCAACCAATCAGATCCAAGAAATTAACAAAATTTTCAACGATCACAAGACGGAACGGCAGAATGAGATGCCGGTTCCCGACACTTTGTAATCAACTTCGGAGGAAGACAGACGGCTACTATTCAGCGTAAAGAAACAGCTGTTCATATGATTTGTGCGCGTCACCGTTGTAAACAGAGCAACCTAACCTCAATTTGTGATAACATAAATACTTTAGTATCGAAGGTGTTAAGTGTAACAGTGCGTAACAAGGATTGCTCAGTGTATAATCCAGAGCAATTCCGGGATTTAAATTATAAATAAAAGGGAGTACAGTGATTTTTACATTATTTATTAAGAATTTGAGAAACGATATAATCGAAACATATTCAAATAATGTTCGTAAATAAAGAACCTAGGTTAAGGTGTATTCACAATATTATTTAATCAACAGTAATAATGACAATCCTCAGATTATTTTGAATATTCAATTTTAAGAATTTTTCAAACATTCAATCAATTATTATGTATGAAGACTTAGTGTGACATAACCACACCTAATAACAGTTGTCATTTGTTAAATATAAATCAAACCAACCAGCATTGATCAATGACTGAGAATTGTCAACTGGATGAACAGTTAACGAAAGTTAATGGAAAATTTCAATGTTATTTATGTCTTGTAATTTAGGAAGAGTCTACTACTATAACTATTTAAATGTTTATGAATAAGAATCAAGGTTGTCAAGCTACATAATTACTTACAACCATGCAATTACCTTTTTGTAGAATCAAACAATGAATCAGATGTTTCATTCAATAACACTGTTTCAACATATTATATTATTGTTCACTTTTTAAATGTTTTATCAGGAATTATTTTAACGTTAACCAACGTTCTTTAAACCATTTATTGTCGATTGAGTTTAATAATTTTGTTAACCTGAAATGTCCAGAGCAGACATGGTTATTATTTTGAATGTTAATTATTAAGTGATGATTGAACTGTAATCATCCTCAAACTGCCTAATAACGGTAGAGTAAGAGTTCTATTCAATAATTTGGTATTCTGTCAGCTAAAAGAACCCACACAGACACACATGAATTAAATTTAAATTTAACCAAAAAGCATTTAGATACACTGATATTGTACATCAGTTCTACCACCCTGAGACAAATTTTATAAAACCAATAACTCATGTTACTTATTTTGTATTGAAATAATAAATGATACTTCAGATCATTTAAAAAGAGCATATTAAACTGAATAAAAATATTATTTCACACAAGAAAACGGAGTCAGTTAGTTTATTTCAACAGACTACAAATTTGAAAACAGGTGAACGACTCTCACTGGTCAGCTCGACAAGCAGCGGCGAATTTGAATACGGTAAGTCAATCTACAGACTAGATTGTTGCATCGACCCTGCAAGATCGACAAGACTCATCACAAGTAAGTGATTGTTCATGCAAAAATATTTATGCTTTCAGTGAGGAACCTACATCACCATTTCATCTAGTCGACGGAAGAACAACCGTATAAAATAAATTAACCGAAGTTGAAAACTACTTCGCTAACTAATCTCCAGTGCATTAATCGGATTTATTTACGTTGGATTCAATGCTGGATTGAATTGAAATAAATAAATCAATAATAATAAAATACTAAACTAAAAGTTATTGCAATTTTAAACAAAAATAAACGGGCAGTAAGCACTCTAGAAACCCCAAGTAACAATACAAATTGGCGCACAACGTTAGAGGCTTAAATTAGGACAACTAATAATAAATAAAAAACAACAAAATCAGTCTTACCTAATTTCGAGCCAGCAGCGGCAGTACCAGAAGAATAGAACATGTACCAGAAGAGATCGACATCCAAGAAACGCGCAGCGGACGCGGAACCAAAAATAAACATGGACGAAAAGGAGGCGACGCCGGTGGAAGACATCGAAGAGATACCACCTCCCATGGAACCGAACCGACCCGTACAAACAGAGGAGGAGAAGTTCCGAGAAACCATGATGAGAATGTTGGAGCAACTAGGCCAGCAATTGAACGATAGCAAAACAGATAACAAAAAATTAAGCGAAAAAATAGATGACAGCAACAAGAAATTGAAGGAGGAATTAAAAACAGATAACCAAAAGAGTATAGAATCATTGAAGGAGGAATTGAGCGGAAAAATAGACAATAACAGCAAGAAGATGGAAGAATCGTTAAATAAGAAAATGGACGACAGCAACAAAGACTTGAAGGAGGAATTAAGTGGAAAAATAGATGAGCTAAAACAAGATAGCCAACGGAACATGGAAGCCCTGAACGAAAAGATCGAGGAGGAAATGACGGACGTCAAAAAAGAAATATCCGAAATAAATGAGAAATGGAAGCAGACCAGTAACCAACTGCAACAAACTAAAGAGGATATTAACGTTCGAGTGAACAGCTTGGAGGAAGCCAATCAAGTCCAGATCGCGACCATGCAACAGAAAACTGAATAGCGGTGCATAGGTATCGAGATGACCGTGAATACGATACAAACACGGGTCAACAATAATTATGAGCGGATCGAATATATACAGCGACGAGAAATCCCAAGAATGCGGGAAGAAATTGAAAACATCGGGAACCGACCAGCAGTAGTGCCACAATTCCAACACGCCGACAATCGGGAAGCCATGAATTTTAGGGCGTACAAACGAAACCCTATGGAATTCCTTGCCCGAATAGGTGAAACCTTGAGCAGGAACCGAGAGACCAGATGGCCAATTATAAGAGGACAAGTCGATGAATACTTCAAAGAAGTAAATGACAATTGGTGGACGGCGACACGGCACGATATTCAGAACTACGCCGAGTTCAAGGAGTTATTTAAAGCAAAGTATTGGTCCCAAAGTACCCAGAATATCGTACGGGACAATATTTGCTACGGTAGATACGAAACAGGCAGAGGATCGACATTGACGGCCTACTTTCTCGGAAAAGTTTGTCTAGCGAGAAATTTGGAGCCACGGATCCCTGAAGAAAGCCTTGTAACCAAATTAGCTTTCCATTATGGAGGAGGAATCGCAAGGGCCAGACTTACCGGACAGGTAAAGACAATACAAGCGATGGCGGCTTTACTTGAAGGTTACGAGCATGAGGGATACTACCGGAGGAGTCGTCAGGGGAACGACCTGCACAATGATTCAGTAAACCAGGCTAACAATAATAATAGTCGTGGGAATTATCGCCCTAACTTTAATAACCGCAACAACAATAATGACAACAGAGGACAGTTCTTTCGGCCGAGCCCAAACCATAACAACAACAACAATATAAGTAACAATAACAACCGACCAAGCGGCACCAATAATTTCAATAACCGGGCAAACGGTCCAACCTATCCGCCGAACAGGGCGAATAATTCAGGTTATAACAATAATCATAACCCGAATAATAATTACAATCAACAGAATCGACCGTATCGAAGAGTCAACTATGTACATGCCGGAAATTACGGAGGGGGAAGACGTCCATACGTGAGACATACAAACACATACCGTAGCCCACAAAGAAGTCACAGCTACGATGACAGACGTATCCCCAGAAACGACACCAGGAGGAGTCGCAGACAAGAGGACTATCGACGATCCAGTTATGAAGAGGACCACCCTCAACCCGGGAATAGACCCCAAGATAACGAACGAAGGAGTTCGCAAGACCAACGGCAGGCAGAAGCCGAACCACCTTTAAACTAGAAGCGGCGGTGAGAACACAGGACGAACCTTCACTGAACCGAACTATTGGGTACAATCAATTGGTAAATCACAGAATAACAACAAATACCATTACAATCATTAAAACGAACTTTCTGAAGAACATACGAGAAAAATTGTTAGAGGAAGATAGCCACAAAACGGAACACAACAACACCGAGATTTCCTATGTAAACACCGAAATTAATGGAGTACCTGTCAAAGTGATGATAGACAGCGGTGCAAATGTGTCATTAATCGACAACATAGAGCTAAGTAAAATACAGGAAAGGGTAACAAACTAATACCTACACTACCTGTAAATAATATAGTGTTGATCGGAGCAACAGGGCGTCAAAACAAGACCGTCCGCAGACAAGTCATGTTAGAATTGAACAGTAACGGCAAGACCATTACTATGGAATTTTTGGTAGCACATGGACTACCCTTCACCATGTTAATTGGCTGCGATATGCTAAGAAAATATTCAGCAATAATAGATATGAGCAGAGCCAAAGTAACTCTAGACTCGAATTGTATAAACTGGACGGCGAAGCTAATTGAAAGGGAGAGTGCCTCTTCAGACCGGGCAGTTTACAATATCAGAGAAGTAAAAAACCATAGATGCCATACGCCGAGTGACAGTATATTTTATGAGAATGATGACGACCAATTGTGGAGAGAGAAACTCCAAGAAATACGTACGTTTAAACATGACAAGACGAATGCCCAAATCACCGACACACAAGTAGAGACATTGATAGGCATCTACAACGAGTACCGACATGTATTCTCCGACTCGCCTGGTAAAGTAAAAAATTACCAATGCACAATAAGATTTAAGGAACCGGTGAACTTTAACCGAAAATCTTATCCCATCGCCTATTCCCTGAAGGAGGCAGTACGAAATGAAATAAACCATTTATTGAGAGAAGACAATCGAACCCAGTCAGTCTCCATATACTAGCCCAATACTAGCAGTTCCAAAGAATAACGGGAAAGTGCGAATTTGTTTGGACGCACGAGAGATAAATAAGACCATCATCAACGACCGTACATCCCCGGGGGAAATAGAAGAAATTCTTAAAGAATTTCATGGTACCCGATTTATAAGTACTTGGGGTACAGTTTGCTGGTATTGGCAGGTGGAATTACACCCGAACAGCCGCCAATACATGGCATTCATATTCGAGGGTCGCAACTACCACTTCAAAAGGCTACCATTCGGATTAGTCAATTCCGTAGCCGTGTTCGTGAAGTGTATGGACAAAGTGTTGGGACAAGAAGCACTTCAATTCACAACCATTTACGTGGATGATTTACTAATAACATCAGCAAACTGGGAAGAGCATTGCCAGAGAGTGAAACATGTGCTACAGAAACTGTCTGAAAACAATATCAACTTGAAACTGGAAAAATCTAAATTCATAGCGGACGAAGTGCAGTTCCTAGGTTTCAACCTATCCGAACATGGGATTACACCAGCTAAGGACAAGATCGAAGCGATCGAGAAATTCCCCACCCCGAAGAACAAGAAACAACTGCAATCGTTCTAAGGGATTTGCAATTATTACCGGAAATTCAAGGAGAATTACTCCGAACTGACATCACGATTTGCAAACCAGTTATCGTCAAAGAACAAGTGGACATGGGGGCCAGACCAAGACACAACGCTACAGTTAATAAAAGCTAAATTTCTTAATACCATCATGTTACATCATCCTGATTTTACAAAACCTTTCTACATGAATTGCGACGCTAGCGACGTCAGCTTAGGGTCCGTATTATATCAGGAGGACGATGAAGAGAATCATCTAGTGATCAGCTTCGCTAACCGAATACTTAACACTTGCGAGCGCAATTACAATGTAACAGAAAAAGAGTTACTGAGCGTCGTATTTGCCTGCAACAAATACCGAACACACATTTTGGGATACCCTATAACGGTTCGAACGGATCACAAGTCAATTGCTTTCTTGAAGGACTGTAAGCTAAATCATGGCAGACTAACGAGATGGAGTCTATTACTGCTAGAATATAATATAAGTTGGGAATACATCCCAGGAAAGAAAAACATTGCAGCAGACACACTATCCCGAATTAACATAGAGTATCAGAAGTTCGAAGGAGATAAAGAGACTGTAGTTAAGTTGTATAACATCATTAAGAGCAGGTCTGACATAGAGAACCTAGTACAGAAGATCGGCCAACACCAAAAACAAAATGGCAAGACAATTAAAATCATGCAACGACTAGCAGAACAAGATGAACACATTACATCTTTCTATTGCGTACATCAAAACATAGTCTTCATAAAAACTAAATTCGGCTACAATAGCTGGAAAATAGTGATACGTAGGTCCATAGAGAAAGAATTGATTCTCAACTATCACATACGATACGGACACATGGGAGCAGTAAAAGTTGTCAAAGCACTCGAAGAACACACATACATAAAAGATATGAACAGACGAGTGAGAAATAGTATAAAAAATTGTCACATCTGCCAGCTTGTCAAACACAACAATGACAGAAAGGAAGGGATGATGATACCAATCACGTCATCATCCAAACTAGAAAAAGTCTTCATAGACATATGTGGTCCATTTCCAAGAAGCGGAGGTAGACACCAATATAAGTTCCTGATCATAATATTTGATCATTACACCAAGTTTACCAAATTGTATGCAATCAACCGTGCAACAACACAAAAAATATTGGGAATAATTTTACAACACTACCTACCCGAAATAGGAAGACCAAAGTCAATAATCAGTGACCACGGGACACAGTTTAGAGGAAAAAGCTGGAAGGAAACGCTGCTGAACCTAGGTATCAAATCATACAAAACATCTGTGTATCATCCGAGCAGAAACACAGCTGAGAGAGTGCTAAGGGAAGTAGGGAGAATACTCCGAACCTACTGTCACAACCAGCAGAGAAGATGGTCAGAGTACCTGTCAAGTGCAGAAGAATATATAAACCTATCACACCACCAACCAATTGATAACACCCCGTACACAGCAATGTTTGGAAAACCCCCACCAAGGGAGATAGCTGAAATCATCAACTTTCCTCAAGGTGAAAGATATAAATTTGATGAAATAAAGTTTTACAATAAGGTACTAGAACGAACAGAGAAGAGGAGAAGGAAGTATCAAGAACATCAACCCAAGCCCATAGAGTACAACGTAGGAGACCAAGTGTTACTCAAGAATAGAGAGCTGCCGAGTACAATAGAGGGGATAGCAAAGAAGTTGTTATTGCTATACACAGGACCCTATACTATCACGAAGAAGAATGGTAATAATACCTATGAAATCATGGAAATCCAGACCCAGAGAAAGAAGGGAACGTACAACCAATCTTCCATGAAAAAATACAATCCAGAATAAAGGTTAAAAATCCAACCTTTGAAGGATTAGAGGGGAAGAACAACAAAGCGAGTATATAAAAGAAGGCTATAATAAGGAATAGAATTGATAAAGAACAAAAAATTATAAAACACTCTAATACTCTAATACTCTGATATTCCAATATTAATTTCAATCAATGAAATAACAATCCTGAATAAAGGTTACAAATCCAACCTTTGAAGGAGTAGAGGGGAAGAACACAAAGCGAGTAATATAAAAGAAGGCTATATAAGAAATGAAATTGTTAAAGAAAAAACTCTAATATTAACAAGTCAATAAAGATGAATCAAACAAAATGATTATACACTTAATAACAAACACAAATAATCTAACAATCATTTCAACCACTGAAGAGATACCATTCAGAACCAACACCAATGTTATGAGAAAAAATACTCAAATAATGAAGAACAAGTAGTTGCCCAAAACTTTGAAGGCATGATAATTAAGACCAGACATGAAATATGAAATCAAATAGTATTATTACAACTAATACAGTTACTAAGCAGAAAATAGAAAGAGGGAGATCAGTCAAAGAGAAAATAGATAAAAATAAAAATTCTACCAACAATGTTGTTTCAAATAGAGCAAAGAGAATAAAATGAAAAGTAAAAAAGAATGAAGAATATTATCAAATCTGAGCAGTAATTGAGTGAATAACCCTGAATATTTTTTATTAGTCGCACAATGACTACTTTAAGTTTTTATGTTTGTTTGTAGAGATAAGCTCCAACAACAATTTAACTGAGCAGACGGTACGTCCCTCTGGTCTCAGAAGATGTAGGGTGGACAGCAGAGCATGGAAGCCAAGAGTGCCCCCCTCTGATCTGTGCCAACTACCATGTTAGGGATATGATAGGGAATTAAATACTACAGGGAAAAAACCACCAAGAAAGAAGATAGTAGATCAGATCGAAGATAACAATGTATTAAAATATGAAATGAAAAGAATTTCCTTTCGAGGGATGGGAAACAAATGGTGGTAAAAAGCACCCAACTGAATTGTTTCTTCGGTGTCAAGTTCATTTCTTCGCCCATTTAAATTTTGCTCAGTGCTCATTGATACTGACACCGAGTCATGCTCGAGCTACAATATCAAAGTTCATGATTCCCGAGCACTGCTGTCGGTACGTACAGAGAGAGCAGCGATAGAAGAAAAATGCACAGCGAATTCACGGTCCCTCCAGTGTAGAAACACCTGTTAGCATTAATATTAGTTAGCTTTGTACAGTACTTATTTGAATATTTATTTGTTTATTTATTTTCTTGTATGATAAATAACGTATGATACTTGTATTTGTATATTTGTGTAAACAAAGGATACCGAATCTTGTAGTATAAAAAAGGATTACATGTGTTACTTTTAAACAGTGTTCCCTGACGATGATGTTTACAATAAGACTGAATACATTGTCGTCGGAAACATGAGAGGTCATGTGAGGAGTTAAGTTGTTAAAAATCGCACCAAGTATATATGGTGTTTCAAATTGAAGGGATTTTTTTTTACCAAAATCTGAATACAGTGTTCAGTTTTGGAAACCTCAAAATGTTGAAACGCTATGTAGTACAGTCACTGAAGCCGAAAAAAAATAGAAATTACAAATTAAGTGGCTTCTAGGAGATTTTTTGTATAAGGCTAGATAAAAAGGTAAGAAAGAATTTTAAAAAAGTTTACAAAAATTCAGTCGCGGGTTTTCGAGAAAAGGGAGAGGGAAGGTACAAAACATTAATTTGTCGTGATTATCTTAAGAAATATTAAATTTATGAGAAAAATACAAAATACCAAAAAGGAAGAGCATGATATTCTGCATAAAAAAGGTTATAGACATTTTTTTTATCAGGGCAATACTTTTAGTAGAAAAATTAATTTAATGTTGATCATTTTTTTCACAAGGTGTATTTTCACATAAGATACATGTTTATGTAATAGACATGCAATTTTTTCAGGAATATAAGTTTAGAAACTCATTAGTATTCATTTATGTATATATTGTAACAAGACATATGAGCCCAATATTTCAGTAACCCAAAATATTAACACATGTCAATAATTGAGTCAAAGAGACACAACAAGTGATTAATCCAAAATGCCAAGAATAAAACTACATGAGCAACTCATCAAGAAGGATAAACTCACAACAATAAGAGTTAATAAAACTAATGGTAACTAACAAGTGAAATAACTTTATAAGAAAAGAAGATGCAACAAACAATGATTGTACCACAGGAACCAACAACCCAATAGTTTTCGGTCAGTAAGGAACCAATGAAGACAAGGAAGAAACATACTACGAGAAAGACACCTAACAACCATGGCATAAAATATAGATTCCAAGAGCCAGTCAACTATAGATCAACATCTTACCCGTATATGCAATAACTAATCAACTTACAGATTGAAGAGATGGACAAGAACTGACTAACTGAGATGACCAATATACAACTGACAGTATTATAAATGTATAGGACAAGATATGTTATAAAAAGAATGAAAGTAACAATACTGTTAATTGAAAAGAAGCTGTAAATAAAAGTATAATAACATGTTATGCACAGCACCCATGTAATATAAAGGAGTATTAAAATTGTCTCATAATAATAACAAATATTAGTCAAATAATCAAACAATCATGTAAGATAAGAAAAGGAAATAACTAAGGAGTTAGTTACCAGTTATCATTAATAAAACCAGACTTGAGAAAATAAGGTTAAAAAAAATGTAAATTTGTATCAACCTAACACACACATTGTTGGTACAAATAATGAAACCACATAACCTAAGATACTGTACAGGTACTGTTCACCTAAATTCATATTTGTCAGTAGGGAAAACCTACCCAAACTGAAATGTTTTTGTGCCTTGAACAAAGTAGAAATAATAAGCTTTCTACACATACCAATATAAGATACCAAAAATGAATTTTAAATAAAAATTTAAGTAAATAAAGTGAACCAAAACCAACCAAAATGGGATTCACTATGTAAAACCTGAACAAAACCACATTGTAATACCAAATAGAAATAAAAGGCTAATGTTTATACCACAAGTAAGGTATAATACCACTATTGTAATAGTATAAGAGTATTATAAGCAGGGACATAATGATTAAGAACACCTGTCATGTGACACCAGGTGTAATTACTGTTGTCCAATGCTATACGCTTAGGGATAGACTAGTGTATTAAAAACACAAGACCAATTATAAAGATACTACTATGGTTAAACTATTCTAACTAAATGAGAGTAGAAAAAGACAAAAGAATACCAAATAAGAGTGAAAATAAGTGTACACCTCATAGTGCAAAATAGAGGTCACTTTAATAACAGAAATGACAAAGAATAACCATATATTCCAACTAACAGAGACTCACAGTAGTTGAAACCACTTATTGTTTACAACTGGGGTCATACAGAAGGTACACAAATACTTTCTATTATTAATAATATGTAAATACAAGTATAGGGACATAGGCTAAGGCAATGTTAACTTAAGTAATATACTTTGTCATTAGATTTAAGTTACCAGTAAGTAAGAAGTGTAAGAGAACTTGGAAGGCATGCCCACAAGTGGGTATGAGTGCAACTAAATAGTTTTAATCTAAAAATAAATATAAATAATAGTGAATAGTAAATTGTGATAATCTCAAACATTAACTCCCTTAATAATGGACCAAAGCACACCATGAGTAGACTCAAAATAAAGAGCCGAGTGTTACCAATACAGTGATATGCTTAGATTTCAAATCTAAGCCATAATAAAAAAGTTATTACAATTATAAGATATTTGGGTCAAATCGAGAAAATATTTATAATCTCGACACCAGCCACCCCACGCTAAAAACAACAATTAAAATAATTCGCGGAGGGAGTATGTGCATCGAATTAAAGATCGTCAGCCAATCAGATCCAAGAAATTAACAAAATTTTCAACGATCACAAGACGGAACGGCAGAATGAGATGCCGGTTCCCGACACTTTGTAATCAACTTCGGAGGAAGACAGACGGCTACTATTCAGCGTAAAGAAACAGCTGTTCATATGATTTGTGCGCGTCACCGTTGTAAACAGAGCAACCTAACCTCAATTTGTGATAACATAAATACTTTAGTATCGAAGGTGTTAAGTGTAACAGTGCGTAACAAGGATTGCTCAGTGTATAATCCAGAGCAATTCCGGGATTTAAATTATAAATAAAAGGGAGTACAGTGATTTTTACATTATTTATTAAGAATTTGAGAAACGATATAATCGAAACATATTCAAATAATGTTCGTAAATAAAGAACCTAGGTTAAGGTGTATTCACAATATTATTTAATCAACAGTAATAATGACAATCCTCAGATTATTTTGAATATTCAATTTTAAGAATTTTTCAAACATTCAATCAATTATTATGTATGAAGACTTAGTGTGACATAACCACACCTAATAACAGTTGTCATTTGTTAAATATAAATCAAACCAACCAGCATTGATCAATGACTGAGAATTGTCAACTGGATGAACAGTTAACGAAAGTTAATGGAAAATTTCAATGTTATTTATGTCTTGTAATTTAGGAAGAGTCTACTACTATAACTATTTAAATGTTTATGAATAAGAATCAAGGTTGTCAAGCTACATAATTACTTACAACCATGCAATTACCTTTTTGTAGAATCAAACAATGAATCAGATGTTTCATTCAATAACACTGTTTCAACATATTATATTATTGTTCACTTTTTAAATGTTTTATCAGGAATTATTTTAACGTTAACCAACGTTCTTTAAACCATTTATTGTCGATTGAGTTTAATAATTTTGTTAACCTGAAATGTCCAGAGCAGACATGGTTATTATTTTGAATGTTAATTATTAAGTGATGATTGAACTGTAATCATCCTCAAACTGCCTAATAACGGTAGAGTAAGAGTTCTATTCAATAATTTGGTATTCTGTCAGCTAAAAGAACCCACACAGACACACATGAATTAAATTTAAATTTAACCAAAAAGCATTTAGATACACTGATATTGTACATCAGTTCTACCACCCTGAGACAAATTTTATAAAACCAATAACTCATGTTACTTATTTTGTATTGAAATAATAAATGATACTTCAGATCATTTAAAAAGAGCATATTAAACTGAATAAAAATATTATTTCACACAAGAAAACGGAGTCAGTTAGTTTATTTCAACAGACTACAAATTTGAAAACAGGTGAACGACTCTCACTGGTCAGCTCGACAAGCAGCGGCGAATTTGAATACGGTAAGTCAATCTACAGACTAGATTGTTGCATCGACCCTGCAAGATCGACAAGACTCATCACAAGTAAGTGATTGTTCATGCAAAAATATTTATGCTTTCAGTGAGGAACCTACATCACCATTTCATCTAGTCGACGGAAGAACAACCGTATAAAATAAATTAACCGAAGTTGAAAACTACTTCGCTAACTAATCTCCAGTGCATTAATCGGATTTATTTACGTTGGATTCAATGCTAGATTGAATTGAAATAAATAAATCAATAATAATAAAATTCTAAACTAAAAGTTATTGCAATTTTAAACAAAAATAAAAGGGCAGTTAGCACCCTAGAACCCCATAAACAGTAATTATACAATATTATTTATGTATAATGTTTACTTATTTATTACGATTTATAATAAAAATATTATTAAAAAATGCACTTTATAAATATATTTAAAAATTGTTTTTCATCCAATCATTGAAGATTTTGACAATAAAATAACTTTTAAAACACAGATAAAACAGAAGAATTTATAGTTAATAATAATTGCATAACATTAAATAAAGATCCCACAAACAAATATCAAACACAGACAAATTACTAAGACAAATCTTAAAACATAAAATTGGACTTCCAGCAAAATACAATATAAAAAATAGTA
This sequence comes from Magicicada septendecula, assembly GCA_034769895.1. Taxonomy (NCBI): domain Eukaryota; kingdom Metazoa; phylum Arthropoda; class Insecta; order Hemiptera; family Cicadidae; genus Magicicada; species Magicicada septendecula. Next base: position 231,746,507 of record CM068368.1, on the reverse strand, counting down.
TCGAACTCACGGAACATTCAATATCGAACTGTGTTAATTCAATATCTGTATGGCGCATGTACCAGCTATCCTTGCTCTCCCTAAAATTCTTCAACTTTCAGGGTCTGTTCTTCTTATGCCCATGCACGGATATAAATTCTCGCTATGTAGAAGAGAAACTTCAAGTATTGTAGTTTTACGTACAATAGTTACATATTAATATTTTTTTTTAGTTTTTAACTATTAATATTAATAGGCGCAATGACATATTTTTAGATTTATTAATAAAAGTTACATTTATTTAAATTTAACTAAACGTTAACAATTCTTTACACCGCAGTCTTATAGAAGACACTTTAACATTGCGTGTTCATAATTTTGTTAAAAAATATTTATTTTGAAAATTTCTGTAGAAATTTTAAGTTAAGAAAATGATGTACACTTGCGAACTCAAAAAAATGATAAATTTTAAAACTCGCTCATTTTATGCCAATAAATCAATACTAATTTTTATTATTTTTTTCAAAAACCTATATATATGTATAGTTCATATTGTAAAGTTTTTTTTTTAATGTAAATACATTTGTAATAAATTGTTAACATGTTTATGCATTAGTTGAAAAAAATAAAAAACAAAAAAGTTATTATTTTATTTTAAGTATTTATTAATAATTTAATTATTTTCTTTTTATTTTATGTAAAAGTGCAAACATTTAGCTTTAAAATGCTTTTCGATTTTTGTCTCTACGACTATTATAACGGATTTTATTAAAATTTGTATGTTGCAATGACAGAAAACATTAGCCTTCCCGCTCATCGGGGCGGACTCCGACAATCAATTTTTTTCTAATATTTCAATTCCATTTTCCTCACAAAGTACTAACCTGACAAAAAAAATGATAAATACCTTTTGTATAGAGAATTTAATTCTCTTTAAGTTTTGTAATTTGTCTTGTTTTCGTAAATTTGTTATTTTTCAACATAATTGAAAAAACTAATTTTGTGTACCTTCCCCCTCCTCTTTTTCGAAAAACCGCGACGGAATTTATGTAAACTTTTTTTTAAATTGTTTCTCACCCTTTTATCTAGCCTTATGCAAAAAAATCTCGTAGAAGCCACTTAATTTTAATTTTTTTCCTTCAGTGACTGTACTAATGGCCTAAAACAGTGGATTCAAAGCTTAATGAAATAGCAGAAAACCATGTATCAAATTAAAAATAATTTTAACCACAATCTGAATATAGTGTACAGTTCTGTAAATATTTCAAAATCTTATAACACCAGGACCCAAAAAGGGGAATATATTTTTTTTTTTTAAATAAAATTCCAACCGGGTGTTACACTAAGAGGAATTTTAAACTAGATCTAAATGTAGGATTTACTATGAAAAATGTTTAACTTTAGAGGCACGACGATCGAAATCGGGAATCCAAATTTTAAGAAAATTGTAAAAGTTGGGGGAACATTTATGAGGAATTTCATTCAAAATACAATCACGGGATCTTTAATAATTTGACAAAATTATAACTCTCAACACTCCTCGCAAATTTTGGATTGCCTTCAAAATGTTTGTAAGCTATGTGTACAAAAAACTTTATATGTTATCAATTGTGTAAATTTGACAAAAATTATAGGTATTAGATATAGGTCTTTATGTATCTATTACGGAAACGTCAGAAGGGAAATATGGTTTTAAATTTAACTAACAACTAATGCAGTAGTTTGGAATTGTTTGTGTTTATTGTCTCCTTTACAATTGTTATTTTACTAAAAAAAAGTGAGTGATAAAATACATTATCTTACTTAGTAATCATGGTTTCGTAATTTTTCTTATAATTGAAAAATATGTCATATTTAAATTTATCTAATAATAAATGTGTTTCATTCAAAATAGTAAGCGAGTTCTGCAGGAGGGAGTTTACTAGTTTTAATTAAAATTTGCATTTTGTAAATGAATTTTAGCCGCTCTTGGGAGAGCTCACCAGAGCTTGTTTGAAAGCATTCTTCAATCTTTATTCTCTCTCTCTCTCTCTCTCTCTCTCTCTCTCTCTCTCTCTCTCTCTCTCTCTCTCTCTCTCTCTCTCTCTCTCTCTCCACATATAGATAATAAAAAAATATATATATATTCAAACACTTTCTTCTACAGTTCGTTTCTTGGTGTATATAATATATACAGTATTTTATAATGACTTTACCTCAAGATGTTTTCTCCCTATTTGGAACATGTTTCGGGAAGCCTTGTGTTCCCATCTTGAGCCTTCCGAACTTTGAGCCTTGTGAGGTATTTATGTGTTGGGTGGTTTTTGCTTTGGTTTCTTTATTATTGTTATTCACTTCACTATTTTTTCCAGTACACTTTTGTTTTGAATTTGTTAATAACCTCACTTTTCGTTTTGTTCACTATCTTCACTGTAGGCTTATTTACCTTGTATGGTCTTATTAATTCAAACACTTTCTGCTACAGTTCGTTTCTTGATGTATATAATATATATTTTATAATGAGTTTACCTCAAGATGTTTTCTCCCTCTTTCTACCCACAAGAAAAGCAATAAAATTATTTCGGTTTTATTTGCACATTTTATATTGTTAATAGACAATTTTCTTACAAGTAGAATGTTATCTAGACTGTAGCCGTAAGGGTAAGGGAACGTTTTGACCAATGAAATTCGCTAATACATCAGTCTATTTTATCAGTGATGGAATTTAAAGTGAGTCTAGCTTAGATCGCAGAAGAAGCAGTCTCGTTGAACTTAATAACGTGTAATCGTTTCCTCTGATTTAGGACGATAGGTCTATCAAGAGTTACGAGCACATGTAGTTAAGTTCGCGGCTGAATTTATCTCGAGTGCTAGTACGGTAAAGTTCAAGATTGTCCATTTAGGATTTATTAACACGTCAAGTTAGCCGGATAGTACACCATATAAATAATTAATAATTAGTAATTCAGCACTGTTCGTAGAAGTAACCAACCCGGAAACGACCCTGAGAGCTGAAAAGCAGGAGGAGATCCTGAAGGAACCTGATGTCTACCTGAAAAAAAACCAAAAAGAGTATCAGGAACAAAGGAGTAACACCGCGTCATTCATCAAACAAGGAAGTGAAACTATTTATATAAACTCAATCAATTAAAACAATATTCTTACGACATCACAAAACATTCTACATGTTTCTCGAACGATCCAGTGGAATACGGCTAAATGTTGTGGCATACGTGATTTCAACATGCGCTCGCGAGACTTTTATGGAAGCCGCCTGCCGCGCGGAATGTGTCAAGGCCGCAATTAATTACGTCGTAGTTTAGAGCTAACGCGCAGTATGGAATAATCTAGTATTTCGGGGTGGGTATAAATACCAGTACTCAACGACTTTCAGTTTGAGTTATAGTTGCGATAAATTACAGTGCGGTTCGAGTTTATTGTCGGGCGATTACAAGTGATTACTGTGTGCGTTCAAGTGGTTATTAGTGAAGTGTTGTGTTTTATAATCGGGCGGTATAATTGTAATACAATTGTGTTTTATATTAGTTGATATTTTATTGCGTGTGAACAATTTTTATTTGATTTGTTGTAAGAGACAGTGTTGTTAATTACGAACTGTTTAACAGTGAAAATTAAAGCTGGTGTTTAGTGACTTAATTGGTGTCTTGTATTTTGTTTTCCACTGTACCTACGACGATCAAGTAGACAGCCGTTAACAATATTATAAACTAAAAGGCACAGAAAAACATGTATGAATTAAGATTTATTTTAGGAAAGAATTATTTTAAATATAAAGAATAGGTCAACAAAAACTGTTAATTTTATTTTGCAGAAGAAACTGTTAGTTAATTTAATTTGCAACAGAAGTAGTCATTTATTTTATTTTAACAAAACGATTAATTTATTTTATTTGTATCAAAAACAGTCAATTAATTAATTTTGTGTTGTCATAAACAGCAGTAAAATACTGTGCAATTTAAAAATTAAGGAAAATCTTTAATAAACCGAAACATTCCAGTATCTAGTATCGCCTACTTATTCTTTGCGACCTTTTACATTGCAATATATACATTTTTTTTTTATAATGACTTTATAAAAAGTCATAATAAAATATATATTATATACATCAAGAAACGGACTGTAGCAGAAAGTGTTTGAATATATATATTTTGCATTCTGTGATTTCCATCCATGTCTTCCTGTTTTGGCATGTCCTTATTGAAACCCTTATTTCATCATATTTATGTTTATCACTGTTTTTGTAGTTACATGTTACCCATGGTTGACAACACTTCGATGCTATTTTTGGCGTCTCCGTAATTGTTTAATGCTTTGGGCTAGTTTCCTATGCACAAGTTAGGTTTCGCGCCTTACTAAACCTAAGTTAGTAGGTTTTAACCTAACTTTTCGTAAAAATTAGTATGCAATTGACACCTTTCGGAGTAGACGTGTTTCTCGTTGCAAGTGTTTAAAATTCTGGTGTTCTGAAAATCTCGCAAGCCGCGAGTAATTTTTTCCTAACACATGACTTTTTACGTTTTATTTTTTTAAAAATCTTTCCATTGATTTCTAGTATTAACGTCATCACCATCATCTTCTACAAGGATTAAATCAAAAATGGTTTGTTCTGCTCCCAAACACATAGACTAGAGCTGGTCACTGTCGGGCGTTCCACACCTCATCGTCCCTTCGGCTTATAATTCAATATCTAATTATTTATGGATTCGTCAGTTATCCATTCGGTTAAGATGTTCCAATCATTTTAACCGATATTGGGAAATCTTATCGAGTATCGTCCGAGTATTCCTTTCTTGGGAGAGTTTAGTAAGTAATATGTCCCCTAGGTATCTTACTAGCATATCACAAGGTAAGACGATGGTCGGGCTGCTACCTTTTGGTTCAGCGTCCAGCCCAATTTTTTATCTGGTTGTCCTCCATAAAGTGGCTGTCTTACTGGACTAAAGAGATCAGTTTTCCCTTTTCGATATGTCCATAAGAATCCTTAATGTGGTGGTTTCTCCTGCCTCCCACATCCTACACCGTTGACCAACAAAGGGTCCTCCGCCTTTAGGGACAATTTCTTACTCCAAGATCAAGAGAGTGCCGTAATCTCTACTTGTTGACAAGTAGATAAGGGGCAGTTCATACTGGCTGCCACTCGGTGTCTAGAGCCGTGGTTAGCCACTTGTAAAAGTTTCCCGTCTCCCATCACTTGGAGGAGCAGCTGGAAATTTTCCTTCATCGAGGAATGAAACCGTAAGACACTACTCACTACCACAGTGCTTTGGGGAACTAGTACTGGGGTGTCGAGTTCAATTTTATGTAGCCTGCTACACATGCATGATTTTAACGGAACAGTACGCTTAACAAACGAGCGACGGATGATTGTGGTCCTGGCAGGTAACAAAAAATGTTACTTATATGGTTACGGACACAACCATCGTTACTAATTTCGTAATCACAACTGTTTCGACCGTTAACAGTCTCTGGGTATTTTTATGCGAGATAACGCGGTTAAACAAACCGTCTGTCAAAACTAAGATATAATCGAAACAATAAACAAAAAATTATCAAATCACAAATCATAAATTTCCCTAAAATATAAATTAAAATTAACAATGTATTAAGCTATATTAAATAAAAATAAAAATGTATTATTATATTATAATATACATCAAAAGCCACTTAACGTTCTAACAAATTCGTCTGGCTGAGTGGGAGGGATCCCTGATAATGTTCATTTAACTCGGCCCAAATATATTTGCGCCAAGCAGTGTCATAGTAACGGTTATTTTTCGAGTAAGATATAATTTCTAATGGGTTCTATCCGAGCAAGTTCGAATCCTGTCCTCTCCTCAGCGGGAATTTTTTATATCTAGTGTATTTGCCGTCATAATATTATTAGCCACTGATATGTCATCCAGATATTCGGAACGACTGACATAAATTATAAATAGTTTATTACTTCTGTATGTTTCTTAGAATTCAATGTTGAAAATAGAATTCTGTTGATAAAAAATTAAAATATTGTTATCCAAAAAATTAAATTTTCAATTGACTATTTCAAGTAATGGGAAAAAAGATTTATTGACTAAAAAAGAAAAATATGTTTTATAGAGAAATCTAACGACTCCAACTTTTAAATAACAAATTAAATTACATAAAAAAGGAATGAATAAGTAATTAGTTATATTATGAACTGATAAGTCTATAAGATTCCTTTTTTTTAGCGCACCGGAGTATAAAACGCAAGCAGTACGTTAAAGCATGATTTGAATTCGAGGTAATCTAATATAGATACTGTAATAATAAGAGCTCTTAAAGTTAATGGAAAATAAAATAATTAATTATTTAACTTCAAATTTTATTTTATAGAATAAAATTGAACATCCATTAACACAATACATAATGGAATTAATATTGTTTTGACGCGGGTTGACACTAGTAGAACAAATCGACCGTTGAGGACGATAGAATGAGTACACTCAGGACAATTGCTGGAAAAACGAGACGTGATAAATACGAAATAGTTGTGTCAAAATAGATTATGTAGCCAAATTTGTCAGAAGGTGAAGAAGAGAATGGAATGGCCATGTTGACAGGTCAAGCGACGATTGATTAATAAAAATAATGCGAGATTCTAGACAGTTGAGAAAATGGAAACTTAGCCGATCACAAAGAGATGGACTGGGGACTTGGAATCGACCTCTGGCGAATCCCCTTCACGTGTGAAAAAAAAAACAGTCGATTAAGCTTATAAAAAAGAAGAAGAAGAAGAATAATATTCATTTCTGTTTACAACCGAAAATCCTTCTATTAGAATACGCATTAAATACAAGTCCGACTTGACTCCCTCCCTATTTTGGTAGCATAAATAGATAGTAAATAGATAGTAAGGTCATACAGTATACTTGCTAAAATGATTAATGTAGACAACATACATTTTTTTGAGAAATAATAATTACCATTTGAAATTATTATTGGAAATATTTGTTTCGTTAATATACGTAATCCTTACCAAATTATACGTGTGACTAAAAATTAGTCTTATACATTTAAAATATCATGTCGTGAATCACTGTTAAGTAATTATGATAACCCAGTATTCTGACAATTATCATAATAAAAATGTAAAGTACCGTTTACCAAATGGTAAAAGCTTAAGAGCATGATAATGTCTTTCAGCCGCCAGCTAAACGCAACATTATTATGGTTACTGACTGACTGATTGGTTACATACCTATCTACAGCTATGCAGTGTTGTTTGCTTGTTAGGTCTTTAATCTGCGACGGACGTTAGCACGTTAGCGGTCGCGGTTTTAGTTAACGATTCCCGGCTGGTAAATGATGACGTCATGCAGCGTGATGCGTTACAGGAATTTTCAAATGACCCCCAGCCATAAGACATTATCATGTCAAAAATATAGTAGCAACATCACTATTACATTTTCAGTCAGACTCATTTTTAGTCAATTGTTGATTTTTAGTAAAGTACGTCTTGAACACAACGAAATAAAATGTTTGAGCCTATTTTTGACTTTTCGGCAACTTTTGCTCTAATACTGTTAATAGCGTACTCGATATTTCGTTCCTCTTATCTTCTTATGATTTACTACTGTCAGTGCTAGTAACTCATCTCACACGTATGACACATGTTTCATGGATATAACATGACGCCCAGTTAATTATAACGTTATCATTTTTTGCACTGAACGTTTGATACTGTGATCCTGTTCTGTACGGAGTTAACAGAAATAGAATTAACAGATTTCCGCAAAAGTCGCCTTAACTTACGCTGCTCGGAAGTGGTTCATTGTCACGGAGAGCTATTATTACAAAGATGTGAGACAATATCAGATAAAATTCCATGAATACGTCATGATGTCATGCCATTAGCCTTTAAGTTCAAAATGTTTATGTGAAAGTGGAAGGTTTTATACCTAAAGCCGTTATCTTAATCTCAGATTAAATTAGAGATAATGTATTTACTGATTATTTACAAACAATGTCTTAGTTGTAGACTGTTAGTATCTCTGATCAGGGACCGTACTTTTCCTTTGGCAAAAACGCCTGCATTTTTGGAACAAAACTAATAATCCAAATAGAAGAACTTTAGATAAGTATAATCATAGCCCTACCTTCAAATAGCTGCATTCCGTAAGAATCGTTTACCTACGAATAAAACTGTGTACATGACAAATTAAAAGGCGAAATCATTACAAAATTTAATAATTGAATAACAACTCTACTTCATTTTTTATGTCAAAACTAATTTTTAATGTTACACATGAAGTTTTCGTACTCACGTTTCTGCAGGTAAATGTGAATTAACTGCAGGATCAACAGTGAACCTTGACGAAACAAAATATGTGGGATGTAGAACTTACAATTGAGATGTAAAGACAAAAGTGAAAAAGATCAAAGTATTATGGCGCACAGGTGGATCAAGATACATTTGTTCAGTAAATAAGTAAACAAACAGAACATTTAAATAAGCAAGAAGCAAATGAGTAGTTTTAGGTAGAATAGGGGTGTTAGAGGAATGTGAAAGTGAATTTTAACTATGCGTAGGAATGGAGCGTTAGAGATTTGTTGCAAAGCGAATAGCGTG